>JAUCRC010000012.1:8414471-9054471 GCA_032399595.1 Tetragonula carbonaria | reverse complement strand
AGCGTGAGATAGAAAGGATGTGATAGTTCGTTTTTTCTAGTGGCACTTTTCAACGACCTTCAACCATATCTGTTTTTCACGCGACATCGAGCTCCTCACCCCTTCACTTGGGGTGTCACTTCGCGAGGCGTTCGTTGAAGCAAGTTAGCGGCACGTTGTAAAACGCGAGATCACCCTCCGGCGTGAGATCATTCCGTAGGGTGAACTCGGACAGCAAACTCGTAGGAGAGGATATCGTGGCGCGAACAAAGATATCGGCGGGAATGAATTAGGCGATTTTCAACGTTCCTTTTTCGGTCGTCTTTCGTCGCCGCCCGTTAACGAAACGCTGAGAAACGAAAAAAAATCCGCCGGAGTCCGCGTGTAAAACGTACACACTCGCCAAACAAACAAACAAACAAACGAAAAAAAAAAAAAGGAGATATACATATGTAAAGTAAAACTGAACTGAAACCGAAAAATCACGAGAAACAAAGTGTAATAGTAAAAAAACACAGAAATACGATAAGCGAAATTCGAAGAAGTGTAATAAAAGTGAATTGCGTTTAAATGCCGTAGCAAACCGTCACACACTGAACACAACAGCACAACCACCCACGATCCACGCACATCCATGTTTATATACGATTATTATGTATGTGTATGTGTACAGAAAAAGATCACCGACAGTCTGACTCATTCATTCATTCATTCATTCATTCTTTGCGCGAACCAATCGCACTGAATTTCGATGCCCCCACGGCTCACATCCGCGGCTCTAGAGATAGATCTGTGGGACGCTTGTACACGTGTGTCTATCGCCGAGAAAAAAAAAAAAGGAAAGAAAGAAAGGATATTTAAAAAAAAGAAAGAAAAAAGCGGAAAAAAACACACGCGAGAAATCGATGCCTGCTTCGAGCTCTCTCTGTTCACGAAACGCGAGCGATACCCGTTTCTTCGCATTCCGCTGTCTTGAAATCAACCCTGTAATCAATCATGTTTGTCTTCTTCCCTCTGTCTGTCGGACCCGTACATCGACAAGAACGCGGGAACAAACGAATCTCGAGTGAAAGAAACGTGTATCTAAGGAAACGATTCTAAATTATAGATGCTCGTTGTTCGAATCTCCCGCGCACGCGCGAGAGATTCCCCGATTCTAGACGAGATTCAGTTAACAAGACGGCTCGTTAAGTCGTAGGTCGAGGTTTAATTGTGAAACCGGAAACGCGAAGCAGTGTACGAGCGGGCGAAAGGAAACGTGGACAGAGACGTGAAAAGCAAGCTGGAATGAATCGGTTGATGTTTGTAGAAGCGACAGGTTGCAAGGGACATGATAAAACGAAAACGAAAACGAAAACAAAAAAAAAAAAAGAAAGGGTAGTAGTGAAACGAACGACGAGTTAACGAGAAACAAACAGAAAGAGACAAGCAAGAAATATTTGGGAGAGAGAAAACGACATGTGTATGAAAGGAACATCGAGCACAGAGGAATAATAATTACACGTAGAGAGAGAGAGGAAGAATGCGAGAGTGGGAGAGAAAGGGAGAGAGCGAAAGAAAGAGAGAAATTGAAGAAAAAAAACAAAGAGAGAAAGGGAGAATGAAAGGTGTATTAAAGTAAAGAAAACAAAAAGAAAAAAAAAAGAAAAAGAATAGTGAAAGGAGCACACTCACTGAGCGCCGCTAGTAAAAGACATGGTAGGCTATTATTATCGCTAAATAGTCGCTAGCCGATAGTGATGTAGTTTACCCTTTAGAGTTATTTTAAGTTCTTAATTATAATATGATTACTATTAAATTTATTATCGTATCACATTACACACTGTAACACTTCTATTATATAATAACAAGAAATATTTACCTGTGCATATTGACATATTAATGGAGTCACATCATTAAAACATATACTACTCAATATATTCAGCGTCAGCGACTCAATTCATTGACACCCACACCATATATACCATGCATATTATATGCAGACCCTTACTACTCAAAAATACATTTGTTTTTCTCCTTCCGGAAGTTGCGAATGTTCCACCGCGTGTCAAACCAACACCACCACCCGGTTCACCGACTGTGGTTTTTTCTTTCCTTTTTTTTTTCTTTCTTTTCAATTTCTATTTTCAACCGTTTGTTTGTTCCGTTGGTTCTTTTTTTTATTTTTTTACGGTCGACGAATGGAATTGAATCTCGGTCTCTCCATCGAGATCTACCTTTTCTTTCTTTTAACCGTGCAATAGTATTATTTTGTAAAGTAACAAAAATTGTGTCTTTGAAACGATCAGTTCAATCGTGCGTTGAATGTCAGTTTAATAAATATAATAATTCGATTTTCGAAGCGAAAAAATATGTCTATATATATTTTTAAATTACGTTCTCGTTGAAATTGAATTTCAAAGCTCGAGTCAAGTTTTTAGTTACGAATATTTGATCTGAATACGAACGAATGAAAATAGCAAATTTCCCTAATATTTATCGGCCGTTATTGCATGTTTGTCGTTTCTCTGATTTATTCTCAACCGGCCGTGCAAAGTACCATTGTCTCGTCGATGCGAAAATTTGTTCAACGAATGCTTTTTTTTCATCGTCGTGTGCGAACATTTGTTGTTTAACTTGTCAGTTATCGAATACCGATCTTCAGTTCTGTCTTCCTGCGTTCAATTTCCTCCGTCCGCGATTGCCACGACATGAAACGACAACAAAACGAGAATATCCTTCAAAAAAAGATATTTCTTACCGAACGACGAGAAGCGAGCGATTATTTCCAAAACAGATTCGTTTCCCGACATTTTCGTTCGAGTACCTGGACACTGAGTTATCCCATCTTCGTCACAAAATCACCACCAGTTTGCAGACAAAGGTATACAACCCAACGCGCCTTACATAACTTCCGTCGACTGTTGTCCTCACAAAGCGAGCACAAAGGGGCGCAATGCGTTTCAATGTCCGCGTGCAATACGATTGCGCCAAACACGACAAGACGCCTCTCGTACGATTCTCTCGGTGGAAATGATCTACAAACACCGAACACTTCATCCCCCGAAACGCGAGATCGTAAATTTCCGTACGATCGCGTGCGACGTTTTACAAGCGCGTCGATTGTTTGTAAAACACCTTCGACTTGACTGACATTTTCTATTTGACCGGGAGATCAATTTTCCAAATTGTACGTACTTTGATTTGAATCTCTGCTTGGACGTGGTTTGATTTCAATTCAAAATCGTTAACGTCTAATCTAAACTCGCCAATTTGCGTAACGTTGCGTCACAAATGATCGTGAAATTGATTTGATATCTCACAACCACGTGTTAAATGCCATTGACAGTAAATT
This sequence comes from Tetragonula carbonaria, assembly GCA_032399595.1. Taxonomy (NCBI): domain Eukaryota; kingdom Metazoa; phylum Arthropoda; class Insecta; order Hymenoptera; family Apidae; genus Tetragonula; species Tetragonula carbonaria. The sequence goes on along the minus strand of JAUCRC010000012.1, from coordinate 9,051,158 downwards.
AATCGAATAATCTGAGGGCCAAACAGCTGTAGGTCACTCGTCAACGACATCAACCGGAGGTCTCGTATTGAAAAATCCGTGAAATGTATATATATATATATTACTCGACGAAAGCCATCAGATCGTCTCCCGACACATAATACATGATCACTTTACTTTTCTTTTTTTTTTTTTTAACAGATCCAAGCACACCAAGCCACGAGTCGATCCGACCATTCGACCCATCTATCAACAATGACAAACACGTTGACAGGGGTGACAAAGTCGAAAAAAAGAGTGTAACCACCATAACGAAACGCGCGATGAAACGTTGCAAGATGCTAGACTGAGGAGCAGGCTGAGTCCTTCGATAAAGCGAAAATAATAGGATCTTGATAACAGGCCGCTTGAAATAGAGCTGCTTGAGCATGCAATCGATTACCGCGGGCTTTTATTAGTAGTTAGATCCGCTAGATCCTCGGCCGCCTAAGCATGCGCACGATTTCTCAAACAGTCGAGCATCCTTGGGCTCTGTGTGTGTGTGTGTGTGTGTGTGTATTTGTTTCCCTCCCGCTGGATGCACGGAAATCGACCACCGATCTTCTCGTTTTTCACGTTTTTCACTGTCGCATGCCAGCACGATGTTGCACGGTCGTCGTGTGTCTGTTTGAAAGACTCGAAGAAGAACCAGCCTGATTCCGTTGGTGTTGCGAACCGAGAAGACTTGGCGCGCGTGGCTTCGTATGGAAATATTCGTATCGAATTTATGTTAATAGAAGACAGGGTCCTTGAGGATGAAGGGTGTAATATTTCTATTCTTTCGCCGCGCAACGCCAAATTTCCCCATAAGCGGCGGCTTCGAACGGGACTCGAGAGCTGCACACGTGTCAAGGCTGTATGTTTCAAAGTTTCAACACACTCGAAATTTGGCAATTTGAATTTTTTTGCTCAGCACGCGACGTTCTGCAAAAATTTGCCAAAAGTTTTCGAACAGTAAACACCTGGACACCGTGGTATAGATATCAATCGCATGTCTGATTTGAACGTTAATGCAAATTGTATTACGCAGGATGTCAAATCACAACACACGACACCGTCACCGGATTCTTCAGACGAAACGCAACATAAGATCCCCATTGTACTCCCTCGATGCTTCTGCTAAACATTTCTCTTGGATGAACTTTGTAGAAGCTTGCATAGTTTCCCCAAAAAAAAAAAAAAAAAAAAAAGAAAGAGAAAAAAATTCATTGCGACAATAATCGATAATAATCGTGTAATAAAACTCTATGCTGTTGTCTTTAGACAACAAAAAAAAAATAAAGAAAAGAGAGAAAAGTACAGTAGAATATCTTCTCTACACTGTGATTAGGGGATATAAAGGAGGGAACAATTCCAGAAGCAGCGATTAGATTAAAAACCGATGTAAGTAATATATTTTCATATTTACAAGAACTTTAGTTGTAAGTTGAATAAGTCGGATAGTCGAATATATGAATGTATGTATACATATAATATGTGTTGCGCTTGTAAAAATATAAAGTGCGTTTTTTCAAAACGTATTTATTTCATCGACAGTAGGAAACAAAAATAACCTTATACAAACGAGACTGAGAGAAAGAGAGAGAGGGGCAGAGTGAAAGAAAGAAAGAAAGAAAGAGAGAGAAAGAAAAGTAAGGTCATTTTACTTTTATGTTCCTCCTTTGATTTCTACCGCGAAATTCGTTCGATCGACGCTCCCATTTCGAGATGTACAAATGAAAGGAACAAACGGAGGAAATGAAATAGAGGGGAAAAAATAAATAAAAAAAAAAGAAAAAAGAGGGGAAGAAATTAAAAAAAAAAATGGCCGGACCGCGGACTGTGAGCACGGAAGAAAGGACGGAACGAGAAAAATAAAAAAGCAATTTCCGCTCGACGCAACGAGTACATTTTGAAAGAACGCTACGAATAGGTATGCTTTCACTGAAAGCGATTAATTTCCGAGAACTTCGTTTCGTTCCTCGATCGCGTCGTTCTATATCTCCTTCTCGTTTTCGTTTTTCTGCGCCAACGTACGTTCCCACCCCCCCCCCTCCGCCCCTTCTTTCTCGCGGAGAGTAACTTTTCCATCGATTATCGTTCGTCGCGAAACACAAAATTGCATTATCCGGTCCGATTTTACGATCTCGTTCGTGCAAACAACCTGCCGGGAGATCGAGGTGAAAATTCTTTCTTCTACTTCTCTATTTATTCACTTTTAGCGTACGTTTAGAGTCCACCAAGCGAATAGTCTCGTTTTCTGTTTTTTTCTTTTTTCTTTTTTTTTTTCTTTTTTTTCCGCAGCTTTCGAGAAGGCACGTCTCTATTTATTCACTTTTAGCGTACGTTTAGAGTCCACCAAGCGAATAGTCTCGTTTTCTGTTTTCTTTTTTCTTTTTTTTTTCTTTTTTTTCCGCAGCTTTCGAGAAGGCACGTAGTGAAGAATCGCTGTAAGACGAACAATATAAAAAACGTAAGCGTGAACTTGGGATTATCGCACCAGTTCCATCCCTCTCAACGCTTGACTCGGTACACCGGGGGGTAGGGTCGCTGGTTCTCCCCCCTTCGCTTCCGGATCGTTGATGGCTGCCTCGGAAGCCTTGAACCTCTTGTACTTCCCTTCGAACAAACACGTTTATTTATTTATTTCGGATAGAAAAGCAAGCTTGCTCTTGAAATCTAGTTATTATTATATAATAATACGTCTCCACGCCTCTTCACGTCCTTGGCCACATATGCGGACAGTTGATTTACTATCTTATAAAAAAGCTACCTCCATTCGCCGAAACCGTTACAAAAATAGGGTTTTTTTTTCTTTTTAAATTTTAAAGCGTGAACTTGATTTTTTCCTCGATGTGCTTATTTTCTTTATTTATCGAAAATGCAACGAAATTGAATTGAATTTCTTTGTTATAATTGAAATTGAAAATCTCGTCCCCGAAGAGGTTAGAATAGAAGGAAAATGGCGTTCTTCGAATGAGTCGCGAGTCGGAGGTTTAATTTCTGATCTCTTACTCGTCGGGAAGAACGAGATTGAATTCGTTCTAAGCGTCAGGGACATCATACTTCTCCACCCGGTTGAATTATACGGCTCATTGAGAGAACATTGAGATTCACGTGGAGTTTGTCTACCACGCAACGATCCAGTTGATTTCAGTTGATCGATCGGTTTAATATTACTTACTGGCTAAACGGACCAACGTGACGCCCCACCAAATGCTCCAGCCCCACCCAACCAGGCAGAATAAAACGGTGAATAATTGACCCACCCCGACCACCAGGTTCACCACGAACGCGCCTAGCCTCGACTTCAGTCCAGCCACCGCCGAGAATCTCGGCTGGCCGGTGCACAAGTTGAAAATACCGCTCCACACGGTGCCTGAAAAAGAAAGAAAAAAAAAAGAAAAAAGGTAACAACGAATTCAGTACGTTCCTCGAGAGATTCTAGTTCTAGTTAGAGTTTCTCAGTTTTCTTCTGACTCGTAACGGAGTAATTATTTACCAGAGCCAGGCAGTAAAACGTTCCACACGAGGCAGAACCAAGCGAGAGGAACTGGCAGGCAAGGAATAGCGCCACGCATTAGGGAATTGTGCTCTACCAGAACATCCGGTATCTTAGCTTTTGGTTCCTTCGTGTCGTCCGATAGAAAATAGAAAGAAAAGAGAAGCAAATCGTTAGTATTCGGCGTTAGTTTTCGACCTTACAATTTCGGCGACTTAACGCCCGTCGTTGAAACTTTCAATCATTGATCTGAGATGAAAGTAAGTTGAAGTAAGTTTGCGTCTTTGGAATTTCAAATCTTCGGGATTTCGCAATCTTTTCGAATTTCTTAAACCTTTTTTTTTTTCTCAATAATCTTTTGCTCTCAAGTGTGTTCGGAGTTCGTATTACCTCCGATAACGGGGGCGGTGCTACGCTGGTAAGACTGTGCTTGGCACGTGTGTTTCTTGCGCGTTCCGCCTCAGTCTGTTTCCGCTTGCATTTGCAGTTGTCGAACAGACGGCGGCAAATGGCGCCGAACCTTCTTTCCGGTGGGCAGCAGACGGTAGCCTCGGCTGGCGCGACCCTCGATCTCTTTGAGCAACATTTCATTTCCCTGAGTCGCTTGCACCTGATACGAAGAAACAGAGAGACATCGCAATTAATATCATTCGGCTGATCACTCCCCAGACGTCTTTTTTTTTTCGTTCTTTCTCATTCAATTTTGCGAAGAAGAGAAATTTGCAATTATCATCGGGTAATTAATTTAATTCTCCAGCGCATTTTCATTCTTGTTCAATCTTTCGTTGTTCAATCGTCCGAAAGAATAATGAATTCCATAAACAGAAAATACGAAAGTTTTCATTTCGTGCGAGAAACGGAGAAACTTCCGAATCTAACATATGCTATATTAACGAAACTATTAAAGAAAAAGATACTCGTATCCAAAATATTCTCTCTGAAGAATCGTCTAGGATAATTGACACGTCCCTACAATTCTTCGATCAGCTCTCGTATATCTGCATCTGTTCTTGAATCTACGTACAAAACGTCTGAAGAAAATTTCTCGCTGATCATCCTGACTGCTAAAATAAATCAAACTGTACGATTGAAAGAGATCCGATATATATATATATATATATATATATATATATACACACCCGTCCCTGAATTTACACGAATATCCGTTCCACGTGGATTTGATTTACTGTCAGTATAAAAGGAAAAATAAATAAAATAATCGCTGTAGGTTTTTCTGCTTCTTCAAGTCGGTTGAAAATTTTCATTTTCACGTCCAAAGACATCGACTTTCTCTTCTTTCGTGTGATTGAAAGTTTCAGTCAGACATGACTGGATTAAAATTAATAAAAAATATAAATTATAAATCTAAACAGTATAGTAACAATGTCGTACTCTCAACGCCTTGTGCGGGCCTAACGCAACAAAGCGTTCTTTCTGCGTTACGCCAACCGATCTCACAATAATGACTGTATAAAACTGTCAATTTTAAAACTTATAGGAAAATATGTATGTATATGCGTATCTGACCGCGTAAATTGAGGTAAATTTGTCGCGTAAAATTGAGAGACGGGTGTATGTCTGTCTGAAGAGTCGTCGTGAAATAATTGTACACTCTGGCGACATAGTTCGATCCTGCCCTCGTACCTGCATCTATTCTTGAATTTAGGCCAGCAACCGGCAGGCACATCGTCCCTGGCCAGGGGTTGCTCGTTCCTGTTCACCAACGTAGTCCTGGCGTGACTTCTGGGCCAGGTGAGTCCCTTGGGGTCCGTGCGACACGCCAGACACCTCATGCTTGGGCAACAATCGCAGCAACGACTCAGGGACCTCTTCCAGCGTGTAAGAAGCCTGTCAGGTGCACGTTCGCCAACACCGTTCGCCGCTGCTAGCACCCTGCAATCGAGAAACGGAGGCCGCGCCCCCGGTGCTGTTAGTATTATTAAAAATAGGGGTTGCTCGATCGATTTCGCGCGATAATGGAGCCTTCGAGGCGTCGATTAAGAAGGAAGTGACAGGCATCGATGAAGCGTGACGTTGGATCTCCCGATACCCCGCCGTTTCTTTCGATCTGTTAACCATTGAATTCTTCAAGGATATTCGCCACAGAGGCAGAGAATCTAGGTCGAGGTGAAATTATCTCCGCGGAGTGGAATTGTCAATCGGGGGGATTCACCGTCGTTTAGTTTTTTTCGTATTCTTTCAAGTTGGATTGTCGAGTGCAACGTGATTATATCGCGTCAATACTGTGGGAAGAATATCCTTTGTACATTGATCGAGGATCGGAAAGTTAGAGTTGAAAGTTGCATTTGAATAGTTTATCGATATTACGGGAGTATATTTATATAAATTGTACGTATGTATATCATTATGTGTATATAAAGTGATATTACATTTTATATATATATATATATATATATATATATATATATATATAAATATGAGTGGAAAATATTGATTCTTTTTTTGTATGTACTGGAACTGAAGGCTATATATAATTGGTCCATATTATATCGTAGTCTGTCATTAACACTTTGAAGAATAATTATTTCTTCTCTTTGCACAACGATAGAAAATTATTAACGATCACACTTCGACTGTATTTCTCCTCCACTTAATATCACAATATACATTTGCTTTAGAATTTATATATTTGTGCATTCTCCAATTTCCATGAAACGCGGAAATATCCGCAGTCTAGTAATTTATGTATATTTGTATCTTATAATTGCATTTGCAGCGATCGTTCAATTGTGCTCGTGACATCGAGTGTTTCCCAGTGAACGTGTACCGCGCTGGTCAGACCACGTCAAGCTCGGTTCGTTTCAAAGCGTAATCTTTTTTTTTTCTCCCTTCGCCTTTGGAAGAAACCTACTTTCCAGTTATCAATTTCTCGTTCGAGCTTCGCCACGACCATTTGAAGATTCAAAATCTACAAAATTACAATTACTTTCCATCTGTACAAATGATCAAGGGTACCCCTCGATAATGTCGTTTTTTCGATACTGTAGAAAATTTCATTTTACTTAAGAGTTAATACAGTTTCAATCTATAATATAATTTAACAATAAGCACGCTAAATGTCAATATATTTACACTAGGATATAAGGTTATGTTGTAACAAGTTAAAGTATCAATCATTGGATGGCAATGTTTGTTAAATTAATAATTTTTACTCCTTTAAATAAATATATTACGAGATTTAACAAGAAACTATTTTAATTAATGTATAATAAAATTTTTATGACGACCGTTTGCTCCGGTTGATTATTAACAATCGAGAATACGATATTTTATTTTCTTCTTTCCTCGTTTTTTAAATCAGCGTCGCCGCTGTGAAACTCGCTTTTGAGAGGGTACCCCTAATATTATTGACACTTCTCCCTCGCCGTTTAAAAATTGGACAGTTAAAGTTCATCCATAAAGACTTGACAGTCACCATTCATCGTCAACGTTCCTCCGACAAAATCTCCGTCGATTAACTACTAATTAATCACCTCTCTCCACACTAACCTCGAAATCGAACCACCTTCGTCCCCAACGAAGCCTGCGATCGATTCCCAACACCGTTGCCTCGACAAAATTCCAAACCGTGCGGCTACGTGAATCCGCGCGACAAGATATCACGCGTAAGAATCCTATCGATCAGCAACAGAGGGGGGGAGGAGGAGGAGAGGGACTCCACATGTTGCCACAACCACCTATACCCTTTCTTGCCCCGAAAGCTGGCCGAAAGGTTGAACGCACGAAGCAGAGAAGAGTGTCCTTACCTGTGCTCCCGTAGTAGCTTCGTAGAACTTTGGTTGCGCCGCGTTTCAATGATCAACGGGCGCGATCCGGTGATCGATGGCCGAGCGGAAACGCGGCGAATTCACGGCGAGTCACGGCGATGATAGCGGAAGATAACGAGAACGAAGGATGATCCGGCAGTGGTTGGTGGCGGATCGATTCAGAAGGCGAGCAAAGCGGCTGAAGGCGCGTAGAAAGAAGAAATTCGAGCGAGTGGAGTGCTGTCTCTCCGCGCGACGGCGAACGAGCATCGCGCTGGTTCGGCTGGTGTGCCGCACGAGGATTGCAGGTGCCGCAGTCCTCGGGGGTAGGACGGACCTCGGAGGACGAAGCGGGCGGCGAAGCGGGGAAGGGTGGCCAAGTTGCTGGCCAGCGAGCCGGTCACGCAAAGATTTTCTCCTTCTCGGCGCCCGACACTGCATTACTCACACGTACAGAAAGGGGGAACCGGCCGCCCGCTTACCGACTTCCTTCGCTTGACCGCGAAATCGATACCACCACCGCCCGGTGGGCACGGTGAAGTTCTTTACCTTAACACCGTCGCTTTTTTTCAAGGCGCCCACGCGTCAACTCTCTCCCTCTCCCACTGGCGCGATTTCTTCCACCCCTTTCCTTTCCACATTCGAGCTCTCGTGACTCGATTGTTTAGCTTTCGTTCTTTTCTTCATTTCTTTTCTCTCTCTCTCTCTCTCTCTCTCTCTGTATTTCTTACTTTTTTCTCTAGCCTTTTGTATTAGTTGGACGACGAAGGAATGTCGTTGATAAGTCAGACTCAATGGGATAATCTTCCTGCATTCGACGAACCGAATCGATTCCCAAGCTCTGCTGGATTTTCTTGGAAAGGACGACTTGTCGTCGTGTGAAACGTGTTGATTCTCGAGCTTCGTTCTATCTTTGTCTCTTTTAGAGCATTACTCTAGAGCAGGGGTGGGCAATTGTTTTGACTCGGCGGCCGCACCTTTGAAAATGATTGCATTCATCAATTACAAGTTTGCATTTCAGAAAAAGTATTAAATTGTACCATAAAAATCGATAAATATAAATTAAATAAAATAATGGCAGTTTTATTCAATTTATTTATCGTGCTGATTTCATTTTCTCTGATTGCCTTGGCGGACCACAAAAAACTCTTAGCTTATTTGTCCACCCCTGGTCTAGAACATAGTTGGTGATCTGTATCCTTCTCGTGATCGATCACAGTCGTGACTTTAACGACTGTACCTTGTGAACAGAGCTTGCGAACGACGTTCACACACGGCTTCATTTGTACGAAAGAAGACGGATCTATTATGAAGAATCGCAATTCTCGAGAGACGGATAAACGACGCGTAGGATTTTTCAGGTGAACGTGCAAACACCCGTGACGAATGTTTCAATGGCACGTTCGCGAAGTTTTTAATCGCGTTCACTTTGACTCGAGCGAGCCACCCTTGCGAAATGTGCGTGCGTGATTGCTCCGCTCGCGAGACCCTGACGACGCGAACTTTCTCCTTCGGCAAGTTTCTTTAAAACTGCTGCTTTTTCTCGAACACCTTTAACTTCGACTGACATCGAAGAATCCAAACGATACGAAAGAAGGGTGCTCTTTCATCGCTGTTCAAGTAATTTGTCAAAGAAACGAGTCTAAGAAACAAAGATTCTTTCTAATTTTTCACGAAAGAATCCTCAAGCTCTTGTCTTTTTATTATTACAATTATATATATTATGTGTAATTGTATTACTTTGAAAAATTTAATTTAATTGCATCATTTTGTATGAAACGTACTCTTTTTTCAATATATTTAGCTTTTACCGCTTATTACTGACAAATTAATTAAATTAGAAAAATGTTGATGAAATGACAACGTTTGAAGGAATATAGTGACTGAAAGGATAATTCAACGATTACAATTATTATATGTATAATAATCGTATTATTTTGAAAACATAAATTTAATTGTACCATTCTGAAACGTTCAATTGTATTATTTCTTTTTCTCAACATATATTTAGCTTTTACCGCTGTCAATTTAATACTAACGAATTCATTGAATTAGGAAAATAAGAGACAACGTTTAAAAGAAATACAGTGTCTCGAAAAAATAATTCAACGATTACCTTTCTTGTACCTTCCTTTGTACGTAAAGGGCCCTTCATTTTTCATGAAACAATTTTTTTTTACCGGATCAATCACCGGTCGCCGAAGGAAATTCCACGCGATTATAAGGCTCGAGTGAGTGATAAGTATGCCCGTGACGCAAGAAAACATGTCATTATGCGGTGCGGAAAATTATGCGAAACCTGATTTAACGTCGTGCCCTGCCGACGTGCTGACATACTGCGCTTGGTCACGTGGCGAATCGCACGCGGAAAATCATAAATGCGAATGCATTCGCAGCGAGCGATTCCCTCCGTTACGTATTTTGCGTGAAAAATCAAAAGTTTGACGTAGCGTAGCTTGATTAACGCGAAAACGAAGTTACAAAAGCAGCCGGAGAATCCGATTACGTTGCTGGAGCAGCAAATTGAAATGAAACCTTTTCGACGAGTGGAACAAATGCTCTCGAATTATCTACGAGAGACTGAAAGGCCTGAATAAAAGTTTTCCACCGTGTAAAGTTGATTTGCTTCAACTTCGTCTGCTTGTTGTACGTGTTGTAACGTTCTACGTTATCAAGCAGTTCAGTGAAGTTCAGATCTGAGAACTGATAAAGAGCAAAGATATTGTAGATGAAGAAGCAAGGAACGCCACGACTTTCAATGTTTTACGTTTGGCGAAAAGTTGAAACAAGCCTCTGTATTGCAAATTCATTCAAACTGTATTTTTCACATATTCAGTCATAAATGTATAATTCGATGCTGATGAACTTGTAGCTTCTATGTAACTTCTATATTCTATGTAACTTCTTGGTCTGACAATTCGTTTACTTCAGTCACTGAATTTGTTAATTCAAGCTAGCATGTCTCATACGTTAGGATACAAATTTTGTAGGAGAAATATTGTCAGGCATACAAAATTGTTTTTCTGAAGAAATTAGGGAGAATGAGCTCGTAGCTTATGTAATTACTACGTTACACGGAGTCTGACAATTCGTTTACTTCAGTCACTGAATTTGTTAATTCAAGCTAGCATGTCTCATACGTTAGGATACAAATTTTGTAGGAGAAATATTGTCAGGCATACAAAATTGTTTTTCTGAAGAAATTAGGGAGAATGAGCTCGTAGCTTATGTAATTACTACGTTACACGGAGTCTGACAATTCGTTTACTTCAGTCACTGAATTTGTTAATTCAAGCTAGCATGTCTCATACGTTAGGATACAAATTTTGTAGGAGAAATATTGTCAGGCATACAAAATTGTTTTTCTGAAGAAATTAGGAAGAATGAACTCGTAGCTTATGTAATTACTACGTTACATAGGGGCTGACAATTCGTTTACTTCAGTCACTGAACTTACGAATTCAAATTAGCTAGTGTCGTACGAATTAAGATAGAAATCTCGTAGAAACATTATCTGTCACGAAATATTTTTCGAGAAAAATTCTGGATCATTTCGATCCACTCTCAATCGGATTAAAAGCTGTTCGTGGACATTGTAGTCGGGAAATTGGTGGACACAATGGACGCGGATGGGACGCGTGCAACACGGTTGTCTGGCCACCGGTGTGCAAACGCGTTGAGCAAAACCATTAAAAGTTGGCACAGCACCGAGCGGAAAGTTCGTACCGTGGCCGTGCAGCGATTCACACAGCGATTACGGCGCGGTGCCGCCAAAATCGTGCAGTTAAAAGTTTACACGGTGCGCGAACCAGGGCGTCATTAACCCCCACCTCGGAGAGCGAAGGAACTTTCAGCGACATGATTACCTTGTTATTACTTTCACTTGAGCTCGCGAGGCAGAGAGGTTGCCGGCGTCGCTCGACAAAAACCAAACGATTCACGATCGTTTTGTCCTGGTAACTACTGGCCGTTAAACGCCCGCGTGTCTCGTTTCAAAAATTTTCAATCGAGGCTTCACGCTCAGATTGCCTCGCGACAAACTTGACAGACACGAGATCTTTCACGAGGGAGTTCCTTCATTCGCGGAAATTTCACTTGTTGAAGTTTTTATCATAATCGGTACTTCAAATGTACATGCTTTACATTTTCTTTTCTTTTTGTATATATTTCTGTAAACTTCAGTCGCGAAAGCTTCTAAGAAGTAGAAATTTAAAAAGTTAGTTTTTAAAGGATGAAAATTTGTTCGAAGGTGGAGGGCATTCACTATGATGCAGGGAGTGTAGGTTTCCAGACGCGAGGCTAGCTTCTACAAATTTCGCAAAGGTGTACTTTCTCCCCGTTTAATGATTTACCTACAATAGCTAATTACTCCACCTGGGTTACGGTAATCCGACTGGAAATTACGAGCAACAGAAAAGTGAGTGGAAAGGAAACGACCGCGACTGCTCGTGATATATTATGAAATGAGACGATCGCGATCTATCACTTTAATTGCCCTTTTCCTTTTGCGAATCTCGCGCGACTGTCACGAACGAAGACGAAACCAGACTGAAGCGTGTTTCAGTTGTGCGACTGAATTTTTCTCCTTAATTAATGCAGCGCGAGGATAAAGCGGTGTTCATTAAAAGACGCGTCCAATCAAGATTCCCGGTGATAAATTTAACCGGTGACTCTCTTTGACTTGCATTTTTGTACGTGTTGCAAAAGAATATTTTTTTTTTCTAAAGAATAAAATAAGAATCTCCTTAATATTGCTAGAGGAATATTCTTTCGTATTATACGCAAATTTGAATTCGGAATTTCATCCGTAGGAAAATATAATATGACAATGTACGACAGTGCAATCATTCTGATGCAGATACCTGTTTTTCTTGGACAAATTTAAAAATAATTAGCCACGGATAGATATTTTTTTTAATAATTTTAAATATTAAAAAATGCCTGGACAAATTTAAAAGGAATTTGCTATGGATAAATGTTTAAACATTTTCTTCCATGGATAAGTCTGTGGAAAAATTTCGCAAGTTTCGAGCGCAGTGGAAAATTAGGAAGTGCGACACCTTTTCCAAAACACTCGTTTCAAGCGGAAGGATTATGCGCGCTGTAGGAAAGAAAGCGGTGAAGTTACAGGTATACGTGGTTAATTTTAAGTTACGTGACCGACAGTTAACACGGGAACGGGGCGAATTAACATAAACAAGGGCTAAAACTTAATCGCGTTGCAAATTTCGGTAAATAATCGATGGCTCTGCGGTTTCGCGGCGTCGACCTAACGTCCATGTTTCCCATTTATTTTTCACGCGAGATCGCATCTCCCTGTGGCGAATCGTCTATCGAAAACTCGCTGTGAAGCAATACCCGAAGTGACGGCCACGTTCGATGGAGAAATTGGGGCAAACAGCGCGTGATCACTTGAATTCGTCCAATTACGCGATCTGGCGAAATTATATTTCGCCACTTGAAGAAAGAGGAAACGAAATTCGAACGAATTGAATGGCAGTTGCATGGATTTCAGCCGATTTCTGGTAATTATTACAAATATATTTTCATGTCGCGATAACGTTGATTACGCGAAAACATTTTAATCATTTCGAATCGAATTTATTCAGAGTAAATGCAAAAGTGAATAACTATAGAAATTATACAGTTTATACAGTTGATTGCAGGCCGATCTACTTAAAGGTTTGTAAAATAAAAAATCATCAGCCGATCGTCTCGACGTTTACATCTACTTATAATTTACTTATAAGTTTCGATCTACTTATAATTTACAGTCGCGCCACTTTTACTCGGATCGATGGGACAATCTTCCTCTTGCCCTGGTTACCTAAGTTTAGATCCTCCCTTAATTATCCTGTTCGTCGCCGGCCCCCGCGAGAATACACGCTGCAAAATTCAATTGACCCGCAAAACCAGTCGCCTCGATCAAGACTAGATCTTCGTAGATCTTGCTCAAGCGCGAACCAAAGAACAGAAGCGATTCATCCTTGTTTGACACGATCGCCAGAATAATACACGGTGGCAATAAAAACCCAGCTTCGTCGAACTCGAACTTATGCCACAGAGATACGACAATTGAAAAATTGGCTGATGATCCAACGAGAAATAACTGACGAGTGCGGACGAATGTGAAGTTGACGGATAAATGGTATCGTTTGACGTCAGTCGTGTCGCGCGAAACTAGGCCAAACACGAAGGGCCAGTTCATCCGGGGGAGGGTGAGGGACGACTCACGCGACTCTTCAGCCTCCACTCTGACTCGAATCTGTCGAAAACTCGCGACCCGAGGCACGCGTGTCGCTGGATCGACGGGAGAGACGTCCGACGAAACCACCGGGAGGCGATGTGCGCGAAGAAACGCCGAATCAAAGAGGGGTGGCAGCCGTAAGTGAAATACATAAGGGTAGCTGCGGCTCGACCTTGGCCGCACGCGACGCTCAACGACGCTCGTCGGTCAATCTATGTACGTAGCCGCGTTACGTCGATTTTTGGTTTTGTGCTAACATACACACACGCGTCGAGGGAAAAATGGAATTATTTTCCACGGTGATCTAACGTTATGCAGGATATCAGAGGTCGGAGTGTCAGAAGTATTAGAGATTACTCGTTCTCTGATGCTTCTGCATAATTCTGTTTTCTCCCGTAATGGAGAATTCCTTCGAGAGAAATACGAAGTCTTTTGTGTTTGTGTATTTTAGCAGAATACAAAGCCTTCTTGTCTGGTCTCATTTTAATTCATCCGCGCGATTATCTCCGCGTTACTGTCCTCCGCATTTCTGTGTTTTGATCTTCTTTCCCGATTTTTTTTTTTTCCCCGACATACAGAACGTCTCGTTTTAATTATCTATCATTCAAAGTTCAAAGAATTGTTTGAAATAAAACTTGTTCTGTATCGAAGGGATGGGGACATGTTATGACGACCAGGTGGTTAGGAAATTCTTCAGAGATCTCGAAATCGCATCCATCTTTTTAGATTCGTGTTATTTTTTCTTAGGAATTAATCGATATTTTAACATTTCAACTTTAATTTTGTATAATCTATCGCACGATGTCTCCCTCGAAACGGAACAAATTTTTTTCTCTTTTTCTTTTAACAACAAGTAGCTGCGAAAATAATTGCGTGGACGAATTAAAAAAAATGAAACACTTCGTCCATAACATAATAATCATAACAATTACTACAAGATAACAATTTCTTTTCTCGTATATTGTATGCGTTTTCGGAATTTCTTGATGGGTTTGCAAATTACAGCGTTTCCTTTCTTTGGATTTCGTTCAATTTTTAATTACGAAGTCGAAATTTCAATTCCCTAATGTCAGCGTGAAAGGAGGGCGAGAGTCGGAAATTTGGTGGCTGTGAAATGGAGGTTGGCGGGAGTTTATTAAAATGAGTACTCTATACGCGCGCGTGTGTTACCGCCGGTGTAATTCTAAATAATAGTCAGGCGAATCACGTGTAATTGCTCTGTAAAAAAAACGTAGTAGAAAGCGCTCGAGACTCGACCAGTCGCGGGTGCTTTCTTTCTTCCTCTCGAAGGAACGCGTAGGTGAAAAATGACAAATGAAGAGTGATCGCGTCATTCGAGAGCCTCCCCTCTGTGCGATATTTGCTGGGATCTCCGTGCAGATTTTAGAATATCGATCCCCTTTTCCTTCGTTGAATATGCGAAATGTCAAGCATGAAACATTGTTCACATTCTCGCTTTATCTCCGTGTTTTTTCGTCTCTCTCCTTCTTTTTCTTTTTTTTTTTCCTCTGCGTAGAAAACGAGGTGCCCTTCCGACTACCGCGAGAATAATCACGCCCGAGTGATTAACTGCAACATGCGCGACGCATTAGTTTGCATTTTAAAATTTTGTTTAAAAATGGGACGACGTTGTTCAATAACGTTATCCCGTATTCACGCGCTACCATAAATCTGCTGTCGCTCGTTTAAACAGACGCGAATTTGATCCCTAAATAAATTCTTCCTCCTCGAATCTTTCTCTCGCGAAAGATAGGTTTCAATATACTGAAGATTCCGCGCGCTGAAATTCTGAATGCGAACGAATCCGAAATATTGGAAATTCTAAATGCCGACGATGTACCGACATTTCGAGGCTGAACATTTCATTTTATCTCTCGGTGAAGAAATCGAAGCGTCAGGCGGAAACTATCGCACAAAGAATTTGCATTTGTGTGTGAAAACGTTGCATGTTCAAGACGTAAGAGTTACACCTTTGTACACTCTGTCTCGCGAACCAACGAGTCGTCAAGCAACAACTTCTCTTCGAGATATCAATGGAATCTCATTCTCGTCAGTGATTTCGATACGTGAAACGAAACTTCGATGTCGGAAAATTAACGAAGCTGGCGAACGTCATTCGCATCACATACGAGAAGCATGCGTAATGCAAGCTCGAAATTTGGCGCAACAGAACGAAATCGAATCGATCGCGCGAGCCAGCCTGCGTTTACGTTCAACAGGCCGGAAATGGTGTGCACGTGTAACCGTGTTTTTAGAGCAATTCCATTTCCCGAGCGGACGATCGACTAATAATAGACGTGATAATATTTGCTCGACTCAAACGAGGCTGCTCCTTGCTCGAACCAGACGATTGTGCGTGTCCAGCGTTTGGCGAAGATTATTCTCAACGGTTGGTGTTCTCGTTAATGAAGAAAAGCAAAGAAAATGAAAAGAGAAAGGACAAAATCGACTTGGATCGACTTAGAAACAGTCGTAGCTTTTAATTCAAAGATATTCCAGTGAATTTTCACTCATCCATCTTGAATTTATGATTCCCTCCGGGATTTTCATCTTTATAACCCGATACTAAACCCTTTGTTTCGCCTTTGACCAGTTGACTCAACAATTGTAAACGTGTAATTTTACGTGTTTAAACGGAAGTGACCAATCGATGATTAATCACGCAAGTCGCAAATTATTCGACGGAATTGAACAGAACAATTGAAGATCGATCGATCGAAAGGTAAGCACCGATTCACCGAACGAATCGTCATTACGCTGGAAAACGATTAATCTCGCGCGAAGCGCATTCCGTTCGATAACTAAAATTGAAGATGATTAAATATAGCTGGAAGAGTATTTTCGCGATCGAAACGGACAGCTGGCCCATTAACGATTGCAGCTCTCACTCAGTGTTTCAAAATCCACCTCGAACTTTTCATTGTATCACGTTCAGAGCAATCATTTCTGCATTTATAATTGATTCTCCTGATGGAATTATGAAGGGAAAAAATCCGACTGGATCGCGTCACTTGGGGGGAGGGGGAGGAGGGGGTTAATTTAAAAATTGCAATTCACCACTAATCGAGAATTCGTTCGACGAGCAAAGCTACGAGCATGAACAATGAGACGAATAGTCGAATGAATTATTCAATGAAATCGTTTCTCGAACGTTTTACGAGAGAATCCATCGCGATTGTCGACCCGCCTTACGATCATATTTTCGCGAAGACTATGTTCCCTCCGGTATACGTATTCGCGATTATACGCAGCATCGTCACGCTATTGCGGCTCTCTGAGTCACGTTTTTAAAACGTGGTCGACTGTAATATAAAACTCCCGCGCGAGAGCCGTTTCAAAAAGAGTTCAGTCTCGTCACAACTATAACATGAACGTGAATAACGAACCGCTTCGAGCACGCTGAAGTTAGTGAAACTGATGGATTGATTAAAAGACGTGATTTAATTAGTCACATCTCCACGTGACTGTGACTTTTTTTCGAACGATCGGAGAAATGGAGGGTAAACGAAGCGAGACGAAATGGGTCGTGAAAATGGAGAATGAAAGCTTCGCGTGAAAGTGTCAGTGAAGTTTGATCGTTCCACTTGCAACGACACGCGCTTCGTTTAAAATCAACGTAAGCGTAAATCGTTCGACACGTAAACGATTTCAGAAGGGTCGGGAAATCGACGTAAAAACAAATTCAAATTATCTGACACATATTATGCGTGTAATATTCCGAGGTGTTCTCGAACACTTGAATTTTCTGAAGAAGAACTCGAAAATCAAGGCATTTCGATAAATTCAGGAAAATTCAGAAACGAGTTGTCCGAATTCGGTTGTTTCAACCTAAATCTACACGAAATGAAAAAAGAGAAAAAAAGGCGAAAAAATTTATCGAACGAGAAAGAAGAAGTAAAGGAATCACTCGGAGGCGTGAACGATGGACACGGTCTGACGGTCTCGTGCTTTTTCTTTTTTCTCCTCCCGTCCTCTTCTTTCTCGTCGCTGCTTCTCCCTTCTTTCAGCCACCGATCCGATCCGAGTTAATTAGCGACGCTCGTACAACGAGGCGATTCGAAATTCTGATTTACAATCCCCTTGAGCCAGGCCGTGGCGATGTAAATCGCCGCGGGATCGATAAACCCAGCTCGGTTGCATCGACCAGTGGAAAGGGTGGTGCTTTACAACTAGCCGGGGTGAAGGAACTCGGTGGATCTTACGATGGGCCAAGTTTTCCCGCACTAGCCCCTAACACTAGTAATGTCCGCCAGGAAACGCAAGCTCTAACCAAGACAATTTAACCAACGTCCGTGTAACGACCAACATCGACCAACGCGATACTCCTTTCTCTTCCTTGACTTTCTACGGTGTGTAACAGATGTGTAACAGCGGTGACAGGGGACATTTAAATGTAAAAAAGAAAAAGATCGTAGAAGCGTAGAAATGAAATTCGACAAAAAAAAAAAAGGAAAATCTAAGAGAAGAATTTGCGCCGTGAGGGCAAGGTGAAAGGTTAGCGTGCGACTATATAAACTATCCGCCATTGTCGACTGTCTTTTCGAAGTAAGGGAAAATAAGAACAGGAAGCAATTTCACCCTATCGTGAGTAGAACTCTAGGGTTGACGTGTGTGTTCAGTGTGAAAAGTAAATTAACCAAAGGGTGACACTCGATCCGTGTTAAACCAATTCACCAAGCTTAACCTTGGTCCAGTATTTCTGCAGAGCGCAATTAATTCTCGCTTAAGGAAAATCGCGCAAGTTGTTCGGCTAGGGTAACTACAGGGGTGCTGCAAGACGTAACAATAAATAACTGCGCAGTAACGTAACCGTTTCGTGATCTTGCTCGCGATTACCTGGCCTTAATGAGGCGGCGGTCACTTCATAAACCCGCTGATACACGCGGCTTTAAATATCTTCCTGCTCTTTGAGCTTGATTAGCTACGCGACGATGCTCCGAAATTGATAACGAGAGATCTCGCGGAGCAATTCAGCCCCCGTTGGAGAGAGAAATGGCCTCTCGGCCGAGAGCTAAGCGCGCGGCTAAGCACGATTTCACGAACAAGCGAGTTTTAAGGCAACTCATAATTCTCGCCGCCGGAAGCCGCTCGGCGATTCTTTTCGCTGCGCGACTCATCACGAAACGCGATTCGTTTTAATTGAGAATGATGCCCCGCTTTCGTGTCGCGTTAAACCGCGCGCGGCCTGTCTTCGAAATAATCGAACTTTCCTCGAATATCAAGCGATCAAATAAATTGAATTTTTCTAATATTAAATAATAAGGAAAAAATATCTCTCCCCCTCCCCCGGAAGCATGTTTCCTGTATTCTGTTATTTCTAAAGAAGAAAAGAAAGAACAAGTTCGATTATTTTTTTTCTTTTTTTTTTTTAGACAGATCGTGTTTGTCAACTTTTCAATCCGCGCGAGTTCACTTCGTCCCCAGAACGCGCAACCATCCGTATAAATTCCGTTAACAACGTGTCCTTTAATACGGATCCACATCGGATCCGCGACGATTTATTGTCGCTTCCGACGGCATAAATAGCCTCCGTGGCCGTACTGGATCTTTCCAGATTAATATCTCCCGGTCCCGATATAAATACGATTTCGTGAGATCAAGGAATAACGAGTGGCCGTTCAAAGTCGAAATTTCGCGGTCGGACGGGGCGGTGAAAAGTGGCGGCAGGTTTTAAGTCCTTGCGAGCGAATCGATAGAAACGTTACAAACCTAATTTCAACGCGAGTCGGCGGAGCTCTAAACATTCTATGCCGATCTTTCTCTTTCTCTCTCTCTCTCTCTCTCTCTCTCTTTCTCTCGGTTAACGTGAAATATTTTTCGAAATATCGTATAGAACGAAATCGAGCAATTAATGATGCGTTCATAGTTCCTACTTGTCACTATCAATTCCACCGAAATTGAAAGAAAAAGAGAAAAAAATAGTAATAAATTTCGGTAAAACAAGAAAGTGAAAATAGTAAATGAAATTTCCTCCGAGCTTCTCGCGGGATTTCAGGATACGTAAGAATAATTTTACGACGATCGCGATGACGATGAGACGCGATAATAAATGATACTTACGCCGGCTCGCCGTTTTGCTCCAGATACATCACGTTCCCACTCAACGTCTCGATCTCCTGCGGCCGTTTCACCACGTGCATCCCGGTCTTCTCCCTCGGCGAGGACACCCCTTTCACGGTGTCCACGCTCACGCCGGTGTCCGTGGATCGAACGCTCTCGATCGAATCGACCGACACTCTCGCCGACGATTTTACAGACGTGCCACTCCCGTGATTGTCAGTACGAGTTTTCGCGTTTTCGCCGGCGCTGTTCGCGTTCCTCGAGTCGTTGCTCACCGCACCAGCCACGTTGGACACGTTGTTGCTCGCCCTCGAGGAGGCTATCGTCGATTGATCGGAAGTGCTTTTCACGGGAACGGACGGAGCGTTCTTCGCGGTGGCCGCGTTCGCGACGACCTTCGTCGTTTCGGAATTATTCGTCGACCTCGGGATCGTTCTCGCGGGATCTTCCTGTTTCACAGACGCACTCGCAACGGAAAGAACAGCTGTCCTTTGAGCATCCTTTGTGCTCGATGGATTTCGCGTGGGATCGCTCGACGGTTCCACTGATCCCTCGTTCGTTTTCGTCGAACTCGACTGAACGTTCGTCGACGCCGGTTGAACGGATTCCTCGATTTTCTGACCGTTAGGCCGGCAGTTTTTCGCGTTCTGATCGTTGATCGCATTCTGGACGATCCTGTTGGAACGTTGCGTCGCCGAGCCGGTGTTACTCGCAGTGTTACTCACCTTGCCTACGCTTTTTATCGACTGACTGATGCTGTTACTCTTCGAGTGACCGCTGACGTTCTCGGTAGGGACCGGAGAATCGTTTCTGCTCTCCGTGCCACCGGCTTTCGTTCGTCCGCCGTTCGATTTACTAGACTTGGAGATCAGAGGGTTCGCCTGACGATGATCCTCGTTGCGGACCACTTGGAAACTTTGCCCTTGCTTAGCAACCGTGTCGTCGCTCGGCGTATTGGAGGATTTCGAGTTCGAAAGATCTTGCTGGCTCTTCGTCTTCTCGAGCTGACCCCGCCTCTCGGACACCGTCTCTGCGTCCAGGAGAACCGACGCCGGACTGGCGTCGATGTGAAGCGGCTGAACAGCCGTCGTCGCTGTCGTATTCACCACGCTGGACGTCCCCGTGGCGGCGGAAGTTTGTTTCAGCAGATCGATGAGATGCAGATCGGCTGCCGAACTCCTCTCGGTGTTCGAACCCTTGTCGCTGGCTTGAGAACCTTTCGACGTTCCCGAGTCAGACTGCTTGCTATCTTGGCACGACTCGATCGCCTGTTCGTTCGAGCTCGCGCGTGCCTCCTTCGACCCTCCTTTATCCCCGGTTTTTTTACTCCTCCCGTTGGCTTGGTTGTTGGAGATGTTGATGAACCTGGCTGGATTCAAGGCGTTCGAGCTGACTCTGTTCGTTTTCAGCGGGATCTTCGACGGTGACGTTACGCGTTCCTTGCTCTGCGTTTTCCTCGCGACGGTGGCTCTCTCCTGGCTCTGCTTCTTCGCGGTCCAGCTGTTCCTCGACGGAGACGCTGCGAACTTCTGTTGCTTCGACGTTCCCTTCGAACGATCCCTCTTCGCGAACTGCGACGTCCGCTCCGGCTTCGTCGGTGTTCCCTGAATCGGCGAGAGCTTGCTGGGCGTTCTCGACGAGGCCTGTCGACGAGCGGCGAGGTTCGTCGCGCTGCTGCTGTTCCCGGAGGCGTTCAAACGATTCCTGGAATCCGTCGTGTGCAAACGAGCCCGCGAGTCCGCGCGATGACCGAGCCTCGGCGAGGAAAGACGCTCCGTCGATTTGGTCAGTGACGTCGAGCGTTGACGCGTCGGCTGTGGGATCAAGCTTCTCCTCGGACTGTTCTGCTGCGACACCGACACTGCAAAGATTGCGACAAAGATCGATTAGAGTTTCCTGGCTTGGTGGCTCGACGAGATCTTGGATCGCTGCAATCTAAACATGTTCCTCGATGCTCCACTCGGTGGAGCCATCTTCAGATTGACATTTTATCGAGTAAAAAGTAATTTTCTATTCTGCCGATAGACGGATTTAGGATCACGTAACTCTGGTAGTATTAATGGGATTTGCGTCCGTTCGAAAGATGATCGTATTTATAGAGTAATCAAAAGAAAATAGTTGCGATAATTGGTTAAAAGTTATTGAAAATATGAGTGAAACTAAAGAAGAATGATGCAGTGTCAATGCGCGTGACAGAAAGCAGATTCAAGTGTTTTCAATCTAAAAATTTTTCTGCAGCTCGCTTGAACGATCATGGAAAAAATTGTGCAAGACCGGGACATTAGCATCGGTAAGGAACTAAACATCGACCACAAAACAGTTTTGAACCATTTGAAAAGGGCTGGACACAAAAAGAAAAGCTTAATGCCGAAAGATTTGAACAACCCGTAAAAGATTGAGAGACCTTAGCTGGGAAGTTTCAATACGTCCACCGTCTATCTATATTCCCTTAATGGTGTAAAGTTGATTTCAAAAGAGGCCTATGAAAATCACGTGACTCAGTGACGGGACTATGGTTTTACCTCAAAAAAAAATGGTAGAAAATAGTCGAACAAAACGGCACATATTTCGCGAAGATGAATATGAAGAGTAAACTTGTTTCTTCACTTTTCACGAAATTACTTTTTACTCGATCGATGGTAACGCGCTGAAAAACTGCCTCTATCTCTAGCAGACAAAACGACGAGTTGACGCGCGAATGTGTGTGTTCCTTACCTCGTCGTTCGTTTCTTCCTCTTTTACGAGCGTCCGCGTGTTCCGGAGACTGCGGCCTCGATTTCGCTCGCGGTGGCGGTCCCTTGAAGCCGCGTCCTCGAAACGGCGAGATCCTTCCAGCGGCGAGCGTCGGCGACGGGCTCCTCGCCTCCGGGGAAACGGGCCTCGAGTCCGCGATGATGACGAAGCTGGATCGGCGATGCGCCCTCGAGGAGGACGCGGCGGATGGCGCGAGCTTGTAAGGCTCGGGTGCACGCGGCGGCGGCGGCGGCGAGATCGCGTTCGGTGACAGATAATTGCCGTCGGGTGCCGCGAGCACCCTAAACGGAGGCGGTCGTTGAACATGGCCGTCGTCGAGCCGCCTCATCCTTTCGAGGCACCAGAGCTGTAACGCCAAAGTCACCAGTGTCTTTCATCGTTTCTTCGTCGTTTCCATCGGCAGATAGGAACGATTCACGATCGACGATAATCGCGAAATCGACGTCCGAAATTAATTTACTTGTCTGTTAACAATTACTTGTCGTTTCGTTGGATGCGAGGTGGAGAATAGTCGAAGATTAAAGATTGATTTTAGAATCAATATTCGCAGTGATGAGATTTGCAAACTGATCGCGAATTCCTTAGATCCGCGCATTCCTTAGAGAGAATGTTAAGTGCAAATAATACTGGATGCGCCGAAAGTCATTACCTACTAAAATAAATCCGTAATTTTATATATATATATATATATTTGAACATTTGAAAGAAATAATTTTTAAAACATAATGAGAAAGTCTTGTCCGAACTTAAATTTAATTTGAAATTAATAAAATTGGTTTACGTGCAAGATTGACAAAGCAAAGAGGTGTTACTAAAGATACATCTTACGCATAACCTCGTAAGGATCGAACTTGGTCGAATGTTAGAAATCAAATTAATTAAACGAGAGAAATAATACTAAAGTGGAAACAGTTTTGATCTAAAAGAAGTTAAGCACAACCGTGATACCGTAAAAGTTCAGAAAATATAGTAGATTGACGCAGCAGATTACTCACCCTTGATCCACTTTCAAATTTATGTTTTAAACAAAAATAACTCAAACAGGGACGCAACAAAGATTAAAAAAAAAGAAAACCTTGTTTCAACTCTGATACTCTACTAAATTGGACTCTCTAACGTATGTACCGCACGACTGTCTGATCTGTTTGTCTTCTGGAATTCAGTAAATAGTCAAAAGTCCAAACGCGATCTTCTCAGCTATGATTCAACGTTCTGGAAACGATTCGACGTTGCACTAAAGTGTTGTTTTCGTTCTATCTGCTCTCATAATTCTCAGCTTCCTGCGTAATATTTGTCGCGATACGAAGCGCTATCGGCGAGGCAAGCTGACGCAAGCAAAAACTTTCTAATGTACCGTATACTTTGATAGAGGCATCACTGTCCGGCGAAAGTTCCGCACGATGTTGAACACGTTAATAACAACCGGCGACACTTTACAGTCGCTGCCTCGCGTAAAAATATACTTCGAACGCTAAGTACTTTATAGAACGTTAAGTCAGACACGGTACCTCGAGTCCTTCATGCAGACGAGCAGGATGCGGAGGACGCCAAAATCCGTTGTCGCTCTCACCTGAAACGCAAAATAACCGCGTCATAAAATATAGATCATTATAGAGAGAGAGAGAGAGAGAGAGAATGCCGATTTGAAATTAACCGGAGAAACTCTAGCTTGTTAAAATTCCGTATCCGCGTTGTGTTCATTAAAAACTAGCTATGAGCTCGATGGTATGGAACGCTTAAATGAAATTCTCGTAACTCCTTCCTCTTCTGACACGTTGCATCGATAACGAATCGTCGAGATCTACATACTGCATCCAGATCCATATACTGCATTGAAACAGCTCATAAAAGTTCTTGAACAGACCGTTCATTCTTCGTTCATAAACACTGTCGACGATCCTCGTATGAATGTGGCTATCGGCGTTAATTAAATTTTCGAAACTGCTCTTGTAAATTTGTCAAAATATTACCTGGCCAGCATCTCAGTCTTCACTGCCGATGAAAATATCAAAATATAATTGTGCAAGATAAGAAGAATCAGAGTGCAAGGAAAATAGGAAAAAGTTTGCAACGTTTCAGTTGTTAGAAAATTATGAAATTATCACTGGTAATTAAGGATCGCTAACAAGCATGGCGATTGAATCGATTCGTATCCCCCGGATTCGCGGGATATTTCCTCTCTCGTTCTGCACGGCCGCCCGGAGAACAAAAACCCGACTGTGGTTCCGGAAGTCCGCGCGCAAAAAAAAAAGAAAAAAAAAAGAGAAAAAGAAAACGTTCCCTGAAAACGTTCAGTCCGCGTTGTTCGTTCCTAACAAGCGGCAACGTTAGAAACGAAGGGCCTCCATTCATTTCTCGACTTCGTCTTTCTTCTTCCTCCTGCGACCCGTTTTCTCCACTCGGCGATCAAGCTGAATCAACAATCAACCAGCATCTGGCAAATTAGCGGGTTCGCGTACACAACATCCGTAATTATTCGTCGAGCGATCGCAATCGCTCCACTCTGGTTGTAGCGGGCCACGTCGAGCGGACACCGATCTTTACGCGTTTTCTTCACGCTCTCATACGCGGGAATGCTCGAGCCGATTGCTCGCGTCAGTCTCGCTAGAGCTGCGCGATCCTTATTACCGCCGCGATACCGTGACGCTGTTGAACTACATTTTCTATGTGCTCCCTCGACTAGTTTCTTCCTTTCTTTCTTTATTTTTGCTCCTCGCTCGTTCGTCGATGGTTGAACACAAAAAACCGGGGGATCGATAGCGCGGCGAATCTGTGCGATGAGAGATTCTTTCTGAGAAGGAAAGTGAATTTTGCTTTTTTTTTTTACGCCGCGCTTTATCTTGAAACGAATGTTGATTGATTTTTTATATATATTATATTTTTCACTGCTTCATATATATGTATCGAGGCTGTGTAATTCTGGACACGCAATGTTCGTTGTTTCAACAGAGCTCTCTTTCTTCAAATATTTCGCTTCATTTCCACTCTTGCTTTGTTATTTAATATCGCCCGGTGGTTTTCGTTTGTTGTTTAGTGATTAAATGATAAAGAAATTTACAAGATCAGCGTGGCAGTTAAGGATTTTAACGAGCCGCCTTCCGCTATAATCCGATAGTTGTACGCGCGTTGCGAAAGAGCTGTTTTATAATTCGAACGTGTTACATTTTAGCGCAGATAATTGTAAGCGTGGTGTGTTAAAAAAAAAAAATGGGTCAATGGAAAGCGGTCGTACAGCGTTTTGTATTATCGCGATAAATCTTCTTGTGCGATTTCACCGTCCATATTTTCTTACAAGCGCCGCTCGAACTATACACCTTGTACGTTCCTCATTTCCAAAGAGTCAAAGTAAAAGTAGCAACAAAATTTCCTCGCAACACTGATTTAAAACACTCAAAAAGTTCCATTCCCTTCGAAAATGTTTGGTATTTTTTCGTTAGATGTTTTAAAGAAAAATAAAGCATTCTTAGAGATTTAAATGGTTTTTCATAAAATCTTGCGAACCCTGTTGTATTATAAAGTTTCTCTATTTTTTTACTTTAACTTTCCTCTGAATGGGAAAATTCTGCATTTCGTTCGTTGACAATTCTAGCGTCAAATTCGAACGAGTCCTGCTCAGTAAAAACAATCGAATCGACGACCACACCGAAGATAATCGCGGACAGAATTGGAAAAGAAAGGAGAGAGAAGAAATAATCACAGAGGTAACGGTGACGATCCATGTACCATCCGGAGGAGACGACACCGATGCATCGCGCGGACCTGCTCCATGCTGGTGGTCCCCGAAGAATCTGCATCGTGTCCAATGACATTCCTCGAATCACCAAGCGACAGGCCGGTCAGCATGAAGAATCGAGCGCGAACGACCTCGTTGACCGAGATGTGTGACTCACGATCGTTCCGTCGATCGTTTGCCCCGACGACCACGCGATTGATTTACGACGACCGCTTGTTTCGAATTAATGGATAACATTAGCCGATCCCGCGCGCCCTTTTCCGTGCAATCGTTTCCCTGAGAAGAAATTATTGCACGCTTTCTAGAAATCTGTCGCGCCGTGAATCGCGCGAACGATCTTCAACCGACTGAACCTCTCCTCCCGGCGACGAGATGCAAGATGATCGCGGAGGTGGAAGCGCGACTGTTTCCCTCGCGAAACAGAATTTCCAACCTTCCTCTCTGCTTCTTGCTCTTGTTAAAGGAGCAAGTATCACGCACAGGGATAGAAACGTTGTACGCGCGAAACGAGTCGTTGGAGCGCGTTGTCGCGAAACAGGGTCTGAGCAAACGTTGAGGAGCGCACGAAATGGTTTCCGGTAATTAAGTTGCTGAAATCGTTAATGGGCGATGCTCGAATTGGGACGAATATATATGAAAGTATATGTAAAATGGTTCGCAACGACGTATACATTCGAGAAAGATGCTTAGAGAACCGTTTTAAAACGTGGTTTCGTAACAACTGGTTTACCAACGGTTTATCATCCGTCGATCTTTTTTGTAAAATGGATGAATTTAGATAGAGATTCGTACGGAGATCAGTTAAGAGTATCTAATTAGAAGAGGGTACGATAATTGATGCAAAAAGTGCGGCTAGAATTTAACGTTGAACATTACGTGCGCGAGAATCGAGTTGTGAAAAGATACATTTGTGACCTTCACATGAGATATGAATGCGGAGGCACGTGACATGATCGACGATTTTCCAGGTGCATTTGTATGCACCGAGCACTCTATCTAATTGCAATCAAGAATCGAAAATGTGATAAAACCGCGAGGCAAAGTATCGTTTAAAATATTACTCGTTTGGGATACGCGTCAGGATGAAAAATAACTAATCAAAAAAATGGACTGGCAACGAGTGAAATGAGATAATAAGCAGAAACCAGAATGGACGTAAAAGGCTGTTGCTAATCTGTTCATCGAGACTGAAAATTTTCACCGAGATGCAATTAATCTTCTAATTATCCGCGCGTCGCGACGAAAATGCAAAACGAAAGCACGGATCATTCAATCCGGATTCGCCTCAATTTCGCGGCAGCTTAACGCTTGGTAGCCTAATGAGGCTCGTTTAACGAGACCCAGGCGAAACATCTGCCGTGATCGATGTTATAAATAACGATTTAGCAGCGATGAGGCGCGGCAAAGCGACGTTGCGCGTCACCATTCGTTGCGCAACGTTTCAATTAAGAGACCCATGCTCCCCCATGATCATTTCTTCTTTCTCGCGTTTATATATGGGAAATGTCGCGAGAGGCACGTTTATCGGTAGGCCGGGAATTAGCGCGAGCGAAACAGTAAATCAACGAGCCGTTAACGAGAATGGAAAATGTTGGAATCGGCTTCCACTCGGCCCCTCGAGAGATCAACGACCGTGTATGTATATAAGTACCTGTGTATATTCTGTCGACCAAGGAAGTTCCGCGCGGCGTAACGATCATGTAACAGCCGATTATTTCACGGGGCAGTCGAGCAAAGACCGGTGAATTAATTGTTACGCGAGTACAATTGCAAGCCCCGTTTCTCCCAACATTTGCATACAGCTGTGTGTTATCTGAACGCTCGATACTGCGAAGAATTTCTTTCTTTTTTTTTCTAACAGTTCAGACAAAAATTTTCACTACTTCTCTTTCTTTTTCACTAATATGCATAATCGTTGCTTGAATTTTGTATGATTTTTTTGTATAGTTCTTTTAAACGTGCTTTCATTTAAGGGAACTCGAAGGACTCGTGTTGTGAGAATAATTTGTAACAATAAAGTAAATAGAAAAGTTTTGTGAAAAAAAACGGAGTCGATCCATTTTCACGGCTCCTGAGAAACAATCTTTCCAAATAATATGAGATTGTTCCTCGAAGCAGAATCTCAGGTATACGACCGTATGCGCAACTGTTGAAAGTCAGTGAATACTTTTCACGCAGGCAAAACGTTTCAACGCGTCACCTCGTTATAGCTAGTTCGTCGCAGCGACTAGTAGAAGTATAAAACCTTCCGTCGCCAGAACAAGTCTAACTATTAACTTCGTGACACAGTTGCGGCTAATTTGAAACGATAAATTCCGATTTAGTCGAAATTGCAGGTTTAATTCCTAAGTCTATTTTCTCCTTCGTTACACGGAAGCAATCAAACGCGTACAGAAATATATATATATATATATATATATATATATATGTATGTATGTATGTATGTATGTATGTATGTATGTATGTATGTATGTATGTATGTATGTATGTATATATGTATGTATGTATGTATGTATGTATGTATGTATGTATGTAGTGTGTGTACAAGCACGTTCCGTTTGCTTTGAAATTGCGCGGCTGTGTGTCACCGCTTTAATTCAGACGAACTCTCACCAGTCCTCGTGTTCCTTGACAATCGTCATCGATCAAGAGTGAAAATATATAAGCATGTGCATGAATAATTCCACAAAGTGGACACGACAAAAAGCAATATATTAAATAGAGTGATCATTTCTTGGTTCGGGAACACTCTATGCCCAAAAACGCGGAGAATTAAGCTCTTAATTCGAGCTCTGAATCTTGATGGATTTCATCGATCTCTAACGTCTCCCCTATGTTAGCGTTACGTTGCAACCGTGTAATAAAAACTAATCCTTAATGACACACCAAAGCACGAAGAAAAGAATTGCAACGAGGCAACGTATCGTCCGGCGAAGAGGGAAGGAAATTCCGCAGGATTTTCCCTTGCCCATCTAAGTGGAACGAGTCGGACTTTTATCGATTCGATTTAAATCCGTCCACCACGAAGACCACCGCGAGGAAGGCGCGTAAGTTTTTCTTCTTTCAAGAAGAGCCACCAAGCCCATGTTGGACTTTCAAATCGCGGCCGATGAAGATGAAGATGAACCACGATCAAAGTTCAAGTGACCTTCTATCTCGCGTAAATCTTGGAAATTTAACCAAACCAATTGACAAAAGAGAAGACAAGAGATCACTTTGTAGGAAGAACGGCGATCGCGAGGTGTGCTCAGTAAATGGTCAAGGTGGCCGTTATAATAATCACGTTGGCTTCGTAACAGATGCTATCTGACTAAACCAAAAAAAGACATGACCCATGAAATTTCAAGTACGACCTCGTGCTCCAGTCACGAGAGCGGCCACGCGCTCAGCGAATTCCACCAATGCGTCAGAAATTGAAAACAAACGAGATTTGGATTG
The DNA here is from genome assembly GCA_032399595.1 of Tetragonula carbonaria. NCBI lineage: Eukaryota > Metazoa > Arthropoda > Insecta > Hymenoptera > Apidae > Tetragonula > Tetragonula carbonaria. Next base: position 9,021,660 of record JAUCRC010000012.1, on the reverse strand, counting down.
CTCCAAAGAAACCTCACGCACAAACGAGACGAAGCTCTCTGAAAAATAGCCCATCGTCCAGAGAAAGAGAGAGAGAGAGAGAGAAAGAAAGACCGAATAAACCTGCTGCTCCTTATCAAAAGACACCACAAAACAATCTTATCTTGGTTTTCATTCAACTCGAAACACTTTGAAAAACAGGTAAATCCGATCCTTGCCGATCCGCACTTCAAGATCCTCTTCGAGCTTTTCAAATCTTCGAGGATCTTCAAACTTTCTAGAGAACTTGTTCGCCGATGACATTCACAATGATCCAACCGGATCGTCGAATTAGCCTCTCAAATTAGCCTGAACTCTACTACATTCAGAGAACCGTGTCACCCAACGAGCTAAGCAAAGCCAGATGAAAGAATGCGTGTGGCGAGTAGAAGACTGGCGTCTTACCTGGCTACCAGGTGGAGTACAACGAGTCGGAGTCGCCGGGCAGGGTGCATTTACGAGGGTGCAAGCCTCGAGGAAGCGTCGGTGATCGGCATCGACGTGCCGCGGCGTCGATTCGCGTCTTCGCGTGAGCACGAACGCGTTCTTACTGCCGCGGGGTTGGCCGGCTCGGCGGTTCGTCGAGAAAGCGAGGGTACGTGCTGGTCACTCGGCAGGCGCTGGCGCGATGACCAGACGTCGAGGAAACGTGATCGTCTGTCAAGCAACCTTGGACGTCCAAAATTTAAGTGATTAACACGGTGAGAATCACGTCAAAATTGATTGTCGTTATATTGATTGAAAGATAAAAAGATCGACTCTGTGGTTGACGTTCGAACTGTTTCGTAATTCTGTAACTGCGGATTTTCATGCGTTCATGAGAAATTTAGAGGCGCAAACACAGAGTGCACGTATAATATTTAGCGATGATGAAACAATTGTATTCGCAGTTGTATGAATTTGCACGAACATTCGCATGTATACTTTCGTAAGAATCTTCGTCCATCATTGTACATAGTAGCGTGCTACTGAAAGTGGTATATAATTTTCACTAATAATGAGCGATGTACATAAGAGAAAGTAGGGATACTCGTCTGTTGACTGAACTCCTTATTTACTTCGAGTCGCTTGATCAGTTATTCCGAATTTATTTTCACGATCCTGCAAGAAAAAAAAAAGAAAATGAACGTGTATTAATTTTAACTTGTCGTAGAACTGTATGCGTTTCGTAGAAACTCTGTTAAATTCAAAGTGTCATTAACGTGATTCTTCAATCGTAAATAATGGAAGTAGCGTTGAATGATTGTTCTTAGAGGCATTGTTCCTGCTGAATGAAAGGAAAGGATACTCGTAGCCGCGTAAGATGGAAAAGAAACAGTAGGGAGCGGGATTGTTTCTAATTTTCTTACGTAATATCGATCACCGAACAAAATGAAACCTCTCGTCCAACCATGCACCGGATCGCGTACATGGTGAAAAAAGTGTTGCAACGCTTGTGGACAATCAGATATATCGGTCAGGGTACGCGTTATACGAGAGTATTCTATAATACAGCGAGGCAGGCGAGGCCGTTCATTCATTCATTTGGCCGAGCCAGGTTTGCTGGATCCAAATTATTGGAACATTAGCTTGATTGAAGCGAGCTGGGCTCGGCCCGATCGCGTGATCGATTTTCTGCATACGTGTCTTCCCGCGGTGCCTGAAACTCGCGGTTGCGCCAAATTAACGCTAGAATTTACGTCGGGATCAGATTTATCGCTCGGAAGCGAAAAAAACTAACAAACGTAAAAAAACGTTGATGCTCATCAATTCACATGATTACGACGACGATCAATTGAAATCCGCGACGAGTGATCAGTTTTTTCAATTTAATCTGTCGATGAGTAGCAAAACGCGAATGTTGCAATGTAAATGACAGATGAAGAGACATCGTAAAGGAAACTCGATCGGTTTTACTTTAAACACATTTTATTTGACCGTATTATTTACAGTTTACATAATCAGAATCGTCGCCACGATTACATACGGTTACATCCGACTTCGAGTTAAATGGATAACTGCTTACTATAACGGATGTAATTCCGTGCGATATCGAAACCGATCAGTCTGTTTCAATGAAATCTCAGTCGATATCTGTGCACCTCGATCATCCGCGTCAAATTCGTAGTTTCTCACTTAATCCGTCGAAGGCCTTTCTTAACTTTTATCAAAGTCTGAAGAATGTGACGAGGTAGTCAAGAGAATCGAGGATATCTCATTGTTCCTTTCAATTGTGCTTTCAATTTTGCTATTAGCACAATATAACAGCGCGTCTCGAACGTACGTAGTGAATGCACGAATCGATAAAACTAATTCTTATATTGCTAAACTTCCTGTTTCTCTTTTTCACGACGTTTTCATTATAGTCTGCTGATAATTTTAAGCAGAAGTAGGGATTGAATTACTTAATTATAAATTTCGTTCGCTATGCCGCGAGTCGGTGAAAGAAACTTTTAATCAATATTAATAAAGTAAAAGTGATGAAAGAAAAGAATTATCTGGCGAATTTAAATCGACTGCTTGTTCGATTTTTTTTTTCTTTTTTTAAGAATTATAAACTGATAAATTTTTGGTGGATCGTTTCTCCCGTGTTTACGATGTTTATCGATTTTCCTGGATATCTTGGAGAAACGCTTCACCTGAGAAAAGATTGAAACCGACGGAAATACACTTGGCGACGTGTTCCTCGATCGATATTTTTCATTGATTTTTGTATATTCAGAACTTATGCGCCAATATACCGGTGACTCATGTACCCTTCTTAATTAATGGTCAATCACTTCATTAATTCAAAACACGTTGCGCTTAACGAATCACGAATAAGAAACAATCAGCTTCGTGAAACGCGCCAAGTTTCGCACGAATTTCATCGTTTCTGGAGAGTTTCTGCGGAGAATTTAGGTGAACAACCTAAAAATACCCCGATCTTGCCAATATTTGTTTTAACTTCAGCGAAGAACCTGCTTCCCTTCTTACTGCACGTGTGTATAATGGATATTTACACTCAGTTACTTTAACGATGTTCTTCGCGACACGATTGATTTCCATTGAATGAACATCTTTGATTATCACGACACTTCACATAATTTCCCGTTCCGCGCACGATATAAACTTGTTACATAAATCTCTCGTGAATTGAAAAAAAAAAAAAAAACAGAGAAGAACATTATTCCGCAATCAATCGTAACGTTTACAATCCACTTGCCTCCTGTTGAACCAATCCTGGTTTATTTCGATGAAATTCGTGAACCGCAGATTTAACAATTTTATATTTAACACTTTTGCTGAGAGAAATCATTAAGATGTACAATCGTAAAGTTACTCTCGATTAGAATTAGAGGCTATATTCGTGACACTGATCAGTTTTATGGTTATTCATAATAATTTGTAAAAGTACAATTTAAGGAATAATTTCGAAGTGATCATTTTTATTGACATTAGAATACTAAAAACTTAGTAAAGCGAAAGTTTACATTATTTCTCTTCTTATTTGCTGGACTATTTTTTTTTTTTTTTTAATTTTTATCATACCTTATTATTATACCTCTTTTTTTTGTAAGAGATCGATTATAATTCGATCAAAGTACAGCGAGCTTCAATTAACATCGAAATCAGGTAACGATCCAATTTACTTTAATTACATGCCAGCAACATTATAATCTCCTCACTGTGATTCAAGGCATTCTTTAACATAAACGTGTGACAAAGACATGCAAACAAACATAGATAATTATATTAGAATAATTATATATTAAATTAAGTGTAAAGTGTTAAAGAAGTACTATACGTATTAATCTTTTAACTTTGGTACCGTAACTATTCCTTAACACAGACGAAGATCTTTGCGCGAAACAAATCTTTATTACTTTATTTATGAATCGCGTAAACGCGTTCGTGAATAAATCGCGAACATCAAAAAAAAACACGTCACGAATACATTCTGTATTTTATTGAGCGTGTTGAAAGAAGAAAAAATAATAATAATAACATCGTTCTATCATCTATTCATTTGCGAGGATCGTTGAATAGAAGTTCGAAGTTTACGCATCAACGATGTAAAATCCTATCATGTCGTATCAAACGAAGTTCAAGAGAACTCGTCTCACAGCGTAAAATATTCACGTCATGTTACTCGAATAATTGGAAGTAGCACGCACTAATGCATCGCACAATGAGCATAGTGTTACGACATTTTGACAACGAATTTTTGTTAAATATTGTCTTGCTTCAATACACGTGAACGCAATTCGTCCTATAATATTTAGTCGCAGTAACAAGAATAAAAGTTTAAACATCTAATTTAGTCTGGCTATGTTTCCGATTTCGATCGATCTATACAAAACTGTAGAGAATCAAAGGAGAGAAAATGAGTGATTGTACCCCATCGTATTACATCGTTTGTAAAGCATTTCAGTATCATTTAAATATAAAAAACAATTCAATAAAAAAAAAAAAAACTACTCAATTTTTGACTAACGAACTTGAACTAAATTACACACATAAACTACACAAGTATTATTGACTAATGTAGCTGTTAAATAATATCATATTCAGCAATGTTGCGTGATTGCTGTGAAATTAAACTTTTATTCACAAGACATAAAATATTGCGCTATTATCGTTAACTATACAAATTAAATACTAAATAGAATTCTATCTGCAGTGGTGTATAGAATGTGTTTTATCCTACGCTACTGTTCTTGGTACAGCCTTAGTTTCACGTAGTTACAAAAAATAATGCTCTTTATCTTTAAAGGAACTCCCTGCTGAAATAGTAATAATTTATTTGAAATATTTGCTGGAAATACTTTACACTTTTGATCCCGTTTTATCGTGACTCCTTTGAAATCTCTTATGATCTTTCCTATATTTCTCGATCGTTAAATCCGCATTATCTGTGCTCGATAAGCTTAACGCGACAGGATCTAAACTCGCTGCAAGTTTTAAATAAGTTTCTTCCATTTCTTTAGTGATCTTGACCTCGTAATCAAATTCCGCAGTGACTGGTTTCTTCAATATTTTAGGCAAGACATTTTCCTCTTCCGTTGGAACGTCAAAAGATATTAAATCTTTCTCCTTTTCTACATCAGAGTTATTTACATTCAATGAAAAATTATTTACATCATTATTTAAATTGCCTCCTTTAAACTCTTGGACGTCCATCGCTAAATTTTTACACTTATTCTCTGATGAATTCTTATATAATTCTCGATTATTTTCGATCGATTTGGACGACTTTGTTTGCGACTCGTCTAAATATGTTAACGAAAGACTTTTCTCAATTATATTTCCATTAGGCTTTAATTCCGTGTAATTTGACCTAGAATTATCCATGTGAACTGAAGATTGAACCCATTCGGCTACTCTTTGCAACTGATTATTGTCATGTAGCAGCATCGGAGTATTTTCTTCGCTACTGGTTGAAATTGATCTCTCGGATCCAGATCGAGATAATTTTTTCGAGTGAACTAAAGCGGTGTTTGGTTTATTATTTCCAGTGTATAATACAGCTTTATAATGTCCAGCATTATCTAAAAGAATATTCTTCGATCCAGGTGTTACTCTTACGAGGCAATTCCTTGGACCAGTTATTCTGTTCTGAGTATTAGATTTCAAGTTACTAGCATTATGCAAACGCATCCCAGTTAATTGAACGACATCACTAGAACTACTGGAAGGATCGGAAGTTGAAATTACAATGCTATCGCTACTAAAACTTGGGCTAGTGGCTATCTCTATTTGTCCAGAATCATTTTGATGTGCGATATTGTCAATATTTTTGACTTCTATTAAAGTTAATTGCGCCGGATGATGAATTTCTTGAGTTGATCTATCATTTTTCCAAACCCTATCATTAATTATGTCGATCTCGATATCACTATTAACTTTATCTTTATTTTCTTTCGTCTTAGCTTGTGATTTTAATTTCGTCCACTCGTTTTTCCACAATCTATCGTTGATAATATCGACGTGACTCGGTTCTTTTTTATCAAAGTAATTTTTACAATTTTCAGGAACTATGTGATTACAGTTGGAAGATTTATTCCAAGAATTTGAACTGTACTTGCCGTCGATTTGTAATTCATGCTTTTTATTCAGCTTCGTTTGTTTTCCTTTATCAACATTTATCTTACTGTTGAGACATGTATCATCATTCATTTTATAAGGTATGTTTTCGCTCTGATTCTGGAATACACTTTGGTGTTGCGGATCGCTACGGCGTATTGAATTTTTTTTATTAAAATTTCTACTTAAAAATTTGTCTCTTGTGCACAGTTGCTGCTGATTACCATTCTTTGTACAATTGTTCTGATATTGTATTTTACTACTAACACTTTCATTTCCTTCGTGATAAACTACATGCACCAAAGAGTTTTGACTTCCTTTATTTTGGCAATTTTTGTCAATCTTCAATTTCAAATTATCAGACTGTTTTTCTACATTTTGTGCATACTTCATTGTACATTCGTTACAAGAAGAAACATTTGGCGTATTGGTTTGAGTTTCAGCGTCAACCATTAAGATGCTTTTGTGACAAGTACACGTGTCACAATGTTTGCCAAATACTCTTTCTTTCTCTCGGTCTTCTAAAACTTTTGCCATTATCGTTGCCGAGACGACATCCACTGGTGGCTTGGAATTATCTTTATCATCGTCGCTGTTGTTTTCAACTGTAGATTTAGTTACATTATATACCATTGCAGTTGGAGGAAACGTTGAAATTGGCACTGTAATACTTTTTACATCAGCAGGTGCCGTATCATTGGAATGTTTCTTTTGTGCAATGTATGTTCTAACTTTGGCTTGTACCTCAGAAGGCAGCTGAAAAAAATTTAGATTCAAATATTTTTTCCATAACCAGTACTTTGTATTATAATAAAAATAACTTACAGAATCATATTTTTGTCCAACAAAATTAGAAGGTTTACACTGGAGTAGTTGTATTGCCAAGTTTACATCATTTCTATACTTTTCCTAAAGTGAAATATTATTTATAGAAATCTTATTTGATTCACTCAAAAGAAATGATACTTTATAAAATTGTATAACTATAAACCTACATTATCTTGGGTTAAACGATGTATTGTATAATTTGCATCAGCTAATCTATGAGATAAGGTTGCAATATCCTTAGTAAATGCACTTTTTTCTGTTTCACATTTATCTACAATCCTCAATAATTTATCTTCAAGATTTTGATTAACTTTTTGAACACGTTTATGAGCTTCATGTAACCTTGAATACTTTTCTTGCCAAATTAAGATTTCCTCCTTCATGGAAGCTAATTCTCCATTTGGAAATTTATCAGCTTCATTTAGGAATTGTGTCTCCATTGTTACAATGTGATTATCCCTTTCCATTAAACGTTGGCGCAAATTTTCTATCTCTACATGCAAATGCATTTCTCCATGTTGCTGATCATTTTGATTGCAGCTCACGCATTTGCAGCCACATTCCTGAAACATGCAATGAAAAAAAATTCTATTCACATATGGTATCTAATAATATTAGTATAAAAGAGCAGAAGTTAATTAAACATAAATTACATTTCAATGTAAAGAATTTCTTACTTTCTAACTGTAATTATTTTGCTAATTACTATTCGATTGATTAAAATATCTTGAATAAAATATTTTTTTAAGGTTTGATGGTATTGTACATATATTAATTATTTGGTATATATAATACTTGGTTCCTGCCACATACATACCTTACATTTTTCAGCCATCATGTAATACACAAATTATACTAAAAACACTGAAAAAATATTTATGAACAGCGAGACTTCGAAATTGGAGCCTCATAACCCTGTTGTTCAAGACGAACGGAAATATGGATAGTTTATACACGTTCCAACGTAATTTATTTTCCTATAACATCATCAACTATTAGGATAATTTATGTGATAAGTGTTGTTTTCATAAAATTACTAATGTTTAAGGGAATATTGTTACGATTAACATCGAAATGACAGATTCGAAAGTTCCTTGTCGTCTGCCATACATCTAACTCATGAGTGTAACTCAGTCGTCAACTTTAAGGTTGAGTTATAGATATTTTGACCGTTTTTGTGATTCTACTGCACATGTTAGTTATACGATTTTTTATGTGTGATATATTATAAATTTACCAGGAAATGAAAAATAATTACCGAATGAAAAAAAGAACTCAAAAAAAATTTCCAATAATGAAAATCGTACTTAATAGACTACATAAAAATAACCAATAGAACGACTCGGAAAAAACGATGGCGTTTCTTATTGGGCCAATATTCAGCCATCTTATTTATCCAATATACGCGGAAAAATAACAGGGATCAATGCAATACAAACTTAGAAACGTTTTTATTACAAAAATATCTAAAATACACACAGAAATTATTAATAAAGAAAAAATAAAAAACATTTAATTTGCAGAAATATTTATTAAGTGTCTTGCATATAATGTTTGTAATTATACAAATGTTAATGATAGTAATATAACAATATTATAACTCACATGTATTTCATGTAATATTTGCAAAAATAACGGACTTTACAAAATATTATTTCACTTACAAAAAATGCATTAATATAATTTTAAGTCAGCACAAACGAAAATCAAAAATTATTATTAAGATGAAATGAAGTTTTTTTTTATTTCATCTCGAAAAAGATTACCTATAAAAAATAAAAGCATAATAATTTATTTGCAATTAAGAATATGGTTTTATGATTTTTTGTTTTTCAGTACAGATACGAATCTTTCTAGAATATTTTAAAATTTTATTCATTAGTTAATTCTATAAATTTTGATTATAATGCTAAAAGTAAAGAGGTTGTACAATTAATGATTTGTAAATATTTTGCTTGAATGTGTAATATAATTTTTATTGAATAACACGAAACAAAGTATTGAACAGAGATATATATTTAAAATTATGAAAAAATGCGAAGATCAGTATGGTACTAGAACAGGATTATAGTTATCATTGCATAATTATGCAAGAAGTTTTATAACATATGACACAGCAGTGATAGAATATATGCATATGTTTATATAGTGCTTTACCCTACAATCGAAATGATCCAAACATTAAAGCCTAATACCATATTTGTTTTTTTTCTGAATACATTATTTTTACACGATTGTAAAGTACAGTCTTACACGAGAAGAGAATGTACAATAATGAAATATTAAAATTTTTTTCTATATATTGAATATAAAAAAAAAATGAATTTTTATTATTGTGTAAAATTTTTTCACGTTTTTCGAAAACGATCCGATCTTTATGTCGAAGGGCTATATTCACTTGAAAATGTTAATGCCTAACTATCATGTACTTAAGGATGTACAGATATAAAAGAATTTTTTATATAAAAGGGAATATTCTTTTTTTTTTTGCCTAAAATGTATGTAATTTTTTCTTTTTCTTAAGAATGCAAATTTACATTAATACTACATATTTTTATCACATATTATCTGAATATTAGATTTCTTATAAAAAAAGTATTTCTGAATATTTTCTATTACTTGAAGGTGTTGCTGTATGAAGCATAAAATGTTTCTTTTTTTTTCTTTTTTATATATGAACACAATTAAAAAGTTTGGAACATTTCAAATGTTGAGCATCATATATATTAATAAAAGAATATGTCCGAATGCAACATTGCTTAACTCTACATATACATTATAATATCTATATAGAATTTTTATACTTTTCATAACAACAAAATGACTCCTCTTGAATAAATTTTAATAAATTGAACACAAAAATCACCTATAGTACAGCAAGTTTCATGCATGTATTAAACAATATTAAATGTGAAACATGAAAGTTGCAAAATTTATACTACATATTTGATTAAAATTTTTTTCTAATACAGTCTGTTCAATAACATTCATGTTGTATCTGATTATATCTTCAGAAATTTATCTAAGGACACTAAGTATATCTAGCGACAATATTTCAATTTCATCAGCTAGATTTATATTATGTAACAGATGATAACACCTATACTATCCAATTTAAATTTTTCATATCATTACCGATTTTAATGTTTTAAAACATCTGTGGAAAGTTCTTAAAATGATTCAATCATATAAATTAATAATATAATTAATAAAATAAGCTGCATACTGCATTTTACGTACATTGTTAATTCATTCTTAAAAGTAACATTCACATTAAAATTGCGAAATGAAAATTACCTTTATGAATAATTCTATGTTACAACATAAACTGAACAAAATTGCACATTTTAGGCATGTATGATATTAAAACGTTTGCGCGTATGTGAAAGATTCAAAAACCAAACAGGTTTATATTAGGTTTATATTAAATATAAAAATTAAAGAATATTATTCTGCTAAACATCTATAAATATAGTGATATATATATTTACACAAAGATATCTGAATAAAACAATCGTAGGTAAACAGCAATATGCAAAAGTACTAAAGAAAGTAAGTAACACTCAAGATATTGTATGAAGTGACAATTAAAAGGCTAATTTATTTGATTTGGTTTTTGAGTCCTTCATATATAGATTCATAATTCCCAAATAAAAATTAAATATATATTTATATTGTTAACAAAGCAAGAGCATAAATTACTATGATGTTATCAATTGTCTATAATATACAAGATTGAATGTACACAACATTTGCATTAGTACAATAGAATTAAAGTTTCAACTGCAATAAGCTATAGATCTACCAACATCAATGATGTATGTTCTTAAATACTAAGTTTTAGTAGTGTTACTTAAAAACCGTAAGCTGAATATATTTTTAAGTTGAGCATGATTAAAATAAACATTCATTTTTGTAACTGTACGTTAATTATGAAATTCATGCACTTGTTAATAATCTTCTAACATAAATGATTATTAGTAGTATCTCTACTGGAGGCAGTATGTTTACACAACAGGTATAGTGTGCTTTTTAAAGCGAAAATATTCTAAATTTCTTTGCAACACGAACCTGCAAATTCAAAAAGAGATATCGTTCTTCTATTCTTTAACGCAATATAGTAATATACAATAAAAGATAATATTGATTCAAACTTGTCAAAGGTCATTCTCAAATCAGTGTTACTAGAATTTCAAAGCTTACATGGTTTGTCAATATTGTTATAGAATATCACTACGTTAATAAGTTGGTAGATTATACCTCTAAATTATCTACTTTTCAGCGCTATAACAATACTGAAAAATGAAGCGAACTTTGAAGCTCCAGTCATCGTGAATAAACTACATATATACACATTAAAGAGGAGTTTTTTTTAAAACTCTTTCTCTCTACTACATGACAAAATTTCATATATGAAATATTATTTAATGAACTGAGATCGCCTGTATGAGGCATTAAAATTTATTACATACAATTTAAAAAGGAATTGTATCCAATTTCAGTAACCCGCATCAAATCAATACTGCTCCCTCTTGAAACATCTACGATCTATCTCCTATTAAATCCTTTTGAGGATTAATCGGAAAAGTGTCACAAGTGATATGACATTTACCTTTTCTTATGTCTTACACATCAATGACTTAATTGATTCTATTTAAATTCTGACTAATCTAATATTTTACAAGCAACCTTGCATCCGGAATTAAACATCTATCATCCAATTAATTATTTATATATAACATGTAATAATGCAACATTTCTCATCATAAAAAATCGTAAGCCTTAGTCGTAACTCGAACAAGGTCATTTGTAATTACAGAATGGAGAATTTTCGTCAGAAATGTTAATAAACCTGTTCCTAATATAAAGATATTAATATTTAAATGTAAATAATAGTCTTAATAATATAGAAATACATTGTTCATATTATTACGTCATGTACTTTTACATCAAAACATAAAATTTTTTAATTAATAAAAAAAATGTAATTTTTTTTATATAAAGGAACAGATTTTTTAACTACTTTCATAAGGAGGGATTTTTTTATACTTTAAGAGCAGCTTTGGGAGACCAATGATGGAACCGGGCAGGTCCTGTTGGATAGGATGGTGGATGAATCCACTTGTTTCCTCTATGACCCATAAAAGGAGGTGGAGATGGACCACCCAAAAAGTGAGGAGGCATAATGTTATACCATGGTTGACTTATTGGATGAGGACCATAGCCCATAAAGGAGTGGCCAAACCATGAACGATTTCTATTTAAGTGCAACCTTGGGCTGTTTAGATTGCGTTTCCTACCTGTACCGTTATTGCTATGCTGTTGATTTTGATTAGCAGAGCTTAGTGGTTTTGATTTTTGTTGCTGATCTGCATTAATAATCAAAGAGGATTTCTGAAAAATATAAAAATATAGTATTTTTTAGTTAACTTTTTACCAATTTTCTTATTTTTTACTAATAAAAAAGGAGACAAATACAAATGTCTACATAGCGACATATAGTAATCTGTACCTTAGTCGGCCCCTCAGATTGTTTATTTTCCTTTTCTAATCCTTCATGATTTCCTTGAAAAATTGGTAGAGTATTTTCTTTATCATCAAATGATGCCAATGTACAATATGATCCTTTGCTCTCTCCAAAACGGCAACAAACTTCATTAGGATCAACCCAAAGTGTTAATTCCACTGGTAATGATAGATCTTCATATTTTACTCCAGCAGCATTTGCAGCACTTTCTAAAGTTGCATCCCTCCGATTATGACCATTTACACGAATACAACGATAACCTTGACCTTTGAATGGCTTGTCAGGAAACCAATGATTTTTAAAACGTTCCGTCAACAATTCCACCAAACGTCGTTTAAAACATTCCAATTGATCAGGACTAAATTTTTCGTTTTTTTCTATCAGCTGTACTAAGAATAGTACTGCTGCAGTAATTTCGTTGCGCATGTTGTTTCTGTCGTGTATCAAGTTTATAATTTGCAGATGAAATTCTCCTTTGATGTTCTGATACAATATTCTTGAAAACTAAAGTACCATTTGCTAAAGCTGATGTGGAGCACATAGAGCCCTTCTGAACCGCAGCAATGCTTAAGTTTTATATGATCTATGATGCTTTTCTTCTTTTATTTTTGTTTGGAGAACAGCTTTTACTAAGCTATTTTTGTATGCACAATTTATTTCAATTATCCTTTATTACTTTCACCTGAAATTACAAAAAGTGTTATTAGTGACAAATCATTAGTAGTTTAGTCATTTATATTATTATATTCACTGTTATTCTGTAGAACTAAGCTCACATATGTAAGATATAAGAATCTTGTTTATTTGTTTTTCTAATAGTGAAATTGTAGGAAATGTTTAAATACGCAAATTCTGATAATATTAATGACACATGACTTGTTGCATTACATTACTGATATATAAATGGACACATTAAACAACCGATTTCGTTTCACAATAGAACTACACAACAATATGTTATAGATACTAATTAGGTTATAAACTTATACTAGTTCAGGTTAGGAAAATCGTTTAAAGAAGCGAGATTGACGATTCACAACGCGATCACGACGATTAACAATCAAAAATAAGCCACACGGCACCATTGTAAAACGCGTTGAATTTTAGGAAATGATTGCTTCGAAATAATGAGCACAACGAATTATGCCACCTCATTCTTGTCGTACCAGGTCGTGCCGTGAGCGATTGTTCCTGAAATACTACAATCTTGATAGTTATTTATTTATTTATTATAATATTTCACTGGCGATGCAACTATACTTTCGTTTGATATACACAAAAATTTAATGCTAATATTAAATTGACCTTACGAGTCAGTGACGAAAATTCCGTGTTTCTGGTGAAACTACTACGTCTTCTCTCTCTTTAAATAAACGTACCCAACACGTGTTACGTTGCATCAATGTCCATGAAGTATGTAAAAAAATATAGACTTTCGACTTTTATTTATAATTTTACAGACGTAGAAAAATAAATTATTATATTTTTAGAAACTTTTTAAAATATCGAGATATAATTTTACAATTTTAATAAAATAGGATTCTGTATTGAAAGAAATTTAATTTATATAAAAGATATTTTAATTTCATTAATTCGTCTATAAATTTTAAATTGTTTATTTTTTTTTACAGAAATTTAAAAAGTAAGCTAATCTTATAACAGTTTATTGTTTTTAAAAACATTAAACTAATAATGAGTATGAATAGTGCAATAATTATATATTAAAAATATTAATCAAATTTGAAAAAATTTTAAAACTATTCTTAAATCTATCAAAATTTAATTTATAGCTTACTTCTCAGTCTGGTAGGATTAATGTCGAAGATAATTTATGACGCCCTCACACGTTATTCACATAAATGTAGGCGATAAACTTCTGAAATGATGTGTAATTTTTTAGAAATGTTTATTACGCAAGATTTATTTTAATATTAAAACAAATACAATTGTGTCATCTTGAACATGATCGATATGGACAGAAATTTTCCAAACATTTTAGTAACAGGTAAGTTTAATAACCACATGCACAATATGTACAGAATTTGTTGATTTAAAAATCAAATATAATGAAATAATAAACTCTTCGTGTTTAGGTACACCTGGAGTAGGGAAAAGTTTAATGTCACGTATTTTATCTGAGAAGACTGGATTAACCTGGATTGATGTTAGCAAATTTGCTATTGAAAAAGAATGCCTAGAAGGATATGATGAAGTGTATCAATGTCCTATTTTAGATGAGGATAAGGTAATATATAATTATAAAATATGTTTTAATTATATTTTCATTAATTTGTGAATATTGTATTTTACAATTGCAGTTATTGGACAAAATGGAACCTGTTATGTGCGAAGGTGGAAAGATTGTTGATTATCATGGAGCTGATTTTTTCCCTGAAAGGTGGTTTGATATTGTTTTTGTATTAAGGACAGACAACACTATTTTGTATGATCGTCTAAGAGATAGAGGTTATACAGGAAAAAAATTAGAAGATAATATAGATTGTGAAATATTTCAAACTATTCTTGAAGAAGCAAGGTTAGCTTATAAAGAAGAAATAGTTCACGAACTGACAAGTAATAATTTAAATCAAATAACAGAAAATGTGAATAGAATATGTCAATGGATTGAACAATGGAAAGTAGATAATGAACAAGAATAATTTAATTTTATTATTTTTTTTAAATGACCGTGTCTTTATTTCATATATGTATGCAATTTAAAAAATTACAGGATATAATATTGTTTACTATATAAATACTACACAGAAGAGAATGATTTAACATTATTAAAATGTTAATTAATAAAACTATTAACACAGAAGTAATAAAATATTTACATTTCTAAGTAATAAATAGATGACAATATACTTTTTGCGTTAACAACATACATTTATACACAAAAATTAATGTATATATTATAGTACAAATGTTTTATATTTAAAAATTGTTTATTCTATTATACCTAGATCATGTTTTAATTTTTTTAATCTATTACTTATACTGTCATAATATTTCATTTGTATGAGAAAAGATTCTGCTTTTTTAATGTCTCCCTGTCTAAATGCATCTGCTATTTTCCTGTGAAAAAAATCTGTTCATTAATTTGTAACAAAATGATGCATTCATTCTTTGGTGAGAAAAAAATTACTTTGCTAAATTATTTAAGATAATTTCATTGTCTTGTACTAGCTTCTTTATCTTTTCTTCATCATTTGCAGCATCTTCTATTTCTTCATTTTTTTCCATAATTTCCATTAAGAATTCTGCGTTTATGTTATCTGTTTCTTCTGATATTGTTATGCCATTTAATTTTAGTATATATAGTCCTCTTTTTAGAGGATGTATCAATGTAGTATAAGCTGTATTTACTAATGATGATAAATTCTCAGAAAGTTGCTTTTCTTTCTGTAAAAATAAAATAATATATTTGAGATAAACATATTAATATTTTTATTTATAATCAGACTCCACTTACTTCAGATTTAGTACTATATTTATCAGGATGTAATAGTTTTTGGAGTTCTTTGTACTTTTTTTGAATTTCTGTAATTTTAACGTCATAACTTCTTGAAATGCCGATTATATCGAAATAAGTTAAAGTTTCAGGTGGTTCTTGCAAAACTTTACATTTGGAGCAAAACAAATCAGACTTATATACAAAATTACAATTCCAACATTTTGATAGACTATTATGTGAATACTGTGATATGTTTATTAAAATTGGCGGAGGGATATAATTTTTATTTACATAATACGAGTATAAATTTTGTTGTATGAGATTTAAGCATAATACGTTATAGTTTTTTGTAAAATTGAGGAAAGATTTTCTTAAGTACATATTAGCGGGATAAAGTTATCATAACCTTATTATTCGTTAATATCAAAATAAACAGTTATAAATAATTTTAATCAATAACAAATAATTAACAAAAATAAAGTATTTGTTGCTCGTATAAACTACAAATTATATAAATTACTCTATAGAAGTGATTTATTTAATACGTTGCGAACTATCACGTGTCAAGTTATTACATATATATAGTTCATAAGTCTAGTTAATGTCAATAGGAAAATAGTGTTTCATTTCAAGTAAAATTTCATTCATACATTAAAAGTAAATATATTATAGAAACATGCCGACTTATGAAATGCCGTTGTTGTTACGACTGGCAAGTAAGGTATTGTATTAATTCATAATATTTCACAAGATACACTTAATATGTTTCCTAACCTAAATGTTGTTACGATCAACAATTGAAATAAATTATATTTACAGGCAGAATATACAACTACTTTAAAGAATGTAGCAAATTCCATATTTGAGACAGGTGGATTTATTAGAAAGATTGAAAACTGGGGAAATAAAGAACTTCCATGTAAAGCAGTTGCCCATGGTAAAACTAATACGCATGCTGGGTAAGTATTTAATTTTGGTTCCTTTCCTTTTGTGTACATTTAAATAAGATGTATTCATCAAATAATTCATTTGTTATAACTATGTAACATTCATTATTTTCAGTCATTTTATGTTTTATTTTGATATGCCACCGTCTCAGCTTATTAGACTTGAAGACGATTGTAAAAGGAATATAAGTATTATTAAAGTAAAAGTATACAGACAAAATGAGTCTTGTTCAAATATACAATGTACATTGCATGAAGAATTATTACCTCCGCCTTATAGGTAAGCATTTTTAAAACCATAAGTAGCATCGTTAATAAATGTTTTATATATCTTTTTTATTTTACAGACCCAGTGTGATAAAGATTATGGAAGAAGCCAAAAAGCATGAACGTTACAAATCTAAATTCGAGTATGGTGATGAGTTTAATTATCATCCTTTCGTTAAATGATTTATTCATGACATAATATATAATGTAAGAATAAAATATATATTTGTTTAGATTTGTTTAGGTGTTTAAATAAAAATTTTGAATAAATTCAAGTGAACAAATCCAAAAGAAAAGATCATTTATTTGTGTCTCTTTTTATTAATAGTTATATTTTTATTAATAGTTTATATTGCTTTTATTAATAGTTTTATTACATTTTCAATTATACATCGCACGATGATAAGAGTTTCTCACCAATCAAATCAGATGGCAGAACAATAATCATATATGAGACTATTCTTACGCAAGTATTGATTAATTACCATTTCCTTGTCACATTTGACACACTGACAACGAAACTTGGAAACTCGACTCTAGAGCAATGAACAAAGTAACAATAGTAACCACAAATGAAAGAAGAGAGGAGATGAGGGATTCCCAATTTCGTCCCAAGTTCAATAAACGTGTTTTTGTACAGAATGCGATGGTATGGCTGTGAATTATTGTATGATTGTATGTACTGTGTGTATTGGCTGATTGTGTGAGTTGAACTTATTGTATGAGAAGACGTCTTATCTAATTATGTTCATAAAAATATCATATTTCAATCAATCTTTTCTAATACTTTTAAATAGATGTTAATAGTCACGTGTACTAAATTTTTCATCCCAATTTCCATTAGTCGCTGTTTTAAATTCGCTGTTTATATTCCTTCATTGATGAAGTACGAGTTCAATTCAATAAATAGTTCTCGAAACAGATCTGGCAACACTGTTTATATTTTTTTAATTTTAATTTTCCTCACTAGTAGCGCTGCGGGCGCAAAATCGGCAAAACAGGATGTGACACGAAAATGGTAAGGTTATGCCGACCTTATTACCATGGCCGCAAAAATACATGGTGATGCAATGTACCTCATATACCTCGTTTGTGTCAATGTAGAAACCATCCACAGCAAATAAAGATTCCTACTATGAATTTATCAACAATCGATCAATGTCCTAGCGCGAAAATTCGAATACTTTTTAAAATATTTTTTAAATAGATCTAAGATGTGGATTGAGATTCGTTTTTTATTTTGCATCAAGTACATTAATTTGTAACGTAAGGTATTTTAAAGCATCACAACGTATTATATAGATTGCAAAATTTGACTAAAATTACGAGACATATAAAACTGCAATAAGATGTTGGAACTTTTATGTTGAAAACTAGTATTTTTTTTTTATACAAGAATCTTATTTATCTTATCTATAATAAGATAAAGAACAGATCCGAACGTTAAGCGTTTTAAGAAATACAATTGCGTTTTCAAATACGAACAATATCTATGCAATAAAACTTTTTGATTGCCCATTGTTACGAAGATATGGTAAAAACTTTGACGACTACATATTGATATTTCGAGATATTCGATATATAATTTGTTTCGAAGCATGGAAAATATTCTCGGCAAATATTTGTTGTGCTCCACGATAGCGAGAAGGAATCTCGAAGAATTCACAATTCGCGGATTAATTGAAACTCACACCTCTGTCATAGTTTCTCGACCAATGGCGAAGCTCTGGTTGCCATAAAAGTATTTAAACACGAAGCTTCATGGCACGCTTGGAATTTCATTGTCCGTCCAGCCGTCGGATTTTACGAGGCCGAACTTTACGATAAGCGAGCCGTTTCTTGCGACTTGAAGCTCGTTCGCCTCGTAATCTCCTCGACTTTGCGTTCTCGTTAAAAGACAGAACGAGTCGGCACGTACAACGAGCCGGCCGTGTCTTCAAAGGAAAAAGGAAAAAGGAAAAAGGAACAGGAAGAAGAAAAGGAAAAAGAGAGAGAGAGAGAGAGAGAAGAAAAAGATAAAGAAAAATGTCTCAGAAACGAGTGAAAAGTAAGCGAAACGCGAGGAAGTTAACACCGTTCGTCAAGAGTAAAGCTTTCACCTTATCGACTTGACTTCTGGCAGTCAATGCGTGCTTGCCGCATGAACCTTTCAAGCAACCATAGAATATTATTTCTGGAACCGTGAGTATATCGTTCTTATTCATCGGGACGAAAATTCGGGATCGTAAAGTTCGAGCGCTAAATTGGCTTTCATACGAACGTTCAACTTTCAAGAATATTCGGGATCGATCGAACTTCCCCGCGTCGGATATTTCTTTCATATTCTTGGGATATTCTTTTACGTTTACCACCGAGACTTTGGGATTTCTTCTCGGTAAACATTTCACTTACGGTGTAACGTACATAGCGAACGATCCTCTGCTTCTTTTTCACGCGAATAGAAGCTCATTCATTCGTCATATAGAAATTCATAATTTCACTTTCTCACTTCACGTTTAGACAAAATGTATTCGAGGCAAAAAGAGGCGAAAAGAGATTTATCTTTGAGAGAAAGATTCGAAAAATTTTCAAAAACGATGAAATAAGCGAGGATGATCCTTCGTTTTTGAAATGGCAGATACGGGGCTGAGAGGCATGTCTCCCCCGATTTCGGTGGCTACCTTTCGCTGTCGTCGCTTCGACCTCCTTTTCTCTCGATTTGGCAGTAGAAGATGGAACGATGAAACGCTGCTGAAAACGGCTGCAGCAAACGAGCGCTATCGTGATTTGTGGCTCGCTTATTCCGGCTGATCGTCGATTTATTTCTGTGCGCCGCGTTTCCTGTTAAAACGCGGGTGAGAAGCGATAGCGTCAAACAGACGTAAGTCACCATGATTTTTGAATTAATTTTCAAATTCACGTTAGAATTTTTTTTAATATTTCGACGTTAACATATTTGTCATATTTTTTTCTGCGATCTTCGCGTATTATTTTCATTTTATTCCTTGTTACTCTTAGCTAACCTACTCTTTGAGCCGTTTTCGTTTATTGTTTTACTTTCTCTCGCGAGAGAACCTCATCCTTATTCCCTCTCCAGCTGCGTCCCTCGTCGTCGTTAAACAATATTCTCATCCGCAACATGCCGATCTTCATCTCCGCTGTTCATCTCCATAACATTCCCGTCTGTGATAACCCACGTCATACATTTCTCCGAAACTAAGGAACAAAAGAGCCGAACGTGCATCTTCCCTTCTGTGCGCATTGTTCTTCCACTTCCGCTGATTGCCGTCAAACCGTTCATCCCGCCCTCGCGCAAAGAACTTCTCGGTCGAAACGTTGGATTTCATCTGCTCGTGGAGAAGGAAAGAACACGCGGCGCTCGTGCAGTGTGTCTTTATCTCGGTATTCCGCGGAAAATCGAAAACATTTTCGGCGGAAACCCGGGAAATCTTTAAACAAATCGTCGTTCGAAGAAGACAACGTCGAACACGCGTCACACGCGCGCCACGCACACAGAGGATGGCTCACGAGCGTTTAACAACTCCCCTTTTGTCCGGTGTCTCTTTATTTCGCCAGGATGGCGGATAATCGGCGAGAGACTGCGTCGGCGATTGGGACGAGAGGCAATCCTTCGTTTTCATTTTCGCGCATTCGCCGACTAGACTAGACTAGACTAGGAGGCGGGGGAGGGGGATTAAAAAAAACCCCTTTGTCGGGTTTTTGATATCCAGATTGCGAATCGTTGCGTGGCTCGCGATAAAAAGAATCGGGAGGATAGAGCGAACGAAATTCACGAGGGAGAAACGAGGCCTCTTTTAAAGCGCCAACGGATGAGGTGAATGTAAAAATACGACAGAGAGAAACGAAATGGATTCTTCCTTTTTATTCGGCTCGCGTTCGCCTTTCGAATTAATCGGCGAGAATACAATTCGAAGATACCCGATAGATATATATCGTTTGATTGTCAGCTTGTCGAATCTCTAAAAGAGATTCTTCTTTCCCTTTCTTTTCTTTCTTTCTTTCTTTCTTTCTTTCCTCTTTGAGCTTGCAACGTTCTTCTCTCTCCCCGCGTGGTTCATTGTGGCGCAAATTGACAAGAGCTTAGAGCAACTGTCCGGTGGAAAATCCGGAGCGGTAACACGCAGCGGTGATGATTTAATCGCTATTACCATAATAGCGAATAATTTTCTGGCCGGCCACTAATTATTAATTACGCACGTCCGCGTGCTATCGCCCGGATCGATCTTTGACGTTAACTCGATCCACCCTCTCTCTCTCCCCCCCCTCCTCTTCATCGCTCTTTCGATCGAAATCACGCTCGTCATTTCCGGCCTTCGTTATTTATTCCATCTTCCCTCATTCACGTTACACGGTGAAGTTTTATATACCGAACTCGACTCGTCGGCCGAGTGAAAACTTTCGCGACCATTTGCTCCGCGATCCGTCCGACGAACTTCCGCTCTTTATTTGGCAAAGAACAAAAGATAAACGCTCGAAACATCGAGCTACGGTTGCTCTTTAAAAATCTTCTCTCAAGAAGGGAATTCGTTTCTTGCGGCTCGAGACGCGAAACTGTCGCGAAGAATGCGGGGGCGGGGGGATGGCTTTTATTGAAAAGAGTAAAACGAGGAATGTAAACAAACGAAAATGGCAAGATAAAGCAACAGGAGGACGCGAGGAAATAAATCCCAAGAGAGAGAGAGAGAGAGAGAGAGAGAGTGAAAAAAGTTGCGTCTTTCTTGGCTCTCCTCGGGAGAGAACCAACTTTATAACTGAAAGGGATAATTTTCTATTATGTACACGTTTCGCGGATGAAATCGCATTATCGAGCACGTTTCCAGTGTAAATGAACGAATGAGTAAACAAGCGGCGAAAGAATTTAACGAAAGAAGAATTGGGAGATAAATATATACACGAAGGAGAATCCCACTTCTTGAAGTGTTTCAAGCAACGTTATGTCGGCTGAATGAACGAACCGCAAAGTAGGTCGATACGAGCGAATAAAGATGTTAAAGAAATTAAATAAATAAAATTGAAATACCAAAATGAAAAGGAACGGGTAAATACTGTAGCGAGTAATTTTAGCGAAAATCTTAATGAAAGAAACGGAAGAAATTTCGTTCAGAAGCATCGTATTCGCGAGGCACGATAAACGACGGCGTGAAATTTCCAATGAAATTAACCTGCAACGAGAGACTGTTACAATTCGACACGCTATATATTTAACCTTAATCACGGGTGAAAATATCCAGAGGAACGAACGGCTGACTAAGCCGGTAATTAACATTGAGCCCGTCGCTGTCGGATCAATAACGACGGAATCGCTGTACGATGTAGACGTGCACCTTAATTATTGCACCACAAGCAAGCATAGGCTGGTGCAACGATGCGCGTTCAATAGCAAAATTTCATCGAGCAGCAAGATGGAGATATCAAGGGGCGAGGTAGGCTGGTAGGAGAGGGATGGGTGGCTGGAAACAGCGCACTGGTATAATAAGCTACCCTTTAAAACCAGCCGAGCTTGTTTCGTTCAAAAACCCGCCAGGGAAGCGTGCTTACAGGATTTCCGCCGCGATTCACCGCTCCTTGCTTTCGATCCTCGACCGAGAACACGCTCGAGAAACAAATATTCTTGCTCGCCGCTAGGCTGCCCTTTAAATTATACCGTCAGTCCAGCTGGAAAAAATCTCTCTCTCTCTCGTAATTATTTTCTCCGTTTAAAACGGACCTCCGGCGGCGTGCTTGCTGCGTTATGACCGCGGAATTTGTAAATTGATTCCCTTGTTATTCGAGTCGTTAATTCGCGCGAGGCGCGGCGAAAGAAATGTGTTTACGCGTTACGCGAAATAAAGGTAAGATCGCAGATCGTGAAGGTGAATATTGTACTTGATTTGCATTTAATAAATTATTATTCATCGTAACGATCCCATGGTGAATACGATGAATATATTCATATGCTTGTAACATTCTCATGTTGTATAATTTTGCGTAGTTACACACTTTGAAACAGTCAGACAAGCGAAGATAAATCAAGCAGTCAATGAATCCTCTCGCGAAATTAATTCACGTAATTGTTTCACGAGTCTCGAAACGCGTCCTGTCGAACAAATAACTTCTCTCTTGCTCTATAAAATACGCCATGGAAACGGAGATGGAACGGGTCTGTTGAAATGACCCGACTTCCGGTGCGTTTAAACACGCGCAAACGGCAAGCAGCAGCAGCAGGTTCCCTAATCCGCGAAGGATTCCGCTCGTTCCGAATAAAATGTGCCCCGGCTGCGACGCGACGTTTCAGCACATTCCTTCGACAACGCGCGAAACTTCTAATCGGATCTAATCTAGCTAAAACGCGGCTACGTACGCTCTTCGAAACGAGCGGAACTTCCAGCAGGGACTTACAGTCGTAAGCGTTGGATTAAGCCCGGTAAGCTTATAACCGAGCCGCTATTATTATCTAAAATCTGTTCAACCCTCGGGTCAAGTGATTACAAAGACCTGAGCGCTGTCCTCCGAGAATTCTTGGTTTAATTTCAAAGATGGCTGTTCGGGGGTGTAGTACCAAGGTGAAAACGTGACTCGCTGTGTTTGTTGTTCCTGTTAGGTGACGAGGATATACGGAGGATAGGATACGCGTTGAAACTATCGCGCGCGAGATTGTTTATTGATAAAGTTGGCGACGAAGCGATGAAGTTTGTAATTGAAAATTCCCCAATAACTCGCAATAGGTCGATGAAAAAAACGACCCGCGAATTACGGAATCAATTGTTTTTCAATTCGACTGCGACGCGAAACGGAGGAAGAAATATTCTCTGGAAATCGTTCGAACGAATTAAACGCTGGATCAAGATGTGCAAATTCGAGAATATCGAAATATACACCGATACCGCGTTGAATGCAAAAAAAAAAAAAAGAAAAAGAAAGAGAGATAATGAGAAAAGAAATACGAGAGGCATAGATAAGGGAAACAATGGGCAAATATAGAACCGTCCTATCGATACAGAATGCTCTTCTTAATTCGTCGTATCTACGATATTGGATTTGGAATTGGAAAAATATAAAACTGAATGTAAAACGTCGTTGCGACGTAACAAAATTTTAGCTCCGATCGAGTCCGTTGCCAATTTACGTTCCCAATAATGGGATCGCATACTCGTCGTTAGAAGTGTAATGACGCAGCTGCGAAATGAAAATGTCGTTGCGTCGCTCATCTGCGTTACTCATCATCATTATGGTTCCCAAAAGTTTGGATCTCGAATGATAATTATTCGTAGAAAACTAAGAACTAACAATTGCGATGTGATTTTCAAAAATTCATCGAAACCGTTATCTCTCGACGCGTTTCTCGAATATTTCCATAAATTTGGTACGCCAAGTGCTTCGTGCGAATGTTTCGGATACACACGCGAGTGTGTCTTGTTTCGGAAATATGGAGGAACTTTTGACTATTGTCTCGTAAATAGCTTGATAATAATATAAAACGCAATGAAACGTAAGGCTATTGTTTCTCGATATCGGCCGATCGGTTATATCGAAGAGTTATAGGGTTTTGGCGCTTTTCATTTCGAAGCGTGCGTTTCCGTTCAGGCAGTTTTTACGGGTAGGGACCGTAAAATAAATTTGCAGGAACGGTTACGAGGGATGAAACCGCGTCGTTGAAATAACCCTTTGAGTGTCGAACGGCGATACATCGTTTCGTTGTGTACAAGCCAAAAATACAGGGGTAACGCGTCGGTTGAAACGTCCGGAGATTGATACACGCCTCAGGGATACACGCGTTCCAAACTAACGCGAATAAAACGAATAAATGTGTGTAAATCCCTCGCACGAATAATCACATACCGGTGACGCGCTGCAAATTCAATTTTGGGATACGACGCACAATCAAAATATCGCGAGTGATATTTCTTAATGTCGTCAGTTTGCTAGAAGATCGACGACAGGGAAAGTAAATTTTTATTTATTCACTTTGTTAATGTAATCCGAGGAAACTTTATTTTATTTCAATTTTAGGCAGTGATCTATTCTTTTTTTTTTTTTCATTAAAACTCCCTTCGTCTTCGTCTGCAATTTGAGAGAATAAATTTCACCAATTTCACCGCGATTTCGAATCGAAATCGAAGAATCGACCAAAATGAAACCGAGAGAGGGAGCCGCGTGGGATGAAAATAATAAAGCAAACAGCTTATGCTAATAGTTTATGCGCTGTAGGGGATACATTTTCAATAAAGATCGCGACACGGTAAAGGCGGTGCCCGGCGTCACGTGTTACGATTGCGCGCACGATTTAAATTTCAGATTTTCCCGCGCGCGGACTCGCGGGACGCGTCGATGCAAATGTTAATGCATGCAACCCCGCGACGAGAACGTTTCGCGAGAGAGCGAATTAATATATTTGAGAGTAAATGGAAGCCAGGCCGGTCGGTTTGCTTGTTTTTCTTTCTTCCGCTCGGTCCGATACGAGACGCCGCGATATTTCCAAGTTACGTGCCACGAGACGTTCACGCGTGTCGTGACGTAGATCAAAGGAATGTAAAAATGGATTTCAACGAAAGGACGAGGGGGGGAAAAGAAAAAATAACTGGCAGAGGGCCTCGTTTGTTATCAACTTTCTAATAAGCGATCGCGGCACTAATGACACGTGACAAACTTCAACAGCACGCCGTCGGTATAATAATACGTCGCTGCTAAAAATAAAACGACGTATTATTACGCTCGTCCTTAGGAGCGTTTCATCTTTTCGATGAATGAACGAAAAAAGAAAAAAGAAAAAGAGAGAGAGACATTTTAGAGAGAGATTTTTTTTTTTTTATATAAAACCAACAAGTTCGTTTTCCAGTGACGAAACAATTTCGTGCTTCGTGGCGAAAGCTTCCAAACGAGTGGGAGAAATTGAGGAAAAATCGATCCGTGACGCGTGATACAGGTTTAATAAAATATCACGTGCCCGTGTGTGAGAAATGCCGATTCGAATTCGCGGAATTCGCTGTTTGATACGATCGGGAAATTATGTTTCACTGGATGCGTTCGTGCGAAAATGCAGAAAAAAAATGCATCGTCGAAACGAGAGTGAAACGGTCGTCGATCAGACGCTTACATATTTATATATATATGTATATATTTTTTTTTTCTCTCTTCTCCTCTCTTTCTCGGCTTTTGTCGCGACGAAACGAGAGGGTGAAAAATTGATTGAGAACCGCGGAACTCCGACTGGCTAGGGTAACGAAGAGTGACGATGGTATCGCGTCTATTCGCTTAATTCTATATTCATGAAAAAAAAAAAAAAAAAAAAGAAGAACGACTTCGACGACACGGCTGAAGCTTCGGTTCGAAGCACACTTTGCTTAATGGGTTGCTGACTTGGTAATTGCCGTCAAAGTAGCACGTAATTTAGTCGTCCGTAACGAGGCTAGTTAGGAGCACGTGTTACTTCCTCGACTTAACCCTTGGTTCTCGGATCTCGGTGAGAAATTCGGTAAGAAAGGTAATACACTTTCCGCGCGACGATTATTATTTTCTAGCCGCTACTCGTTAATAAGCGATTAATCACCCGATCTCTTACGTGGCCGGTACTCTCTTCACACTCCGAGTGGCAAACACAAAATTAATTAACCGAAAAGTTGCGCGAAACTTTCGATCTCTCGCCGCCGCGGCGACGAGATCTTCCCCTCCGGCGAAAATCGACGCTGGCCCGTCGAAGCTTTTACTTTTCGCGGAAGGGAAAAACGACGGCCAGTAAAATTCCCATAGAAACCAGGTTACCCGCGTTAAATATTTATGAGAACTTCCGTTACCATCCGCCGTCGATTTTCCCTCCTTTTACTCTCTCCTTTTTATTCCTCTTCTTTCTTTTCTCCCTTTTCTCTTTCTTTTTTAAAGTGTCTCTTTTTTTCTTTGTTTCTGTTCACTTAACCGGCGAAACTTCACAACGCGGCGTAGGTATTTGTCGGTGCCCGTCCGGCGCAGCATCCGGCCCGACGGGTCATTTGTTACAAAAAATAGTCGCGCGTTATGACGGCGAGGAAGGACGCGAGAGTATGTCCTTTGCCAGGATTTCCCCCCGTCGGCGGCATCTCTTAGACCAGCCAGGCCGGCAAGTTTCTATCGAAACGTCGAAAAATCGCTCGCTAGTCATCCGTCGCGGCGGAAGTCGTGCGAAGAATTTCACCACGACGACGAACGATAGAATTAAGCTCTCGTGGAACACAATCTTCGTAGGATCGTGCGTTCGTTATCATTCTGTTTTCAGCGAGAAATTATTGGTTCCAGAGCGAATAACGCAGATTACGACGTAGATACGTAGATCACGGGCGAAAATTGATTCTCATTTGGAGCACCTCGATATGAAAAGAGCCTGGAAATTTCCGGCGCTCGTCGTTGGTCCGGTAATTCGAGCGTCCGCTTTTAAACGACGAAATTAATGGCACGTATCGGCGCCTCGGCGCGAGAATTCAAAGTATTCGAAAATCTCTCTGTCTCTCTCTCTCTGTCTCTAGATTCTTTCTCGCGTGCACGCCGGATGCACAAAAATGGAGATAACCTTTTGCGCCGATGTATAATGAAATCGTTCGCCTTTCATCGTCGCGTGTTTCACTGAAAACGTACAAATTGTCCGATAAATTATTCACGTGTAGCAGGATCAGTTGCCGACAGTTCGATGAATTTATACATTTATTTATAACAATGGACGAGACACGAGGGAGGGAGGGAGGGAGAGGGAGAGAGAGAGAGAGAGAGAGAGAGAGAGAGTCGGGTAGTTTATAGCGTGACGAGACTTGGCGCGCGCCTTTAAATCACCGCTTTGTTTCGCGCGACAAAGTGAAACAAGCCAGTAATTTGCGCCGGTTTCCTTCCATTTATCGGCATTTATTTGCGAAACGCTTTAATGGCCGGCGCTGATTTCATTGCACTCTGGCCGTGCACATGCTTCTGCTGGCGAAGTATATCGTCGGAGAAACGGACGTGGCCCCTCTTTCTCCCCCCTCCCCCAAGAGTCACTTAAACTCCTTTCTTCCGTTACACGTTCCGCCATTACGGGTAGGAATATTTTACGAAAACAATCAAACGAACGGGGAAACGAATCAAAAAGAAGAAAAAAAGAAGAAAAAAAAAAGAGAAAGAAAGGGTGAAATAGTCGAACGGCTTTTAAAAATCCGATCCCGGTTTCGAAATACCGGCGGGTTAAAATTGTAACGTGGAGAAAGCATTATGCTTGCGCCGCGTTTTGAAAAAAACTCCCGAAACACGTGCATTCTCCAGGTACATAGAGATGCAAATATTTTATGTTTGCACGTCGGCTCGTGCTAACGGTCCATTTCAACTATTCTTTTCTTTTTTTCCCGATCGCATTGATCGCTCAACGAATCGATCGCCAGAATGAGTTTTCGCCTTTCAATTAGTTTTGGTTAGCTAAACCGTCGTTCGTATATCGACGAGATACGTCGCGTCGTTAGCGATTGGCGTTCTATTATTCGTTAACTGTTATAAATAGTTCTCGTTTCAAACGATGGACCGTTTGTTTGTTCTACCGTCGCGTGGCAATTAAAAGAAGTTGACGCTCGTAAGTTGCGCAACGCTGCAAAACCTGCTACAAGAATCGGCTTTTGATAAAAATTTTCGTTTCCCTTCTTTTTTTTCATTCGACGACGCGAAGCAATTACTCGTGAAACTATTTCGCGACGAGCTATCAAACGCTTTTATTATTATTAAAACAAAAAAAAAAAAGAAGAAAGAAACGCACGCACGTCCACACTTACGCACAAAAAACATTAATTTTAACACGCACGATTTTCCAGCGGAACAATTTTTCATCGTTGCAGAATTTCGAAATGAAACGAAATAAAACGAAATGAAACTATGCAAGAATTAAAGGCGTCTTCCCAAAGGAATTGCACGTTTATTATTTACGTGGAATTGCATCGTTATTATTGTCTTTCTCGTAAACTTTAACCAATCAACGCGTGTTGCTTTGATACCTGAACCATCGAACTACTTCATCGCACTACACGTTTCACGATATTTCCAGCAAGAGCAAACATTTACAGAATATATGTTCCAAGCAGAATATTTCGCACGTATTTTCATTAATTATATTGATTTCTGTTTAAAAAAATTTTTTTTTGCTAACAATTTACTTACTTGTCCTGGTCGTGCAGATTTCTGTTCAAAAGACACTCGACTATTTTTAGTGGCAAATCAGATGTTTGGCCATTTCTCTATTAGCAATTTATTTGCCAACGTCGATCATACAGATTTCTCTTGCAAGCGGAATATTTCGCACGTATTTTCATTAATTATATTGATTTCTGTTTAAAAAAATTTGTTTGCTAACAATTTAATTACCAGCCCTGGTCGTGCAGATTTCTGTTCAAAAGACACTCGACTATTTTTAGTGGCAAATCAGATGTTTGGCCATTTCTCTATTAGCAATTTATTTGCCAACGTAGATCATACAGGTTTCTCTTTAAAGGAGTTGTTTTTAATGGCAGATCAGAGAGAAAAGTTTTTTTGCATCGGCGTGCTCAAGAGAGCAGACTTTGAATATTAAATTTCCGATCTCGCCCCCACGAAAAACACCCCCCGTTCACGTGTTCACGACTTTGACACAACGCCGGATATCACGCGGTAAATACGGTTTGCCGGTTTGTTTGCCGGAGCGAGAAGTATGCATGGAAATTACCGTTTCTCGTGGCCCAATGCTCCACTAAATCACATTGCCGGAAGAGTGAAAATTGTCTTGGGAAAGAAGGGAAGATAAGCACAACGTGCGGATACCTTGGGAGAGGGTGGCGTATCAGCTTTGCCAATCCCACGTCCTCTCGGCCACGTATTCGCGTCTGTGTGTCGTTCGTACAGCTTCCATGTACACACGTTCGAGAAGAGTGGCAGAATGGGTTGGTTGGTGGGACGCCCTGGGAGATTCACGACTCGCAGGCAACTCGGCGACTATGATTCAGCCTCGTGGCTGAATAACAATAACAATTCGTGTGTTCGTGGGAAAATAATACGTGGTAACTGGATCGAACGATCCAGCGATCATTCGACTCGCCTGACGAAATATTTACCCGTATCACGGTTGTTTTTAAACAAATATTTTTCCACGTGTAGAATTATGAAAATCTCTCACTGGTTTAACAACATCTGGTTTAACAATCTGCCCCTTCGTTTTCGCAATCGAACAAAGTAGGAAAAAGCAAGATTTTTATCGAGATGGCCACGAGGAAGGGAAAATGTAAATACCAAATTTGGTAAATACCGAAAAAGCTATGTAACTACGTGTGTCGAACGGAAACTTTATTAACTTCAAATATCGAACATCGTCCAGGATACTTGTGCAACGTGGACTTAAGAATTTATCAGCGTTTTCTGTCCAACAATAAGTCTCTTTGCGAAGAGGGATTCGTCACCCTGGCTGGATTCTTTCTTCGCGAGCGAACAGGTAAACGAGCCTCGTCCAATTATCGGAATCGTCGTAACACGAGAATCAAAACGAAGTTTCTGAGGCAGAACTCGCTTTGAGTCTCGTCGGTAATATTTCGAATTTCGCTCGGCCGACTTTATGACCGAGCAGAGATCATTTGCCCCTGTCCCAAAGTTATCGAATAAGGCTGAGTTCTCGAAAAATCGAGAACAGGTCCTGACTGCATTAATGCAAATGAAATCATTTGTCTGTACCTCTCGTAGAGAAACTTTTATATTGTTCTCAACGCATGTCACACAGATTCCACATTTGTACATTTCACTATAATTTAATAAAATATATTCACATTAAAATCTATATTATTATATTAAGTGTATTTAATATTGCATTAAATATTATATTGTATTAAATATTATAATGTATTAAATATTATATTAATATTGTATTAAATATTATATTAAGTATATTTAATATTGTATTAAATATTATAATTAAATGTAATTAATATTACATCAAATGTATATTACTAAATTACATAAAAAAAAAAACTTTCGCGAAATGACACGAGTGGAATATTATAACTAAACTCGCGGACGTACGTGTAAACAACTGGCGCGATAGAAATTCACACCGATCCTGTGATTCTCGCACCCCCTCGGCTTTTTATTCCTCGATCGCGAGATGGAAATTCACGTAACGAACGAACGAACGAACGAATTTACTCGTCGGGGAATTTCACTTCGACCGAACGCCTAAACTGAAACTTCATTCTCAGCCCTTACTTTGTCTTGCCATTGGCAAGGATACCACCATCAGCGAGAACTTCGCTGCGGCGCCGAGAGCGTTACACGTGCCACCGGGTTGCGTTAAGTTACCGAAAACTTAATTTCGCAGTAGCGCATCCACCGGTGATCGTTGCCCCGTGTTCATTCATTCCACGCTGCACACCTAGAGAACTTTAATTTCCTCTACACGTGTTTCGACCGCTCGAAGGTGCGCCTGCAGTTTTCAAACCCAGTGAATCCCACGCGACGAGAGTTGTTGCAGCATTCGTCGCGGCCGGTTGGCTAAAGAACGAGAGAGCGAGAGAGAAAGAGAGAGAGAGAGAGAGAGAGAGTCCAAAAGCGGATGAGCGCGACGTTCTGTCTCGAGTCGAGAGCGTTTTTGCACCGGTATGTTTCCTGTCGCGTGGACAGGAGGAAACGGCACGCGGCGCGTAACACACATACACATACGCCGTGAAAAACCGGCTAATTGGTATGTTGCTGCAGCGACTATCGTTCGTATATAAAGCAATCCGTACGTAAAGCGACCGTCGGAATACGGAATGCACACACCGAGCAGCTATGCTAGCGGTGTCTCCGTTAAACGGCGACTCGGCCTTATTTATCGTGGCGCGATGTATGTACGCGCGCATCCAGCGATCGTCCAACGGCAGTGTCGTGACAAGATTTCGCAGCACCGGAAGCGAAATTCAGGCATCAGGACGTGAAATATTTTAATAAAAATAACTACCGCGTCGGGTATTTGCCGCGAGCTTCTGCTTTTTCTTTCTTCCTCACGAACGAGTGGTACGAGCCTTGCTATGGCGCGGCAGGCGATCGGTCAGTGGCGTGGAATTAATTGCAATAGAGTATTAACCTGTGTTAATAGCAAGGGTGGGCCGAATGTTTCTTCCCATCTATTTCTTTTTTCTCAGTAAAACATCAGAATGTAAGAAAAAATTAATTTTATTAGCTTTAAGTTCAAATTTCAAGTTCACAAGGCATGATCTTTTCATTGTGTTTTAAAAATCTGCGAGAAAAAAGAAAAATTAAAAAAGAAATAATAGAAATAGTAATGGAAAGATTACGGAAATTATTTTTGGCCCACTCTACGATTGTAATTAACAGTGTAACAGTCGAAGATCATTGGTAAATTTTTCGGGAACAAGATGTCACACTCGCAAGACAGAAAAGTCTCACTCAAATTGCGCGTGACAGTATTCTCGTTGATTTTCATTTTTCTCATTTCATTTTCATTTTAACAAGGAAATGAAATGAACTCGCAATGTTTTCCACAAATATTTCAATTATTACACGAGTCTCGATCAATGTTTCAGTCTTTTCTAAATTGCAGTTTTGAAACGAATTTCATTTCTACGAAACGAAAGAATTGCAATTAAATTATTGCTATAATATTGACAATTAAGAATAATAATTATCAAATTATTGAAGGAATTATACAGCGAGATCAACATAGTTTGATCATACGTATGTAAGGACGTTTCTACTCGAAATCTATCAAAATTCGCTTTGCAATTCATTCAACTAAGATATCGACGCAGATCCTCGATAGTTTAATTTACGACCTCGTGTCCGTATCTCTGGCAGCGCTGTATCGGCGCGATTTTGCGAAACCTCCGAAAATTATGCGTCGGGTGTTTTTAGCTCGCCCGTCCCTCGGGAGAAAGCGCAAGCAATACCATGAGTGGTGATCATATTTGAATGCAAATTTCCCGAGAAACCTGGTAGCGCGCTGATGAATCATGGTTACTCGCGGGTTATTTCACTTTTTCCCCCGATAATCGTGGCCGAGGATAAACGAGCAATAAGTAGAGATAAAGCGAGAAAGATGGGCGGGCGAGCGCGCATTATTCATGCACTTCGTCGAATTTCGAATATTAATTGCGCGATACGCGAACAGGTCGCAAGCTTGAAAATAGCGCCCGCTGTTTCGTTGGACGTTTCCCGCTCTCCGTTCGAGACGCGTGTTCGTTTCGAGAAGGCAGTTTTACGCGATTTCAGATTTTAAATTGTGATCAACGGGGAGAGGTGACGCAACTACTACTAGATCCGCGTGGTTTATTCGCGCGTTAATTAATCATGCGGACGAAAACTTTGTTTACCGCGTACGCGCGGTGCGCGACGGGCGTTTCAACGAAATTTATATACCGTAATTCTACGAATCGCATTACGCAGCTTATGGTCGCACGGTGGACGCATTTTCTGACGGACACGTTGGATCTCCGTTGGATTTATTATACTCTCTCGTGTCTCGTTTCACAGACAATTCTTCTAAAACTTTCTCAATGAATACTTTCGGATCGAACCTGTTCCTGACCATTTATTACGTGTCGAATCTTTAATTCACTATAATTACTTACTTCGCGTTCTATATTATCGTCGTCACAAATCTGAGCAAGGACAATATAAATCTGAGTAATTAGTCGTCGTCGAGGCCAACGGTGGACGTAGAGGACGCGTTCCTCTGGTTTTCGACCCACAAAAGACCAGTAAAAGGCCAATAAAACGCATAAACGTAATGCGGGGGACGCATCTCTGGGCAGTATAGTCCATAAAATAATTGCGAATATTACTTTAATTACTTTAATGAATAATACCTCTTGGTCCAAAATGACTTACATTCCCAATCACGTGATCGGGAAGGACACAGTAGAGTCGACTTTATATAAGGCCGACACGGCATAGAATTGGTCATACATATATAGAAGATTTTTTGAAATTTTTCCTGCAAACTCCGCTCCGTAACATAGGAAAAAAAGAAAAGAAAACTAAACTACTTTTCATTAATGCAGGTAATAGGGCTAATAGGAACTTAGTTCCTATTTAGTTAATGCAGGTAATAGGAACTGTTAACAACAGGACACGGGAAAACATAAAAAAAAAGGAAATTGGTCAGATAAGCATGGAATGTGCAGGCTTTTTGAAACTTTTCCTGCAAACACTACAACACTCACATCTGTACAACCAAAAAAAAAAAAAAGAAAAGATAATGCAGACTTAAATTATGATTCTGTTAGTAGGTAATAGAGCGAAAAAAGCCCCAGGAATTTCTAGAAACAAGACACGGAGATCACGGAAATAAAAAAAGAAAAGAGAATTCAGGTCAGGTCAGATAAGTCAGTTCATCAGTTCAGTTCAAGTCACTCACTACTTTAGTTGCCATCCATCTTGTCACGTTTATACATCGTCAGTATTCAATCATCGCGCAATTCCAAAGAGGAAACCTACATCAGTTGTTGTTTAACACCCTTGATTCAAGCAAGAATCATGTATTCAAGTCATTAATAAAGTCAAGACAAGATCCATCATATTCATTCATTTTCTACATCGAACTCCAAGGGATATACACAGAAGTACATGAACTAGTCACGATTGTCCTTAACAAACGTTCTTCCGATAAAATCTAGATCAACTTTTTCTTTCGACGATCTAGATTACGTTTCGTACGAAATCATTTATGAATAAGAGTGTATTTTGCCGAGGAGTGATGCGTCTCACGCGCGAAGGTGACACGTTTTTGGTACTCGGAGAAAGGTTATCGAAGGAGAAATTAGGAAGGGATGAGATTTCCGATTGGAAAGTTTCTGTGAAACTCCCCCGATGCATTCTGGTGTCAGTTAGTATCGGGTCCGGAGAATGTCTGGAAATTTGTTAATAAGCCCTTTTAGCCTTCGTCGAGGTTGAAACGTTGTTGTTCGAGTAAACTGTACGCTTGAGTATCGCCGATCCTTTCGCGTTACACGTATAACGCGCTCCAAAGTTCCGCGAAAGAAGATTATTTTCTCTGCTTGCACGTCAGTAGGAAGAGCGAGAGACGAACTCGAGACCGAGTAGAACGACTGGTTGGTTAGCCATGCTTGCATTAGCTCCTGTGTATATATACGAGCCTTCGCGGAAACAGTATTTGACGTGCTTCCGGTGGACCCGAACTGTGCGAGATTTATGAGATTTATGAGAGCCGAAGTTTCTCTCGTATCGTACCTTTTGGAAAAACGGCGAGGAAAATATCGCTCGACGAGATGAAACAAGCTTCAAAGATCTTTTCAAGAAAAAAAAAAAAGAATATATATATATACTTTGTAACGAGCTTCATATTTTCGACGGGAAAGGAAAACGATCAGAAATTTTCTTCTATTATTATTTATTTAATTAATGAAATTTAAATAAATCTTTCTAATATAATTGGCACGCATCTACGATCAATTACACAGATTTCTGAACCGTTGTCCAGATCGGATTGAAAATAAATTTAATCGATTAACTCGACCTGGAATTAATTTCCAAACACTGGTTCGTTGACGAATGAACGACATCGAAAGATGAAACTAATACAAATTAACGAAATTTTGAATGGAACAATTAAACGATTATCAGTTTCCGATAAACGAGATTGATTTAAATCGATGACAAGCAGGTTATGTTTAGATTAATTATTTTTAAAGATCCAAAGCACTGCAGCAGCTCGTTCAAAAAGAAAATGTGACACCGTCGGTTAGCCAGTTTCGAAAGTTAAACTACGACATCCGGGATTCATCCGGGAAGAGGCACCGCCAGAACGAGTGCGAAACGAGACGAAACGAAATTCGTGGATTGAAAGTTGAAATGGAAATGTGTTGGCGAAATTTCGACAACTAGCCGCGAACTAGCAAAATCCCGGAAACTTCGCCTCTTCTTCCTTTTCGATATCTGTCCCCTTCGGTGTTTCGATTGTCCCCGAAACACCGTTTCTTGCCCGCTATTTTTCCGAATTATCTCGGGAATAACGAACCGCCTCCTCGAAAACTCGTTCGTTCAGATTCAAATGAAGTCTTTAATTGACGTCGTGGAATACTTGCCTCGGGTTATCGAACCTGAATATTTAATCCGCGTTAAACGGTCCGCGTGATTATTAGCAATTTAAAAATACGCCGGTTAATTGAGAATATCCCCCCCCCCCCTCCTCGTTAAAACGAACTGTGTTATGTAAAACTCGCCTCGAACTCGCTTGTTTGCTTTATAATATAGTAGGAAGTGGCATGGTTTTATTCCGCGTCTTTTATTTTATACCGATTTGTTTCGCAGGTCGTGCCTTCGACGTTGCATTAACGAGTTTGCTCGTCCCCAGGCCTGTTCGGTTTGGTTTAAGGAGGGATTCGAAACGCCCGCTGGCTTTATACAGAAATAAGTTTCGTTTGGAATTTGTTCCTGCCGGGCTGGGTCCCGGCTAGCTTCTTGAGAGGATCTGCTCGGTATTATGTAAATGCGGGCGTGCTCTTGCAAGGGGCGCGTTGCCGGCGTATGTTTGGGAAGAAGACAAGTGTGACGAGAAACTTGGGAAAATCGACCCGGAACCGCGGTTCTACGGTGTATTTCGAAGAGGGGGATTCTGCCCTGTATTTAGACTACTTTGCCCTCTGCAACCCCTCCCCCCTCTCCTTCAATTTCCATACGTTTCAACCCCTTTCATCGTTTCTCCGATAGCCCGCCGCGTAATACCATTTCTAATAAAAGTCGATCGAAAACTCTACGAAATTCGTATCGAATTCAATCGGACCCGACGATACAATGAACTTGATCTATCTAGGTCTCGTTCGCGTAAACGTATAACGCTCTTCTTCATTCGCCTATCTTCTCGATTATTAACGACGTTCTGTGCCGGGCCGATTTTTGGTCACTTTAGACCACGTGGGGCGTCCTATGCTGCTACGATTGATAATTTTGCTTCTGAAGTGTTATGTCTTGCAATTTTTATAATACGGTGGAGTAAACTAGAATTATCAAGAAAAATTCAGAGTTTAAGATGTATTACATAACAAAGCAGTAAATTTAATTTCAAGGTATTATTTTGACGAACAATTTTTTAATGAAATGTCCAAAGTTAATTTAAAATAAAAGATTTCGTTCCGAATATCTTTAGTATTCTTGTTTATGTACTAAATAATAATAAATAATATTAAATAATGTTAAATTTATTATATAAATTATATAATACTATGCTACTATAATACTAAATATTAATAAGTAATATTTACTTTAACGTTATTTTAATATTCTTACCGAATTGAGTTGATCAATTAACAGATAGTCGGAAAAAATGATCACGTCGCCAGAATAGGATAAACGCGATATACACGTCAATCGTTAAAATGTCAATACTTTCAATCAGTTTATGACAAAATTTTCGAAAAAATCCTTCGTTTTTACAAATGAAAATTCCAAACGGCTCGAACGAACGAGATTCACTGTCGAGAGTGTTGTACAAACAAGCAGAACGATTTATTTCTTTTTTTTCGTACAAAATTCCTCGAGATAAACGAGAAAAAATATACCGATGTGATTGAACGATTTCGTGACAGAAGCAGATTAATCCTTGGCTATAAATACGATCGCGGGTGAAAGAATTTGACAGATGCGACGTGTTTTCAAAGTTGAACGGCTATTTTTAATTAGAATTCTGACGTATTGAAACTGTCGGTGTCATTCATCGTTCGTCACTGTACATTTTTCGGATCTACCTGCCCGTCTGCGTGACAGACTTTTTCCAAAGGATCTGATATTTTTGTCTAAACGGAGCGATTATGAACGACAGACAGGCAAACCGTGATGGCCGTGGCGCGCGCGCGCGCGGAGTCGTTAATTAAATTTTCTAGAAAAAGAGAACGGGCATCGTTCGTCCGTTTTGGTTTATCTTTTTAACCCGAGCGTCGCTCGAGCAAAAGGGACAAACCCAGGTGCCTCGTCGATTTGCATGTCGCCGTTGCCGACACTGTAACTCGATTTTGTCGCTGCTACCTTCTACGTACTTTTGACGGCTGCCACGCGACGATCTAATTAGATCGACTCTCGATACCTTCTCCTTTCCTTTCTTTTCCCTTCTGCGAAGAACCTTGGAATTTTTCACACCACATCGACGACTTTTTCTTTTTTCAGGATCCCAAAGGCAACCCGACTAATATGGAATGACAATTGATCTTTCAAAAAATTGTCCAAACTTGTGTCGTTAACGAGTTTTCACGTGAAAATCAGTTTGTGAGTGTCAAGATCAGAGGAGCTGAACTAGCGCGATTTATAAAACATCTCCTCTTCCACGATTTATTTCAAATGATCAAGGTATGATACTCGTCGTGTCATTTCTCGTGTATTTACGATCTGACGGAATTTCAACATTCGGCGAGGAACCTGGATCGGTCCATCGCGAGCGGCGTTTCAATTGCCAAACGAGCGAGGTTCTCGAAAGTAGCGGCAAACGTGATTATTCTCAAATAGAACCGACAAGGGAACTGCATCGCAGGGTAATTAATTGCGCAGCGAGTTGGCCGTGAAAGTTCATAAAATTCAACCGCGATGGAACGAAATGTGAAAATTGTTTCGGTCACTCAATACTCTCTCTGTTCTCCCTCTCTCTCTTTCTCGCTGATTCCTCTATCTAGCTCTCTGTGTATTCCTACTTACGTACATTCTGTG
Organism: Tetragonula carbonaria; assembly: GCA_032399595.1. Lineage (NCBI taxonomy): Eukaryota > Metazoa > Arthropoda > Insecta > Hymenoptera > Apidae > Tetragonula > Tetragonula carbonaria. The sequence continues at coordinate 8,982,947 of JAUCRC010000012.1, read as the reverse complement.
CATTCACACACACACACACACACACACACACACACATATGGACCTTTATGGCCAGAGTGAGAAAATATTCGAACGGGGTGACAAGCGGCAACTTGAACCGTTTTATTTATGCGGTCGGACTTTGGGGAACGAGAGGAACGTTAATGCACATCGGACGATCCGTTCGCGAACTAGTCGGATTTATTTCGATCGGGCATTAATGGCATCTGGCTCATGATGAGATTCGACGTTTCAATTCAGCTGTCAAATTTTCACAAAATGCCGCGAAGGTGTTGTACGAGCCTCTCAGACATCAAATTAATCAAATAAATATATCTCTCAGTTTCTTTGTTTGTTTGTTTCACGTATGCAGGTCTCTTTAATTAATCGATTAAAGAGTTTTCAATTAGATTAATTTAAGATTAACTGGATCGATTTAATTTATTTCGGATTTAATCTATTTCGATCGGGCGTTAATGGCACCTTCACGCAGCTGAGATTCGACGATTTTCAGTTCAGCAAATTTTCACAAAATGCCGCGGACGTGTTGCACGATCCTCTCAGACATCAAATTAATCAACGAAATATATCTTTCATTAATTTCTTTGTTTTATTTACGCGTGCAAGACTATTTAATCAATTGAAGAGCAATTAGTTAGATTAATTGGATTAATTTAATTAGATTAATGACTCTTTAATAAAGAGATTAATCCAATTCTCAGGGCTAACTGGTTACAATAATTGAATAATTATTGGCAACGTCTCTTTCCTCTGAATTAAGGAAATTGAAAAGTTTTCAATTAACTCATCTGCGATTCAGTTCCGCCTTTCTGGGCCACACACCATACCAGAAGAGCAATTCAAATTCTCGATACGATACGGGGGGAAATTTATTAATTTAACGACGGATATTGAATTAACGAAAAATTTGTCAAAACTCGAGGTTACCGAGGACGCCGAGGGACCGGAGCCGGAGAAGTTTGCTCAGCGAGTTCATCGAGCGGCGCAGTTTATGCAGAACAGTCTGAACACAGTGTGTACGACGCGTAAAAGCATTAGCGTGTGATGTATTTAAGCTGCGCGTATGAAATGGCTGCCGCGGGCACCGGCGTTCTCGCAGCAGCTGGCATTACAATTTGGAAATCCTCTATTAAATAAGTCAACCCGACGAAACTTCGCTACGTCCCGTCCCGTCCCGTCCCGCGATCGCGATACGCGTTTAAGATTTTAATTAAGTCCGGCGGTATGCCCCGGCTACACGCAGATTTTCACCTTTTCACCGGTTTCAGCCAATTATGAATCATCATCCGGGCCGATCCTCTATAATAAGTCACGGTATAATTGGGTATACCGCTCGAGCACGGTAGCCACGCGGCGAATTCTGGATGATCATCTTCTGGATTATCGATTTTCTCGATCCTCTTGATCTTCCGTGTTTTTCCCCGAAATATAACAGCGAATTATAGCGTTTCTGCCAATTTAATAATTCTCCTCTCTGATATCGTTTCGTCGAAAAGTTTCGTCGAGTCGAATGCTAATTATTTCCAAGTTAAACATTATTCTCCGAACTACGTGGAGTTTCAATCCTCGTAGTTTTCCTACATTTTCGATTTTTACGATTAATCAGCGAGATGGAAGGCTGTTATTCGAAACTATCGTTTGGTCATGTGTCTATCGAGTTGGTCCATTGTTGTACAAACATTTTTCTGGTGTTCTCATTTGGTTCCAAGTATTTCCACGAAAATACAGAAAATTGCCGATAATTGTGAAATTTGTGAAATGTGTGATAACGTGATAATTTGTGAAATTTTGTGAAAAATGCCTTTTGCGTGAGAAATCTGATCGCGACTGATAGCGCAAACTGGAGCAATTAAATGACAAACGTTTCTAAACGGACTTCGTAAGCTGTCGTTTTCTTTTTCTTTTTTTTATTTTTTTGTACGAGAGTACAATTATTAAAGCATTTTTTTCAGGCTGTATACGCGACAAGTTTATCCCTTAGACGCAGCTTCCACTTTCCGCGGAGAGCTTAAAAGCATCGACTGTAATCATTGAAAAACAAGCACCGCAACGGACGAACGTTAGAGGCGCGAAACGACGCGACCTACATAAGCAACGGATGTTACAAGTGGTCGCATTTCCTGCAACTATAGTATAATCGTGGAAAGTTCGAAAACGAAGTCTTGTCATAAGAGTAGATTCGTGGAGATCGAGTGCTTAAACACGATTGTAAAATCCGAATTTCGTCAAGCTAGATTGCACCAAGAAGATTGTTTATCTTCGAAGGGCAGAATATTTTGTTGACTTCAATCATTGACTTGAGAGAGACGAACGAAACGTCAGACGAACGAAGCGTCAAATTGTATTTAATGTGTTCGACAGAGGTGGCTGGTTTCGATCTCGAAATTTACCCACCCTTAGAGATCACCCGCTCGCCGCTTTAAATATTCATGACCGGAAATGGGACATTAATCAGCACGTTAATTCCACCTTAATAGGGGACTACACCCTTTGAATGGATATATATAGCTTTACCGAATGTTTTTCTTTCTTTTTCTTTCTCTCTTTTTTTTTTTATCGAAAATTCGCTGCTTCGACGGATGAAAGCAGGTTTTGCGCTAAATCTTGCCTATGTAAGAGTCACAGTTGTTGGCTGGCAATAATTCAACGCGTACAATTGACGTCACACTCGCACTGTTTCGAATTAATGAAGCAGAACCTGTTCGAAGTTTAGTGGCTGGTAACGTTCAATCCACGAGAGAAACAGAATGAGAGAGAGAGAGAGAGAGAGAGGCGAAACATTGATGCAGAAATTGCGACAGACGGTTTTTTTATATCACGCGATATATTTTAAATATATGCATTTCTATTCGAGGGTTGACTAGCACGAGCCCGCGACGAGATGCGTTTGACGCGCGACCTATTTCGCGCTCGCGATGCGACAAGCTGCAGTTTCATTTTTTTTCTTTTTTCTTTTTCTTTTTTCTCTTTTTGCGTGCGATTAACTTCCATCAGAAATTGAACACGAAAAGCGAGCCTTTGGATCGAGAATTAGCTGAATCCTTGATCCAAGGGGAGGAAATTTTTCTGCGAACCGGCAACTCCATTCATTATGGCTCCTTTCATTAACGTTAATCTGGAAAAAAAATTACGGACGAAGATCAAATGAATTCAAGCTCAGACCACATTCACGTTTCGTACATATATAATAACCCAAAGCCAATTTCTTTTGCCCAGAATGAGGCAAAGTTTGAATATCATCAAGCTTAGATATTTTCATTGAACGTATTTCCGCCAAGAGGAAATTCTATAAAAACATACATTTCACCGTTCCGTAATTCTTTAATTCTCGCGATCAATAACAAGACCAATCGGCCAATCCGCGTGATGGAGACATCTCGTCAAAGGCGGCGGTGAAACGGGTTGCTGTGAAACGGGTCGTCCAATCATACTTCGATTTCCGTCCATACTGGAGGGACAGATTCCCGAAGGTGGCACGTTCTCGATAAATGCAAAGTACGTACTCTAACGGCAACAGAAGGAGTATGTTCTGCGGGCTGTTTTCGCTTCCGGGACGGTCAGGGAAGACAGAGAAGGGACGAGAAGGAAGGAACTGCTTGATAAACTGGACACGTGCGTCCTCTTTTCCCTCGTGCCGTGCTCGCTCAGACTTTTCTCGCGTGGAGCTTGCACGCACTCGTTTCGAGTCCGCTTCCCATTTCGAGCGATGGAGCGAAACCGAATCGCGTCCCGCATCGAGCCTGCCATTTTCAAACGAGAAGCTACGATTTTGGAAATTACAGCTGGCCGTGAAACACAAGAATTAGAAGGGTTGACAGTTTCGCCCGTTGGTGTACCGCTGCTACCGACGCACGAACTGCTATATATCGAAACGCGAGTCTTCAATAAACGCAGCTTGCCACGTTCCGCTTTAACGCCGCGGTCCGAGATCGTCGACGCGTCATGGAAAATTGAAACCGACCAGGGGAAAATTTAATAAAAAAGAAAAGAACGACGTTGGATATCGTTACGTCGACGATTTGCAAGATCGTTTGATCCAGCATTCATTCGCGCGTTCTTTCAGCGAGTATCTAGTTGAAATTTCCCTTCAGAGACGTCTTTAACCCATTGACTGCCAACTACGAGATATCTCGTAGTAAGCGTATGTACCAAAACTGCCGACTACGGGATATCTCGTAGTTTGCGCTACAAGTTTAGATTGATTACAATTAGTCAGGGAATATTTTTATTGCCGGTTGAGTTAGGAATTATTAGAAAGGACGAATAGAAATTTAATATAGCGTATAAAACATATTTAATATCACTTTTTATTATAAAAATAATAACTTAGACTATTCGGTCGTAACGTATTAAATATTTTTATATATATTAATTATACATTTATTTTTCAATAAAAATTACTGTAAATGCCATTCCAATACCAAATCTGTAACTTAGTATTATTATATATATTGGAAAATTTCATGTTCTCTTTAAAATAAAATTTTGGCTCCCAGGGCAAGACGCTCTAAATTTGCCTGGCAGTCAATGGGTTAAAGGAAGATAATATCTGTTCAAGGAGTTTGCATTGTTTTAACACTAAACGTACCTATCCCTATCCGTAAATATCGGTCAAGTAACCGATTATTTAATATATGAAATAAAAATCTTTTTTACAAGAGGAGTACAGATAATTGTCAATTTAATATAGGAAACAATGCACAAAATAATTTTTAGATAACAAGGGGAAAAGAATTATACATTCTCATTTTTCTTTTTTTTTAACGAAATGTTGAACTGAACAAAAGAAATAACGAATGCAGAATTTTAAATTTTCACAATTTTAAACAGGTCGTTTGACCAAACGTTGTTTGTGTACGTTTAGCGTTAAGAATTTATTTATACGATCGACGATTGCACAAGGTGCAAGACGAACTGATAGAAAAGTCGAACTGATAGAATTTCAGAAACTATCGTCGCGAAGTTTCTTTCGTAGGTCCGATTAGAAACTTGATTGTAGAATTTTACAATCGAGTTGCGCCCTTGGAGAAAATGCCTCGGTTATGAATTCTGATAGGCCTGATTATATTATTCATCTAGAATCGAATTTTTCATCTATCTAAAAAACTTATTATTTACTTAGAATATTTACTATTTATCTAGAATATCCCTCAGTTATTATTTCTATCTAGAATCGAAGACTCTAACGATTGAGAAGAGCAAGAACGATGGAAAAACGAAGAACGATGTTTTTCAAATCCACAAGCGCAACAACACAGCCGAGGAGAGAAATCTATGTGGAAATGTCGATTACTTGCTGGCCTATAAGCCTATTTAACCGAAATGTCAAGATCGATTCGAACCTGCTTGTCCCTCGTTCGACTCTTCCCTCCCCGCGAACGCACGAATCGATCCTTCCTCTCGACGCGATACGGTCCATTCGGCAACGGTTACAAACTCGCCGAGCAAACGCGTAGAATTCGGGAATAATTTACAATCGCTAATGGGCGACGTTTATCTGATTGTTTGGAGAAACGAGCGAAGCGAGCCGGCCGATACATTATTAATTCGATAGGGTTGAATGAAACGGAATTATTAGGGAGGTGGTTCATATTAATTCGTGATCCTGGCGAGGAGCGTGTCCTCCCGACGTATCGGATCGATAATAATCTGCCAAGCGGTTACACGGCCTCGGCGATAAACGAAATAAGCAGTAGAAGTAATAGAAAAAGATCCAGGAGACGATCGTGTATACGGTATTTAAGCGGTAATTGCGAAAGTCTACGGTCCGAAAGCCTCGCGAACTCGGCCCGATGGTTAAATCCACTTTATTGAGTTTTATCGAGTTTTCACGAGGGTGGAAGGAACTTTTGTAAGTAATTATTATAATTATCATGGCAGGCAACTTTAAGTACCTTTCTTGCTTCGATAAACCGTTCCCCGTCCCTTTTCGCTCTCTTGTTTAATATCGGGGATACGACGGACTCGAGTCGCGTTAATTAACCGGCCTGTTACTCGATGCGAGAAAGTAATCGACTTTTGGCACCCTCGCCGTAAATATCCCTCCCTCTCGATCTTTAATCCCGTGGATTTAAGTAATTTTCAACGTCGTCACGTGCCGCGCCAGGCGAGCCATTGAAAAATACAGAATGCATAGGTTCTACGTAGTTATGTAAATTTTTTCCTCCCTCGTGCTATATTCGGACCAAGTTGAAATTCGTCGACCAACATTCGCGTCTGGGAGCAGGAAATTGGACACGTACAAACTGAACAGAAGTTACTGCGAGAGGTTTTTGGTCTGTGGTTGCCTCCACAGGCCGGTGTACGGGGAAACTCTAGCGTTCGATAGACTGCAAAAAAAAAAAAAAAAAAGAGAAATAGAAAAGAAAAAAACATGATTTCCGAGCGATACGTGAGAGGATAACTTTGATTATCAACCAAGAGACTAGATGTTTGCTCGAATAAGCGAATTGATTCTTCTGATTCATTGATTTATTTGTTTCTGTACCTCTTGTCAACGTGAAAGAAATTGAAAATGAAAATTCCTCGAGCTAGAAGAACTATTAACTTTTAACCATCGTTTGGTAAAACGTTTAAAGAAGAAAACATTTCGAGGCAACCTCGTTGAACCTCTTCACACGAGAAAGCAAGACTATGCTCTTCGTCTTGGTCGAAAGTCGGCAAACAGTACGAATTAATTATCATTCGTCGCATACTCGTCGCACACTGGAAACGCAGGTATTCTCGCGAGCACGTCTCCATCGGTGGAAAGTAGGCGAACGTTAAATAATAAATCAGCACCAGTCAAAGAAATAACACGTTTTTAAGAAACGCTGGGCAAACGAAAAGGCATTAAGCGAAACACAACCGCAAATTTGATCTTTCAATCCGCTGTTCGAGATGTATTCTCCCAAAATATGAACAGAAATTTTACGTTAAGCTAATTTTCAACTTCGATTGAAGAGTTCGTTACAAAAGCGACTATTGTCCAGGTTTCCCTCTAAAAGAAGCAAGAGATTGCTTCTGCGTTAATTGAATTGTTCAAGAGTTGATTAAATTACGAACTGGTTAATCTTTATTCGACAACAAGTCGAAGATTGTTCTTGAAATATTACAATAGAACACATTATCCAGAAGATTACCAAGGTGGTAGTTTTTCTTATATAAAACGCGTGAAGTATTTTGAAATTTCAGCGCGAGAAACATAACTTGAGTCAGTTCATGAAATTGTAATCGACAGAAACAGGACGAAGTTTTTCCAGTCCACTGAGAAAATGTAAAATCATTTACAGATTCAGATAAATTCTTTAAATCCTCGATCCCTTTTTGAGCGTGCGCCACGTTGGAATTCCATTCTATCTTCGTTTCGCATACGCACGGCCAACGTAGGACGGGAGTCAAAGGGTTCATTTCCAAAAACGAATCAAGACTACGCGATTCCTCGAGCAGCCGTGGCATTCGCCTATCCTTTGTGCAACTTCTAGGAGTGCGCAAAGGGGCTGCAGCATGGCGGCAGTTCAGTTCCCGTGGTATGCGCCCGACGAATGGCGTGCATTAATTGTCCATTGTTTTCCAGCCGTTCTGGAATGCTTTACATCGGCTTCTGTCGTCGTACCTGACTCGTTGATTAATATATCCATACTTTCTCACGCCTATTCGAGTGCCGTGAAAAAACAACTCTCCACCGAAGGCATAATAGATCACACGAACTTCGAGCTTAATCGTTCGATACGATCGATACGAGTTCATTCTTAAGGAAGAATATTCGATATTGCTTAGACGCGCTGTAGTTTTCTTGAAATTTGAGAAAAGAGAAAAAGAAAATGCAAAAGAGTTGGTGAGTTTTCATGCATAGGCGGAAAATTTGGAAATTGATAAAATATTCAGGAATACGTGGTACTCCTAATATTTAGCAAGCGAAATAATAATATTCTAACGGGTGATTAAATTGTCAAATTATTATATCCACGTGAAATGTGAATTTGCATAAAGATAAACTTATTAGAGCGTATGTACAGGGAGCTCATCAGCAAAATATTTAGCAATGGGTAGTTTTAAGTCTCGTGGAGCTTTCGCAAGGAAGAATGCTCGTTTCTTCTTTCATCGTGATGATAAAGCAAGCGTTAGGGAGCGCATACACAGTGTAGCGACGTGGAAAACTTGTTCGATGCGGGAAGGCAGAGAATAAAAGAAGTCTACCGCATCGACGGCTACACGTGGATCCATACGTGGAAATTGGAAATGCTTTGCATAGTTGCCACAGGAGATTCACTTCTGGCTAGTTCGCGGACGATGGCGATTCCGAATGGCTGTTGGTTTCCCGGAAAATTGCATAAATTCGGTGTGATTCAACTTTCCTCGTGATATTAGTTTTATCCAATGAATTCTGCGACGAACCGAAGAAAAACAATCGAAGTAACGTCTCGCAGACGCAAAGTCTGTGTCGCGAGAATCACGCTTGAAATGTGCGCGTGCAATATAATGACTGTATACAGTGGCTCGCTCATTGGTGAAATAATAAATTGATCCAATGTCTTGTAAACATAGTTCGAGGCAACTTGTTGTTCTAACGCAGAGGCACAAGGGCGTAACGCACAGAGATTGACGAATCTAAAGTACAATAATGCGAGGAATATAATAATATAATAATTGGAAGATCCTTATCGTACGTTGATACGAATTGTAGAATCCATGATGGCATCTCAGGAATCACACGAATGCCTTATGTATGCATAATACCTCCCAAAGGGTGCGGTTTGTTCGCCGGTGTGAAACAGCGGGAACAGAAATGTGGCGTGTTTCGTCGGTGATACTAATTCTTGCATGACACGACAGCTGCGAGGCGGGACGTGCAAGCGAGCTTGCCCTTGTCAGAAGACTAATTCTGCTTCCGAAACTTCTATGAATACTGAGAGCGTGTGCAGTGTAAAACTGTTCAAGCTAGAAGACGCGTAACATAGAATTAAATTCGCCGTTGAAGGGAAAAGAAACTGGATCAAACTTTCAAACTCTTCCAGAGGGGTAAGACGAGCAAACGGCGGAGAGATAGCCGCGCTGTTTCTCGCGAGACACCGGAATTCTTTGAGAATTAACAACCATCCAATTTCCCCCTCCTGGTTCCTCTGTGTTAAACTTTACATAGTTAAACAGGCTAATCCTCCAACTCCGACGAGTCGCGTGTTGTTACATTAACGTCGTCCTTGTTACTTTAACATTGATAGCCTGGCAACTGTATACAGATAACGCGAATACGTCTGATCGTACACAGGTTGATACTTCGTCGGAACAATATTGCAGCGGTTTACTCCGCTGCAAAGATATTGACCGGAATAATGCACGTCCCTGGCGAGCTCTCGAAGCGTCTTCGCGATACTTTTCAAAGGTAACTCTCTCTCTCTCTCTCTCTCTCTCTCTCTTCCTTTCAATAATACCAAAAGATACGAACGAAAGTGGCGGCGTAACGATTACGCGATATTGAGTGCTCAAAGCAGCACATGATCGTCTTTCTGAACAAATTGTTGGAACGATTCCTTTTTATACGCCTCCTTGCTCCGAACAAAATGAAAGCACAGCTAAACTTTGTGACGTTTCAGAAGAACGCGTCTCAGCAATCGGTGAATTCTTGCCGCTTGGCTTTTGTCTGGGAATATTAAAGCGGTGCAATTTTCGCTAAAAAGAGAATAACAGAGGCTTACTCAGGGATATGGGGTGAACGAAGCGTGAAAACGGGATAGATGGTTTCCTTTTCCCTCCAGCCGCGGTAAATATTATAATAACGCTTAGAATCGCGGGATAAAAGAAAGAGAGTTATACAGAGGAATATTTAAGTATAGTTAATGCGGAATTATATTCAAAGGTAAAGAATTCTACTTACCGGCGATTTCATTACCATCTCGAGATGGATTTTTATTGCCGCTTTAGAAGAAGTCTTATCGAGAACATGCGATACGGTCTGGTATTGTACAGTTATCTCTCATGGTGCAAAGGACAGGCAAACTGTGCAGAGAATAGTATACATTAAATGGAGTAGCCAGGAATAGATATCAGTATTTATAGAAAAGACCGAAAAAGAGAAAGCTAAATTATTTACACATTTTTCAGCCATGAAAAATATAAACTGACATTTTTTACACTCGCATTTAGCTGATTTCTTGTCCTCTGTCGCGTGCACGTAAGAGCGAGCGAACCGATTAAAGCAATCCGTGATTCATGCATCATTAATTTTTTATCAAAGAAGATACTTTACATGCATATTCGTTTAAATATTCGTTTCAGAGGTGGAAATTAGGATAGAAAAAGGACGGTTACGGATATAATAAGTGGTTGAGTTATTCATTCCAGTTGCTTTATAAAATTTAATTAACGAGACGCGAAGAGCAGAACCGATTAGAGAGATGCACGACATTTTCAATAACATTATTCATGCATCGAAAGATAAAAAATCTACATTTAAAAGGAACGAGAGATGCGCGTTTTTGCTTCACTGCGCAGGAATTGATCGATGAAATCGCGGCGCGCATTTGATTTCAATTTCGCCCACGTTTGGCGCCATTTCTATTCGAAAGCGCGGGATCCGACTATCACCGGCAACTTACGTATATAGCGTTTCAGATTCCACGTAATAGTCGCCTATTTGCAAAATTACATTTCCACGAAACGCATTACAGCGTTTTCTTCGAAGAAAGAAGCCCGGGAGCTTGGCGAACGCGATTCCGCAGTCGATTTATCATCATTTGTTACATTAATCCAGCGCAGTGACACAATCGGGTCAACATAACCTCTCAGGTAATCGCGTCGATATTTATGCTCATACGTCCCTCGCATTTATTCGTAAACCAGCTGCTATCGCAGTTATTATAAAAGAGAGAAAAGATTCGAACGATCAACCATTGTGTTTTACCTTCGTGTAATCACCAAACCTTGACGTCCACTCAGTCCATCCGTAGTAATTACAGTTGGACGTTGTACAGTTTACCGCGTTAAGAAGCTTTTTTTACTAAGAAGACGCCTGTAATTACCGCGGAGACCGTTGGCGGGCGCGTCGGTATCGAATCTGTGTCGGTGTCAGTGATCCAGCGGTATCCTGGAATTCCCGTAACCGTGTGGCGCGGCAGTCCTGCGGGCGAATTTGGATGCAGGCTGCGTCGTGGCAGGGGGAGAAAAAAAGCTTCAAGTTCGAGCGTCTCCAGGAAGTCCGAGGTTAGGCGCCTCTCTCGCATCAGTGGCACATATACAGAAGGGGTAGGCGTGGCACTCTCTGCTGGCCCGTTGGATGCTTGCGCGTGCACACCGAGAAACAGAGACAGAAGCTGCACTCTGTATGTGTTGTGTGTGTGCGTGTGTGTGATGTAGTGTGTGATATAGGGAGAAACGCGAGAAAGCGGAGGGCGCATCGGTGTGTACGTATCCTCGAACGAGAAGCGGGGCTGCGTGATAGAGTGGGACAGATTATGCGGTGGATGCACGCTCGTGACGGAGACGGATAGATTGGAGGACAGAACGGGATAGCGAGCGGGAAAGAGACGGTTCAACTGGAAAAAGCATAAGGACGAGAAGGATAGGGAAATGATAAGAGAAATCAGGTACGAGAGAGACGAGGGATCCCTGCGCTGTAATTGGCGAGAAAAAGACGAACAGAACCGAAGAGCGACGATAGCGTGGTGTAAGGGAGAAACGGCGAGACGAAGAGGCGACTAGAAAAAGAAGATTTCGTTCATTGTCGACGGAAAAGAGAGGGAACTAACTTGAACACATGGGTGGGGTGAGTTGGAAGAGCGAAAGAGAGGGGGTCATAGCGAGCGAGACGGGATGGCGGTTTCAGTCACCGCCCGATCCTCGGCGCGCACGGTTTTCGAGTGGGTGTTCTTCTCTCGTTCTTCGTCGCGAGAATCGTCGATTAACGAGGCCGTTCAAAGAGTGGGCCACGCTGTGCGCCTATCATCGATTCGTGAATTTCGATATCAGCTGCTCTAAACTCCGTCGCCGGATTTATCGAAACTTGTTTTCGTTGTTTTACCCGTGGGTCAGCTGCGCGAGAATTTCGAAAGAAAAGTGGTGTAATAGTCGGTCGTTAACCGCAGGCCGTGTTTTCAAGACTGTTTTATCTTCAAATTGCAAACGTTTTCTTCTCACTTCGAGGAAGGTTCACGCTCCGCGTGACAAATGCATCGAGTGACACTGTGCGAAACGTGAAGTTTGATTGCGCCGCGGTGAACGGTTATGACATAACCTACAACTTAACGTTCGCCATTGGCCGCGTATCGATATATCGATCAGAGTGATCAATATGTGACAGATCGATATGGCAAGTTAACCTCACCGCCAAACGATTCATTCCCTTTCACTCGTGTGCGAGGGAAGAACGAAAGGATTTTTCTAGTGCATATGGACCGAGAAAAATTTTCTTTTTACGCTATTTGTCGGCACGGATGGGACATTTCTCTTCTTTCGCGCGCTCGTTCCAGGACACCGACAAACGATATTCGCCTACTTCCACGGATTTTCCACGTCGATCTGTCCCGGTGAAATGCAGAGGTTTGCCCGTCGGTGCAAGATGTCTAAACGAATTTAGGTAAGTCCAATTTCAACTTACATTATACGGCCGACTGGATGACTAATGCTCGGAAAAGTTATGAGGGGGAAACTCGGCTCCCGGATAGCATACGATATCTGTTACAGAGTTTCTTGTAACAAATAGTCTCTTCTATTATATTTTAGCAAATGGAGTATTATTTATAACATGATTTATAATGTGTAACGATCACGGCCAAGTTGTAAAAGTTATTTTTATATTTCGAAATATCACTAGAGACTAGTATATTTCGTATGGTTTAAGAACGCAAAATTGAAAATCGAAAATTTGCGAAATATAAACAATAACGAAGTAGGTTCTGCGACCTATATACGTGAAGCATATTTGAAAAGGTTCTGTTGAATGTTGAGCGTAAATCTACATTTTCCCCAGAAAACGAATCATAATATTCGTTATTTACGTAATAGTTTTTGCTACGCAGACTCTTCGAGTCTTCATATCTCCAAGCCCTGTATATTTTATTAAATTAATATATACAAGTGAAAAGAGCGAAGTGAGCTCTAAATGCAGCAGCACATTTCTGAAAACGAAAATATGTTTTTACGCTCGCGGTAGAAATAATTTTTCCCTGCCTCTGAAATGATTAAACCGAAACGAGCTCAGTTGGAAATATTATTTTTATAATTTCGAGCATACTGTGTGTCCTAACATTAAAATATTATCTGTTTCGATAAATTCTTCAGTTGGAAATGCCACTGTTGTTATCTTAAACGTACCATTTTGTCACAACGAAATTATGTTATTAATAGCGTTATCTTGGCCTCTGCAAAATTTAAAATTATTTTTGTATTAAAGTATTTCGCAAAGTAACATTGAAATTTAAAAAAATTCGACGAAGACAGATGCGCGTTTTTTTTTCTTTTTTTCTTTTTATCATCGATATCGAAAATCAAACCATTTAAAGCCAAGATTCTGCATACGAAAATGCATTACTATCGTATACACAGGTATAATTGAATGAACTGCGGCGTCAAACGAGCGGATATAATATATTTTCTCTTCAAACATCTTCATCCTCGGTCCGTGATAGCGATTAGAATTCCGGTCGGGGACGTAATGATCTCGTAACGTGATTTACACCGTTATTTCTTCATTACGAAATAATTGGCTCGGAGGAACTCCGTTCACCAACGAGCCACGAATATTGCGATCGGCATAACGCTATACACGTTCTTTAACGTAATAAAGTGACTGCTCTCCATTCCCTAATGGTGACTCTTACAAAACTGCTAGTTCCATTATTGTTTGTCAAACATAATAGCGTCCCATTATCCCGCGTATTTTTTGCTTAAACGTAGCATCGATATTTTCGTTGCCGCGTTACGCGATACTTAATTTCTGCGGGAAACGAGCGGTAAAAGGGAGCAAAGATGAGAAAAGGGGAGAGAAGCTGCTTGGAAAAGAAAAAGAAGAAGAAGAAGAAGAAGAAAACAGGTACACAGAGACAAGAGAAACACGGTGTGTCTGAAAGTGGAAACCAACGCTATTTCGCTAATGGAAAGTCAGATCCACAAATCGGCGATACAGTCGTTTTGATTTATTTGTGTTTAAAGATAGTTCCAAGAGACTTTTCAATCCGGGTCAACTTGCACATCCGGTTTGGATCGATATCGAACCAGGCTGTACAAGGTTACAACGGGGGCGGAAGGTTGGGAAATTAAAATTGTACTTCAGCCGGTAGATGCGTTGTCGGGAACGTTATCGAAAAACAGAGTCTCGATTCGCGTGATTGTGATACGTTACTCCTGGCGAAAGATATCTCGATATTTTCTTCTAGCTTCTTAATACGACACAAATCGTGTCTGTATAGAAGCACCAGGCTTGTCTTTATTCCTCTTGTTTCTCTCGGCCTCGTTTTCTTCTTTTCCTTCGAATCGTTGGAGATCCACACGTCAAGACCTTCGCAGAGATCCTTCAATCATTTCTTTTTCTTTCGATTGACGAGCATGTTTCCCCTTTAAGATAGGAAGCAGACACTGTACGACAGTGTTCCGTTGTCATCGTCTCGAGCGCAGAGTAGCTCGCTGAAAGTATTAATTAGCGAATCAAATGCGAGTGTACGTCAAAGCGCGACGATGCTGGGATTTTCTCCACCGGGTCTAGCCATCGTGTACACCGGTTGCCGATAAAGTTGCAGTCAGGCTAAAAGCCACTTGACCCGTTTTCCCGCGAAACGAAACAATGTCCGGCTCGGTAAACTCCGAGAAAAAACACTCGGCTCAATGTAAATATTTTTCCGCATACCCTTTCTGTCAACGTTTCTGCGACGCGACCGCCGAGCAATCGTGCTGGTTCCAACCACAGAGAGTTGTCCCACCCTCTGTGTATGCGGTTGCCAGTGTCGCTCGCAAACAGCCTGTTGACGTCTTGCGGTTCGATTTAAAGGCTGGTACGCGGCCGGAAAATCCCGCGATTCCAGTGTTCCAAGGTGCTTTGAATATACAATCGTCGCTGACAAATATGCGAGAAGGATGGAAAGTAGAACGAGCGAACCGAACGAGCAGGAACGAGTGAATTTCTGAATACGGTTCCATTGTTTCGCGGCGCTTTCAATAGGCATCACGATCGCGGCGACAAATATGCAAAGTAGAATGAATAAATGTAGAGTCTCTGATCGAAGATATTGAATGTGAGATTGAATTAACGAGAGTGGCGTCACGACGCGAGATTGAGTTTATTTTACACGTTGTTTCGTCAACGATACAGTTTGTGCAACGATACTTTTTTTCTTTTTTTTACAGAATTTCTGTAGAAATTATTTTGGAAACTTGTTTCAGAAGCTTTTATTTTATTTTTTTTTTCCATAGATAGATAGGTAGTTTTTAAACGAATAGCGGGTTCGCGTCTTCGTGGTTAACGGTAGTCGATCAGATACGTCGATCGCGTGTAATTCTGCAGTTACAGATTGCAATAACCTGCAGATGTTATGAGTTTGCCGTGGCGGATCGAGGGATACGCGGATTTCGCACAGTCAAAGACACTAGTTCTAGTAGATGGTGATTAATGTACCGTACGTGTTCGCTCAAGGTGTTTATCTCGTTTCACCAATAGACTATTAAATTGCGTCACAATGAGCTCGATAACGTGCAGATAACGTGCGTACTGTGTCATCAGTCAGAACTATAGATTCCGAGTTCGACGATAATGGCCACACTTTAGCTATTAGACAGTAAATTTTACGATGGTACTTTTCTAAATCAATGGGAAATATTATCTTCGATGAAAATGTTACGTTAATCGCGGGATAAAAATTCAGAGGATAATTCGAGACAACACGCGCAGTGCGAATTTCCCTTCTACTCGGAAACTTCCTTTTGCTTTTCGCTTTGCGCTCTTTCGCTGTAAGAATCGTAAAATCGATCGTCGATTCTCTCTCTTCGATTCGGAAATAATAATTTGGCCGATCCGTTGGACGAACGTCACGGACGATAATAAGGGCAACGTCGCGCGCGTGTGTGTGTGCGTACCGTTTTGAGCTGAGCAATCGGTCGACAGTTATTGGAAACATTTTGTTCGGGGTGAGAGGATTTGTTCCGTAGCTGATCTTAAATTCACCGAAGCACGTACGGTACTGTGTGCCATATTTGCAGATTTTGAGAATACATCGAACACACACACACACGTACATGCGCATACACACACACGCGGAAGGAAATATCTCTCTGTTTTTCTCTCGTTGTACACCCGCGAGCCATTGAGAAACGAACAGGGCTGTTTTTACTTGCCTCGCGATCAAGTAACTGTGACAAATGTCTACCGCCATCCTGTGGATCGCTTCCGTTATTGTTTTGATATTTTTCTGCTCCTCCGTATAAGAGGAAATGATTGATTCTCTCTCAATCGTTGAAACCGAGAACCGAGAGCCTCCTCTCGGAGAGATTCAGCGACGAGTCGACTCGTTCGTCCATGTTCCTTCGCATTTTCTATAGAGAGCTAACAATAAGTAATTCTGGCCGAAAGCTACAGCTCATTTTTCCGACGGGAAGACAAAGGACGAGAAGGAGAAGGAGGGAGAAAGGGTCTCGAAGGAAAATCGGCATACGCGGATGTAGTACATGCACATATAGAGTGGACGAAGTCCAAGTGGCGTCAAACAGGATATCGCGGAGAGACTGAGAAATTGGCCGGACAAACCGGATCGTCCTTCGGCTTGTTTCGGCGATCTTCAATTTTCTTCCCTCTTTGCCTCGTCCATCCCATCAGACGTGATATTCGGCGTCCGCCAATCCACCGCCATTGTGAATTATTTCAGTTCGTTTCGGGTCGCGGATTGAAACGGGCGAAATTAGCCCGCATTATACTCATCTCGCGGGCCGCTGCTGCTCGAGAGCGCAAGCTGTCACACTTCTTCGAAAGTTTCGTCGATAATCAGATCAAAAGCTCGTTAACTATTGAAAACTCTTGACACGCCGATAATGTCTCGCGTTTCGATCATCCCTCCCCTCTCTTCCCTTCTCTCTCTGCCTTTCTCTACCTTTCGTCGATTTTTTCCACCCCGTTCCTCGTTCCTTTACTCCGAGAAGGCACGGGGGAAGGGACAGGGACGCGAGGAACGCCGAGATTTCAACTTTTCTGCCCGGGTGTAATTAAGGGTAACCAAACTCGCAAGTTTCTGCCGGCTCTTTGTCGAGAATAATGCCATCGGAGACGGCGTACTTTAAATTGATCGACGACCGCCGCGTATTCCACGTCGAAACGTACCGCGAAATCGTTCGCGTTGCACCCGCATTTTAACCAAATGGCCTGGATTTTTCTGCTTCTTCCGCGTTACGCTTCGATACCGCGCTCCTCTGCTCGATACACGCACGCGATGTCGGCCGTCTTCTTTTTTTCGTTGTGAAATACATTTCGCGAGGTTGGATAACGTACACACGAGGAAGTCGCTCGCGCGCATACGAGAGAGAGAGAGAGAGAGAGAGGGAAGGTTCCTCGCCGGTATTGCGGAAAAAAGCCTTGAGCATTTCCACGTTCTAATTAGAGTCTGCAATTTCTCCGGGCATAAACGCGCTCGGATAAAACTCCCTTCCACGACCGGGAGAGGCTGCATGCGAAATCAAATACGAAACTAAAGGAGTCACGTTCGTAACATAAAACGAATGTACGACGTTGCTTCTTCCCGTACAATTACCGTGGCCATCGTCGTTGGTGTTCACTCGAAAAACGCGAAATTTCCACCGCGAAAAATTCCACCGCCGGTTCTCGCGACAATTCTGCCAACAGGAATCCTGCAACACGAGAAACGAACGGAACGATATCGAGTGGGATCATCCGTACGTCAGGCGTTCGTATTGCGGGCAATAATTTGTACCGGCGTGAATTATGCATGACTTAGTGGCCGATAGATTATACATTGTAGCCCGGACCGCGTAAAACTCGGGCTACGAGAGTATAATTTTCGCCGGGCGTTCTCTCGCGGCTATTATCGGACATTAATTACCCGGCTTCGTAATTTTATCGTTTGCCTGTCGTTAATACGGGCACCCGCGCGTCTATTATTGTTCCATTAACGATCCGCAGCTGGGACAACAGCGGCGGCGGTTAATCAATGGACGAGGGTAATTCGATTTCTCTCTACTTGCGACAATTTTTTTCCTTACGCGACAGATCTGCCAACGAGATCTGGCGAAGTAAAGCGAGTAAATGTTATTGCGATTTTTACATTGCAAGTTCGCAAGCGATTCGACAGCTTTACGCATACCGCAATGGTGGGATTGCACGCTCGTGTGCACCGCGTCGTTAGAAATGTAAAGCTATCGAGAGATTCATCGGACCTTATATCTTTAACCTATTGACTGCCAACTACGAGATATCTTTTAGTAAGCGTATGTACCAAACTGCCGACTACCGGATATCTCGTAGTTTGCGCTACAAGTTTAGATTGATTACAATTGGTCAGGAAATATTTTTATTGCCGGTTGAGTTAGGAATTATTAGAAAGGACGAATAGAAATTTAATGTAGCGTATAAAACATATTTAATATCACTTTTTATTATAAAAATAATAACTTAGACTATTCGGTCGTAACGTATTAAATATTTATATATATATTAATTATACATTTATTTTTCAATAAAAATTACAGTAAATGCCATTCCAATATCAAATCTGTAACTTAGTATTATTATATTTTGGAAAATTTCATGTTCTCTTTAACACTAGAACTACTAAACCAGTCAAAATGACTGGTTTTACAATTTTATTTTTAAAATTTCTATTTCATGTTACAATTTTTTCCCCCACAATGATGCAATGACTTTTACAGTGATAACTAAAGAAATAATATAGTGAAATTATTTTATTTTTATTTATTAGAAATCAAAATAATTTTGGTAGAAATAACCTCGTCTTAACTGTCGGTAGTTCTAGTGTTAAAATAAAATTTTGGTTCCCAGGGCAAGACGTTCTAAATTTGCCTGGCAGTCAATGGGTTAACTATGCCACGTATACGTTTCTGCTGTTAGAGACATAAAGCTTAGAGTACCACAGAGCACAGGGCGATGTGACGTTGGTGAAATTTAGCGGATTCGACTGCAATTTCGATGTTTTATGTTTCAAAGAAGATGATTGTTCCACTGACTCTCACACTATTTCACGCTATCTTCTATAAAATATAGTTGCAATATAATTGGCCTTGGCGACTTTAGATAAATGCATACGCACGCAAACAATGAATTTTTCACGACGGCAATAGCAGAGCTGGCGATCGTATAGTGAGAGTGTATTACCTTGATACCTGTGACCTACTGAAAATTGATCAACACTTCGCAAACACTTCACGTGGCCAGTGAACGCCGAACACTTGCCTTCGCCGCGAATTTATAACATCATCGTGTGCCGGTAGTCCCGTTTCGACGGAATTTCATAAGCGTCTCGCGTACCACCCTCGTCGAGGACCACTCCTATGGAATTCTCATAACGACGGCCATAGCCACGTTGTGCGCGAGATTTTTACATACAACGCGTTTCCCCGTTCATCTTCTATTCTCTCAGTACTACTATACTATTCCTAAGCTCTCGAACAGACGTTTAATCGTGTTCATAATTTTTTCGATCTGTTCTCTCTTTTTTTTTTTTTTTTTTTTTTTAATTACGAAGCTTGTTGTGTAGTACTGATGCATCAAGTTATCGAATCGTATGTAGAATATAAATGAACATAACCGGCGCATAAAATTCTACCGAATATTTTCTTCGACGTGTGCATGTAACATCTACACTAACTTTGTTCGCAGAAATATCTCGCAGTATTGTTGGCCGCCCCCGCTTCACTTACATTTGCATATCGTTGTTCACCGATATAATTTTACGCATAATTCCGCAAAATTGGTTCTACGTAACGTTAATTACGATTCAACGTGCGGTCCCTATCATTTTAGAGTTAATTGCGCTTTGTCTGGCGATCGCGCGCGCGGTTTCTAAACACGTAGCCGTTTGAATAGATTATACGCCCTCCGTGTCACAAACACGCGATTCAAATCAAATATGATTGTTTAACGCGAGACGGAAACAGTTCCGTAAATGCGATTTCTGCCGATCGTGAGTCTGTTTGTTCGTAGATTCGTCCGCTGGGGCAACATCAATTTAGCTTTCGCTTTCAATCGCTTCGATGTTCGAGATCTCGAATTCGTTCTAGTATGTTCTTAGAGCAAATAGAAAAAGGAAGATAGATAGATATGATAGATGAGAAAGAGAGACAGACAGAGCGAGAGGGAGAGAGAGAGAGAATGTGTGTATGTGTGTGTTTGCGTTTTGGAATTTAACTTACTGGGAAGTTAATGTCACGAAAGGAGATGAGGTACGTTCGTTGCGAACTGTAATTAGTTTATCAAGTATCATTAACTTTTGCTCGATGCGTACGCATTAATTTCGAACGGTAAGGTCGACAGAATTCAAGAGGAATATTTTGCACTGCGAAACTATCCGTGGTGATGTCGGAATCGCGAATAAAATATAACACTGGAAATATGTGTATAATATAATAAGTTCGTGTAATCGTCCAATTTTGTATGAAAATGAATGAAACTCGAATATTTATAAAGTATTTGTATTTTTCACCATTTGTGTTTATTGTGGTAGGATTCAATTCTACCAATTAAATTTCACATTTAACTAATTAAACTTCTATAAACGACTGTAGAAATTTCACTTGTACGAGTGAAAATGAAATGTTGAAAAGGCTCCGTTGCAAAATGTGCATCGTCGGGAAACAAGGGAATACACCGATTCTTTTGCTTCATTGGTAGACGTAAACGGAACGGAGGACACGTTATCAGAATAAACAGTACTCGAAACGTTCCCCTTCGAACGCATTTAAACACTCACTCGACGGTAGCAAATCGCGCACTCGAAATTTCAATTTGTCCATTCACGTGCTCCTCGTCGAAATCCAAACATAACTCGTGGAAACCGCGAGTGGCAGCGGTACAACAACGGATCAAACCCTACTGGAAGCTCGATGAACTCCTCTGTATTAGGCTCCCCTGTGGCAAAAACACACGAGTGGTCTCCAACAACTCTTAATCTCTTACAGAACAGAACTAATTAGCGGAAAAGATCTTATAGATTTATATGTAGAAATTAACTTTACAACCATCGTTAGATAGAAAGAAAATAATCTAAAGATACTTTAAACTGGCGACTACCTGTCCCTATTTTCCTGATCGCTAGCGCCACGAGAGAGTGGGGCGAGGAAATTTCAACGTAGTGGAGGGGATTAGGAAAGTAGGGGAAAGGGCCCGTAGGCCGCCAGGTCGCAGACTCGACTCTAACCTTTTGCACTCCAAATTATTTTTCAATTATCATTATTTTTTTTTTTTGCATTTTAACCTTGCAATTTAAAAATATCAAGCGTGACTCGCCATAAGAGGTGATAAAAACTGATATCGAGTCGCACACGACAAAGGATTGCAAAGGATTAAAAAGTCCAGCGAGCTGTATTTTATTTTCTAAATAATTCACAGACTTCGCGAAAAAAACCATCAGCATATTCCTTTGAACCGTGATCAATTTTTCGACCCTTCATCTTCGCGTTTCTCGCCAAACGTCCAACCATCAAACGATGACGTTAAATTTTCCCAGTGGACTGTATTATCGTTGACGTATCGGTTCGTTCATCAGACGACACGTTTGTTGTTCGTCGCGAAATTATTCGTCTCGTGTGTTTATAGAACGCGGTAATATTTTGGCTCTGAGCAGTGGCCGAGCGAGCTGCAGACCAAAACGTTGCGGGAAGCAGGGTCACGCTCGGGATTTATCGCCATGTACTTCTTACCAACGAGCACATTTTGAGCACGGCTCGTGCGCGCTATCGTTTCCGATGTTCTTATAAAGTGCGACTCAGGAGGAACTTTTTGGCTCGGTATTTACGACAGCTCGCGTTCGTTTGCTCGCGATGAGCGACGCGGAATGAAACGCGAACGTTTGATCAAATTGAACGCTCATTTTCGTACACTTTTGTGTGCGTTCGAGTTTATTACGTTGATTGATTCGTTTGGCGACCGGTCGGACATAATAACCGCTTGAACGTTAATTAATTCGAATTTGTGATGGATAATGAGATATCAGAGATTACGTGATCGTTGAAGCGTCCCTGTGTTATACGGCGATAAACGGGTAATAAAATATTATACAAGCAAATATTGAAAGTAATATTTCGTCATACTCGTCAGAGTATATAGTTTTCGTTCGTTTTGCGGTAGTATATAAAATAAATGACAGAAATTCCATTATTCGCGGTACAAGAAATACAAGAGATAAAAGAATGTTTCCCATGGACTTTATTCTCGTCTAATTAACATAAGTTGCAATAATAAGCGGAAGCGTCGTACAATTTTTAGCAATATCACACTGCATTGAACAAAATGGCAAAGAGCCATTTACGAATCTGTACATAGTCCTAGAAAATATAACGAATAAAACGTATAAAATAAAGCGTTAGCAAAGAACAAAAGCAACACAGAATACAAGTATAAAGAAAAAAAGGAATATTTTGTATTTACGTTCGTTGATCAATGTGTGACGTATTCCGCACGAAATCACTCTTTTCCCTAGCCATTATTTATGCTTTAAGGATGAAATCAACGTGCGCGGCCCGAGTTGAGAAGTTGCTGAATATTTCAGCCGTCCGGCAGCGATATTTCTAATTACTTAGAGGCACCGGGAAATCTCCTATGGAGTAATCAGCGGGTGCAACTTCGCCCTGGACTCGATGCAATACTAATGGGTGCTTCGTCACGTCGTGTAATATTTATTCGCGTATGTTCCTGCGGAACGTTGCAACAACTTCAACAGACCACGCCAAGAGTTCACTGTACACTCTGGATACTTGGTGTGTATGTGGTGTGTGTGTGTGTGTGTGTGTGTGTGTGTGTGTTGGCGCGAAAGGATGGGGAAAAGATCGGTCGGTTTGGATCGAGAGTGACAGGGATAGATCGCCGCGGTTTACGGAACAACATGTCGCGCACGCAGAACGGCGACAGAGTTTCGGTTTGGAAATCCAGGTCGTAGCGACGTATTCGTCATAAAGCGAAGGAATTTCTGATTCCGAGCTGTGCGTTATAAAATTTCGCGGTATAAAGCACTCGATCTTGAATATTCGACACGTTTCTCTCTCCCTTCTCGCTTTCCTTGAATTTTGCGGATTAAAGCCGTTCGAAATGGACGACAGTGCTACAGTGGTTTCACAGTGGAACGCGATTCGGTTTAATCGAACGGGCGTGAAGGCGGGGAGATTCTCGTAAACAGTCTCGAAGTTGGCGTGAACGAGACTGAAAATACTCGCGAGGAGAACTAAAAACGGTGCCAGACGTTGCCTCGGTCGACTCAACTGCTTGGTCAATTCCAGGCCAACTTCCGTTTGAACTCGCGGCGACCAGGAGTCTGCTTTCAATGGAGCTTAATCTGTCGGATTAAAATCAACCTTGATGATATTTTAGCGTGTGGAACTTTGCGAGTTACTTCGCAATTTATTTCTTAGATACAATGAACATTCGTCGATTGCAAATGTTTGTACGGTGGATTGAGGACAGTCGCGACTGGTGTTAATCGTATATTTGCTTATATCCCTTGAGGTTCGAAGGGAAATGAATCACTATGATGGATCTTGCTAATCCTATGATTTATTGTCAACTAAATTCTACTATAATTTCTTGTAACTTCTTTGACCAGCTGTTTAACTGTTCTGATTGGTCATAAACTGTACAAAAACTGCCTTTACTAATTAACTTTTTGATACTGTTTAACTGATTGATTAACCTCCAAGTCCTCTTTTATAATAAATCTTGGATCACTTTTTTACCTTGGATAGGACTTTGTGGGACATGTCAGGATCAATCAGGAAGTGTGGTATTTGAAGAAATGAATTGTCTTGTGAAAACGATACCGTTGCATACACAATCCTTCAAGTACGCACTTGTTATGACATGGCGATGTCCATGGCGTAGAAGACCTCGTCGTACTTGAGGTTCACTCAAATTTATGGGACGCCTTGTTTTCTAAGTGGTCGCAAATTCCTAATTTGTCACGTTGGGTTGGAGCACATTGTCGAACAATTTAATTCATCGATTCTCTTTCCTTCCATTTCTACTTTCAATTTTAGAAAAAGTATTCCCCATCTCGAACGTTATTCCGACTTGCGGATATCAGCGAGCATTCAGCCTCAGATTCAGCGTTTTTCCCCTCGTTTTCGATTTTCCACGCAAGTTATTAACCCTTAACGGTAACCCGGAAGTATTTCAAGTTTACTTTCCACCGGGTCCAAGCTATTTTTCATACGAAGAGAAAAAGTATTGAATTGTATCCGAGGTGGAATGTCATCAATTTCTGTAACATTTTTCCACTCGGTATTCTCATCAGCAGTATCACGTTCATCTTCTTGATCCTCGCTGTAACATATATTTAGAATTTTTCTTCTTTTTCTAGGAACTACTTCGCTATCATTATCATTATAGTCTGAAAACGTAATGCTTCTCAGATTTTCATTTTCATCAATAGAAATATACCGAATTCAAACTCGTCGCCACTACTGCCAATATCATTGAAATTATCGTTATCATAGTGTATTATTCTTTCAGTGTTTCCAGCCATATTTTTTACGGTTTTATTAACAAAATAAAATATAATAAAATATAACAAAACTGTGTAAAAGAACTCCGATAACGCGCACGTTCTTTTGATAAATCAAACACAAGACTGAGTTTGCATGCGAAGAGCACAAAAGTGCACGTACATAAAAACGGTAAAAGATAACAGAACATAGATATAACAAGCGAAAACAAATTCACAGAAATGACATGGCGCGATACTTAACGCGTTAATAGTAAATGTGACAACTCTATCAGTGATAAAAATAATAAATTGGTTTTTGCCGCCATATACGCGGCATTGGACCCAGTAAGTAAAAGTGCCATGCCGCTTATATGGCGGCATTGGTCCGTTAAGAGTTAAGATGCAGCGCGTAATCTGTGTAATTGTCACACAATCATTAGCACGATCAAGGTATCAATAGCGTGACAATATCGCGTGCACGGCGCTAGCGTGGGCGAGTAGAAAGCCAGGCAAGTAGATTAAGTCACGGAGGCGTGCCGCGTCAGACACGGTACGAATCCGCCTGGTTGGAAAGTGGTCCGCGCTCCGCAGTTTTTCCGCTCGTAACCATCGTCAAATTCTCACGTACGTACGTGGCTGTAATTTAAGCAACCGTACGAAGCACGAATTCCCAGTGCTCTTTTCAGCGAGAATCGAGTTGAAAAAAAGGAGCCGGCGGTACGCGGCGTGGCTGAGGTGCAAATTCAGAGAAACCGGTCCGCTGTAAGGAAGGACGAAGGCTGATAGCAGCGAGGCTCTCCTCTGTCGTCTGATAATAATTCGTTTCACGTAGCTTAGTTTTCGTGGTCTGCGAATGGTAGAGTCCGGATTACTCGTCGAGCTCTGCTCGGGCCATATGCTGCCGCCGCATACGTGGCGGCTTAAGCGTCTTCTACGCTACTTAGACCTTCGTTTCGCAGTTTCCGTCTTTTACTTCTCGGTCAGCGCACCCTCGAGGAGCACCGCGAGATCCGACCGTCGTCTGAGAAACTTTCCTCCTTCCGTCACTTCTTAAACTCAGTCAAGGAGAGTTTTAACTCGCCGCTTGAGAAAAAATTTCCTTTCATTCGCTGTCGCGAAATAAATTACTTTTCGCTTCCCACATCGGGATGAAGCACCTTGCTTATTTATCGAATCTATCGTTGTGAATTTCTCGTCTCTTGTACTTTATCGTTGAAAAACTGGGAGATGTTTCGCTGAACGTGAAGATCTTACTTGTTTTACTTGTGCGTTATATCTGGGAGATGTTTCGCTGAACGTGAAGATCTTACTTGTTTTACTTGCGTTATAAGAGCGCAAGAATATCGTACCTCGGTTTAGTCGTATTTTCATTGGGCATTATTTTGAATGTTTGAATGTACCTTCAAGTCTGTAATGTCTGTTGTCGTCTAGTAAACGATTGGCATCGACCGTCTTGTCGATGCTTGGATTTACCGTTGTCTAGATGACAGAGCAGAGCAATTAAACAGCTCGTCTTTTAAATGTGATTGGCTAGATTGAACCAGCGCTGTTCTAACAAAGGCAGGCAGAAGTGGTTTAATCCTTCAGGTTAGAAACGATTAATTCTCGTCAGATTTGGTTCCTGTAGAGATTACGGCGTAACTTTCAACTCGTACAATTTTCATGTTTGATTATTTTTACGTTTGAGTCCCAAGCAGCGCGATCGCGCTCTTCAGATTTTGTGTCGAAAAATCGCAGTACATTTCCAGCGCTATGGACAACTGACGGTGCAGTCACTGACTGTTGAAGTAGCGCGCTCAACTTTATTGACGCACGTACATCACATAACTCCTTTTTTTTTAAATGTAAATAATACAATTAAATATTTTGTATTTCATTGTTATCTTTTCAATCATTTTCATTGAACAAAACTTGAAATATTTATAAACTTACGGTACGCGTATATAATAACATAGATGTATTTCATAAAGTAACGAATTACAAATTAAAACTATTTTTAGTCTTACGAACAAACAATTTAAATGAAGAGTAACACTTATAATTTGTAACATCGGTGTTTGTCAAAACATATTGGATGAACACTTTTTTTACATTGCACACAAATTAAATGAAATCTTTTTTACGTCATTTTTGGTGCTACAGACTCCATAGACAGTCTAATCATTTTGAATCGCACAATTATTAGCAATGAAAAGCACATATGGAACAATACGTTCGATCACTTTGCCAACTGCAATAAATGTGACGGCGCGACGTGAAAAAAAAAAACAATCACATTGGGATTTGTCGACGTAAAATAAAACAAGCACTCGATTAAGACAAGCGCTATCGCGTTTTTCGGCGTTTTTCGACCATGTTTTTCCAATGACCCCTGGGACTCAAACGATTAATAAATGTGATTCTACAAGATATTCGCAGAGTTCATTCTCAAATTCGGTTGGACGAGACAATAATAGACTCATCACGGAATACTCGATTCCAGTCGTTGTTGTAACAGTTCATTTTACTTTGTTATATTTTTTCCATCTTATTCTAAACCTCAGAGATTTATTGCTTCTTAAACTAAAACTCCTCGTTTTGCATCTCGATCTTGGAAATCATGAATCCGATGAATCGATGAATCCTCACCGTCTATCCGGTCTGTTTATTCTTCGGTTCGTTTACCCTCGTCCCTTTTATATAGGGACCGACCCTAATTCAACCGGCACGTATTATATTTATTTGCAAGTGTTTCCACGGGGACGATATTGCGACTCGTTGGGCGAACGTTGCTTAAGAGCTTCTTTTCAAAAAAACTTTCCGGTTGAACATTTCGGTGGACGGGAGTCCGCTTTCATCAGCGGCGAGTAAGCCGCGATATTCCGACGATACGCCGGTTGACTTTTCTTCCCTCTGTTTTCCATCTATTCGGAAATATTACCGCTGCTGCAGTTGTTGCAACTCTCGCCAATGTTTCTCGATTATTCTTTCTAGCTGCGGTTCTTAAAAAATCTCTTGAAACTGTCAATTTCAGATGTGTTTGTTTTATCTCGTTTGAGTTTTTAATATCTCGTGTGAATGCTCGTAAAAAAAATATTAACGCGAAGGTTTTATTTTATCTTTACGAGAAATGAAACAAACGCGAGAGAGAGAGAGAGAGAGAGTATACTGAAAGAAAGTATATTGAAAGCAGGGTCGACTCTCGACTATCCAAGAGGACCGAGTTTAGAGAGACAGACGCGAAAAATTTTAATAGCAGACGGGTGAGAAATTAAAAATGCCCGGTCGTCTCTCGCCCCGGTGAATAATCTCGGAGAATGTGTTTCGTGCATCATGCAAGTGATCCTGCGATATTTCAGTTCTTGCCGAATGCGCGGCATGGAGGGAGAAAAGAAAAGAGAAGAAAAGAAAAGAAAAGAAAAGAAAAGAAAAGAAAAGAAAAGAAAAGAAAAGAAATGAAAGAAGCGCGTTCGAGCAGAGCTGCTGGTGCGTTCCGTAGCTCGGCGAAACATGAGATTGCCATGATTCGTTTCACGCGATGGAATCATCCTTTGGCGCTACGTCCTAATCGGCTGATTTATTCACCGCGCCGTTAGTTACAATCGTGGTACCCGCATTAGGACGAAGTTTAAATATCGCCCGAACCGCGATTCTAATTAATTCCCTGTGAGATCGCGTACATAACGGCGGTTGCTCTCCGAATTCGAAGCGTAACGGAGCAAATATATGAAGTGTGGGCGTAACACTTGGAGAAATATATAGTATATCTCTGAAACGTAATGTAGCGAGAATGAAAAGCTGTCAACGAGCGAGTGTTAGAAAGATCGTGATCTACCGCTTTTGGTAACGTAATAAGACGAAGGAAAGCTTCTGTTTTACAACGCGAAGGGAAACAAATTTACCGACTTTCTCTCTCTCTCTCTCCCTCTCTCTGTCTTTCTGTTCACGGTCTGCAAAACCTGTAAACGCAGCAGCCGCAGCTGTTAAATATTAGGGCCAACGGGCAAGAGTATTCTCGAACGAGTTAAGTAATTGAATTACGTTGCTCGTCACTCCTTGCTACGGTCCGGGATCGAATTCTTTCTCCCGTTCTTCCCGTTCACCAACAATCTTCGTTAATTCGATTTACCAAGCACGGTTCGACTTATCAAAAGCAACACGGCGTGGTACACGGTCCATTTACCGGGGTCCTTCGTGAACAGCCTCGCTGTTCCCCCGTGATATCTTTATTACGGTGGCCAGCGTGGAAGTTACGGCTAGTTAGTTAAACCTCAAACTCCATTACGTAGTCGAATGGTGTTCGAAAAGGGTTGCTCAACGTAGAACGGAGGGGACGAGTTTTTACTCGTGGAGAGACGCCGAGCAAGAAGGCATCGCGTCGGATTCTCGCGAAGGATTCTCTCATTTCCTTCATTCGCCGACGATAATAATTTGGCCCGGTGGAAAGGGGCAGGGAAAACGGAAGAAAATTCCTCGGGATGGGAAACCGAGAGACCAGCTCACCAAATATTGACCGTCTCTCGAAGTGGCGAAGAGAAGGACGAATTTCCTGTCTGAACAATACTTACCTCTCTCTGCTCGTCTCGCGAGTTTCCCTCTCCTCCCCCTACTCCCCGCGTTATCGGTGTTGGTGTTGCAACAAAAGGAGCCTCGCGACTCGTTTGTCGACTTCCCGACACCGCCCGCGAGTAAGTCTCCACGACGTGTTCTGCCACTTTGCGGACCGAGCTTTTCATTTCCTGCCGAAGCATCCATCTTCTCGTCGCGAATCGCTCTCGCATCTCGTTCGAATCTTGCTCCTCTGTCTCGCAGACAGACAATTTCTTTTCTCGACTTTGAATTTTGTTGTTACATTTGCCGCTATATCGCGTCGTCTATATTTCGTCACGTATGCCGATGTAAAATACACGCGATATATTCGTGAAAGGCATTTCTACAAACGTTGGAATATTTCTCTGCACCGTTGCATCAGCTCTGGGTTCCTTTAATCGTATTTAATTTGGATAAAATAAACGACGCGTCCCGCTAGATCGAGTCGCAATCGGGGGAAATTGTCGTCGAATTAACGGATCGGTCACAGGCACGCTGATTTCACAGAATTTAAAGAATCCGAAGTTCGGTTTAAATTTCTCGTAAATAGTTGTTTAAATTGTCTCGTTGCCGTGCCCGTTTGAATGAAATCGAATTAGAGCAAGTTAATTTAATTTTGTCATCGTTGAACGTGTGGACGAAAAAAACCGAAACTTGTTTTCCACCTGCTTTTGTCTGCATTTTTCTTCGCCCGTCGTGCGGGAAACGTGCTAATAACTGGCGAGTTCTCGTCGCCTTGCGAGCAGATTTCGCGGTACGTAGACTTCGTTACGCTTGGATGGAAATTTGAAGCATGCCGGATTAAGGAATCGAATGGGATGGTAAATAGCAGGAATTGAACATCGTTCTCGTCGATGGAATTTCAGTCGGAGTCAGTGCTCGTGGGATATTGAATATTTAAATGGCCGTCTTTAGTTCGATCCTTTCTGACTTTTGTGGCTTTTCTCGTCGTGGCGAGAACAATGATGAAAAAATTCTTACTGCAATTCTATGCGTTGCAGTGATCGAATTAGTTGATAATATTCTTCGAGTGTTTCGTTGAATGAGAAATATTTCTTTGGCACGCTTCTTCAGTCTGTAGTTTGGCAATCATAGTGTTTCTTAAACACTCTTTCCTCCATTCTAGTCTTTTAAATTTTTATCGAGTTTGCCGTTTAGCGGTAATTTTGTGTTATCACATTCCTCGATGTATTGTATTCCATTCCGGTTCTTTGTTATGTAACCACATAATTTTATAATCGCAAGAGTATTCTCCTACTTGTTCACTTTCAACCCAGATTCAAGCTTATATTTCACGCATCTGTTACTGAACTCGATTTATTAAAGATTTCTATGGTTTTCACTGAATTCGTGCAGATTCTGTTCCGTTCCGACGAGGGTTTGAAAACAGATATAATATTGATCTCGGGCCTTGAAATAGTTGTAAAAGATCGATATTCTTGATAATAGTTATGAAAGATCGAGTGAGTATTTAGTAACGACTTGCAAGTGGGACAAGCAACACCGTATATATTCAGTAGAATGAGTCCGTACGTAGTCAAGCATGTGGCCAAATATTAGCAAGTAGAATAATCCGAATGTGGTCAGATCATCTCAAGTAGAATTAGTCCGCACATGGCCAGACATTTTCAAGTAGAGAGAGAGAGGGAGAGTCCGTACGTGGTCAGACACTCTCAAAGTAGAATAAATCTGTCTATAGTCAGACATTCACAAATGGATAGATTCATCTATAATCAGACACTTGCAAGTAGAACAAGGTAGTTAATGTACCATCAGAATAAATCATACAATCATACTTCCGTATTCCATAAATGAGTTGAACTCAACGCATTGTCTTCTTTTTTATTTAACTTCAGAATTAATTTCGTTTTAATTTCGTACCAAGTCGTTTTCTTTCGGGAAGTCAAAGATCTTTCGCTCGTCCATTAAAACGAGAGCACAGTTAGCGCACCAAGTTTCAAAGGTCACGTCAGAGTCGAGCCGAAACTCTCTTCCGACCGATAAATCTCATTGAAATTACGAGATCTACTTATCACGTTTTGCTCTGACTCTTGACTATATATATATATATATATATATATGTCCCGAAACTCGCCGAAACACCGATCGAAGCTGTTGCCGGCAGGCAGTGACGCGTAATGCGAGTTATTTCACAAGATTTCACAAATTTCGAAAAAAACACGCGAAGAGAAGTGATCTCTGTTTGCTCTGAATGTTTGCGGAGTATTGCCAATCATTTTGGAAATATTCTCTGTTCAGCTTGGTGGTGGATTTTCGTGGACGCGAATCGATCTTTCTCGAATGCGCGAGAGGGATTCGGCAACTCCGCTCGGGCGTGAACTGACGATTTTCTGCAAACTCGGGGAGGGGTGGGGTGGGGGAAACCGGTGAGAGAGAGTTCGGGGCACCGTATTATCTCCGTTATATTAATGCAAGCCGATTTCAAAGTTGAACGCGCGTCAACTCTCAGGATCTGCTGCACGGTTGCTCGCCGAACACGATTTAGGTCTAGCAAGTTCAGCTTCGTCCCGGTATAACGCCCGGGTCGTCCCTGCCCCGATAAGACTAATGTAAGTTGAGTCACGTAGCCTCGCGACACATTGGGATATCTCTCGACGAGAGTGGTCTGCCACCGCCAGACTTTCGCCTCCCTCTCTGCAACGAATGTTCGTGCTGATGTATCGAGATATCGGTCGAGGTTTTGTTTGAAACCGTTAACAGGTATCTGTGTTTTCGCGCAGCGGTGTTGCATCGTGTTTCCGGAAACGAGGTCGCGACGTGACTTCGAATTCTTCCACGCGATAGAGATCAGATCGGGTCGATGCGAGGAGGGGGGGGGAGAACGAGATGATATCTCGTTACGCGAGATGTTCTCAACATTGTATGCGCGCTCGAGGGGACGGTTCAAGGAATTTTGTTTCTCTTAGAAAATTTCAGTGGAAAATCTCGCAGATTATAGAGACACGACGGGATAAGACGCAACTTTTTACACACAGCTATAATTATAGTAATACGATAATAAATTACGCGTCTTCGATCGGGGATAATTTCTATTTAAATTACGTTTCTATTTAAATTACGTAAATCCGTCAGTGGGTGTAATTACGCGATTTTTACTATCGTTGTGAACGATACTATCGTCACACGTGTTGCAATTTTGTCAAGATTTCAATGTTCCGCAACAGCAACGTATTGTTCATTTTCGACATGAAATGAAAATCTGTTTGATTTTCGCCCGGTGCGTTAATAGTGATTTTATTACGCTTACTCTCTTTTATTGTTTCTCTCTGACAAACGAACGAGAACAATCAGTTAATCAATTTTTCGACGCGTACATCGAATATCACGTGTCTTTCGCAACGCAGGATGACAGGAGCAATTGGCAACAAATTGTTCGTCTTTTACCGCGAAACACCAACTGTTTATAATCACGAGATTGTATTTCCGGATTGTTTGGGCAATTTTCGGCGTATCGAGAGCCCGATATATCGTTCACCGCGACGAATCGTGGATGTAACATTGAAATCGTGGCCGGCCATGCGTCTGAAGTCATCGCGTTCGTCCAATTATTTTGTTTTCGCCGGTTCGATTTTCACCATTCACCCATTCAATAGCATTTTTGCACAAAAGCAAAAATTACCCACCGTCTCTCTTTTCCCCTTCTCTCTTGATCGTTTACAGTTGAAAGGTATTTCATGAAAATTCCAGTACGAAACAAAAATGTGCTTAAAACCAGTGATTCAGTTCTAATACAATTCGTTCGCACAGCCAATTACACTATATATGGGTTGAGTAAAAAGCAAATTTCGTATTCTAATGGAAAAATGAAACAAGTTTCTTTCATATTTCGAATGAAGTTTATTATACCAAATATGTGTCCGTTTTGTTCGATAATCTTTCGAGAGATAAGATCATTTTTGAGATAAAACTATAATCCCGTAGAACTGTGTGAGCGCTAAAACTGCGACAGGTGATTTTCTCAGAACATTTTTGAAGTCAGCTTTACACCATTAAGAGAGTTCTGTGTAAACCGAAACAAATGATAGTCTGAATGGTATAAGATCAAGATTACATGGCGAATGCATCGAAACTTTCTAGCAAAGGTCTCTCAATTTTTGACGGGTCGTCAAAGAAATTCGATTCGTTAAATTTTTCAGTGTTAAATCAGTGTGGCCCCTAAACGTTCAGCTTTTTTTTTTGTATCCAGTCTTCTCCAAATAGTTCAAAACTATTTTGTAGTCGATGTTTAGTTGTTTACCGATATCGCGATTGCTAATGTGCCGGTCTAGTTCAATTTTTTCCACGATTTCCATCGACTTTTTCAGCGATTGGTCGATCAAAAGCGAGGTCGATCTTCGACGTGAAAATTTCCAGATTGAAAACAGCTCGAACCATCTTTGTGCCACGCGTACTGACACTGCATCAGAAATTTTTTTTACCATCCCGAGTCGCATTCTTTTTCGTAATAAAATTCCAAAACGTATATATGGATATTTTTCTTTAATTTCACTCATATTTCCAAGACGCTTTTCAATAACTTTCGACTGAATAAACCACCACAAAATACCACTCTTTCTTTTTACTCACTTTTCAAACGCACGCAAGTATTGCTAGATCCGATTAATATTGCCAAAGTTATATTAATATTGGAGGAATTACATTTCACTTAACCCAATAATTAGCATCAATCGAAGTGAAAAAAAAAACACGAACGACCGCACTTCAGGGTAGAAAGCGTTTCGATCGAGTTTCTCTCTCTCTCTCTATTTCTCTCTGTTTCCGAATCCACTCGCGAACTATTCGACGAGCGCAATCATATTATTGGCCGGAACTGTTTGCGGAATTGTTTGAAATGATCTCGGCTAGAAATCGTCGGAAAACGGCAAGCTGGAGATAGGGTTGCAACTGACGGATACACGACGGGATCGAAAAGAGAGAAGTTCGGCGCAACAAAGTCCTTTAAACGGAATCACCGGCCGCCAAACGAATCGCGTTCGATCAGTCATTCGGAAAGTTTTCGACTTGGCGAGCCCCGGTCCGAGAGCGCGGTCCGATCTCATGATAGTTCCCCCGTCGAGTTTTCTTTCTCTCCTTGCGAGAGGGCGCATCCGGAATCGCGATAAAAACCGAATGAAAGGAGAGTCGATTGAAAGTAACCGATTTACAGTCCGACGGAGAATGGGATTCCAGGATTTTAAATTGTCGGGTAGGGAGCGAGAAACTTTTGCTCGTTAGTTTCTTCACTCTTCGTTCCGTTTGTGTTGACTCCACGGTGGCTGCCATAGTCCCGCGAACCATGGAGAGGGAGAGGGGGAGGGAAGAAGAGGGCGACCGCAAAAATTCCTCCGAAACGCTCCCTCGGTGAAATTTCACTCTCCGTTCTTCTCCGTCTAACGGCGTTATTTCGATATCAAACGAAATTTACAGAGAGAGAATTTACAGTATATCGTATACAGGAATCCATTCGGTTGAATCCTGGACGAGACCTCAATTTTGTAGGATTTAATAATACCAATACTTTATCCTACGTTGTTTAAAATGAATATAGATTATTCATTAACCTCTTGATCGCCGGATTTTTTTTAAGACCGCGCATCAGCTTGCCGCGTATTTTCAATTTTAAGAAAAATGTACTTTTACTAATAAATAAATAATTTCAATATTTTTTACTTACATAATTGGCGAGGCCACAATCAGTTAGGATATAATTTACACAAAAAGAAAAAAACATTTGATTTTCACGGTTGCCACACAATAGATCAAATACTAAATATTAAAAAAATTAAAAAAGTTATATGCATATTTGTTAAATTTGAAATGTTATAAATTTATAGTCTAAAAAATACACATATATATATTATACACAATGAAACTAATATTTATTTATGGTGTGGTATGCTTCGAGGTAAATAGTTGGGCAGAGTGGAATTTTACAGTTTTCGCACGCGAATTTTGTTTCTCGCCTTTCTTTTCTCGAATAAATCCAAAATCAAGGAAGAATATATATATTTTTCGATTTTTTTGGTGATAGAAAATGATTCTATATGTCACTGTTAAGAAGTCAAAATTAATTTCGCTTTTTCTATCTGTTAATTCCTGAATTAGTAAACTTTATTTACATTTATTTTAAATCACGTTAGGTTAAAAACCCTGTTTGCGTTATTTTTACGTGCATTATTATTACAAATTTAATTTTATCAATCTATAATTCAACGTCTCGAAATCTTGGCTTTTGATCGTCGGTCCTGAATGTAGTATTTTGTATTTAGTGCAATTTATTTCTTATTTTCTTGTTGTTAACTGGGAAGTCAATTGTTTGTCGGAAGTCGATTATTTTTCGATCGCGATCTCAGCGACGAAATTATATTTAATAATTCGCTGGCTTATTTAATAAACATCGATGTCAAAGTTGCTTGTTGTCGTGAAAATGGTAAACCGGCTACGGCGAAGGTTAGCTTGGCAAGCTAATTAAAATTCAGGGAATGAAACATAGCGAACGGGCAGAGACAAACTCATAAGCAAATTGCTTCCGTAGCAAACGATCTTGTTAACGACGTTGTTGCCCGATTAAACGCGTTTCCCTTTGCTCGTGTATGCGATTCTGCCGAAAATTGCGTTCTTACGTTCTTACTTAAGTGACGACTAAGCGTCAAAACATTTCGGAGAAATCGTTCGCTCACAAAGTCGTCGTCGCGAATGCCACCTTGCAAAGAATACGATGAAATACGAAATAATAATTAAAAACGAGCGTTACGATCGCGGTACACTGCCTATGAAATGAAAATCGAAAATTGAAGAAGCTCAAGACGAAGGATTACATTATCAACGATCTGCGATTTCCACGTCATCGCGTAATAAAGATCCGCCAAGGAGAAATCGGATCCGATCCGATTTTCTATAATTATCATTTCGATCGATAGAAGAGAGAGAGAGAGAGAGAGCAGCCGAGGTAGCACAATGCAATCCGCATCCGATTGCATAACAAGCATCATATGCAGGAAGCGGCGTGGAGTTTCGCGGGTTCACAAGCGCTACGTGCAAGCACCGTATCGGAAATCTCGAGGAAGTACGGCCACTCACTCACTCACTTACTCACTCACTCACTCTCTCTCTCTCTCTCTCTCTCTCTGGGATTCATTTCGAATGCAAATGGGATATCACGTGTCCGGGGCTGCATCATTGACAATCGGTTTACGTTGATTCCTGCTGGTTGTGTCCACCATTGAATGTTGCCAACATCGGCTAACCGAGCGATGTGTGCACAGCGGACGCTCAAATACTGTTACCGACAGCTTCCTCCTCCCCCCCGTCATATCCATAATTAGATATTAATTCCGGTGCTGAATAATCTTTGTTGGTACATGGACGTTTCGATAACCGACTGTCTGGATCTGTTAACTGTTCCGATGTGATGAAGCGCGTCCGTGCAGTACCGGTGTCCATTAGACACTGTCTGTAGATAAGGTGTTAGTGTCAACTGCAATCCCCCGTAACAAGGGCACGGACAGAGTGAGACTGGACATCATCTCTGTATCGAGCCAGGACATTGATTATTCTGGCAATTTGTGGAATTTTGCACCGATTCCCGCCACCGGCCGATTTCTTCCTGCCGAAAGTGTTTAAAAATACGAGGAATTTGCATTTCCATTCATTGGACAATCTACCGCACTTGGTTGTATTTGATTGTACTTGAAATTGAAGATCGAGAGACAGGACATCGATTATTCTTGCAATTTGCGGAATTTTGCACCGATTCCCGCCACCGACCGATTTCTTCCTGCCGAAAGTGTTTAAATATACGAGGAACTTGCATTTCCATTCATTGAATGGAACAATCGACTACTGCACTTGTATTTGATTGTATTTGAAATTGAAGACTGAGAGGCAGGTTCGAACTTACGTACTACTTATTGTTATTTGGATATTTGCATTTGCACTTGATCGTGGATGATTGATACTCGTGTACGATCGAAAGAAAAATGTATTTTTATTTGCTGGATAATCAGTTGTACTTGATAATAAATATTTGAGATTGGAAGGTTGGATGACTACTTGAATTTATACTTGATCATACTTCGTTTGATTTGAGTACGATCAAAAGGAAAATATTGGTTTAGTGTAATACAGGTTTAAATATAAATTTACATCTCTCTTATATTTTGTCGAACAGCTGACTGTCTTTGCTTGTACTTGATTACATCTAAAGTCGAAGATTGAAAGACAAATTCGAGCCTGTACTTTTACTTGTTAGTTACGTGGACTTTTACTCGATTATACTTGATTTTATTTGTACGTACATATATATATATATATATATATATATATATGATCAAAAGAAAAGTGTACATCGAACATTGTGCACAAAGAAATGAAACCGCATTAACCTAATAACTGCATTTCCACTCGAACGAACGTTCACATCGTAGCTCTCCTATAATATCGTAGTTTTTGCAGGTTGTCCAGCTGCCGAAATCTGCGGCAGATCGGTAAAAAGCGTAGGCTTAGCCATCGGCTCGAGAACACAGCGGCGTAATTGGAAAGTTGCCCGGTATTTGATGAAAGACTGGAACGTCTTCCTCGTCCTTTGATCGACGCTTCGGGAGCATCCGACCTCGAAACCGATTTTATCTGCTTGCTGTCCTATTTTTTTTCTTTAACCCGCCCGGTGTTATCGCCGCCGAATCGTATAACTGTTATTACATAGATAACAAGCTCGTCGACTCGCTCGCGAGATTCAACTTGGGGTGGCTGGAGTCGGTTTAATTTTTAATCGCGAGATTCTTGTGTAGATTTCTCTACCTTTTGCCTTTTACCTCTATCTTTTAATTTGCCCTTTGTATCGAGACCTTTCCACTCGAAGCTCGATGATCTGGAATTCTTTTACGCTTGGTGTTAACTCCGCTATTAAAAAATAAAGGAAGGTAGAAGTAAAATGGGAGGAATTTTTTGCTGGGGGAGAAAAGATCATCCTAGCAGGAAGATCTCTTCAGCTACTAAAGTTGTAAAAACGTTGATACGACCAGAGTGGATCTGAACGTTGGATTTCAAAATTAAGAAAGAAATCGTTATTGCGAAGAAACTCACGGAATAACTTAGAATAATTCGCGAGAAGTGTAGACACTTTTGCAAGCAAGCGTTCAGTGAATACGTCGATGAACAACGAACACTCTTTTCGCTTAGCAAACGTTACGTCAAAGGGTTCGTTCGTTGGTAAAAAGGATTGACTCTGTTCTCGCGAGCTCTCCAGCACTCCAGCATAACTCGACACGACGCCGTTTTCGTTCACGCATCCGTATACAGCTAATTAACAAATTAATTGCCATGAGTTTCAGTCTGTCTTAGACGCGAGACGAGTAAACAGAAACGACGGTGATTTCGTTTGAGATTACAAGAATTACAAGAATCGTTACTATCGTCACGTTCGAGGAACAATCGCGAAACGATTTTCGCGTTTTCGGGCGAACTTGTTCGGAACGACTGTTTCTCGACAAAAAGCGGCACGTCCCGTTTGAAGCCGTTTCGTTGGTTTTACAAGATCGATAGCGGTCAGAAAAGCCACGGGATGAAACGCCACGGGATTCACAATGGCCGGCGAAAACGAATGCGTTTCCTTTGTCGGGACCGGCGGAACGAAAACACGGCGTTGATCCTTTCACCGGGTCTCGGCTCTCCGCTGTTTTCAACGTACGCGAATTACCACTTCCGATATCGTATCACTCCGCTCCCACCGCCCCTCGAATTTTTGATCGCTCGACTGCGCGATTAAGCCGAACGACGGCGAACAATGGAAACGTTCGCTGGATCATCGCTGGTGCGGTTGTTTGCGTCGATTTGCGCTTGTTGCGAGAACGTGCAAGTTATGCACTGCTAACGCCGCTCGATCTTGGACGCCGTCCAAATTTCTTCGATCTTCTTCTCTCTTTCTTCTCTTCCTCCGAGTCGTTTTTCGATGAGTCATCGCGAGCGAGAGACCGATCGGCGGAGAATAGGAATTTAAAGAAACCGAGGAAGAACGATGGGGAGTTTCTCTTCTTTCGATTCAATTGCGGCTCGAGGAATAGGGTTTTTTTTTCTTTTCTTTTCGAAAGAAATAGTGGTTGAATTCTAGAATATATTTTTCAAGGTTTTGCTTTCGTTTGTACCAATTTGCTTGTGCTGGCTCGTATTACGTTGACTCGCACTACTTGCTCGCGTACACTGTTTTACGCTACTTGGCGATTAATGCTACGTGCATCTTATTTTCTTGTGTTGAATTGTTTTTTTTTCTTTTTCTTTTTGAAAGAAATAGTGGGTGAAATAGTAGAATCGTAGATTATATGTTTCAAAGTTTGCTTTTAATTTTATTTGTACCAATTTGCTTGTGCCAGCTCGCACTACGTTGACTCGCACTACTTACTCGCGTACATTTATACCACTTACTTATCTACGCTGGTTTTACTGCTTATCTTTTTTTTTTCATTTTTATTCATTTATTTATATTGATTTATACGTGTAAATAATTTTTGTATTTTTCCACGTATGCGTGGATATACATATTCCAAATGTATGCGTGTATATTTATACATTTCGTTATGTTTGATGTTTTTCTTCGTCAAAATATCGGTATTATCTTTCGACTGCGGCCCTCGCGGTCAGTGCCGTGAAACATCGTTCGCTATATCCATCACAATGTCATTTTTGCAAATAGAAGTATCGATATTTTTTGATCCTTTTGAAATTCTGCCAACATCATTCACCGGGTGTGTCACGTACATTTTGCGCGAATATTCCATCGAACAGATCCGCGAGACAGTAGTATTCAACGTGAAATATGTATTATGCTTGTAAGCGTTAATTTTACATTTAATGCCATCGACCACCATTTCGACCACCATTCATTCGAAGAAATCTCCCAAAACATTTCAACGTAATTCTCTCAGCTATCACACGTCGGAACGCAGCCTGCCGCGAACGATCTCGCAAATCGTAGCCTGTTAATATCCCGACGATATTTTACATTTTATTCTAATTTTTTACTTTAACACATTCTTCTTTCGACCATGGAACAACACGCTGTTGTTCGATCGGTCAGAGAAAGGAAAAGAATTTTTCAAGCAGCTCCGCACCGGCTCCGCGAATTTTTGAACAATATCAGATATCTCTCGTTGTTTCACATCATCGCGAATCTTTGAATAACAAAATACAGCGCCGGCTTTCAGTTAAAAGAAAAGAAAAAAAAAAAAGAAAGGAAAATAGCGATTTCAGTAGAAAAAGTCCAGGGATCCTGCGCGTGGAAATCTAACCGGAAGATTCCGACGCATCGAGAGATGAACAGCGGCGATTAAGGATGGTCATTACTCGGCGGTCGATAGAAAAATGACACTCGGTAGCCCGGCGTGGCGTTAAACCGCCGCAGATTTCGCGGTACGCTCCCTTTTCCAGCCACGTCGTGTGCCCTGTGTTTCATTGTCGGATTCAAAGCTGGTTTTATGCCAGTGTGGAATCAATAGAGCGAACCGGAGCGTATCGGATGAAACTCTGCGCGCATCGGTCTTTGAACCGTCGACAAACGTTCGGTAACCACGGCACACAGTGTCGAAAGAGCCCGAGAAAATTCGGTCTCCGCCATCGCGTTTACGTTCCTTTGACACCGATATGACTATCACGCTCAAGGCGTTGGAAACACAATGGCCGCGATAGTGTTCCGACATTTGGGTTGTTTTTGACGTTAGAATGGCGAACTTGTTTTAAATGGGACTTTGTTTTAAATCTCGTGCCGTGATATCCTCTTTGTCAAATTCTCAGCTGCTCTGTTGTAGTTTTCGATATAGATTAGAGGTCTATGCTTCGTTGTTATTTTATAGGTCGACGATTCGGTTCCTTGAGGCAATAATGGTCGACGGGCCATTCAAGTATGGTTTCAGACTAGAAAATAAACTAAATAGACTTGTAGATATTCGACAAAGTTTTGAGGAGACATTGTACTTAAATCTAGCCAGAAGCTCTTTCTCTTTTTATAATTTTTCTGATAATTATAACGAAAGTACACATTTAGTGTTGTACGATGCGACGTATAATAGTATCATATTTGAACAGACGCCTAGAGTGAAAGCTATAACGACGACGTGGGAAGAACAAAAGGATTTAGAAGAAGAAATTAGAAAACTAGTGCTTCTTACGAAAGTTTAAATAATGGCGGGGGACATTATTTTTCCAAAGATTGAAACTATTCTGATCATTAACTCTTGCATATTAATATTTGTTCTAATAAACCCGCAATGCACGTTAATAATTGCTTTAAACGACATCACATGTTGTATCAGTCTCAGTCTCAGTCTCAGTACCAGTCTCAGGCTCAATCTCAATCTCAGTACCAGTCTCAATACTAGTTTCAGTACCAGTCTCAACACTAGTCTCAGTACCAGTCTCAGTACTAGATTCAGTCTTAGTCTCAGTCTCAGTCTCAGTCTCAGTACCAGTACCAGTACTAGTACCAGTACCAGTACCAGTTTCAGACTCAGTCTCAGTCTCAGTCTCAGTACCAGTCTCAGTACCAATCTCAGTCTCAGCACCAGCATCAGTGTGAGAAAAGATACAATCAGCAAAATTTCGTGTTAAATACCATTTGAATGATTATTTTATTATCCAATGTTATATTATTTTGTTCGAAGTGATGCTGAAATCGATACGAAAAAAAATTTGTCAAGGGCAAGGGTTAATTTATTGACCAGTGCTTGCGTGTGTATATGTATATTGCGACTGTTTCTCTAAAACTATTTGATTCTCTCACATTGCACTAATTGGATTGGCTGACACTCTCACAAGGAAACATACCAAAGTGTTACTCACCGATTCTGATAAAATTTACCGTAAATGCAATTTTCGAAAAAATATTTGACACGTGTTTCTTTTTCTTTTTTATCGACAATCGTCGTTGATGTCGAAGGTGTGAAAACCACCCTCAAAGGGAAATATTTTGTCAAATATCTCGGAAATTATTGAAGATACATAACACTTTGTGTAATTTGTTGAAATTAGTGTTTTTTTTTAATTTAATGGTGTATATACCATTTTGCGAGAAAAATCATTTGTTCGACTGACGTGCCTGGCTTTATACGACAGATTAATTCTCTCGACTCTATTCGATTCTCTTGACTCTCGTTTGCACTCAATAGAA
Organism: Tetragonula carbonaria; assembly: GCA_032399595.1. NCBI lineage: Eukaryota > Metazoa > Arthropoda > Insecta > Hymenoptera > Apidae > Tetragonula > Tetragonula carbonaria. The sequence goes on along the minus strand of JAUCRC010000012.1, from coordinate 8,940,608 downwards.
AAAAAATGCCCTCTTCTGTTCGCACTTTTATCACGCTCTTAGCGTATCTTCCCTATTGGAAGAGGGAATAAGTTCACGGGAGGATGAGTGAATTCTGTTCGACCCTTCGATTCCCCCACCTCTGTGAGGTTAAGAACTGTTAAGAACTCCATCGTTATCGTATCGTACTTGATGATGATCATTGAAGGAACTAAAATCAATTTCGAGAGAGTGAAACGAGATACGCACCACCGCGGATGATCGATTAATTTCCAATAATAACTATCCTCTGGCCTCACAAACAAATATGTCTACCCTCTTACGACTTTCACAATTCCTCTAAAAGTTAGTGTGCTCAACCAAGCTAGAGCTATCGATCTGAGCATTCGTGATCGTACTCGTTCATAATTAACGACGGAGCAGATGATCGCCCGCGAAATTGGCCGATGTTCCGGCCACGTGGACGTTCGTCGAATGTAATTAGCTCGCGCGATAAGCAAATACCTTGGTCAGGACGATTAGAGGGAGGTTTCGAAATGGCCACGTCACACAATCGGCGGCGAAACGGTACGCTCGCAGGTGTGTGAAACGATCCGAGAGGTTTGCCCCGAAGAGGAAACAAACTGGAATTTTAATTAAGGCATGCGGAAAGAAAGATAGCGGAACACTAGGGTGTATGTACGAGTCCCCTGGAAGTTGAACAAGCGGAAACGTCAAGATAAAACAGTCGAATTGGAATTGGAAGCGAGGTGGGCGCAGAGTCGAGAGGAGCGAGGGAGGCAGAAAAAAAAATACGAGATAAGATATTGATTTCTCTCGGCGAGTTTCGGTCGCATACGACCGGTCTCGCTCTCCGCTTCCGATTTTTACTCTTCCTTCTCGCGGTAATGCGTTTGTCGATCGCCGGTTTCGCCGAGTGACGAACCGCGAAAGAGATTCAAAATCGGTGCGCATCAGCCGCGAGATCCACTTTTCTTTTTTTTTTTTTTTTTCCATTACTTCGTCGGATCGATCTTTCGAAAACTGGAATTTTCGGTCGATTAACTCAGAGGAGAATTTGTTGGATGTATTACACACACAAAAAAAAAGAAACGTGTAAATTTCTCAATAGCGTTTACCATTAAATGATTAACCAGTTTCATTCTTCTCATTGGTTCGTTCATTTTTATGAGACAGAGAGAAAGAGAGAGAATGAGAGAGGGAGAGAGAAGTAAACTCATTTCATCGATGGACGCGCGAGCTTTGATGCTTTCGGCCTTTCCGCGATTCTCAAGTAATTCCAATTAATTCGTAATCGAGTTACACGTTCGCAGTTCGCAAATATAATTGCCTCCGGGTGTCGTTACGATATTTCAGCTTGTAAATTATTATACTTCCGCCTGTATTTCCTCGAGCGTAATTTTCCACTTTGATCTGAAACTGAATTAATCCTTGAAAACTCGTCGGACTTGTCGGTGTAACGAAACATCAGTGATCGAATTGGTTGATTTATTTCGTGACATCGCCGACATCGGTTGAAATGATTTCCTGCTTGTCTCGCGTCGACGAGAAAAGAAAAAGAAAAAAAGGAAAAAAAAGGAAAGAAAAAAAAAAAGAAAAAGAAGAACCATTTCGCCTGATTTCCCTCCCCCGTGTAAATGCATTAAACGCGAAAAGTCTGCGGCCGGAGACGTTCGTTCGCCCGCGTGGAGAAAATCGCACGCCTAACGAGCAGAAATCCCACCGTTGGCCGACTCACCGGTGAAATGATAGAGAAATGAAGTCGGACAATCGGTGGACGAATCGGTTCCGAAGCCCCCTCTGTGATTAACAGCTTTGGAACGGATCACCCGGCGATCGGCCCGGGTGTCCAATTCGCGAAATAATCTTTTTTCGCCCGTTCGCAATTATTCAATGCGATCGTTTCGAACCGGCACGGCGAAATCACGTATAATCGGTGACCGAATCGGCCAAATGAAAGATTCCGCGTTTTAATTAAACGTAAAATTTCCTCCCAATCCGGCGATCCCATTGTACACACACGCACCACGTTGAACCTCATCGATTAGAAGCGCTTTGCGAAGCGCTCGTCTCAAGGAAAAAAATTCGAAACAAGAGGAGATTTCTAAAATTATTAAGGATTTACCAACATACGATTCGTAGCAGCAGCATACGAATTGAAGCACGAATTATATTGATGTTGGAGTTCGAGTCTGTGAGAAAAAGTTGCGCTTTGAACTCAGAATCTTCCCTGATATTGCATTCTAGAGGCTAGATTGAACAAGAAGCAACGTATAATATGTGAAATCATTGTTTAACAAAAGATTTTTACCGACAGCGTGTTTGAGAGTCAGTGTAATTGTCATTACGAATTAGCTTGTATCGAGAAACTGAAACTTCTCCGTTACTTCTGACGCTTCTTTTCTAAATCTTCAAGTCAAAAACTGTAGCTGTCGAGGGACTTGCGTAGAGAGTATCGAGTCGTGGGAGCGTGCAGATCTTGTGAGAACTTAATCATCACTTTAGCATCGTCCTGCTCGGACTTATTCAGTTTTCCTCAGTTCGATCTTCCCAAATTGATGAACTTTACATTTTTATTATATTTCACCACGTGGGCTGAAAATTGAATTTCGTTTAAACCTTCCTATAAAATAAAGATAAATTCGAGAAAAAAATCCGAGATAAATTCGGAAGTATCGAGTTTCCGGGGACACCTGGCCATAATATTCAGATTTCATCGCGAGATTTTGTATATAGGTAACCAGGCGTCATAAATTAGGGAATTGTTCGATAAAAGCATCCCTCACGGACACGCGTGGGAGAAGAGGAACATCTTTCATATCAAGAAAGATATACATCGTGCTCGAAGAACGATACGGTACGTAGCTAGTTCGCTCTCAAGGTGAAAGAAATTCACTGTATTTTACCCTGGATTTTTGCTCGTACGCAATCAGAAGGAAAGAGAATCGAAGGCTGGGTCTCGAGCCTTTCGGCTGGAATTACGGTGGCGTGTACAATTGGCCTGCGGATTTATGGCAAGCCCCCTGATGAAACGTGGCAGCATGAGATCTTTCTCGACGTTTAATCGTAACGGAGAGTCTACGTACGATCGAGCGGAGGTGATACGTCGTCGTTGATACGGCAATTGGCTTTTAGATTGCGTACCAGAGACAAGGTAGTTACGTTAACGGCATCATAAACAGCGATTTAATGGTGATACCGTTCCAGAACTAGCTCGAACGAACGGTTTGATGAACTCACAGACAACGGTTCCGGTGTTTAACGCTGAAACTATCGATCAGTATCGTAATAAACAATAATTCGTTCCTTTGTGAAGGAAGAAATCGAGAGGAAGAAGGTATACAGGATGGGTCAAATATCATTTCCTATTAAAAAATAAATTTCGTAATTTTTCTGGTCATTTTTTTTTCTCAATTTCCGAACACTGGCGGTCAACATTAGAAAGAAATAATCTCTCGTGTTAACAATGAGAAAAGTCACGTTTGAGCTTAAATTTAATTTAATATCGATAAAATTAGTTTTTCCTTATATTTCCATGTTTTATTGGACAAAAATACGCGCGAAGAAACTTTTGGCCCATCCTATACCAGTTAGTAGATACATACTTCATAAAGTCGCCGCGTTGAACGATTAAAGAATCTTTTCGCCATTTTTCAAAGGAATTGTTAGGTTACAGTGCAAGAAAAAAAAAGTTTGACTTTGAGATTCAAGGTCAAGGTCAATCTCACGCGTATTTCCATGAAATCGAAGATGCAGACAAACTTTCCTTTTCACCCTGTACGTGATCACGCGAACGTTTGCAAAGCGAACGAGCGAAAAACTCCCTCGAAATTTGCTCTCTCTCAAGTTCCGATCAAACTGCGGGCAACGTGTATTCATCAGGCTGGCGACTCTGTAAAAAGCGCATTACACCAAAATGTTTCCAAGTTTGTTCAATTACAACGGCGTTTCAGCCAACGAATCGACAATTCGGACACCCGAACGGCCCCGAAAATTATACCTTTACCAAGTTCCGAAGACTTTCCGATAGTTGGCCGTGTGGTGGGTGGTTGCGAATGAGACCCTCGGCGAAGTTGAGCGTAATTAGAGCAGCGTCCAGAATCGACGGTCGGTGAAATGTTTATTACGTGTGCGCGCGTGTGCGCGACGTGGAATCGAACGTCGTTATGGGGAGGAGGGTGCCGATGTTATTTCCATGAACGAAGAATAATGGGAAGATCGCGGAGCGCCGAGCTTGCAGAAACGGGCCAGATGAACTACTGGCTTTGCGAAATCATGAAGACGAATCGAGGCGAGCGGATCGTGCGCCATCGTTGTCGACGTGAAGAAATTTCTCTCTCTCTCTCTCTCTCTCTCATCGTGAACCGTTGTCGCTCGTACGTCGTACGATTAGAAATGGTACCCGTCTCCCCGTTGGAAGCCATCCCGCCCACTGGAAAGAATTTGTATTTATCGCTCGAAACGTTGTGCAAAGATGTAATTAAGAGCTTGCACAGAGCAAGATACAAAACTTTCCACGCGCTGAAATGACGTGCCACGCACGTTGAGAATTTTTTGTCCAAAAATTGCAATATTTCCTTAGTTTCAAATATATTTAAATATTTAAGGCAAAACAAATAATAAAATTACTTAGTAATAATTTTATCCAGATATCGTACGAATTCATCGACGAATTCGAATAAATCGGTAGTAAGTTGTGAACACGCTGAAAAGTAAGTCCCAGCAAGAGATGCAGAGGACTTAGAGGGTTCGGTTCTTTGAGAAGTTTACGGGAACATAACGTGAGAATGGTAACGCTCATGGCCGGCCATTCCACGCGATAAATTTCACCATGAACGCGTCATCTCGATGGGAACACGTCGCCGATGGGGACCATCGGGATCTTTTTATCTGTGGCTGCTAGCTAAGAAAGTGAAAGTAACGTCACATGAAAATGGCACGTTATGACGATAAAAATAAGGCGTTTCCACCATCGGAATCTTAGCCACTCGCGAGTCCTTAGACTTCGCGTTAAAGAATCAAGCGATCATCGTCACTTACAAGGGAAATTCGCGAAATTTTTACTGCTGATGCGGTTCTTGCGCCCGAGAAGAGTTTCTATCAGCTGGGAAGATATTGCCGTGATTTTTAGGTTTGGATAGCTTGAACTGCAAATAAGAACGAACGATATATGTATATATATATATATATAGGAAGAAGTGAAGTGTGTTCAGGGAGTGAGAATTCCATTCTCGCAGGATACGACGTTACCGTTTCAATAGTTTGCGAGAGAAAGGAGAAATTCCTTCTCGAAGAGTATCACGGACATGGTAGTTATTGCCATCGACATTTGTAGTATTAACAGAAGCGGGAAAGCGATCGCGACTTTTCGGCCGGTTAATGCATATTCATCGGAAAAAATTCCATTACAAGGCATTCGTAAGCGCTTATCGAACGTTTGATTGTTAAACGCGGATTAAACCACGCTTGCCCGCGAGAAATAAGCGCGCATTGTATCTCTGAGCGTCCTCCTGCAGCTGGATATGTCTCCTCTTTGCTTTTTTCCAAGCGGATTTACATTTTAATTAAGATCCAATGGCAACTTGCTAATATACCTTTCGCTTTTGTTAGCTCACAAGTTTCTTTCTGTCATCGCGCGAGCGTGCGTTTTTAATCCTTTATGAACGTTGATGCACGGCGGTATAACGAGTAATCGAATGGTTTAAGAGTCGAACGAACGGTTTAGTATCACCGGATATCGGATTCTACGCGCTTGTGAAACACAGTTGTGCAAGCCATCGTTGCTCGGTTACATGGGACGCGTGATTGTAACACCGCCTACACCAGCGCGTTAACCATTAAATCGCGTCGCCAACGAGCGCGCGGAGCTCGTGTAATTGAAGTTGCCAGCACGCGAGTGCTTAGAGTGCGTACTGTTCTTGTCGATAGTATTTTGTACGCGGCCCAAAATATCGCACGTTACCCAAATAATTTGCTGTAATCACGCTACGATAGGAAATTTATTGCAGAAGATTTCTAATTCTTCCACGGTGTAAGCGAAGTTAATCAACCAGGTTCTGGAACTGCTGTGAACTATGGAACTATGGAATTTTAGATCGGAGAAATTAAAGTAAAAAACGAAAAAAGAAAAGAAGTTTCGTTCGCATCGTTTTGTGAAAGATCGTTGAATGATCTCTGAAAATGCATTTGGCACGTTTCACGTCTGTGAAGAATTTCTAATAAAAATTACAAGTCGTTGAAATTTTGACCATTTCGGTGGATCCGGTAAACTTTCTTGCCTCTCGCATCTTCTCTTCGTGATTCTTCACGCAGCGTTTGCAGCTTCCAAATTCAATGAACTCTGAACAACCCTAAAGCCTAGCCTAAAATCTAAAACCTCCAAAAACGATCGATTTTGTCGCTTTCGATCAACACTTGAATGACGCTTGAGTTGTCTCGATTCCGCTTAGAAACCTGACCTACAAAAATAAATGTCGGTGCGTCGAATTTGCGGGCGATTTTAGCTCGTCGCCGGCACTCGTGAATTAGACATTACAAAACAATTCGTGGTTCGCTACGGTACGTGGTTCAGCTCTTTCCCACCACAGCTGGGAAATTTGGAACCGCGAGGGTAATTAACTGTCTCCCCGAATAACAATAAGATAACAGCGTCGGGGGTGGGGGGAGGGAATGGGGAATCCAGTGCTGTTGCTTCGCAGCGAACAACGCAGCTGTAACTATCCGTATTACAACGTAGGCTTCTTGTTCGTATTCTATTACACGCTGTAATTGAAACTCATACGTATATTGAGTTGTTCGCGTTCCAGACTGTTGTGTAATTGAATCAGCTAGTGCGGTTCAACTCGGCGTTTAATAAGGATAAAAGTATTTGGACAACGATTTCGAATGATGTTTCTTCATTTTCCTCGGCACGCTTCCGCGTTCGTTTCGCGAATATAATCCAATAATACAGTAATCGAGTAATGGTGTTTGTACATGGAAATGTTCAAACGTTTTTTTCCATATAACGTGCGCAATATAAAGAGTAGTTTTCCAACCCTTTTACTACACCGTACCGGCGAAAAAATGTGAGCCTGAGACGCGCCGTGTCGAAGTAAACGTAAAGCTTGGCGAACGTTGGCGGAAAAATGATAAAAGTTTAAATTACAAGCTTGCCGAGAGGATTCATTAAAGACTAAAGAGCCAGTATATATTTCAAAGGATAAATAAATAATTATTCCATGATGCGTAACATACAACAAGTACTTATATTGACTCATCTACAACGATATATATCGTTATTCGGCATTGAAAGGGTTAAATTTGACACGATCGTGGTCAATATAGTAGCGATGAAATGTTGAAATGTTTCAGTTCAATAAATTTTCGTTCGGATCATTTAATTTAACAGTTCGTACGATAGCAAAGATATTGAATTTATATCGAGATATAAACAGATAATAAAAAGCGACCTGGGGACATTTTAGTTGAAAGTTGGAGGTGATGAATGGAGCGTGTAACTCGTCGATGGCGCGCTGCAAGAATCAAGAAAGTAATAGTCAGAGATCTGACAGATGCATTTGGGGGCAAGCGAGCATGCCTCTCGCAGACAATGGGGCTTACCGGGTGAAGAAGCGGTTTCCTAGATTTGTACCGATTAAAACTGTCCTACTTTCGCGTCGTGTTTCTCATTGTCTCGTGATCTTAAAAAGCTGGCTGATCGATCACAGTCTACGTTCAAAATTAAAGTTTTCGACCCTCTTTCGCGAAACGCTCCGACTTTCTTTGAATTTTCTGCAATCTTCGTTGCTCGTCGGCAAACGCTTGAACGAAGAATATTTTCACCATGATCTGATCAATGAAAGTTTGTCAAAGCTTCGTTTTAACGCGTGATTCATCGTGACAACATCACAGCGAGCACTATCATTTCTGAGAGGTTACATTTAGGCCCTTCTACCGCATGCCAGGTGATACATTGTTCAATTTTCGTGGAAAATAAGAAATAGAGTATAAACAGAATTTTTTATTATCACTTTTGCGTAATTGTAAACTTATTTTCAAACGGACTCCTCGCCGGACATGTTAAAAATTAGAACACGCGGTACAAACTTCAGGATAAAATTCCTCTAATAAAAACAAGTTATAACCAGTGGTAACAATTAAATTCATCATTCAGCATAATTTTAGTCCGTATGAATTGAATCTGAATAATTCTCGAATACAAGATTACTGTTTCAAGCTGAGAAGATTATTCGACAACTATTAAATTCATCGTTGAACACGATTTTACCCCAGGTGAATTGAATCTGAATTATACTTGGTCGCAAGTTGAAGAGATCATTCGACAAATTCGACTATTGAATATTTTATTCAACACGATATTACAAATGAATTGAATCTGAATTATTCTTGGTCACAAGGTTACTATTTCAAACTGAGAAGATCATTCGACAACTATTAAATTCAATATTCAACACAATCCTATTACAAATGAATTGAATTTGAATTATTGTTTGAATTATTCTCAAGACTATCGCTACTTTTTCTAGTTAAGGAGATCATTCGACAACTATCAAATTTTCCATTCAACGCGAATTCAATCTGAATTATTCTTAGTCACACGGTTACTATTTCAAACCGAGAAGATCATTCGACAACTATTAAATTCAATATTCAACACAATCCTATTACAAATGAATTGAATTTGAATTATTCTCAAGACTATCATTACTTTTTCTAGTTAAGGAGATCATTCGACAACTATTAAATTCTCCATTCAACGCGAATTCAATCTGAATTATTCTTCGGTCGTCAAGTTGAGATCATTCGCGAAAAGAAATTTAAAGTGCTCGCAAAGCATTGGTGTCGCATTAACAAACTATATCAACCTTGTAAAATCTGAACAAGAATATCCCTAGCTCGGGTATATTTTGCTCTCCTCCTTTTTTCCCTTCTTTTTTCTCTTTTTTTTTTTTTAGTCCACGCGTAACGAATAAATGGAGCATTGTGTCAGGACGATGGCAATTATTTCCACCGCTTTGGCATACAAGATCGAACAGCCTGCACGGCTTGTATACAAGCCGGCTGTTGCTTTTGTACGCAGGATCGTTTCAACCCGATATATTTGGATCCGACTCAATAAAGATCTCAGCCGCGATGTTACCGCGAGATAAATGTTGTACCAAAATTACAGTCGCAGCCGACCTCGTCCCGAAAGTGCAATATATTTTGCGAGCTTCGGCCAACACGCCGAAACGGTGTACCTGCTATCCAGACACGATTGCACCGGCCGCCAGTGTGCCGGCTGGATATTGTGCGAATCAAATTGCTTTTCGCCTTGCCCTCTTCTGTCGGTGAAATTTGCCCTCCCCCCTCCTCCCTTTCTTCGCGCGTGTGTCGCGTGTCCTGTCATTCGCGGCGCGTCAAGCTGCCCACGTTGAATCTGTCGGACATTGTTTCGATTCTCAAACGATCGACAATCCCCTTCGCTAAATTCAATCATTCAAAGCAAAGACTCTTTAGTGTTGCAATTAGAGGCTACGAGTAACGTTTGGAATTGTTTCAAAATTGAAAGAAAGTGGAAGGAAAGCTGCAATACGGGCGAATACGATGTCAACGAGACAGCGATTTGAAATAATAAATAAGCGGATTGTTTCTTTCATGACGCTCGCTATATGACGGTAAATGCTATAAACACGCGGTGAGAATCGAAAAGAGCCGAAGAGAGAGATGTGAAATTCGCTTACAAAAGCTGCGGGCAGGCACGAAACGAACTCAACGGATCGACAGACGCCTGCTTAAGAGGAAGTGTCTTGCATGAAACACGAACGGTATGAAACATTCAGCAATGATGTAACATAGTCCTGGACTGGTTTTCGCGTACGTGCAGCGTCTCAAGACGGATGAAAGGTTGTCGGTTTGCCGGAGTTTTAGGCCAGGAGTTTAACGAAAAGACGTTTCAATTTTGCTAAAAGCTTTCATCGATTGCACGCCGGATGACGGCGGCCGACCGGTTCACGACGGCTGACACGTTTAATACGACGGTTCGCGATCGATGAAATAGACACGACGTAATTTATGCGCGGCTCGCGGCATATTGTGTATCGCAGCCGCGCGGCGGGGGGGGGGGGGTAATGGTTACGCGTGGCAGCTTCTGTTGCTGGATTTGATTTTATCGGAATCACCGGATATCGAGCCTGATAATGATAGAGCGATACCCGCTGTCGGTCTATCCGGGATTCATGCGATTTCTCGAGAGAGAAATCCACTGAAATAGAGTGCCGAGACTCTAACGGAGAACGGTGTCGTATATTGGAACTGGTATTATGCAAACCGACTCCCTCTCCGCGGATAAAAATTTATTTACATTAGTATCACCCGCTGAACCTAACTCACTGCAGTTGAACTTCCGGAAATAATACCGGAAAATTTTATAATTTGTTCGATTCTTCTTTTGCGAAGGCTGAAAAGGATTTGGACTTATCTTTGATATGAAGTTTCACTGAAAGAGGATTTAATGACAAAATTAGTATTATTATGTACTATTCAGAGATGGCGAAATCACTGATATTCACTGTTATTCAAATGGTCAATGTCTTCAGGTGTCTTTAATCTCGAACTACTTGAAACTATGTATGTAAAATTCCAGAGCGTGTATCTTGCCAGAAACAGAAGATGAAATTTACTCTAAAATATATAGCTCGAGACGAACTCGGCGGAAAGAATGATATTTTAAAAGGATTTGGACTCATCTTTTATGTAGTTTTATTAAGAGAATACAATGATAAAATATAGTACTACTACTACTATTCAGAGATTGTGAAATTACTTGTTATTTATAAATGGCTGATATCTTCATTTCTTATATCTTAATTTCTCACTTGAACTACTTAAACCGTCTTACATATATATGTGGATAATGAAATTCAAATGGTCAGTGTCTTCAGGTGTTCTTAATTTTTCACTCGAATTACTTGAACTATTTTATCTAAAATTCTAGAGCGTGTATCTTGCCAAAAATTAGTATACAGACAGAGGAAGATGAAAGTTACTCTAGAATATATAGTTCGAGACGAACTCAGCGGGAAAAATGATATTTTAAAAGGAACTTATCTTTTATGTAGTTTTATTAAGAGAATACAATGATGAAATTAGTTCTACGTACTATCCGTGGATAATGAAATTTAAATGATCGATGTCTTCTGGTATCCTTAATTTCTCACTCGAACTACTCGAACTATCTGACGTATGTAAAATTCCAGAGCGTGTCTCCTGTCAAAAATTAGTACACAGCAATAGAAGAAGGTTACTCTAGAATATGTAGCTCTAGAATAGCGAAAGTAGCGGGAAGAATAACATTTCTCGAGGTGCAAGAAATTGCTTGAGAAACGAAATCGAAGAATGGCGGTTCCATCGGCGATGCCTCGAGTCTCTTACAGGAAGGTTGACGCTGAATACTTGCACCGCGGTAGCTTACAACGTCGAATCGATGCATCGATAAACCATTCTATCATCCCTCGTAGAACTTACACTCCGATGTATTTCATCTCGATCCCTTTTTCCTGCTATTTGTCACATAAATTGCAGGTTACTAATATTCCGTGCGAATGTTCGATCATTCTTACCTGCCAATAATTGAAATGCTTTGTACATCGCGAATATGTTACCAGGATTTTCTGCAGGATTCTGACGATTTTCAGCTTTCTTTTTTTTTCCCCCAAACGATTTATTAGAAAACTCTGCTTTTGCCAACAGCGTCGTAAAATTTCTTACAAACACCGCGCGCGTAAAATTGTCTACATATTTTTTCCGCCGATCTTTCGTCACGAAAAGGGAATATTTCGAGATTTATGCATACACAGGGAACAAAAACAGTTTGAGTATTCGCTTAAACTGCAGGTCTCAGCGAATTGCGGATCTTTCGCGAGTCGATGGAAGCCTCGAATCTGGCTAAGAGGAGGTTGTTTGAAGTAAACGTTATCGTCCCTTTCTCCGGTGGGAGCTTTTCAGCCAGAGTCCGCCATTCTGAAATTATTCACCAGCTGTACGTTAGATCGCATACAGTTTTGTTCCTTGTTATCTGTCGGATACAGGCGAGTTCTCAGATAAGGCAAAGGATGTAGGATTTGGGAGAGCCATCTTTTATTCCTCGAGCGCAGGCTCTTGTGAAGTCGTACGGACGGATCCTTATGCACGCTTTCAGACCGTTTTGGCTACCAGTGTTATTATAGTCGATACTTACGTCCCAACCTGCAAAGCTCTTTCCCCTATCTCCCTCTATCCCCTCCTGTTTATTTTTCTCCTCCGCTTTTGCAATAATCTGTTTGCCGTTCAAGTTCTCAAACAGTCTCTCCGAGTGTGCTTCGAGAAATTAGAAAGTTCCTCGAAGAACAACCGACTGATATTCGCGAATGAAGAGTTTCGTTTCGTTTCGTTGCTTGGAATTAGCGTTTAGATACACTATGCGCTTGGTATCTTTCTTTTTCACTGACGAAATTCTCACGAATCAGAATTCAGTTCACGGTCGAAATATCATAGAAGAATTTTTCTTGAAAAAAGTGCTTGCTAATCGTCGAAGAAATGATTTCCTTGGTACTACGAATCAAAGCGTCAACTAATCAAGTCGCACAACACCGCGACGACGAATCACATGATTTATTTCCCCCCGCGGTCCTGCCTGTGTTTGTTTGCCTCTCGCCAGAATTTCCAACGAACCGGTTGGTAATACAACGTGTTTCGGGGAAAGGAACTACCATCGACTCACCCGATTGCCCGGTGAAGTTTAATCGGAATAAATTATGCGAGAGTCGAAAGTTCCAAGTATAGCGTATATTTTTTACCTGAAGGAAAAGCCAAGTGTCTCTTTCTTTCGATTAGAATTCTCGACTCTCCCCTCTGTGCAAGACACGTGAAAATAACCACGAATCCACGAAATCGCGAAAGCTAATTCCCTTCTGGTATCGAAGAAACGAAGAAACGTCGTCGTCGTCGTCGTCGTCGAGAACGCGACTAGAATTCTCAGCTCCGCCCTCGTTATGTAAAACGCGTGCGAAAGTAACGTTCGAAACGATCAGACAGAATCAATTTGTCATGTCTGTTTAGAATTCGTTTCGCGTCCGTGGAGCGTGGAAATACCTCCCAGATTTAATTCCGGACTTTCACGTAGCACAGAGCGAGAGAGAGAGAGAGAGAGAGAGAGGGAGAGAGGGAAGAGAGAGCTGTGATGGTCACCGACCGAAGTTTTCAGAGCTTATGAATTCACCTCTAGCTGGAGAAACGCGCGGTCGTGAAGGCGCGTGCGACGACGAAAGCCTCGCTCGTTCCTCGTTCGTCCCTCGAGCGTCGTTTTCCATCCCCCGTACGCCCCTCGAAAAGCGTTCCACCCTTTCACCTCGGCAATCCCATGAGCTCTTGACGACTGTTTTTCATTTGGAATCCCGCGACAGATAAAATGCGTATTTATAGCCGATATATCGAGAGGAGTTTGCGCGTGTGCTCGTATTTATGGAGCCGACGTACATCCGCGGAGTACGCGCGGCGCTCGTAAATCGATAACGTTTTTTTTCTCTTTTTTCATTTCTCCTTTTTTTTCATTTTGCCTCTGAGGTTGGTCTGGTTGGCATTCGAAAAAGTTTCGATGACTCTGCCTTTTCGATTTTTCCCGCCATTTGTCTCTCGTTTCATTTTTTTCTTCTTTCTTCTTTTCCCTTTCTTTCGCTCTTCGTCTCGGCACATTGTGTCAAGCAACTGCCAAGATTGATTTAATCTCTATCTCGAGTCATCGGGATAGTTTCTTATATGACGTTTCATGCGTAATTAAAAGCAAGAGATCGCATTTTCGACGGAGTTGTCGAAAAGTTTGTGAAATTAAAAAGCCGAGGATCGCTGAAGGAGTTTTCAACAATTTTTCGTTCTTTAACTCTTTGGCTACTGTTGGCACCTAACGGCGTGTTTAAAATTTGAACTTCCGGTCACTTCACGTTGCTCGAATAGGCAAATGTTATCGAGAATAATTATTATACAGCGAATCTCACTTGGATCAGACGTAAGCGAATTCAACAATTACCATCCTCCGTTAGTTATATTATTTAAACGTCATTATTTTACAGTTATTTCATTTATGACACGTCATTTAATGGAAACCTTAAAATGGAAAGGTGTGGGAATAAATTAAACAGAAAAAAACGCACAAATGTGTAGTATATAGAAAATATAACAGAAGAAGAGAGACGTATTACAAATATAAGAAATGTGATGTAGTATTATGTATTGACCCATGTTTCGAATTGTACCACACTTTATCAGATCATTGGACATACATCATGAAATAAAGCTTAAAGTCACTGTTGAATTTTTAGTGTGTGCACTAACAATTCAATACAAAATAAATAAGTAATGAACTGGTTTTAATTAGTAGTGCACATTATCAGTTTGTTTTGATTATTTCATTATACTTCCTCAGAAATTCAATATAGAGTAAATAAATAATATTGGCTCAACCCAGTGCAACTCAGTGTTTCGATTGTTTCAATATAAAACCTTCTGGGCAATGCACGCTGATGAAAAATGTTACCCTAAAAAGTTCTCAGTGGTGTAGGTCGCGACTGACACCATTACTTATGTATACTTGCGGCACGTGTCAAAGTTTGCCAATAGTAGCGAAAATGATTGAGAACAAACGAACAACGTTTAATAACGCTGAATTCCAGTAATACTGCAAATCAATCACGGTTGTTTCGTGCCGACGTGTCGCGCGAGATCTCGAGATCACGTTGTGTCTCGTCGGAGTCTATTGAATGCAGCCAATATTCGTGACAATACTCGTCAGAAAAGATTACGATTACGGAAAACAAAAGGGCGATCCTCTTACCGAAGTTTCCTATTCCTGTTGGCATCGCATCTAATAGGATCGCGAGGATATTCTTCGAAGCTGCGAGTCGATAAAAATTTTCCAATTAAAACGCGACAGCCAGTCTCGTCGAAGGCTCTCTAAGAGGATTAAGCGCATTCTGTCCGCTTACGAACTCACCTCTCTCTCTGTCTTCTTCTCTCTCTGGATACGAGCGAGACTCATTAGGCTGTTTCAAACGAGGAACGCTCGTTCTCGATCTAAAAGGTGGACTCGATTTCCATGCCGGAAATTAAACTATCTGCCACTCGCCTGATATTAGCAGGCACGAGCCGACGATCACCCCCTCTGTGCGTGTGTGTGTGTGTGTGTGTGTGTGTGTGTGTGTCATTGTTTTATCCTCGTTATTAGGTGAAATTAAAGGGATTCGATTAGCGGAAATTGAAGTTTACTTTACTATAATTCTGATTGCACGTTCGTTGTTGCATCGTCAAACGCGCAATTGTTCGCGGTCGTGTGGAAAACGCAGCTGATACGTTTCCGCGATATGCAAACGGAATGGTT
The DNA here is from genome assembly GCA_032399595.1 of Tetragonula carbonaria. NCBI lineage: Eukaryota > Metazoa > Arthropoda > Insecta > Hymenoptera > Apidae > Tetragonula > Tetragonula carbonaria. The sequence continues at coordinate 8,925,238 of JAUCRC010000012.1, read as the reverse complement.
TAATAATTGCACGGCGGTGTAATTAATAATATAAGTAAACAGATGCAGCTGATATAAATAAATGAACGCAGGCGAAGTGTAAATAAACAAAAAAAAGAAAAAAAAACGGGAGGCAGAAACAAATGAAAAAAATCAGGTACGCGCGGAAGTACGAAAAACAGAGTCGTACGAAAACACGTGCAGAGTTCTGAGAGGATACTCGCGATACGACCGACAAATAAAAATCTAGAGTAGACGTTGTTTTTTCACTTTGTTTCAAGCTACGTACGTACGTACGCGATGTTTGAGAATAAGAGAGAGAGAGAGAGAGAGAGAGAGAGAGAGAGAGAGAGAAAGAGAACTACAATTTTCACGCCATTCTTTATAAACAGTGCGTGAAATATTTCCCTCTGTTTACTTCCGCGACCGGAATTCGCGCGAAACTTTCGTTCGCGAGTATCGTAGTTCGGCTCTCGCGCTACGCGACCATACGGAACAAACAAAAATAAAAAATAAAAAAAAAAGAAAACAAAAATTCGAATCCCGCGTCGATGCGTGCGGAAATATTTCGCTCGTTCCGCAAATTTGCTGTGTTGGAACGCGGAGATAAGGTAAAAAAAAAAAAAAAAAAAGAGTTGAAAGGCAAACGAAATTCTGATAAAAACGCGCAACTTTCGGGAAGCCGTTTCGTGAGAAACAATCAACGTATCAACGCGAACGCCGGGAACGTTGCTTATTCGTAGGACAAGACTCTTCCGTCTTCTGTAGATCCGTGTATTCAACGAACGTAGAGAATTGCACATCGGGCGTGGTGTGTAGTAGCACAGCGCGCGATGTTTCCAAACATCTGGATTCCCCTGGTTGATGGTTGTCGGCCCCTCGTCGGCGAGGGGATTGAAGGGGGAGGGGGCCAACAAAGGAGCACTTAATCTTACATCGGCGGGGATTGAATCGGTTCGGTTGAAGCTGAGAACCGTGGAAGTGCAGACTCTTAATGGACGTACATTAATTTTCCAACCCCTTTCAGCTGTCCGTCAGCGCAGCCGTGCATCCACCCCCGATGGGCTGGCTCTGCCTCCTCGCCTTCGAAATATTTCGCGCCCCGTGTACCGTGCTCCTCTCGCGAGGAATATATTCGTCCCTTGGGTTGATACTTCCCGAAACGGTTCGCGAACGATTGTTGCAATTCACCAAGCGCGAAACCGACAACTGATCCGTCGACAAATGATCCTCCGGCGCCGGTGTTCCTTGCCTATCGAGTGTAATTCATCGCTAGATCCTGAACTGTGTGAAGTCTTTGCAGTATTAGCGCGTGTAATTAATAATCTGCTTGGAGATCTGCTTCAATATTCGCGGAGGTAGATGGATTTTGACGAACGAGTTGAACGCTCGAAGAAAGCATGGATGATAGATCGGTGTAAAGATTCCTGGCGTCCTTTTTTTTTTCTTTTTTTTTTTTGTTTGGTGTAAATTTTTATCATACATAAAATTGTTCGAGCAATTCTGCCGTTATGAAGGATTAAAAAGGATCGCGGAGAAACATCGAAGATAATTTCGTTAATATGTCGTGAAACTTGTATTGAAAATGTGAGCAAGGAATCGAACACTTTGGAAATCTGTAACATCGATTTGAACGAAATCGTAATCAAAAGAGGGGACACAGTTTTGAGTACAGACTCGCGAAGTTGTAGATTTTTACGTTTCAGGTTTGCTGTGTTGCAAAAAAACACCAGAGAAAGATTTGAAACGCGTTCTCTTTCGGAAATTTCTTTATACCGATAAAAAAAAAAGAAAAAAGAAGAATAAACAACGTGAACCAGTTCTCGTTGAAATTTCATTCATTTCGCGGGATTTTTATTGCCGTGTGATCTTCAGAATCTAATAGATGAACGTACGAGTAACGAGCGATTGTGAAAAATCTAAAAAACGAAACAAAAAAATCACGAAATTGTAGATTCGTACGTATAGGTTTATTGTGCTACAAACACCAGAGGACGATTTGGAACGTGTTCTCCTTCGGAAAATTCTTCATACCGATAAAAAAAGAAAAAGTAAAAACAGAAACAACGTAAACCAGTTCTCGTTGAAAATTTCATTCGACTTCGCGAGATTTTTATTGCCGCGCGATCTTCACAATCTATTAGACGCACGCGCGAGCAGCGAGCGATAAATCAAAAAAGAAAAAAAGAAAGAAGAAGAAGAAGAAGGAGAAGAAGAAAGAAAAGGGGAAAAAAAAGAACGCGAAGCTTTTCCGCGCGAATCTGATCGGCAGTGTATATTTTATACCGATATCTCCCCTCCTCCCCCCTCCCGTTTCTTTTTCTCTCCCTCGTTCTTCTTTGTTATAATGGAAATTCGATTCGACCCGCGGGGAGAGAAGATTCGTTTCCAATTCAATCGAGGCGGCTGCGATTGTCCAATCTTCCGGGGGGAATACGTGGGAAACGCGGCGAGGTTGCAGCTTCCAGTTTACGAGCGGAAGGCCAGTGCTCGCACGCGTGGAGCAAAGCTCCTATGAAAATTCAAACGTTACGTGTAACAGGCTCCGGCCGGATGTTTATTCGCGAGAAGGGCCAGGCTCGATTCGACGAGCACGAGCTGGCTGCTGGCTGCTGCTCGTCACGGGAATACCGATAATTAATCGAACATTCAGAGTGTCCCCTCTGAATGATCCCGCCGTTTCTATCGCTTCGGACATTTTGCGCGCCGCGACTGCATAATTGTTAATAGAGACTCTCTTTCTCTCCCTCTCCATTGAAGTCCGCTGCAGTGCCAATCTCGTTGATCATTTTGCAGAATTGCTACTCGTTTGCCTTCGCTACTCGCCTTCGCTAATCCCCGTCGCCCGCTCGAATTTGTTTCTGCCGAACGAATCCGTTTCTGCCCGAATGTTTGTCGGGAATTTCGTGTATAAATCGAGCTGCGTTGCAATTACGCAAATGGAGAGGATGATGTTAATCAACTTTCGCGCGAGGATGATATAATATTTCCTCGTGCAAAGAGAGAAAATAATCAAATCGTCTGTAGAAGTTGCAAAAAAGAAAGTCTCCTTTCACGTGTTCACAAATTGTACATATGTATAACATTGTTCTTACATTCGCCGATGTTCCAAATTTCAGCGAAACAATCGCACCTGTTCGAAGCTTCGGAATCGCCGCGATTTGAATATTTTCCGCCAGTTGAAACAGCTAATACAGATCGTATTCGAAGATCGTATCCATGCGAAGTTTGCAGTGTGTCAGTCGCGCATCGATCGCCCCTTGAAATCACAGTGGCAGCTTCCTCTCCACTTGGAAAAAAACACTCTCTTTACGCTTTCGAGCGACACGCTCGAATATACCACACAGCCGAATTCGTTTGTAATTGAGTTCGAGGTGAGTGTACGCTTTCTGGAATACGGCGTGGGTGTAAAATTCCCATGAAAATCACAATAGTCTCCGTGCGTCAACAATCCGACTGACTGTCTACGTAGGCCGGTGTTTCGATAAAAAAACGCGATATTCAGGGCTGATCGCGTACCTGGCAAGATCGTTGCGGATTTACGAGGCACGGATCACTATCCTGATTTTTGATTTGACACCCTCTCGAGAGAAAGTGGCGCGATCGCGCGTTGCATCGGTTTCACGCGCGCTCTTTATTTATGAGCTGCGATTTTACGGGCCGCTCGTTCCCCTCAGACCGCGAGTATCGTCGTTTTATTTGGATTGCGACAGCAGCCATTTCACCGCTGCCTAACCACGCCACTTGCTACTCGGTCACGCTATTTTCCTAAGCTTGTCGAATGGTTCAGTTTCCGATTGTCGCGGTTGTCGTGATTGTCCAGCTTTATTCTTGCACGGTGAACTTGCGCGGCGCATACATAATTCGATCGCTCTCGTTTCAACGAGAGATTAACAACTAAACTTACTGACACTTCATGTATATACCTATTCCTACCGTGAGCGATCCTTAAAAAAGAAAGTAATATTTTTGACGTAGATAATAGTCAACAGCATCACTTTCACTTTCGTAGCTCAATACTGATCTTTTCCTCTTTTATTCTCTACGTTTATTCAACATGTTCTTCTCTTTATTATAGTAATTAAGATATACCTCCTCATTACCTTGAAAAAGGGGACTCTAATTCGTCGGACAATGTGTCAAATAGACATCACCATCTTTTTCCATCTTATTTTCAGTTTCAGAAAGTTTCTGCTTGTCGACATCCGCGAACACTCTTCGTCTGTGTTAATTATTTTTTTAAATAATCTATAATATTTTTTAGGAAAAATATTTGCCACGGAATGCAAAATTTCACATTTAGCCAAAGTGTTGCGGATTAATTTTTTTCTTTCTTCAAATTTGCACCTGTAACTTGAAATGCAAAGAAGAAACACTTTAGAACTTTTACTTTTACACCGTGTTAACTCTCCTGGAGTTATAAAATTCCACTGTGTGCACCCAAGTCTGCAGTTATCAATCATTCACGTACATAAACTTGTTTCAGATGGCCTTTCTCGTGAATCGATTGTATAGTTTTAGAAGAGCAAGTATCATATATTGGCCGGTCGCGGTAGATAGGACAGGCTACATATATTTCTCAGAAAAAATAAGAGAATAAGAGGAGAGGTAAATATTGGAAAATTCATTGTGCACGTATTTTCGGAAAAATCGTAAAGATAAATATCAACATAACATTGTATGTCTAGAAAATTGTACACAAAATCAATTTGACCGGTATAGTAGGTTTGTTGTTAAGAAAGAAAATAAAATCTGGAAAAGTTGGAGCCAAAAAAAAAAAAAAAAATATAGAGAATTTTAGGAAAGAACTTTATCAAAGAGAGGTACGAAGGATCAAAGGATCGAAGGATCGAAGGGACAGGATTAAGCAGGGTTAAAGATCGGTGTTCAAACGATCTAACTGGGATAAGTTTCGAGTAAATATTTTTATTTTTCGCTGGATTCCACTCCACGTCGTTAGGGACATTAGGTTTTGTGAAATTTCTTGCTTTTTTTTCCGCGGTTCCGAGTTATCGACGTTCAACCAGCATTTAATCATTTAAAGGTCGGATAGAGTCGGTCAGATAGAGCGGAGAATACCAGTGATTAATCGATCCCTCCACCTGATGAAACATTCGGAATGGAATTAACACGCATCGATTCTGTGTAATGCTTTTTATTCGTTTGGTATTGTCGCGCGAAAGAAACAGAAGCATTGATTACATCGTACACATTACCGTCGATAAATATTTGAACACTTGATGCAATTCGATCGAAAGCTTTTATTCTCTATGCTTCGACGAAAGAATTGATTTTGTTTACCTTTCTCGCCCCTTAAGAAGTATTGTAGATTTATTATCATTTTTCGATTATCTTCTATCGAAATGATAATTCAACGCGATTATTAGTCAGCCATTTAATAATTATTGTGTGCAAATGAAAGACGAATTTTTTCAAATGAAACAAAAACTTTACTATATGTACTTGGACGACATATTGATCCTTTCGGCGTGCTTTCTTTAAAAGAAATTGTCTTTCTCGGTAAAAAATAAGTTCCAAGAATTATTTGATATCCTCATCAGTACTGAAATTTAACACTATCGATTCTAACACTGGTCGTGATTTCACTGTACGTAATATTTTATCAGCTTGCACGGCGAAAATAGTGAAGATAGCAAAATGTTTTTGATTATCCATTTCGAGAATACAATTGTCAACGAGATCGGGCATTTTCTTCTTCTAAAACAAGCTGAAACAATCAGGTAATCAGATTGTAAAATGAATTTCTCTTAAAATGAAGTTAGAATAGAATGAATTTGGCATGAAATAAAGTTATGGAGTTGCAGTTCAAGTTATGAAGGTTTAGTCGCATCAAATGAATACATTACGAGATTTAACAAGAAACTATACACAATAACTATTTATTTTAATTACAACAAGATTTATTTTCCAAGATTTTCCATTTTATTTTCCATTTCAATGAATAACAAGATCTTTGCTCCGATCGATTCTTAAGAACCGAGAATGCAATATATTTTATTTTCTTCATTCTTCTTCATTTGTAGTCGCCGTTGTTAAATCTCGGCCATCGAAAATACACGCGCCGCCGCATTCGAATACTTCGAACGAACTGTTCTGAATACTTTGCAATCCGTCGAAAACGATCGTGATATTCAATTAATCCGTTGTAAATCGGTCGCATTGGGCGATTTACGTCCCAGCTCGCTAAATACTCGTCGATTGCGCGCCGCTTGGAAATTAGCCGCGTGATTACAGCGTGAACGATTGCAACGTGGTTACCGAGGATTATCTAATTCCCAGGCGAAACTGCCGATTCGGTGATTGCGATCGCGCAATTGTTGACAGTATTATTTCTGTTCGGCGCGAAGATGCTGACCGGCCGATTTCTCCCGCTTGAATTAACCCTTAACGGTAACCCGGAAGTATTTCAAGTTTACTTTCCACCGGGTCCAAGCTATTTTTCATACGAAGAGAAAAAGTATTGAATTGTATCCGAGGTGGAATGTCATCAATTTCTGTAACATTTTTCCACTCGGTATTCTCATCAGCAGTATCACGTTCATCTTCTTGATCCTCGCTGTAACATATATTTAGAATTTTTCTTCTTTTTCTAGGAACTACTTCGCTATCATTATCATTATAGTCTGAAAACGTAATGCTTCTCAGATTTTCATTTTCATCAATAGAAATATACCGAATTCAAACTCGTCGCCACTACTGCCAATATCATTGAAATTATCGTTATCATCGTGTATTATTCTTTCAGTGTTTCCGGCCATATTTTTTACGGTTTTATTAACAAAATAAAATATAATAAACCAAAACTGTGTAAAAGAACTCCGATAACGCGCACGTTCTTTTGATAAATCAAACACAGGACTGACTTTGCATGCGAAGAGCACAAAAGTGCACGTACACAAAAAACGGTAAAAGATAACAGAACATAGATATAGCAAGCGAAAACAAATTCACAGAAATGACATGGCGCGATACTTAACGCGTTAATAGTAAATATGACAACTCTATCAGTGATAAAAATAGTAAATTGGTTTTTGCCGCCATATACGCGGCATTGGACCCAGTAAGTAAAAATACTATGCCGCTTATATGGCGGCATTGGTCCGTTAAGGGTTAATACCCAGCCGTCCCCTCCGGCCTCGTTAATTACCAGTTTTTCCAAGGGACGGGGATAAAAAATTCCATTCGGACGGATGCACAACAGCCACGCGCGCGTAATTATTTAAACTTTTGTCGCTGTTGGAAATTGGTTTTAATTAATTCTAACTTTCGGCGCAGGCGTGCGTCGCGTACGCGCGTCGCCGAGCACGAATTTAATAAACTGAATTTGTCGGTGCATTTTGCGGATTCCACACCCAAGAGAGAGAGAGAGAGAGAGAGAGAGAGGAAAAAATATGTACAGAAACGCACGGACCGAACGACCACTGCCGCGTGACTTCGCATTTTGATCGACTCGCACCGACGAATCGTCGGCGCGCGAATTTTTAAACCATCCCGTCGGGCAATTTGCTTGGGAAACAGTTGCACTCCTGTCGATGATGGTCGACCAGTGTTCCGCTATTTTTGTTCGATTAAAAAATCATCGCTTCTTGGACTTCTTCCTCGGTGGAACTGAGCTTCTTCTTTATCTCTGCTCGATGTTTGTCGCGTTCGTCGCGTGAATTATTTGTGGGTTTCGTGTATTATCTTGGGAACGCTGACGTATACCGCGTATGATCTGTTTTATTGCCAGGTTGTACTGACAACTAGTTCTTATATACAACCGCTGTCCTTCCATTTACGCGGCAATTTCTTTTACGCGAGTCCTATTTTTTTACGCACGCGGCTAGAAAATATGTTCTCGTAGAATTTTGACAAAGTAACAAGTAACAGTAACAGTCGATAAGGAAACTCATAGCATTTGTACTCGACAAGTCAGTTTATCGATTATTGTTCAAGCATGTTTATGGAAAAAACTTGGCAAAGGATAGTTCGAGAGGAAATCATCCGGAAAAATTAACGTCAACGATGAAAATGAAGTCGAACTTGCAAATATTTCAAGCGACGAGGATAACCAGTTTGTGAAGAATGTTGATCGTTTTGAATTACAATGTCGTTATTATTATTATTTTTCCTCTTTGTCGACCCATGTGAAATAAATATGTATTTCTATAATTTATATCAGTTTTTCTTTCCAATATTTTGCTTTCGTTTTGCACTGACAGACTATGTTTACGCGATTTTCAGTCGAATCCACGTGAAACGGATGCTTCGCGTAAATGGTGGAATCGTAAAACCTTTGCCAGGTTTTGCATAAATATGCTTGAACAATAATCATAAACTGACTTGTCGAATACAAATGCTATGGGTTCTCTTACCGATTGTTACTGTTATTGTTATTTCGATCTGAACTCTACAAGCATTGGTTGTTGGTTATCTCGTAGAGTAAAGAACTTACCGAGGCGTTTATACCACATTGTCGACGTATTATCGCAAAAGATGCGGTATACCTGCGAAATGTCTTCCTCGAACCACGATAAATCCAATTACGCAAACTGCGAGAATGAGCCAAGAAGCACTTAGAAGCCGTTTCAACGCCAGCAGTCAATCACTTTGCAATCGATGGCTGAAAATTCGCTCGAAACTAAGCTCGTGTGTATCGAATTGTTCGAATTTTATTTCTGTAGCAATCCGAAGTATAACCTAGATTCGAAGAGAACATATAACAACTTCGTTTCGAGAGGAAACGTAGAAACTTGGAAGCGAGCTCGAAGGTCATCAGAGATCGAGAACGATCTCCTCCTCCAAATTCATCTTTTTCCACAGTGATGACAACCTTTGTAGGCAGTGTTCCGCGCCACTTTTCAAAAAGTTGCCAGCGTTGCAGCCCGGTGTGAATGAAAATACCGAGGCTGCCAACGAGAGGGTTGGAAGCGTTGACGCGAGATGTTCGTAATAGAGTCCTCGTTGGTTGTCCAGGATTTCTGAGTTAACAGCTCAGTGGCAGCAACCGCGGTGTGGCGGCAATTAAAATCCTTGAGCCCTTTGATCGTAGAGCGTGACTACGCTTCGAGGAGAGAAGGATAGTTAGCTTCGACGTCGAATTCACGGCCTGTGTGCGACTCGAACCCGTACAACCGAAGAACTTTCGCCGAAAGTGTGTTCCACATTTTATCGGAGGATTTTTCTTCTCTCCTTTCTTTCTGTCTTTTTCTTTTTTTTTTCCTCCCTCAAGTCTTTCAGCACTTCCACTCGTTCGCCCCTTGGTGGTCGAGTATTATTCCTGCTAATTAAGTAGTTTAAGTTACAAGTGCCTTTGCCGGTTCGCCGAGACGAGTGAAAAATTGAAGGACGTCCCCCTCGGGGACGGTTGGAAGCCAGATCGTTTTAAAACCGCGCCGAAACTTCAGCCATTCAGTGTTCGCTCGTTCGCTCTTGCCGAATGAATTTCGCCGGACGCGTTGTTCTTACGAAGGGTAAGATCTGCGATCTCCTTGTTTCAAGGACGAATCACGAGACGAATCCACGATTTCACGCTCGTTCTCTCTCTCTCTCTTTATTTTTTCGCCGCGGATTGCGAGAAACTTTCGGGCGATTTTTCCTCGTTCTCACTTCCCGGGGAAATTCTCCGGGTTTCGAAATTCTACGGGCAAATTACGGGCAAAAAATGTTAAAACGGATGCAGCGAGGCGGATACGCGTGCCAAATATTTACGCGCAAAAGTGTAATTTTCACGCGTACAATGTAACGATATATTGTGTTAACGCTCTGCCGTGTTGAAACATTGTTTAATCGTCCCAGTTTTTTTTCGAAACGAGTGTAATCCAGAGATTTTCCAGCCGCGTATCGAGATGCCGCATCGACTTTTCCCGTCATTTCATTTTCAAACGTTCCCACCTGTAAAGAGGAATCCGTAGTCGAGGGGTTCTGGCGACTCTCCTGGCAATAAAAACCCAGGGCTCTTCGAGCTTTGACTCGACACTCGTCGCTCATCTCTCGATTTTCAATCGAGTGGGTATCGCGTTCGTTCCACTTCGGATCGTCGACAATCGGGGTCCGGTCGCGCGTAATTGTCGTCGGTAAATCGACGCCGTCTCGCGTAAACGAAACGGATCGTCGCTCCGCTTCCCAGGGAAACAATTAATCTCCGCCTCGGAGTCTCCCGGATTAACCCCTCGTTCAACCCTTCAGCCCCTTTCTCTCTCTCTCTCTCTCTCTCACGCGCGCTCGCTCGCTGTGGCCATTTCGATCTCGGGCTGTTCTTTCGCTTGGTTGCTGGCGTAAATAATCGAAGGAACGAGCAACGAACGTCCTCGTCGAGACGAGGATGCTTTCGATGGTTGCACGGATGATTGACGGTCTATCGATCATCTCTCTCGTTCGATTCCACGTACGCGACGTGCCTCCTGCCTCGCGTAACGCGTATTAATCGCTCGTTCATTACGCTTTGCCGCCTGCTTTCGTACCTCAGCTTCTCTATTTTATCTCCCGTCGAATGGACGCGAGAGTTTACGTTTTTTTTTTTTTCAGTGTTTGCCTGAGCAGTATTTCTCAACACTGCCAGACCTACCAAATTGGTCGAAATGAAGAAAATTGGAATTTTCGTTGGATGCTTAATAGACGTAAAGCAGCGTGCTTTTTAACATTACAGGTGTCAGAACGTTGAATTGATAATTTATGAATTTATCACACGATGACGGAATGTTTGATAAAATTCCCATTGAAGAAGACACGTCTGATTTAGTTAATACTAGAACTAACAAAATAGTCAAATAGACCAATTTCTAATTTTCGTTGGACTTAATAGACGTAAAGCAGCGTGCTTTTTAACATTACAGGTGTCAGAACGTTGAATTGATAATTTATGAATTTATCACACGATGACGGAATGTTTGATAAAATTCCCATTGAAGAAGACACGTCTGATTTAGTTAATACTAGAACTAACAAAATAGTCAAATAGACCAATTTCTAATTTTCGTTAGATATTTAATAGACGTAAAACAGCTTTTCAAGATTTAAATAATTTTTCGTGAAACATCCAAATAAAAGTTTACATATTCCATTGTGTTATAAAGTTTCTCTATCATTTTTGACTGCAATGGAAATTTTATATGCTTCAGTCGTCAGTAGTTCTAGAATTGAGGAGAAGGGAGAGAGATAACGATGATAACAACACAGGACGTCAAATTTAAATGTCAAAACTTCGGGGAACATGTAGGTGACTGATAAAATAAGAAAACAAGTTCTTTTTCTTTTGCTTTCACTTTCCAAAAACTTGGAGCAAAAACGAGTTAACTTCGAAAGAACATTTTTTCCCTTGGTTTGTCGATTTTTCTACACAATACTGGAATTTTTACATTTAAACTCCGTGTATGTTGTCGTCGATCAACTTCATAAAGCGAAACACAGAGAAGAAAGCGTTGATACGTTGAAAACACTATTTTTTTTCTTAACGTATTTTGCTGTTCCTTGCGTGATTTCCTAATGATAAATTTTACCTAGAATTGATAAAAAAAAAGAAAAGAATAGAATATAAGAATATAAGCTAGGAGAAGAAAGACAAACACGAACAACTCGTTACACTGTGATCTCAAGAATAGAAATGTAATTTTCATCTCGATCAAGAGAGAAAGAAAGAAAGAAAGAGAGAAAGAGAGAGAGAGGGGTTGCGAGAAGTGAAAATTCCTAAGATGGCGTCCAATTGAAACGTATCAATTTGCCGAGCTCCATTATGAAATTATTCCAGGCGAGCCGGTATCCGCCGGGATATTCGATCTTCATGATCTAAGCACGCGAACGATCCGAGCGATTTGTCAACGCGACGGCGTTGTCGATTTATTAGCGCGAAATCGAGTGGGCCGGAGGGCTCAGGAGTCCTCGGAAGGAGGAGCGGCGAACACGCCGAGTACTCGAGACGCGAGAGAAACGTGGCCCGTGTCGTCTGTAACATTCGTCTTCGGTGACAAGGCAGCAAATTGCTTTTGAGACCGTCAAATTAATGCCGCCGGACAGGCGCAGCTGTTACGAATTGTCTGCCTCTTTAAGAAAATGCGACCGCCTCGGAGAACTCGATTTTCCCCAATTACGCGCTCGCGCACCTCGCGTAATTTCAATTAAACGTAACGCGCGCTTTGCATCGATTATTTCTCCGTGAATGCGTGAACCTGATGCACAGACTAATGTATAACGGAGAAAAACAAGTATTTCGTCACTTCAGATAGAATATTTTCGACCTGTATATTATAGATTGAAGAGGATAACTATACCAGTGACAATGATAAATAGTCGATAATTTAAAGTGATGTAACTGTGAGTTTGTTGTAGGAACATTAAGAATTGTTATCCATTTAACAATTTACAGTGCAGAGGGTAATTGTATCAATGCGAGCATAGAATTGTCAATAATTTAACATCCCTTGCCTTACGATTTTCTTTTCAATTTTTCGAGGTGAGCATTGCTCATTGAAATTGCAACATTATTTTAGATATTAAAGCATCTAAAGCTAGTTTATATAATGTTCAGTTCAAAGGAATTAAATTTTAGATTCGAATTGAAATTTCTTTCAAATTGAAACTCGATGTTACGAGACAAGAGTTTAAGTTGATATACAACTATAAGTTTTATTATAGAAAGTAAGTACTTCTTTCATTTAGAAATTTACAATTGCAGAGCAACTATATCAACGCAAATTAAAATTGTTAAATTTAAATACAACCTCGTGAAATTGATCACATATATAACTTCGGAAAGATCATATGATGATTGGTCACTTGGTCTCATCTTAAGGTTTCCATTTTGATAGTCATTTTTGGAGATTAGTGGGTGAGAAAGATACCTTTTTCTTCAAAAAAAAAACATTAAAAAAAATTTTTTTTACGATTAGATTTACCATGGTCTTCAAGATTGAAATTAAGGGATCTTTGCAACGATTCCTGAAAAATTTGTTGAGTTTTTTTCACGCTGAATTTTATTGAATTTTGAACATTAGAGTCAGATGACGAAATGTTTCTTGAATTTTCGTCGCTTAATCCCAATGTTCAACGTGTTTTTGAAACGTGTGTTAAAGCGTATTTTCAAATATTCGACGTTCTTTAACAAAATAAAATGTCGAGAAAGAAATCGTGAGACAAACTTTAAGGAGTCATCGTAAAGGCAACATCGTCGTAAATACTTCGATCTTTAAAACGACGGTGATCCTAATTGCAAAAGAAGAAAAAGTATTTTAACATTTTGTTACGCACGTTTGAACTTTTACAATCTTGAAGAAGAAAATATCCTCATTTCGCAAGATGTGTCACGCTTTAAAACGAGATCAAGTGGATCGTTTCTTACGAAGGATCCTTTCTTACGATCCTTTATATTAGCTCGAGTCATCGACGATCTTTCGTCGCCGTTGGTATAGTTACGCTCGTCGCCGTAACTTTTACATCTTCCACAGTGCACCCGTTGTAGGACATTTCAATTTCATCTCGCGAGAGAACGATTCATAAACTTGTCCCACTGCTCGATCCAATTTCTCAATTACTACGAATCGTTGCCCGCTGCGATCGACTCACGACTGGTGTCGATCGTGTACCTTTGCGTACCGATCCCTTGAGGTTCAAAGGACCACCCACTGTTGGAGGAGCTGATCGAACTCTAATCGATTTTGCAATAAGATGGCTTCTACTAGATTCAGAAAGGCTTCGCTCGTCTGAATGACTCACAGGTCTGACTGACTGACGACTGAGTTAGACTTGGCCAAATATTGATGAAAGTTGTAAAGATAGATCGACAGTACAATAAAATTCACATTAAAGGAAAAACACAAAGGATCCTCTGTTCTTCGAGGACCTGCGAAATCCTTAGAAGGAATAAGGGCGATAATATAAACTATAAATGACGAAAGTTAATTGGATTCTATGCGAGCTATCAAACGAGCTGCAGCGCTTTCGAATAAACGTATAATTGTGTAATTATTTGTATATACTTTACAAGATCTTGCTTTGATTAAAACCACTGTTTGATTTCCTCGAAGTGCTGCTTTTGTAACGAGCCTTGGATTACCTTTTCTAAAGGACTCTGAGCAGTCGTAGAGCTAATTAGAGCGTGGGATATCCCGCTATAGTGACTCGAGTAGGGTGGGATTTCTGGGTACGGTTATCTTTTGAAATCCCATCGCTTGTCCACTTCGAACATGCACTTATGACATGTACGCGGAAGCCTATGGTTGCGGAATACCTCATCGCCTAGTTTGGAATTTTTTTAAATGGCCTACACTTGCACAAATATCTGACATGAAATGGCATGCTGGGACACATCCGTGTCACAAGCGTTACGTACGCGTTGGCCTTAATCGATTACTATGACGATGAAAATTCCACGGATAGGAATTGAACTCGTTTCGAATCAGGCCTCGCCGATATTCGTAATTCCGCCGCTAATATTCGTAAGTCAGCGGTGTTTTATCGGGGGCGATTAAATTCGGACGTAAACGGCCGATAGGAGCGACGGGCACCGGAAGTTTAAGACTCGACCCCGCCGAGTATGTATCCGGCCGCGACGTGTTCGCAAGCGTTTCTCGCATGCCGTAAGATTTCCCACGAGTCTCGTCGTTCATCCAAGTCCGCGGTGACTATCTCTCCTCTTATCTTTGCCATCGAGCAACGTCCCCTCTCCTCCCCTCGAAACTTTGTTTCGATATTTCAGGCTATATCTCTCTCCCTCTTCTCCCCCGGTCGAACGGCATTTGTTTCCGTTCCTCCGCGAGAAACGTTTCGCGTCTTATCGCGCGGAATTGCTAATAAGACCGCGGACCGAAGGAGGTCGCGGCACAGGACGGAAGGAGGACACCTCTCTCTTTCTCTCTCTCTCTCTCTCCTCGCTGCAAGCTCGTTTCCGCTTGCAGAAGCTCCCGCGTCTTCGTTCTGCGGTAAACTCGAAATTTCGACTTGGATAAATGACCTCTTTCTCTCTCTCTCTCTCTCTGTCCCTGCTATCGTGAACCCGGAATTTCCCAACTCCGTTGTCATGCAAATTAATTGCCGCTGCGGATCGTGGACTCGTTTTGGAGTTCTTTTTTTCTTTTTTTAAAAACTGAGCGCAGGAGGATGTTCCGGGAAGCTGGTACGGAAGTTCGAACGTTTTTAAGCGGGCGGACTTATTTCTGCGAGGGTAATGTTGCTTGTCAAACGCTAGAGCGAATCGAAATGGCGGCGAGACACGCGGATTGTATCGCTGCGGTCTCGGCTGCGATTCAATCGATTCGACGATTCGAAACTCTGGCTCTTGTAGCTCGTTGCTCAGCTATTCCATTCGATGGATAATATTTATTCGAATTAATTCGTATGCATGCCGCATACACGGGGAATACATTTATTACGCCTAATCCTTCCGCAAGAGAATCAATTTTCCATTGTATCGAGATCTTCTTAAGAAAGAAGAACATTCAAATTTCAACTTCCTAGACGATTCATTAAAATAGAAAATCGATCGACTATCAACGCATCAACTACGCCTTTCGAGAGATTAACAACTCGGTCGATTCTTCTCGATTCAACCCCGATGTTCACATTCTTTCTTCGATAACATTTCCTATAATTTACAAATATAATCGATTTTCTATATGTTTTACTCTATAAATGTAATATTTTTAACTTCGTACGCTGCATGCCAATAAAACGCGAAATCATTTGCTTAATTTAATTTATAATTTAATTTGTGCAGAGTTTGCTTGATTTAATTATTGTACTACATATATTACACGTTATAATACATAATAGAATACATAGTTCTAATATGTGTTACAATCTATTGATTGATAAAATAAGATGTAATCAATCCTCTATTGCATCAATTTGATCGAAGAGCAATCAAAACCCATGGCTTTTGATTATATGACTTGAAACATATCCTGGGTTAGGCCCATTCGCAACTGCGACTAGTACAATACCGGAGTATATCGCCGAGCGGAATAACGAACGCACTGCTCGTAGCGAGCAATCGGTATCGGTGTGTCGGTAGCCTTAATCGCGATATCCGACGCGCGAAATTTTGCGTACACGGGACACGTTCGACGAACAGTCAACGTGATGTGTACGTCGAAGTTTCATGCGATTGGGATTCGACGCGTTGCCATTTATAATCGAGTATACCGAATGGAGTATGCCGAACGGAAGGGGCCAACGAAGGAGGAATATTTCAATCGGTCTCTATTTCTCTCCCCTGCATGGTTTAGGTTAGGCTTAACGACGAAATCTCGTTGCCCTTCGTTGCGCCAGATGTCGTTTAATTCGTGACCCGACCTGAGAAATTGCACGGTGATAAAGCGAGACGAGTTTTACGCGGATCTGCCCGCTCCGGGTTATAATCAGCTAGCAGCTGTTTTACAGCTTGTATCACAGTGTAGTAAAAGAACGAGAAGCCCCGGAGAAGTCACGGACTCGAAGCCTCGGTGTAAATGGCCGAGTCGAATCGATGAAAATTGCCGTGTTCTTACCAGCGGGATTGGTAAGAAGGTTCTCGGTGTCAGTACGATATTCCCGCTCTTCGAAATCCCGACCCCTTTCGACCTTTCGACCCGGTCGAACACTCCCGACTTTTCCTCGAGATAGGAAATTTATTCTTATTTAAAAGTAGAAGAGTTCCCGCGGTCGGTGAAAAACACTCCGAACATCGCGTAATTTCGTTTCATTGGCCGCGTGGTAGAGAGGATGACATGCCTCTGGAGATGTAGAAGAGTTTCTGTTCTATAGGAAAATTAGCTGAAAATTAATTAACAGTAGAACATCGATTGTCCGACGACAATTGGAAAACGAGTCCGTTTTCGGGTTTTTCGGATAATCGGTCTCGAAGAAAAATCAAATTTGCGTCATAAATTAACTAGGAATTGAACAGTTTTGAAACACGGACGTTTTCAAATTTGCGTCGTAAATCAAACAGTTATCAAATACGGACGTTTATCACGTGTGTAATAATCTAGTACGGAGCTGGCTACACTGCGTCAGTGTAAAGCTCCTGCACGGCGAGGAAATTTCAATGCAGTGGAGGGGGTAGCACTAGCGATCAGGAAAGTAGGGGCAAAGGTCCGCGGGCCGCCAGTTAGCCGGTTTTGATCTAGTAAATGCTGCTAAAATTTCCATCATCTCTTCACCTGCACCATTCACGCTCGATCTAATTATCATCATTTGCTATTATATAAGCTTCTATACAGATGAAAATGTTTCTTATTATCTTGGAATTCTAGTAATATTGTCACTAGTAATATACCACTAGTAGTATAGTCACCATTTTTAACGTGCCTGATTGTACATTTTCCATCATTATATTCCACGACTAAATTACATTTATTTTCGCTTTCTTTCGAACGTTCAATAACATTTTAATTTCAACCACTCTGTTTCTTTTAGTTACATTTTTATGGTACAAAAAGTATAAATGAAAGACAGTTCACTTGGACGAGATACTCGAAACAAAATAGCTTAAACGTTACACGCGTAATTAGGATAATCGAAATGACCGACATTTTACCGTAACGTTTAACGTTTGAAAATTTTTCAATGACCCGAGGAGTTGTCTAAGGGCGTTTAAGAGTGATAAGATTCTCATTTTGTCCTTGATAAAAGCGAGAGACGCGCGATACAGTCTCCCCCTGGAGAATTAATTCGTACGATAATTCAATTTAATTTCATTGGTCCACGATGTTTCGTACGTTTTCAAGTGACCCTGATTAAGGGCAGTTGTTAGAGTCAAAGGATGCACGAAGGGATTTTCGACCAACTATGCGCTTCCTCGCTATAAATGAGGAAACTGCATACGTACACCAGCAGTTCAAATTGACCCTTTTACACCGTCTACTTTATTATACCGCGGCGCATCCAGGCTCCCTATATATTTTCTTCAAGTTTCATCCAGCTAGGGAGCGAACGAAAACTGAATGAGCCACGGTTTTTATGCCACGCCGGAGTAGCTACTTCTCCTCGAGAAGAAGAAAACTACGACCCATTATTGTCATGTTTGGCTGTTTCGGCCGGGTTGAGCGAAATGTACGAGTCGCAATGTATTTTGAATGAACCTCATCGTTCTCTCTCTACGTTATATCAGAGAATAAATTTCCTAAGGATAAATTTGGTTATTGATTATCGTTTCGCGATTTCGTTGTGACATTCGGAAGAAAGGCGCGGGCTACTTTGTGGCTGACTACGATCACTGGCTTTTGATTGCCTTTACTTGTTGTAGCAATGATTTGCTTTTGTTACGTACAATTACGATGATATTTAGAACCATTCTCGGTGATACAATCTTTGTTCATATCATTACCAATTTTTTTTACATAAAAATGTTTTTACACAGATTACAATATACCCAGCATTCCAATTTCTAAATCAACGTGTCTTGAAGCTTGTCGATAGGTTCGAGTTCGAGTTTAATTTTCCTTTTTTTTTTTGTTTTTTCTTAAAGTCGTCACTTTACGAATGACTACTAATTATTTACTAC
Source organism: Tetragonula carbonaria (assembly GCA_032399595.1). Classification (NCBI taxonomy): domain Eukaryota; kingdom Metazoa; phylum Arthropoda; class Insecta; order Hymenoptera; family Apidae; genus Tetragonula; species Tetragonula carbonaria. The sequence goes on along the minus strand of JAUCRC010000012.1, from coordinate 8,906,784 downwards.
GACTTCTGCCTCCAAATTTGCCAATCGATTTTCTCTGTCGTGTTTTTATAACTTAACATTATGTCAGCCACGAGAAATCCAAACTTTCATTTGCATTTTCAATTTTCTGCAAATATCGTAATTTCGGTACAAGAAAACGAGCATGTAGCTATTCAATTGTCGAGGGGGCATTTAACTTCTTACTTTTGACCGTAGGCACGAGAACATGGAATTAGGCGTTTTAGACAAAGATCGTAAGAGTTGATTCGACTTCTGCGTGGTTCATGTATTATAGAACTGTTGACTGAACGCGTCTGACGGTCTATTTACTTTCTCCGTTTCTCACACCCTCGCGTCTCTCGCTCGCTCTCGAAAATCCTCTTGGTTTCTCCCCTCTTGTCACGGCGGTGAGAGCGAAGTTAGCGACTCGTCGAGACGGCTTAACGTGTTCCGCGCTGATGAAGTGTTTCTTTGCAGTTTTAGCCGGTTAAACTGCGAAACTCGTGTGCTCCGTGTCGTTCGCGGCTTCCCGCGAGTTTCAGTGAATGGGATTCGCGGAATTACTTTTTCCGCCGTCTTCCGCCAGTTTCCGCGGATGAAACTTCTCTCCGGCCCTGCGGCTTCTTTCACGCTCGTCTCGATCTTTTCCCAATAATTAATTCGGTTAACCGTTAAAGGTACCGTATCGCGTGTATTACGTGCAAGTTTCTCTACTTCGCTCCAAGTTAACCCTTCTTCTGCACCATTTTACCACTGTGAATTAATCAATGCGAACAATATCCTTTTGAAAATAAAATTCATCTTGTTGCAAATCAGATTCACTGTCTCTCACGGATGAAATTCATCATTTGGTAAATCAAATTCACTTTGTAGATGATTCAAAAAGTGAACTTGATTGATATACTTCGTTATTTCTGTTTTCTTTTTTTTTCTTTAAATTAAATTCCGATTACTCTTTCAAACTATGAACATTTAGTAGATGTTATTAATCATTCTGTTGCTATCATTTACAGTTGTATCATTCACGTATATAAAACTAACTCGCACGTTATAGATGAATCTACGCGTGTGTATGTAAATATTTTTACTGTTAAACAAGTATTTATTTTCTGTTAATTTCAATCTTATTTCGGAATCATAACTTCACATTGGATTACAATTTTTGTCACGGGATTTGTTTAAGGAAACAAAAACTTGATTATAATCCGCAGAGAGGATTAATTTGCACAAAAACCTCTTGATATTTCGAGTATAGCAATCACGGTATTTGAAAATAACTACCCTCGTCAAAAATGATTACCTCTGTTTAAATGCTGACTCGGTCTTAATCAAGTCGTAAACTTATCATTAACTCGAAACACTATCGTCCGATCGTTGAAAATGGACCAAGAGTCTCGCAATACTTCGCGCGAGAATGTGAATCAGGATTGAACTTAGGTCACTTACGTTTCACGACGAACATTCTTCTTTTTTTTTTGTGTTTTTTTTTTTTTACGTTTCTCCACGAACGTAATTATTCACGATACCCGCCGCGCGAGATATTTTCGTTATCATATTGTTAGCCGCGAAGCATATTGACCTATCCATAAACGGAACACGATATTCTGTTTCACGAGGGATAATGCCCCGTCGTAAAGCGGGCGTATTTCCAGTGGCAGGCGCCTCGGAAAACCTACGCCATCCTAAAGAGAAGTGTTTTTACCGTCGAGGAACACGGGTGATATTTCGAGTAATAAAGTTGCGTGAGGTAGTTCAAGCAAAGAGTCACAAGAAAGAAAGAGAGAGAGAGAGAAATATTCGTGGTGTTACGTTGGCCTTAAACTCCATGGAAATCCTAGGCGTAATGGCGTTTCCCTGTAAAGGGAGCAAGAAAGAGACAAAGAGAAAAGGCAAGAATAGAAAGGTGAAGGATAGAAGCTGGTGCAGATGAACATTCCCCGTCATTTTTCTCTCGTATTTCGCCGCGAGGCGAATTTCCCGGCGCGGAAACACAGCGAGAAAAAAGCGGCTCGGTGGTGAACTTTCACGCGCGCGAAAGACTTCTTCGAGTCTTGGAGCACTTCGAGCAGTCCGAAGCTAGGTGACTCCGTAGCACTTTGGCCCCCCGCTGTCTCGGCTTTCACTCGAAACTTCCCCTCCTTCTTTCACCCCTCGACCTTCTGTTGTTTCTTTCCCTCCCTTCCTCCTCCTCCTGTGTTTCTATTTTTTCCCCTCCACGTTCCTTCGGTTTCGTACGTCTGTTTCGCCGACGGTGAGCGAAAAAAAGGAGGAAATTTTCAGCGGACTAACGGCACTCGGGAGTATTGCGCGACCAACTCTCGTTGCCGCGTTACGATTAATCGTCCCCGGGAAAAACAAAGGCGAATGAGAAAGCAGGAGAAACAGGAAGAAAGAAAGAAAAAAAAGAAAAGAAAAGAAGTAAGAGAAGGGAAGTGGTTCGCGCTAGTTCGTGATCAACTCCTTCTCGTATCCGCGGGCCCGCTCGTTTTTCGTCAGTACGACGGCGGTGAAAAAGGAAAGAGACGATTGTAAAGCGTCGAAAAAGCACCGATCGAGCCAGCCGGCCGGTTCTTTCACCGCCAATAATGCTCGTGTCGTCCTTGTTCCCGTGCAGATTTATCATCCGACTCGATGGCCGGCTCAACGATCGATCCCAACTACCGAACGAACTTTTCCCCGTTTCACGCGTCTTGAAGAAAGCGTCCTTCGATCGCTCGCAACGTTACGTTGTTAACACTAAACGTGAAAATTCACTTTAAAATCGTACATTCATTGTTATTTCTTTCGCTAATCTGACTTTCTGCAAAATTCTTATATTATCCGATTAATCGATTTCTCGCTTTCTGTTTTCCTCTTGGCTTATTTTTTTTTACCGAGAAAAATTCTTTGCATACCTCATGTACCTTTGCGAGGGGCCATTTGACCCCTTACGAAATTTACGTATTTTTCTGACTGAATTTATAAATCAAAACCAACGAGAAATGTTACGATAATAAGTTCGAGACATAAATGCGTCAAAACTAAAAATACAACAGAAAGCGAACACTCGAAACAATTAGTTATTATAATAAGACTAAATTTGGCGTCGATTTGGTTGACCAAATGGCGCGAAAACACAGCGACAAATCCAAATGCAATAGATAGACAGCCTGTGCACGTATTCTTCAATATCCTGGATTTAGATGGAATCAATGCATGGGTACTCTATCAGGAAACAACTGGAATGAAAGACATCAAGACAGCGTTTCCTGTTACAATTGGCAGATGAACTAGTCACCGAGTATCACGAATTTCTTGAAGAACGAAAGGAAAACCTACATCAAGGAACATCAAGCAATATTTCTCAATTACGAAGAAAATGTCAAATAAGATTGTGCACGGGTAACAAAACTACTCAAAGTCGCATAATTTGCAAAGAATTTGTCTGCGGACAAATGTATGAAGTTGAAACCCGTCATATGTAAAAAGTGTAATTAATTGATTTTTTTTTTATTTAAATAAAAATATATGTTTGATTATTTTATTAGAAATCGGAAGTTATGTTGCGAATTATTTCTTTTAATAAATTAGGAATTTCTTTCTAAAGATCAACGTTTATTCATAAGCGGTTGAATGACCCCTTATGGTAAGGATAGGTATATGTAAAATGCCGGTACGTTTAGTGTTAAGATCGATTGCTCGTTACGATGGGATTCACTCGATTAGATTAAAATCGATCAGGATTCGCGGTATCTTGAGATAATAGAGAAAGTCTCGAATTATCATTCTTATCGCGATGTCGTCTGAAATCCAATACGCCGTCTGTTTTATATTTTATACGCAGGGTGTTCAGCCGAGGGGATGATTCCTCGCGAAAAAATAAATCGAAAGGAATTTTTTTCTTTTCTTTTACTTAAGTCTCTGTCGAGGATTTATCAAGTATATATACTCGACATTTGGCCAGTTCTGGACATGACGGGAGGTTATTCCACTTGGAAAAAATTTGGTGAAAAAACTGGAATAAATTAAATTCTTTCCATCGGTAGCTCCACGTTCAAGAAAATCGAGCTTGAGGATTTATCAAGCATACTCGAATTTGGTTAATTCTTGGACGTGGCGGAGATGAACACATGCAAATGGGTAAAAAACGTAGAATAATTTCAAAGCTTTATCTTCGAGAGACGTTGAATGTGTTTCGTTAAAAATTTCCGCTCTCGCTGAATCTTCAAACTTGATTTCCTCGAAAATGAAGCATCTCACAAAAAAGATTATAGAATAATTATTAATAATTAATTGAAACAACCTCCTGTTAATTATTCTTGCTCGTCGTCTCTGGAATTAGTTAAATTCAAATATATACTTGATAGATTTTCACGGTTGATTTTCTACAAAATGCCTTGGAAGCCTCGGACGGAGCAAATTTTATTCTACATTTCCGACTTGTCTTTTCGCGAGTGATCATTCCCTTGCTGTACTTTCCACAGAATAAAACACTGAATTTTTTCAAATACATCTACGCTATTATTTTAAAATTCATTTAAATATGAAATCTGATAATCGTTTCGAAATTTAAAGGATCATTTATCCCGAGCAATGAATTAACATCCTGCGAAGAGATAAACGAGACTATCCGAGGATAATTTCGAGGTCGTGATGCCGCTTCGAAAACGAGAAAGGCACGAGAATACGAGCGACGAGATTTCAGTGTTATCTCGCGCTGCAAGATTTTGGCGACAGGAGGCTGGATTTGCATGGCTCGAGAGGGGAATCATTCGCTGCTCAAGCAGACAAGAGAAGGGAAAAACTTCAAGAGAGAGAACATCTGGGAGGGAAGGGGATTTCTTTTCGAGAGAATGGAAGAACATGTTGGAAAAGGAACAACAGTGATCACGTCGTGCCCGCGTCACGAGGAATCAGAGTCATCGCTACGGAAAGTGAAATAACAGTGAAATATTCCAGAGGACGAGCGCGAGAATGTAGAGTCAATAGTCACGTTTTCTCCCGGAGTCGACGATCACTTTGCTTGACGAGTTGACTTCCCCGGTTATACATATGCTCGCCGGAGAGAGTCTTCATTAGCTTCGCGATGATTTGCAAGCGGTACGAAGAGTGTCGCGTTCGTTTATCTTGGCGATGGAAATGTTGGCCAAGTTTCGTCGAAGTCAACTGTAGTGTCAACTTTACTTTGTTTAATGCCCGCACGAACGAGACGTATTAAATCTCGTAGTGTAAACGTTCCAATCATTACTTATGCTTCTTACGAATTAGAACTTCTCTCGTACGAGAGAACCCTTTTTGTGTGTTGCCACTCGCAGAGATGACTCGTCAAGTACCTTTGGAATTAACAGTTGAATGATATTTCTAGAGAGAGCGCAAAGTTCTCTGTTCGGTTGTGTTCGTTTGGTTCTCGCGATAATAGAAACGGCCAGAAGAGAAAGTGACAGATTCCACTGGGGCGCCATAAATTCCACCGTTCTCGGTACTTCATCGTGGGCCATCGGGGATCGATTGTTTCCCGACCGCGACGCGTATTCCTACAACGAGTATTCCTTGTAGAATCGTTAACGAAGACGTATGTCCGAATGATAGAGACTTAAATATCACTAAAACTCTCTCAGTTCCCCAAATCAATTACAGTCAGTCTTTCTATAACACGGTTATTTCGTTCCGTGTTGTATCGAAACCGCGAAACAGTTTCTTCGAAGTCAGGGTACTTAAAGGTACTTAAATGTATGGAAACAATGTGATTGAAAAATTCGTGCAACCCGCGTATGAGGCTTGTCCAAGTTTACCAGGTCGTTATAACTATGTTTTCAGAATGTCGTGTTAAAAGAGCATTGACTGTATCTTGTTAATGTACAATTTGCTGCGTGCAAAAATTTATAAGAATTGAAGATTATTAAAACTCTGAATTAAAGATATTAAAGATATTTATACACTCGTGAAAAAATGAATGTACTCGTCATGTTGTAACAGAAATATGCATTTGACGTGAAAATAGAACTCAGATCGAGCAAAAAAACATATTCGTAATTTTGATACATTCACAGAAATACTTTGAAACAAAAAGAAAAAGAAAAAAACAAGAATTGTTATCAATTGTAATTATATACAACTTTCTATGAAATAATACAATTTTATACTTATCGTAGAGTATATGGTTAAAAATATAATCTAAAGAAAAAGAAAGGTAACTAGAAAATTTTGTCGTTTCGTTACAATTTATTTCAATCTTCGTCGCGGTTTAAAAATAATCAAGCACACAACTGCACGTTCTGAAAAATGAAGTGAACGAACCTACCTGAAGGATTAAATCATCCAATTGCGCGTGTCGCAAGCGAAAAAATATATCTTTGTAAAATTTCCGTTTCTTTGCTTCGACAAAGACCGTGGTTCTTCCAGAACACCAGACTCCACGTCTCCACAAAGATCTCTCGATCGTTTTTAAGAATTATCCAATATCTCTGTCGTCCAAGTGTTCGTTACTTTTGAAACCATAGAGAGTCGCTCACAGCTTTATTGTCCAGCGATACCTGCTAACCGCGTCGTTCTTCTCTAACCACTTCCTCCTTGTTTACTCGGCCGGTTTTCCGTTTGAAGTCGGCCCGGTCAGTTTCCTTTGAGAAGCTTAGTCCTCGCTGCCGGCTCGTCGATCGAACGTGATCTAGCTAGCTGTTTAGGAGACACGCCGCTTTTGCCTCCGTTCGAAGTTACTCTCCCAAGCCTTCCCGTTTGTTCCAAAGACCCAATTCGATCTCTCGCAGAAAATCCAGAGTCTATCCGCTCTGGCGTTGACTGAAAGGATCACCGGTGTGACTGATTGTTTCGTGCTCGAGTCAGTTCAAAGACGTCAACTGGTATCGATGGGATACCTGGTGTGGAATGTCGGCTGACGGATAGATCCTTATATTCTCTAAGCATAAAATGAAATAAAGTGAGATGAATAGATATGTATTTCACAATGAGAAGAGTAGGAATGTTACGAAAAATATTTTCGTCCATCACTCTGTATGTATAGGTTAGGTTTAAGTTCACTTTGTATGTATTAAGTTAGGTTAAGTTCACTCTGTACGTAAGTGAGAAGAGGAATAATAGGAAAAATATTTTCGTCCATCACTCTGTATGCATTAAGTTAAGTTTAGGTTATTCTGTATGTATTAAATTAGGTTAGGTTCACTCTGTATGTATTAAGTTAGGTTAGATTCGATTAGGTCTGAGATGGAGTTTGATGGATGAAAGGAGAAGAAGACTATCGGTTCAAGAAATGCCGGAAGTCCTAAATATTCCGCCATCAATTGTGCACAGACGAATTTTGAATAAAATGGGAATGGTACTGAAAGTATGGATCATCATCAACTCACTGAACGATATCGTATGAGCGTGACATATCTCTACTTGCTCGCAGTATAAAAGAACTGCTGGAATGTTCGATAACCGGAGATGAAAAATGGATTTTGTATAACAATTCCCGATGAAAAGGAACTTGAGTCAGAAGAGAAGGAAAAACTCAAGCAGATGATCTACACTTTTGCACAGTTTTGCTTGATTAGTGGAACTATCAAGGAATATTGTTTTTCAAATTGCTTTCGGGTGATCAAACAATAAATTCAGAGAAATACTGTGCCTAACTGTAAACGCTAAGAGGAGCAGTAGCAACAAAATGGCCCAGACTTATTAATCGAGGAAGCGTGACGTTTTCAAAGGAAAAAGAAAATTACGTGAATATGATTGAAATTTCACCACACTCGCATCACATTCTTTAGATATTGCTTTTTATCATTTGTTTCGATCGTTGCAACACTTTTTTAACTGGCAAAAAAAAAAAAAAAATGACAATATTGACACTATAAATGATTTTAGGATAAAGGATTTTAATGAAAAATCAAAGAAATTTTACAGCGATGGTTAATTACATACCTCTTTGTTAAAAAAAAAAAAAAAAGAAAGAAAATGGGAAGACGTTGTAAAGGGTAATTAAGAAAAACCTGTCGATAAAATTTTTATCCATATACATTGAAATACATAATTTAAATCTACCAAACTTAAATCTACAAACCTTATTCTCGTGCAAAAAATATAATTCAAACAAATTATCTATAATACTAATGTACTCACTAATATGTATATATTTAGTGCTATTTCATTGGGACCACCTTCTTCGATATTAAGACGAACCTTCTTTCCCAATGAAAATCCACGTATCTTTGCCACGAGAGCAGCAAACAAAGAACCCTAGAATCGTATCTTAACAAAATTAAGCAACGAATCTGGATCCGTTAAAAATGTTTTCATCCGATTGGCACGCAATCTTCGTGTCTGTCTTCGCCGAGTGCGTTCGACGCGATTTCCACTGTCGCCGGCTTGGGCCGCCGAGTAACCAGCTTCCGTTAAATCGAGCAACGAAACGACGCGGTGGAACGCGTGTCCCAGTAGTCCAATTCCCTAGCGCAGGCAGGCAGGCATGCAGAATGCGAGACGAGGCTGACACAGCGGAGAAATTTCCAGCTGGGTGCCGCCGTTCTGAGCAAGTTAAACCCATTAGCGATGTGTTTCATCCGAACGCAAATACCGCGCGTCCGCGCGTCTGTCGCGCCACATCGATCGACCGATCGAACGAAACGCTGGATATTTTCCTTCTTCGGGGAACAGAGAGAGGAACACGAGAGTGCAAAGCAACGAAAGAGAGAGAGAGAGAGAGAGAAAGTTTCGCGATATGGATCACGATTTGGATTCATTGCGCATTGCTCGCTATCTTGGATCGTTATCGCTTCGGGCCGGAATGAGATCGAGGGCGAAAAGCACGCGATTATGCAAATTTCTGGAATCATAGGGTCGTAGGAACGAGAAATTCTGAGGGGAAGATGTGAATGCAAGGAAAAATGTCTTTTTCGAGATCATCGCGCAACACTCAGCGCGGAAGGGGAAGATGGCCGTTGGCAAACTGGTTTTTACGTATCCGATAGTGTTGATGTATCGACGTTATCTCATGGAAATTGACCGGACACCGTTTGGAATACGAACTAATTGGAATATTGTAGTATAGTTTATACGGCGATAGCCGTGATGCGTTCGAGCAAACTACGTTGCCCTGTTGCATAAATATGCGAGGAATAATGGCGGGTTTTTACTGTTCTTTTGGTTCACGCATTGGTAATCGCAATCGCGACACCGGAAATGGATTAAGGAGTTAAATGGGTTAAATGGCGTTCCAATGTCGGTACACGTGGATTCTGTATTTTGCGTTTTGCACGATACAGATTAATACGCAGTTCAATTTTTAGTTGCATGACAATTAACGCATTAACCAACATTTGCTTCTATTGTTTGTCCTGTTTGTCAAGAAGGTTTGTCTAACCACTAGATCGCAGATGTTTGTGTATTAGCTTTATCACACGTATTAAATTTAAATCACACTCATCGTTAGGAACGTTAAGAATCGCGATGATGTTTGGCGAGTGAAAACAGACCACCCTATATTCTCTCGCCGTATTCATTTACGAGAAAATATATATACGAAATATATATACAAATTTACGAGCGAATATATATACGAAAGCGAGACTCGCAAATTAATTTTGCGAACAATCGCGTGTGATTTGTTAAGAGTTAAGATCATCCGTTTAATTACCGAGTTTATGAGTTGATATTCTAATTTGTTCACACGTTCCATCATCGGTTGGCTCGTCAATTTTCCCGTTTTATTGTTCCTCGTTTTCATTGTGTAAAACACAAACACCACGTCGGTGCGCGCTTCATATAGCGTCTAAATATTTGCGCTTGACGAAATTATGCGAATGTTTGGACAATGACAGTATCGGCAATAACACGATCGGCGAGTTATAATAGTGTGCCAGGCGTTATAGTTCGTCGGAAAACGGGTTGCGTTTCCTTGCAACACCGTTTCGTTTCCACCGTTTCCGAAACCGCGCCGCAAAATAAACTTGACGTTGCAATTTCGTTCTCTTTGTTACTACGTTTCATTATCGTTGCATTCACTTTGATTGTCTCGCGAACGAAATAGCGTTTAACACTTTCGTTGTTCATTTTACTCTCGCCCCCGTTATTTGTATTTCAATTTAAAAATCAAATGAACAAGCTATTAAGCGGCGGCGGTATCTGTTCGAGCTGCTATCGAAAACAAAAACACAGCGGTTACGTCTACAATATTATTGGAACCGTTGAAATCGTTCTCGTCGAATAATCTAATAAGATAATCGAACGCAACGCAACGATTAAAATAAGCAATTCTTCGATTGCTTTCTTCTCGATAAATCAATATTTGTAACGAACGACAGAAATGACAGTATCTCTCCTCTTTTTTTTTTTAACAAATCAATCAACAAGTATACTCGTTGTCAATTAATTATTAGATTTCGTCTGGTTATCTGAAAGAAACATCTAGACAATATAGTTAATAGAACAAATTGATCGGAAAGAATCAAATTTTTAGTCAACTAGAAATTAGACAGTTTCCAAATATGTTCATTACGTAGAATGAAAGAATACGTAATCTAACATAATCACTGGATGCCTTGAAATTTTTATTACCACTTAACTTTGTATTTGATTCAAAAGATTTCTTTCGATTGATCGCAACCTGATAATGATGTACCAATGCTCTCGTTCCTGCGAGATGCAATTTGTATGCATATAACCCGATTTATCATTTACTGTTTCTACGAAAAGATGAAAATATCGCAAGTTCCTCTGAGATTCCACGAATTTTAACAAACTGAATGGCGGATTACAAATTTTTCATTTTGATTCGACGCACTTTCATCCCAAGAATATTTAATTCGTTTCTTAAATTACAGCGCTTCGGTTCTTTTCCTTTTAATTGAACTCGAATCGAGTCCATTGAAATTGGAGTCTTCGAAGCATGAGCTTCGAAATGCTTGTTGCAAAAAGTGGGCACAGTTTAACACTTTATTCACACGCGCCGCTTTCCGATATCTATTCTTACCGTGACCAGTAAGAATGACGAAAAAAATTGAAAATCGATCGATCAGATGATACAAGAATTTTCATAAAGTGAAACGAACGAAAGAAGTAACAACGGATGTGATAATTTTGAATTAAATTTCGATATCTGACGTGTTAAGTATACGGCGTTAGCGTTAAGTATATTTTAGCAACATAATCAGGCGACTGTGATCGAACAGTCAGTCGGTCATCTCGCATTGATCAACGTTCGATCGTGAAACGAATTTCTCTACAAGTCGTGGAGTGAAATCTTGTCGGACGGAAATAGGATTCGAGGGATCCTCGTTAAAAGCGTCGTCAGCAACCGACGCGAATATATTTCCAATTCGGAATGGCCGATAACAGGCGGTAGGGGAGGGGAGGGGAGGGTTCGATATCGTTGAACGTGAATCAAGAAGACGCGGAGCCCTCGCAAATCAGTAGCCGGAGCCCTGTTCCTTCTGCGGAATCTCGTTTCGCGAATCCGATAAATTGCGCTGGATATCGACCCGGTGGCACCACCGGTTATTCGTTCTTATTACAACAAGTATCGCCTCTCTCTCTCTTTCTCTGTATCTCTTCTTCCTCTTCTCCGTGAAATTATCGGAATTCTATTTGGCAATTAACGACGCTGAAAAACTCTATCAGTATCTCGTTCGATTTATCCGCCGATCATCGACGCTCCGCGATATTTTTTCCTCCTCTCCTCTCCCCCCCCTCCCCCTGCCGTTGTTCGACTGCTCTTTCGGTCTTTCCGTCGCTGGGGAAATTACTCGGGACGTTGGCCGATCATATTTGAAATTGAATTCTTCGATTCGTGCGGCTGCTTTGATCGTCAGTCGTGTGTACAATCGAACGTTGATCGGCTGCATGAGCTGGGAAAGAAAGAAAAAAAAAAAGAAAGGAAACAAGAGCGAAAGTTGCGAGTCGAGTATCTGTTATCTCTGGACGAGTATTGGAAAATGCGCTGATTTTCGATTTAGAACATTTTGATTAAGGCGTGAAAAGTATCGAATAGACCAGTGGGAAAAGGGAAACTCCCCTTGAAGACGAATGTAGAGTATATGCATCGAAAAAGAAATAAGAAGCAGAACATCTTTCGTCTGTACATTTTGTAGATAAGAGCGATTGTTACGAGAGCGGTATCACGCTTTAAAGAAATATTTTAAAAAAATTGGTTCATTTCGCGAAGAGTGTCATTACGTTCAAGGCATTATACGAATATTAGTTTACAAGTAATTAGATTGAGCTTAGCAGCTTGATAAATAAATAGACACATACATACTGACAAAGAAACATACCGAACTCGGAATCGCCGATTTCGATGACATTTTGGCATGAATGTAGTCTTCGAAAAAATATTCGACCCGTATTTTTTTTTTATCGTCAATGGTCGATGTCGAAGGGGTCAAAAACTACCTTCAAAGTTGAGCGTGCGAAACATGTTTTGTTAAATATCTCGGAAATTATTGAAGATACCGTTTTTGTGTAAATTGATAAAATTAGTGTTTTTTTTTGACGACGAATTTAATACGGTGTATGATACCGTTTTGTAAAAAGACCGACATGAATCGGTCGTTAGTGAGCAGATAGATAAAGCGTTAAGACACCACTTGACAAGCCAGAGCTTCGCGATCCAAGCAGCTACGCGTGAAAATGTCAAACACGATTAGAGGTATCCGCAGCAAACACAAGTTAGGGAAATCCTCTTGGGTGGCGAAATGGTGCGGGCAACCCGGGAAATCGACTGATTTTCGCTTGCACGCTGCTAACTCGAGAGCAATTTACCGAGAATTTCAACTCTTAACGATGCGGTTTTATTCCGTATTCGGGAGGCACACGTCGAAGACGAGTAATTGCAAGACGAGCAATCTCTCCAGAGATATCTGCCTGTTCCAACTTTCTACTTATCTTTCTCCGATATCTGCCTCTTATCTAGATCTGACTCTTCATTACTCGTGCCGAGTAACTGGATAACCAATTAGATCCATCTTCTCTCGTCTTGCGGATGCAACTTTCGCGATCGTTTTCGCTCGATCGAACTCTGAAGCGAACTCACAATACGTGGAATGTCCGTGTGTAGAATACGCACAGGTGAGAATAGGCTTTAACAACAGTCCTACGTGGCACACGACAAGGTGTATAGTATTCAAAGATATTAATAATCTGGGGAGAAAACGCAAAATTTAGACTCACGTGGTTTATAATAGATAATTCATTAATATTTAAGAAATTAGATGGAAAACTGGAAAAATCCAAGTACGACGATGACAAAGAGGTACATATTGAGTTCTCTCTCTATTCGAAATATTACTCTTAAAAACTATGGATCTCCAATTTTTTAAATCTTCTGGGCCTCATTGGCCAACAAAAATTTCTCGAGGACCGCACAAATATTTTTTATCAGTTACCTATATTATTTATGAGGATATTAAAACAACTTTTATAATGAAACAATATATCGATTAGAAAATATATTTATATTAATGACCATTTTTAATGAGAACACTGAGGTTGGTTTTTTAGATACCAGTTTATGAATATCTGATTTCATACAGACAGTGGCAATGCGAAGAGTATTTTCAGGATGCTCGTTTAAAATTTTTCTTATTTCATCTTATTTTATTTTTCGTGTGCTTCGTGCAAGAAACATTTTAAAATATTGGATCATCTTCCAGCTCTAATATTACTGTCAATAATAGGAGGTATGTTATATTAATTATATAAAAAAAAATAATGGTCAAAAATGGTTAATCCAAAGAAACAGATGTTCCAGTTATGGAGCTGAAGACGAATGAACCTAGTGATTATAGAAATTATCTGCCTATGGATGACTCTGCTTTTTATTATCTGCCGAATATAATTCACCCAAGGTTTGAAAGACGAAATACAGTTATGACAGGTGCAGTCAGTGCAGGAGAGATTGCTATCTGCAACTGCTAAGGTTGTTTAGCAATAAGAAAGAGTTATGAAGACTTGAAACTTAGCACTACAATTTCACCGCAATTATTGAGGCAAAATGATTCCTGAATTGTGTATTACTATTTAAGAATTAAATCAATTCTTCTCCTTAAGTAAAAATTATTATTTAAGAATAAGAGTTAAAAGAAGGATATTCAAAGGTAAAATTACATTTTTATTTTAAACATTCGTATACAGACACACATTCAGAAACAAATTCCGTGCAACGACGAATAGGCGGAATAAATCTCGATTCAGATCCTTCAGTTCTTTCTTTACTTCGCGTTCGTCGACAATACGCAAAGTCCTTGGAATCTTCAGATAGGCGTCGACCTCGACAATAGCCTCACGTGACACCCGACTGTGTAGCTCGAATCAAGAGAAAGTTCCGTCGGCAGATTACGGCGTAGAAAGGTAATGGAATTTGGCGAAGCAAGCAGTTTTGCGGGATCACGTACCTTCTCACGGACCGTACGAGCCCGGGTGAATCAGTTCGTGGCGCACGTTGCGCAAACAGTCATGGGATCGACGATCGGGACAGAGTGGATCAATCGTAGAGTAACTAGAGCCTCCTACCAGCAGAGAGTAGTGCAAATAAAAAATTAAAAAAAACAAAAGAAAAAAAAACGAAGAGAGAAAACAAAAGGGAAAAACACGAGTGAAGTGGAAAGAAGGAAAAAGAAAAGAGTCATAGAATTTGTAAACGTGCCTCTTGTTGGCGGATATCGTGGATATCGATCGTTGAACTAGGATGGGGGAGAGGGGGGTTGCAGCGACGACAATTAGCGGTGTCGATCATCGACGACGCGAGCGTGATCGAAGGCAGAAAGTTGCCAAGGATGGACAAGCTGCTGGCTGGCGCGTGTGTGCACGCGCTTGCACACGCGTGGCCTCCCGTGTCGTGTGTCGGGGTTCATCAGCGTGATTGGTGGCGCTTTGGAAACGAACGGGCCGCTCCTCGGGCCAGGAACAGTCCGCCGTGGAATTTTGCAATGTCGATGCCCGCCATTCTCGTGTCGCGCGCAGCTACCCGCCTGGTCATCATCCTGCGGAAACGTAGATGCACCGGTTCACGAACTTCGACCCGCCAGCCAGCCCCGCGTACACTCGGCAGCTCCTGGCATTTTCCTCGTGATCCAGGATGAGGCGGCTTTGCCGAGGGGATTATCAGCGATCCACTCGCACCTGCGAATATCGATAACTTCCCCGTGGCCTGGCTGGTGACGTTGATTCGCAGTAACGGCGGTTAGGTTAGGTTTCTGTCGCCGATGGAGAGTCGGCTAGTCTGTTGGATACTCTGGCTCTCGAAATGCCTCGTGGTTTAGACCGGCGACAGAATTATACGATTCGGCTGGTTCTCCACGGCGTTTCCGTTCGGTTCGGGTGGTCCTTACACTCTTATCGGGACTTCAGTCACAGGATTTCAGGCGTACGTACTGGCATAAATTATGGAGAATTGTGAGAACAACAAAAGAAGAATGTGGTAGATTTTGTCAAATATACGCTGCCCCAGGGATTTAAATGATCACTTTCAACGTGGTTCGTCGAACGCATTTGACTTACGTTTACAATATTTCTGACACAATGGGAAGAACGTCGGCGAGAATAGGAAGCGGAAGATCGTTTCGAAGATACGATCATGGCCATAGAGGAACGGATCGGAGGTTCCGAAGCAAAGGAACTGTAATTTATAGTTCTATCGCGGTCGACAGCGTCGTTGAATCATGAGTAATACTCGAACCAGTCGACCGGTTTTCAAACTCTCGGCTTCCCCTCTCGGTGTTGGTGGATCCGAGTTAGCTCTCAGGTTCGCTGGACCGCGAGGCGATAAAACGTACATCGTCGAAAATGGAGCGTACCTGTATATCTGAAATACCGTACTCGTACGTGTATTCCACGCGTGTTAAAACGCGTGTTCTCAGATTGCGTGACGTGATTTATTGTACACGAGCGACGAGAAAACGAGACGGACATCAGGTTCGCGGAGATCTGAAATTTTACTGAGGATGTTTGTACCACTCGCAGGGTGATAGCTGAGAAACAATTACACAGCCTCTTGCTCGCAACGCTGTCAATGTCGGAGCGGGTGGCTCCTGTGGGTGTATAAGCCGATCAGAAATTGTAACCAGGCAAGCATTGCTGTATCAACGGGACTCGGAATATCCGGATACGTGATAGTACGTAGATTCAACCAGTTCTAAAATGCTGCGACTGTGCAGCTCCTTGAATACGACCGAAGTCGAACGTGATCCTGCTTTTTTCCATGTTTGACGAAAATTTCTCGGACAAATACATCTACATGTTTATACTTGTACAGGTGTATCCAGAGAAATTGGAGAATTGTTTTTGATATTACACTTTTCTTTACCGATATTGTTTCTGATATCGCGATATCAGTTTTAACGATTTCTAAATACACCTGCACATTCGTACTTGTATTTTATTGGTGTATCCAGAGAAATTGCTGAATTGTTTTTGGCATTACATTGTCACCTTTTCAACGACCGAATTTACGTCAGTTTTTTTTAAAGTTTTGTTCTGTTCACTTTTTGCGATAGAGTGACACTGTAACTAACATGAAAATCGGTTACAAACTTGCGTGTACAAGCGTGTGTTATTTTAATCATCAATTGGTTATTAATTGATGTTTTAAATCCAAACTATTCAAGCGGATCAGCGTCGCTCGATTCAATTTAGAACAGAGTCCGCTAACTGGCGGCCTCTGCCCCCCACTTTTTTGATAGCTAGCGCTACCCCCTCCACTGCATCGTTCTCCCCACTTGCTTGGTAGAGACATCAAGACTGAGAGAGTGGGATTCATACAAGGAAATTTCAATGTAGTGGTGGAGCGCTAGGAAAGTCATCAACATTATTTAACCTCTTAGGCACGACTGAATTTTGCGCGGGGCTGTTTTTCTGTACGGTAGAGTTCAACGCGAATTACAAGTAAACGATACAATACTGCAATGTGCGACGGACAATGCTGTTCTTTACGCGAGTACATTGGAATGAAGTTTTTGATGATTAAATTATAATTTTTCCTAAAGATATGATATACACATATTTTAACTTTAACAATTTACTTTAATAATTAATAATACAATTGAGTATGATATACGTTGAAGCATGATACGACACATAGATCTACGTCACAATCTTGACACTCATAGCGCGATCTTCGTCTTATTGTTATTACATATTGTTAACACTGTTATAAAACGTTGTGAAGCCACAACGTGTTTGTGTGGAACAAAACATATGAAAACGATCATTTAATTCAAACGATGAGTGAGCGAGCCACTATAGTGAGCCAGTACACCAGTTACATACGTCGTTGTTTTCTGATTTCAGACTGAAACGATCCGGAACGTGATATCGCGACACCGATGCTCCATTCATCGCCTAGCTACCTGAAGGTCGGCCAGGCAGGAGTTACAGAAGAATCGGGGTGAGTCGAAGTTGCCGTTTTTCTAGATTGTTTCTCAACGAGCAGTGTCGCGAGTCGGTTACCAGCGGCAGAGTCAGCGATGTTTTCTCCTCGTGTTCTTCGAGGCACTCGAGTTGCTCGAAACTTTTCTGGCGCGATTCCACCCGCTCGCTCGGTCTGTATACTCGCGGGACACGAGTGGAACAGAGACGGCGAAAAGAGAGAGAGAGAGAGAGAGAGAGTTTTGCAGTTCCAACAGGGATCTTTCAGCAACGTTAAATGATAGCAATTTGTCGTAGACGGGTAACGAGCTCGGCCTATTTTCACGTCGAACGACACGACGAGTCGCGGCTCGATAAAGCAACGCGTTATATCGCGGATGATTTCTCAGTGAGAAATGTATAGGGGGAGCCGATACACGCCGTGGCGTTTTCTTCGACTGTCTCCTGGCACAATGGACCGTGAAATTGTTGGCAACGTTCTTAATATCCGGCGACACCATCCGCGATATTTCAAGCCCGTTAAATTGCCACGAGCGCCACTACTGCGCTTTATTTTATACCGTTTGCAGTTGAGGGTCGAGTGTGTAACGAGAGACGAGTACATGTCCTCTTCCCGTGATTGATTTTAATAAAAGCCTCTCGCTTCCCGTGTTGAACCTTCTCTCGTAACCCGATGTGTCGTAAATCTTTTTTTTTACAAGCTTCCGGTATCGAGTGATTCGATATGGCAAATATTAGTAACGTAAAGTATCGTGTAGAATGTGAAATTATAATATATATATATATATATATATATATATATATATATAAGAGCCGGTGTATGTGCTTCGAAATATCTATCCATGTTCGAATAGCCGAATTTTTTAATGCTCAGTTATATTTACAGCAATCTATATCTATAATAGTATCGAACGATGTCAATGTTCTAATATTTTCCCTCCTCCCGAGTTCAAGTACACATCAATTACGGAAAGGTATTTGTAAACGTTGTATCAGATCACTATGTTTGTGCAATCGTATCGAACGTACTGCTAAATGGTACGGAGTTCAATGTACTCGAAGCTAATTGACCGACACGTAAATCCTACAATAAATTGCGCATCAATGCGTTGTGCGGCCATTTCTATATTACATTACGTATTCGATTCGACTCGTTTGTTTAAGCATTAAATTTTAAAGGATGCAATCTAAACGAACGTCCGCGCCGTGTTGGCCGACGCATTGGCGTACACCGATTTACACCTAAATCATCGACTTATTGCCACTTATTGCGCGAAATGCTCGCGTAGTCGCGATCTTTTGTCTCTCGCTGTCTCGAACGCGCGCGTTAAAATTGATACGACATCGCGCGCGCGCGCACACACACACACGCACACACACACACACACACACACACACACACACACGCACGCAGTCGAGGAACAGCCACGTGGCGCGTGTTTTTATTAAGCCGTGTACACACCGTATTGCCGAACAACGTCAATTATATTATCTGGCAATTTCATTGATTACACGTATACATTTCCCCTAATTATGCGCTTTAGCCGTCGACGAGGGGAAACCGCATTGCAGTTACGTATAGTGAAACGAATTGGTCATAACGCGCGCGCGGACCGCGCTTAACTTATTTCTCTTACAATTTATCCGCGTGCATACGCGCATAAATGCATTTGCATTGTTTTCGGGCAAATATCGGGCTGTAATTGCGATGGAAGATTACGATAACAACGGCGAATCGTTTCCGGGCATTACCTACTTCGGGGGAACACCGCTCGAATTTATGGGAGTGGCCGCGTTTGTTTGTTTGTTACACGCGGGATGTTTAGCACGACGGCGGATGGTTTATTAACCGCTTCGATTTATTTCTCGTTTTCCTCTCTCTCTCTTTTAAATCTTCGCGTCCACCGTGTCCGCAACGAGAAACGCGAAATTCCTGGCTTATTAGAGCAGAAATTGATTAAAGTTCAGCTTCTGTCCGATTGAGAGACCGCGGCGAACGAAAGAAGACGAGGAATTTAATCTCGTGTTAAATCGGCAACACGAGTTCTTACCGCGCTGGGAGCAACGTTTTCTACTTTGTCAGTGCTATATTACACTATAACGCACGGAAGGAGGGGGAGGGGAACGTACTTTAATTTAGACTGGATTACGAGATCGGGTCCACGCGAGTGTCCTCGTTTTTCTCCGTGTCGAACGCTGGTCAAACGTTCAGCTCGGAATTTTTATTTTGCCCGCCCGCTAAGCCTGTTGATTGACGACGTGGCAGCCTTTCGCTTCGGGGGAAGCTGCCCCGAAGGGATGCGTTCCTCGCTGAGGAAATATGACTGCGGCTCGGAGAACTTACGAGGGCATTATCAAGGCTAACCAAGATCAAACACTGACGCGCAACGACCACGGACGTTAGACGAGTACGTATTGCAATGCCCTCGGCGTCACTCCGGACGACCACCATAATTTTCCATCTATGTAGGTCAATCCTGATCTCTCATCGGCGATATCTCGACTCCCGGACTCCGTGCCGGACGTTACGTGACGCTCGTTCTTGCTCATTGCCGACGAAAGTCGTTTGTGGCGGTGACTTTCCGCGAAGATTTCAGGCCATCTTCAACTTTTACTTTTGCTACTTGTAAAATGATTTAAAAAGGAGACGAAATCAATAATACAAGTACCTAAGGATTAACCTTTTCCCAGTTTTCGAGTTGAGTGGCTATAGTTACCCAACCTCTAATATTACTGTAGTACTGATGATTACAGTCATGTACTAGCCGTGATTTCAGTCACCCAATAAAATTTTTTTAACACTATACAGGTTGGCGATATCTCGCATGCTCGAGTGGCACTTTTTTATGAAATTAACACAGAATGAGGATAGAGAAAGCAATTTTATTGTATATATCGTTTTTGCTCATTGCCGACGGAAGTCGTTTGTGGTAGTGACTTTCCGCGAAGATTTCAGGCCATCTTCAACGTTTACTTTTGCTACTTGTAGAACGATTTACAAAGGAGACGAAACCAATAACGCAAATACTTAAGGATTAACCTTTCCCCAATTTTCGAGTTGGGTGGCTATATCCAACGTCTAATATTACTGAGTACTATAGTATACTGATGTTTATAGTCATGTAATAGCGGTGATTTCAGTCACCCAATAAAATTTTTTTAACACTATACAGGTTGGCGATATCTCGCATGCTCGAGTGGCACTTTTTGTGAAATTAACGTAGAATGAGGATAGAGAAAGCAATTTTGTTGTATTACTACGAAGAGGTTCTAAAGATTTGTATACTAGGAAAATCGAAACAAATAATAACAAAGATAATATTTTTAAACATGTACGTACGTTTAATAATTTTTTTTCACGTGGTAAGATTCAAAACAGTTCCCTGAACGTAAGGGTACATTACAAAAGTTTCTCCCCGGAAAAGTAAAATATACTGTATTTGTCATAACATACACGTTTCTTTTAAAACGTTGCAATAAACATCCCCCTTTCATGGCGCCAAACAGGTTTAAAGAAGCTAAAGTTTCTGACAGTGCATAGTAATACAAATGGTTGTCATTTCATGTACAAACAAACTGGAAAATGTAAAAATTCTGTAATTTTTTTTAATGAAAGAAAACCTTCTAACCTTCGTTAGAATATGTGTACAAAACATGACTGGGAAAAGTCAGAAAACTGGTTGACATTCTACACTGACTGTGTAGAATGTGTACAAAATTTTCAATATCTGCTTGCCCGACAACGTACGACATTGATGCGTTTTAAACAAACGTTAGAACTGGAATCGCAAATGACGCGAAAGCTGTTCGCCAATCACTATTTTATAAACGTATCGACTTTGGTGGAAATAAGCGCGTCTACGTTAGGATTCTACTCCGCAGAACCACCATAACCATATATATCTCTAGAAACGAGTGAAATCTTATTATAAACATACAACGCGAATTTAAAGAGTAGGCAAAAAGTAGCGATCATTTAACGAAACAAAATCCTATTGTTCCAGAGTTTCCGTAAACGTCGGGTGGATCGATCGTTTCAACGATCCACGTTGAAAATCCGCGACCACTTTAATCCGCGGCGGGTTATTGTCGGAGAATAGCGCGCAGAGGAGCGGGAGTGTATCGCGACAGTGTTCCCACGTCGTAACAATCGACGCAGCGGATGACCGGTGCTTCCGCAGAGCTTTAAAATCCGATTGGATTTATAACGGGGGCGGTGGGTTAGGCTGGCGATAACCTACGCGGCGGCGGCGGCGGCTGCATGCAGCACACGCGTGAAACGTGAAACGCGAATGCGAATGCGGCTCGCGACGCGGCCGGCTATAGTTTACTTGGAAAGCACGCAGCTGTTTGACGTGGCTGGATTAACAGGGCCGTTGCATACACGCGTTCCAGTTTCCGTGGGTTAGGCTCCCTCTGTTCCCTACGGGGTGTTCCGTTTCGAATTTCGCGCAATTGTCTTTGAAAATGTTCGAGATGTTGGTCGCTTGAATAAGTTTGGTATTGTACGCTGTCGTGTCGGTCAGGCTCGTGTTCTCGTAGGTGCGATCGGAGAGATTCCAGGCAGAGATTCGTTTCGTCTACTTGCTCCACTTTTTCGTTTCTCATTTTTTCTTTTTTTTTTTTTTTGCAAAATCTCTTGGATCTCAATCAAATTATTCTGATTCATGGTTCTATGATATTGTGCTATTTCTTTGATAGGGTCGAAAGTTTCGAATCTCAATCTCTTGTATCTCAATCAAATTGTTCTGATACATGGTTCTATGATATTGTGCTATTTCTTTGATTGAGGGTCGAAAGAATCGATGTTTCAGAAATTGTGTATTCTAAATTGCGATTCTTCTGAATATACTTTCGGATTACTCCAGGAAATAATTAATTTGGAGTTTTTGTCAGTGGCAACAGATACTCAAGACTTTAACAAGTATTCTCTTGGAATGAAATTTTCGAAATCGATGTCAGAAATGTCTGAAGGATCACTGAATCGATTTGAATAAAAATTTGTAACGACACTTTCAAGACTGTCATTTAGCACTTAACGAAGCAAAGTTTTGACTCGCGTATTTTTTTCTTTTTTTTTTAATCAACAAAAGGAGTTGAGAATTTGTAACGAAAATTATAAGAAAATGCTCAAGTTCAGATAACTGTCATTTGTTTTAGAAATTAATATTGTAAAAATATTCGACATGTACTAGTCTCTCTTGTATTTAACGTAAAATTAAAAGAATTTGCTTTAGATAGAATCCCATGTTACTATAGTGTTTCGATGAGACTTCCATGTCCTACCTTCGTGCATTTAGAAATTATACAATAAGATTCGTATACAAATTATTCTTTTAATGAAATATAATCTCAAAAAAAAAAAAATTCATAAATTTAAAAGGTGTGTAACCTCTTGAATCGTGAAATGAAATTCTTCCATGACTTCCAAAATTTTATTTCACTCGACGTACTTCAAAAATTCCCAGACGATCTACCTTGGAAACGAAAATACGATTGACTGACAACGTGATAACTAAAAGCGTTTAATTAATATTTAATTAATATTTAAGTTTGACTTAAATGTACGCTTAGTTTATTTATTGCCACGTGCAATTGACGAAACTGCATTTATCATGACAAAGCAAGCAAGTTCTGCTTTAAACTGTTTACAACTGTAGACAACAACGTAATAATAATTCAGGAAGGTTCACAACGTTGTGAATAATTACTGGTACCAATCGTCGAACTTGAAATGCAACACCCGTTGTTGCACGCGTGTGTTCAACGCTGACGTGTTGCCAGCGGGGACGAGCGCTGCCATTGCTTTCCACGGATTTTCAATCTGTCAGTTAATTTGACAGTTACCGCTGGAATATTTACTGTCGACGTCGGAAGTAGCGCGTGTTGATCGTTCGTTGTTGGTAATCCGTTCGAATCACCGACTGTTAGCCGGTGTTATCAGTAGGCCGCGTTAGAAGTGACTTATCGATTAGCGATCGGGATCGTTAACTCCCTCCTTCTCTCTCTCTCTCTCTCTCACCTCCTGCTCCGCCTCTCGCCGCCTTCACGAGGATCGGTCAATCGGATCCAATTATCCGCGACGTTGACGGAGTGGCCTAATTACGGGATCAAAATGCAACTTGGTTTCTGGTTATATTGTCATCATTGTTGTATAATTCATGCCGGGCTAGTTTCCGGTGAGGAATCTTCGCGCACCGACCGAACTCGCGAACGTCACCCCACAACCGCCGAGCGTAAATGGGGAAAGTTCTTCCGGGCAAAATTCAACCCTCTGGCACGGTTTGCAATTATTATTACTCGAAAATGAAAATACGAGAGCTGCCGTTTCTGTGTTTGTCGGAGTGTGGAGTTTTGTGTTTTCGTGGATGTAATTAGGAGAGCGGCGATATCTAGGTAGGAATGTTGTTTTCGAATGTTTCCATTCGACATGTTATCCGCGTTCTATGCATTTTAAATTTTCTCGCGGTCGCGCAAAAACGATTTATTACGTTTCAAAGTAAATACAGGTCAAAATAAATCCTCCTGTAACACGGTAGATTGGTTCCTACAAAATAGCGTGTTGCGTGAAATAGCGTGTTGTATGAGGCTAAGAGCCAGTACAAAAAGAGAGGTTAGGTTCCAACTACTAAAAATAATTTTTCAAGTTGATTTTTATCAGGAATATTAATACGCGTATACACAAACATAGACCAAAGAAAAAAAAATATACGTAAATACATATATACTATTTTTATTTAATTATATAGCTTCTATCTTTTTTAATTTTTTTCTTCATTTCTGCGAGAACGTTCCTTTCGGTCGAAATTATTCATTATCATTGATTAACAACTACTTTTACTGGAATTTCAATCAATTTTCGAGAAATTTTGATTAATTACAATCGCTTTATTCAGTTTAAAAGTATGCATGTATTAAATTTAAAATAGTTTAAACGTACTCGTTTGAAATAAAAATGTTGGAATGTTAAATTTCTTTACAATCGAATAATGCCCTGGCACGTGTCTAATATCGGTATAATAATTGACGTTCATCCCCGCTCTTTCTTTCGGTGCCGATTCGCAGAATACACCTCCCCTCTTAAGCGTCCGCTTTCGACTGTGGACGCTCAAGAGGGCACTACTGTACCTTGTTGTGCGAGAGTTTTCGCAATTTCCTTTGTCGCGTTGCAGGAGATTCGAAATGTCATATTATACGAAAGAAAGTGAAAAACAAAGTTGTCGAGTTAAAAACTAGTTGAACGCATCAGCAAGCATTTCCTATATTCCTGACGTCTCGATGCGCAGTGAACATTTGAATATCACGCATCGCACGAGAGAGGAAATAGAGAAACGAAACGCTCTTACGAGTATATTAACCTTTTCGCTTCGGCAGTCCAGTCCGCCGAATTGCCGTCACTGAACGGAAGCACGCGCCAGAAATGTGCACAGTGCGCGTGGTTTTTGCATATACGTTTTCCTTAAGTCTTAAATATCAACTGTGCTTGATAAAACAATCGTTGCTCTAATATAACACGTATAGTTCACATTTTTGACATGAAAAAGACTTATACAAAATTATATTAGTTATTCTAAAAACATTAACATAGACCAATTACAGTTGACATATTTTTAGGTATTTACATGTTTACAAGATTATAATTTTTAATTTTTAAAAGAATTAAGAATTATACCTTAGGCCGATCTATTCCTAATTCTCGTAAAAAAACGTATACGAACTATCGTTTCACTGTCGAATGGATTCGATAGATTCTTCTTTGGAATGAAACAGTAAACGATCGTTTTGATGTCGTAACAACAAAGAGTAGTTTTAACGTGTGATTAATCCAATATGTCAATAAAATCAACAAAAAATGTTCCGTCGATAACGAAGAATCTATCATCGACTACAGATGGTACTTGTATACACATCATATGGATGCCGGATATATTCGGCGCTCGTACTCACAAGTCGTCGCGCGGATGTCGGATATGTCCGGCGCTCGAAGCGAAAGGGTTAATGGTCGAATTTACGAACAAACACTTCTCAACGATGTGAACGAAAGCTATTGAAACAACATTTTCATCCCTATCGCGATGACAGAGCCGTCCATTAGTGTATTGTCACTTCACCAGACAGGTGATTCGCCGGCTCTGAATTTCATCGCGAGCAAAATCGAATGAAATAATTGTAATTGTAAATCGCATAATTTGTTTAAATTAGTTACAGAACGTTGGGCTACGTTGTTAATTCGTAGTTGCTTCGGACTAATGCTGCCGACTAATGCGAGAAATTCGAAGGAATTTTAATAATCGTAATTGCCACTGACATTATCGCCGCGCGCAGTGCATCGCGAACATCGTGCAGAATCGATGTAGTACTTTCGCAGTAGCGAAAAGGATTACTTGGATTCAGACTAGCGCACGTGGAATAGGTACGATAACGATGATTAGAGGATACCCTGGCAGAGTGAGGGCAGCACAGATATGTATATAAATTGTTGTACATTCCGCTTATTAACAGTAACCGATAGCCGCGGATTTGATTTACCGATTGCCAAACCGATCATCCGGGCGCCGCTGTTTAATTAATTTACCTCTGGCCAGCTGATTAGGAAGGATTGTCCCGCGTTCGATAAGACATTAGGGTGGATTACTATCGGTATAATTACGTGATAGATCGGATCAATCAACGTGTGATTATATACACCTTGATCCGTTCAGTGACTTCGAAACAACGCTCGGTTTGTCACTTCCGATTAAACGTTAATGCGATATTAACCGGTTTCGCGAGTTTGTTCGCGACACACCGCCGTGCCTCCTAAGCTTATCAATTCGAAGTGAAATAATTCATTGACGAACGTTTCAACGAAGGGACGGAACGACAGCTCGTTAAGTTTTGAAACGGCGGAAAACGGTTTTACCTTCGATCAAAGACGCATTAATTTTTGAAAACTCGTGAAACTCGCACGGTGTCGCGACGTTCTGCTCGTTCTGGATTTGAAAAATTTCGAACGATTCTAGACCGAAAACTCGCGGAATAGTCGCGTACAGACGCGTGTATATATTTTCGCGAAAGACAATCGTCGAAATAACGTCTCGTCTCTTAATCGTACCTTAATCGAAACTTTCTACTTCTTCAATTCCAAAAGATTCGAACGTTTCGCGGCGTTCGTTACGGATGAAATTTTGCAATTCTAAGGGTGGAAAATTTCTCGAATAGATATCTGAACAGAGAGATCGGCGAAGCAAGCCCCATCTTAATGAAAATTTCATCTTATTCTTTCCTCCCACCAACCCCTTGGCGACGAAAAGAGACATTCTAATTCTAGGTGTAATTAGATTCTCGGTCTTGACGCATCGTCTTTCCAATTTCACAGCTCTGCGTGTCGTCACCGCGACGTGGGAAATTTCTAGCTTCTCCTCCTGGGTAATTTTAACTGCGTTACCTGTAAATCAGGGAAACGAACTCGCGAATTTCCAACACGCTCGCGAAACCGCGCTCCTTCATTCGACGAGCGTGTTCGAAAAAAAGAGGGAGGTATATTTCCCCCCACCCTCTACCTCCCACCGCTGTTTTTGTTTCACTTGGTTTCACATATCCGCTTACGAGACGTTTTCAATCAACTTTCGGGCTAATTGAAACATAGTCGGCGAAAAAAAAAAAACGTGGTCTTGCTTCTGTCCGGCATTTGATGCGTTTAATGTGAAATAACGATCGCTCGGTGAACGTATCGTGCGCGTAATCTCCGAGTAATCTGTGCACGTGCTTTCAAGCTTGATAACGTTTGCACGTTAATTTTTTTGTTGTTGTTTGCAGCGTTGCCAGCCAGAACGGTTTTTCAAAACCGTTCAGCAACCATACCGTTACAGCGTGCAATCATGCGTGGCGCGTGACAACGCATCGGTGACGCGTTATTAAACGTTTAATTAAAGATATTATGTTAATTAAGTAGACAACTTTTCTTAGTGCGCAGAAACGGTACGGAACGTTGTTGCGAAAAATTTCTCTCGCTTTTAATTCACCGCTGCTGGATTCTATCGCCCCGTGTTTTTACAGATATTCTCAAATATTAATAATTCGCCGGGAGAGATTTAACACTGGAAACTGATATCAATTAACGAAATTAAGTGGCAGTTTTTCTTAATAAATGGAAGCGTTGAATGTTTTGCGAAAGTACTCGTTGCTTTTAATTCCTGCATGCAGATTGTATTTCCGTATTTTACAGATTCTCGAACGGATCGGTCGAACGAGCGTATTAAAAGTTGTTGGAAACACTGGAAACGAATATCAATGAATAAAATTAAAACCGCACGGTTTTTCGTAAATAAACGAAAGCGTTGAATGTTGACGAAAGACAGTCTTTTCGCTTTTAACTCTGCTGGAGATTGTATTTCCGTACTTTAGAGATTCTCGAACAGATGATTGGTCGAGCAATTGAAATATACTGAAATTGTTGGAGATATTGAAAATTGACGTAATTAATTAGTAAAATTGCACAAATAATTCTTCTTAACGAATAAAAATATCGGACGTTTCAATTCTGCTAATAGATTGCGTTTCTGAAGATTTTTAAAAATTCTCAAGCGAATCATAAGTGAACGATCGAAATATGGACTGTTTATTTTGAAAGTGGTGTAAGTCCATTTTGGTAAGAAAATGAGACATCACATAATTTGTGATTAATTTAATGTAAACTTTTTATTTATAACTAGTTAATATTTAATATATCTTTAAAAATGCCAATGCTTTGTTCAATTTGAAATTGGCCAATAAAAGAAATTGCGTAGCGATTGATTATGAAGGTGGTGTAAGTCCAATTCCCATAGACAGGTAATGGTATAAAACAATGTAGACAAAATAAAAAATTTATTTTCACCTTATGTACTTCCTGTGCATCATGAATGTTTTAAAACACTGCCACATAAGGAGCATAAATAAATAATATCAATATCTTATGTTAAGTTTAACAATATATAGATATAATTCAAAATAAAAAAATACTACTCTCATTTTATTTCTTGTTATTAATTATAAACAAAAT
Organism: Tetragonula carbonaria; assembly: GCA_032399595.1. NCBI lineage: Eukaryota > Metazoa > Arthropoda > Insecta > Hymenoptera > Apidae > Tetragonula > Tetragonula carbonaria. The sequence continues at coordinate 8,878,451 of JAUCRC010000012.1, read as the reverse complement.
TGAATTAATACAAAATATATTTTAAGTGATATTTAATTTTTCATAATTGAAATTAAGTGATCTTTACAATTGACTAATTGTGAAAATGGTGTAAGCCCATTTACAGCCCGTAAATATATATGATTTTAATTAAATTCGCCTAAAAGAAATTTATATAATCAAATTACATACTGATAAATAGTAATAGTAGAAACATTGCCATGAGACTTGACATAATTTATATTTTTGAATCGACTAACATGCTGACCTTTAATTTTCTCGAAACAACAAAAAAATGGACTTGCACCACTTTCAAAGTTGACGGTCCATATAGAGAAATAAAAGACTCGAACTACTAAAAATACAACGATGTTATGTTACAAGATTGAAGCTGAAGGTACGATCGCGTAGCTTTGGTCAAACTCGAAGCTCGATGCAGATTTATCGGCTTCGTTCGATCAATCACTCGACGATGTTTCACTCGTGATTGAATAATTCAACTCCAGAGAGACGAACTACTCGCGTATACACGAAGATCGTAAGAGAGAAACACGATATGTTTAATTTCGTTGATCTTCCACTTTCAACGTTTCTCCAAAGAGAAAGAGATATACTTTGTCACGACGTTTGAAATCGGCGTCACACTGTTGGCGAACTTCAGCGAACTGCAATCGGGTTACAGCGAGCTGGCTTGCAACAGGGAACAATCTACAGTTCGGTAAGATCTAGACTGCTGTTCGATCTGTTCGCGATCTCGAATCGTATGTGGATGCATCGAAGATCGCAGGAAGCACGAAACGATTCCAAGAGTTGGATAAGCGATGAACGTCAGGTCTCAGCCAACGTTTTGTCGGGTTCCCTGCAATCTCCATTAAATTTAACCCCTTTCGAAGCCACCATAGACGAAGTATGTCAGTTGTGCAACCACCAACGAATTGGTGGAATTTGTAGAAACGAATGGATTAATCTTCGTTCGATGTTCGATCGTTTCATCTGTGCGTGTGTTTATCGTTGCATGTGATCGTTGCATCTCTGCCTGATGTGTTAATCGTAGTATGTTAGATCACATCGCACATCGCTCGAAGACTGCGTACGTGGTGTGCTTGGTGGAGCGAAGAGGAAGTTGAAGGCGTCTGCCGGAAGCGCGGTGTAGCGTCGACCGGTTTCGTGCTGGCGCGCTGACGTGCAACAGAGAGAACAGCCGCGTAACAAGTATTGTTCGTTCGTTCGGCGAAACAATGGGCCCGGTACTTCATTCATCCGCTTACAATTACAGAAAATTAATGGAAACGAAAATCGGGATTTCTGGCGCACGCAGCCGAGGAGGAGGAGGAGTGGTGCGCTCGGTGAATGGAACGTCGTTGTTTCATTGTTTGAGGACGCGCGCATGCACCGGGTGTTCCCTGTGATTTTGATTAATCGAGAACGACGAGCAACGAGCAGCGTTGTATCATTCGCTGGTCGCCGACGAATCGGGAGAGATTCGTCAAATATTTGACCGCGAATATTCTATCAACTGGTCGATGCAACAGAGAAAACAAAAAAAGGGAAGAAAAACGGAGCGGATAAACGCGGTCGGCTTCCTTTGTGCGGCCAGGCATTTTTCGCGAGCCTTTCTTTCTTTTATCTTTTTTTTTTCTTTTTCCCTTCTTCTTTTTCGAATCGCGCGCAACGCGATCGACCTCTACGCGTAATCGATATCGCGAACGGAGGGAAAATTTCTTTCCCCATTTCTCTCTCTCTCTCTCTCTCTCTCTCTCTCTCTCTTCTATGTGCCTTTCTTTTTTCGCCTCTTTGATGGCTATTCAGCGCCATAGCTGACCGACGATGTTTTAATAAAGGTCGGAGCGAAAGGTTCGGGGCCCTCTGACGCGTGGCGGCTGGTTTTTGTAAACAGCGGCCACGGAGAGATTAATCGCGAGGCGGCGAGTGTTTCCCCTCCATGAAGGAACCGCGCAGGAAAAACACCGAACGTTCGATAGAACAACGTGAAAAATTCGGGAAAGAGGCGGCCCCGCTTCATTGGCCGATGAAATTGGTAAGTTTCCACGCTCTTGGTGGTCTGAGCATTCGAAAAGTAAATTGAAAAATGCTGCGTGCTTGCCTTTTGTTGTTTCTCTCTATCGAATCGTAATACGTTCCGATGCTTTTTGCGCCGCGTGTACACTGCTAACAGGAGCGAGTGAACCGTCTGAGTGTATTATTTCGATGGCACGCGTATCTGTACGTACGAATGTGAACACGCTTCATCAGTCTGTGCCCGACTCGTCATAAATGTGGGGAAAAAAATAACAGAATTAAACCTATGTGGTTTATAATAAATAGTTTATTAATATTTAAGTAATTAAGGGAAATTGAATAAGTCGAAATTGAATACGGCGATGGCAAGGACACATTAAGCTCTCTCTTAAGACCTGCTTGTTACTTAAATATTAATAAACTATTTATAAACCAAATGGATTTAATTAATTCTGTTATCTTTCCCCCCATAGTTATGACAACTCGATACTCTCTGATGAAAATCTTGTCCTGAAAACGCGGCGGACGCGTGCGTGCTAACAGCGACTTTATTTTACGTAGTTTTCATATTAGGTTCCACTGACATTTGATTTATCAGTAGTAGGTGTAACATCAGTGTGAGTCTAAATAATCAGATGATAAAACTAACTGTCGAATAATATAACTTTCACGCGTCCAGATACATAGTGTCAAATGATTCAGAAACTTTTTTTACCATTTTTCAAAAGAACTATCAGGTCTTGATACCTATGGTACCTTGGAAAAATTTTATCTTCATGACGAGTAGAATACAATGCAATAAGAAAAAGATTTCGATCTTAAAATTCGAGGTGTCGAGGTCAATTTTTCGGCATGTTCTTTACACGCATTTCCATCGAATCGAAGGTGTAGAATTCATCTGTGATAGCCACGGGCAAACCTTTCTTTCCACCTTGTACGTTTCTGGAGAGAAGGAGGAAACGTTGTCTCAATTAATCGGAGAATAGAAGGGGGAAGGGTGTGCAGCTTCGGAGATGTGGCGCGCGTTCGAGGCTTCGATCCTCTCCTGTAGAATCGAGAGAGTAATACAACGCGGACGACGTTATCGGCGTCGTAAATCGGCTGTATAACATGCATCGATACCCGCTCGCCTACAGGATTGGATAGCGCCAATCCTGTATTGGCCGTGCTAGTGGGACAGCGGTTTGGTCATCTCCAGATTTGAACCTCGCCACCCCTCCCGCTGGAGATACACGTCAAAGCTGTCGAACATAGGTCGACAAACACGTGGATTCGCCCGTCCACGCATTGTGGCGACGTTAGAATGAATCAAAACCGACACCACCGTTGACCTCCTGCCGTTCTTGATCCCACAGTGTTATCCTTCGTTATTACTTTCGTACGCTCGTACGTTTTTGAATCGTGGAAAATTGGCGTTCCGCGTGGAGGATCGAGTAATTTAGGTAATCCGTGCGAAATCACGATTTAAATTATATTATAAATGTGTAAATTATTATAGAAGTATGATAATTATCGGGGTGTATAATAATTGAGGATCGTAAATGGAAAATTCTGAAACTTGTCATCTTGGTATGTTTCCATCATTTCTCACGATTTTCTTTTCAATCTTTGAAGAATCATTCGCTGCAGTTGGTTAACATTATTTCAAATATATCGAGGTTTGTTAACGTGTCTCTTTATGTTCTACTTTCGAGTTTCATGAGTATTATGATTCATCACTGATGGCAGTAATTTAGGTAATCCGTGCGAAATCACGATTTAAATTATATTATGTATAAATTATTATAGAAGTATGATAATTATCGGGGTGTATAATAATCGAGGATCGTGAAAGGAAATTCTGAAACTTGTCGTCTTGGTATGTTTCCATCATTTCTCACGATTTTCTTTTCAATCTTTGAAGAATCATTCGCTGCAGTTAACATTATTTCAAATATATCGAGGCTTGTCGACGCTCGATTCGAAGAAATTAAATTCGAAATTCGAATTGAAATTTCAACTTGCTTTTCCCTTCAAGTCGAAGCCAATCGAATGCGACTCGATATTATAAGACTCAATTTATCACGAATGCCCTAGGTTGTTACGGATTTTCATATAAACGCATGTTTTCGAAAACATAATTGAAAGGATAGAACCTCGATTTTCACCTACCTAATACACTACACTTTGAACGTTTCATATGTATCTTTTTACGCTACCGCGTATCACATGCACATTTTTTCATTTAAAAATTACGCACTCTTAGTCATTGTACAGAAGCGAAGATCTACGATAAAACGTTACGTTTGTTGTATTCGTACAAGAGCCGGGAACGTGTTTGCCCCCCCGTAATAAATTCATTTCAAACTCGCCACTTTACATCCTTCCTCGAAGTTTCTCAAACTCTAAGTTCGTTTACGTGCTCCATTTGTTCTGTTTACGTTTTAAGTTCGCCACATGCTCCATTTGCGGCAGTGCGGCAGTTGTTCGCTTTTTATTTAATCGCGCGGCAGAATCTGATTATTTATATTCCTCGTCGTGTGTTTTGATCACCTGCCCTTCCAGCTAGGAGTTAGGTGATCGTCCATTGAAAATTAATTCACGATCCGGGGAGAAGCTTCAGCGGCGAAGCTTGCGGCCGTAAAGCGGGCATTGCGAGAGAAATTTTCCTGTCGTTTGGCACGAAACGTGGTCTGGCATCGGCCGGGTATCCGCCATTGAAACGGCACCGGCTTGTTTAGAAATTCCCCCGTTACGACGGCCGCGAAACGCGTAACCGAGATGCTGCGATGGCGTCGCTGCGGCCATCGTAATAATACCGGCTCGTCCTTACGATCCCATTTTCTGTCTCGCGATCTCGCACGAATAACGCAAATTTGATGACAGCCGCATGCAAACAGCCGGTGCTATTCTCGTTCTCTTTGCCGGGGCGGAATCTCGGAATTTTCCTGTTTCATAGTCGAACGTACTTGCCGAGATGATTCCCTCTCGGAGTCGAGATATCGCGGAACGATCTTCGCTTATCCCGCGATCAACCGCACGTACCGTTTCGATTTCTCGTGAATCTTATCCGTTTGCCAATGTCGATGGTCAATTTCGCTATTTGCGAAAACGGGTTGATTTGCGCTACGCTGGGTATTCAAATGCTGCTGTGAAAGCTCTTTGATCGGCAAGCTTCGCAGATCAAGATCTGTTTAATTTGTCAATTGATATCGTTGAACATGAAAATATCGTGAATGTGGAAATATATAACGGTATGTCGAACGTTCGACATTTATGTGAACATTGACGATTTAATCGGGTTAAGTTTTTCCCAATATAAGTTCGTAGTCAAGATTAAAATTTACTTAATTCTCAACAAACATCGTTGAATTACAAGTAGCCTGTGAATGTAAAAATATGTGTAACAATGTTTAAAATATATCGAGACTAAAATGTTTGCTATAATATTCAATATTCGCAGAAGTGTAAATTTACATCAACATTGGCGATTTAGTCACAACAATTTCTAAAGAAGATGATATTTATCACATGAAATATATAGTGAAGTTAACCAATAACAGTCAAGATTAAAATTTACTCAATTCTCAACAAACATCGTTGAATCGCAAGTAGCCAGTGAATATAAAAATATAAGTAACATGTAACGATGCATAAAACATCGAAAGTCATATAACATTCAACATTCGTAGAGATACTTATACAAACTTTATATAAACTTTGGCATTGCAGTTTTGTCACTGAAATTTCAGAAAACGATGCCATTTTCCCAATAAAATATCCGACGCAATCAATCGACATGAGTTAATGGTCAAGCAACGTAGATTATCTCGTTGCAGAGACAAGCCTAAATCTTCTGGTTTTGTTTCCAATGATAATAATCACTTGTCAGGGATATCACGGGAGCACAGGTCGGACACGATGATACTCTTGCGTATTAGATGACGACCAGAATGGATCGGAGGTAACCCGAATCTGAACTTTGTGATGTATGCGGCCACATGGAACAGCGCGAGAAATGGCAGTCAGAAATTGCTTTCCTGGCAGTATCGTGGCTCCATTTATTGGAAAAATTTTCGCTACGTGTGTCCTCGAACACGACGAGCTCCCCGCCGTCACCAAGTGTAATATCTTCCGTTTCTTCCATTTCGATATCGATTTGTTGGCCATTCAAAACCTTCCAGCCATTCGTGCACCGTTTTAATTGATAAATTTAATCACTCTCTTGCTTCGCGAAAGCGTCTCTGACTGTTTAACAGTCTCGAAGTATTTCTTCCATCTGGTCTATTCTGGTTTCGCGAAAGAGATCTCCGCCGAAGAGAGAGAGAGAGAGAAAATACGTCGAATTTGTCAAAGCTGGGCGAGTTATAAGACGCGGTGGCCGACGAGGACGGCGAAATTGAAAACGAACGATAGGAAACGTTTTCGCATTTTCGTGAAACACCGACCGAGTTCCGCTACTGCTTCGCGAAATTTCATTTTGCCCGCGCTCAGTTTTCCCTTGATTGAAACAATATACATTTCGCGAAACTTCGGCCTTTCGACCGAAAGTAGGGAATTTCGAAATTTCGCTACTACCATTGTCTGCTGTTCGTCAAATTTGAAACCAATCTGGAAATGCATACACGTGACGAGATTTTTTTTATCGTACGTGTTAGAGACACGTACATTGAATATCGAGGATTATTAACGTGACAGTGCGAGTACTTCCCAATCTTGCACTATCTATATACACTCTCAGATTGGTTTTCAAACTTCGTCGATATAATCACGATGCTCGGTTCTCGTTACGTTGTTAATGAAATTCATAACACATTCGTTCAATATACGTTCGCGAAAGATCTCTACGAACGTGGACCACTATATACACGTATAGTGGTTCGATCCCGTGACATACGTTACCAGTTTCAATTATCATTAAACGAATCCCAGCCCTAAGGCGCCAGTCGATAATTTAATTTGCAACCTCGTTCCATCTTATCGTGTCACACAACGTACGATGACATATCAAACAGTCCCATACGTATTCGAATACTTTCTTCGAACTCTCACGTGGATATAGATTCCATTTCTAGTCATGCGTCGTGATTGTGCTAGTTTCACTTTGTTCCATTTCGTCTTCTGCTGTGTCAAAATAAACAAAAAAAAAAAAAAAAAAATGAGCGACTTTAACGCCCTTTAAAGCCTGTCACATAGAATATGTCTGACTTCATTTCTGTAAGGAAATAAAACTTGACATCCTTTCATGTATGTCTGCTTTATTTTTATTCCTGTTAATTTTTTATCGACAAAATTGGTTGGTGATAATTATAATTTTATTAACTATTTTTATTTTCTTCACAATCCCGCTTGCTCACCATCTGTGTCTCGACAACCTTAACATCTCGCTCCTTTACAGCATCTACAACCGATGACGCATTGCTCGTAAACTTATCTCTCTCCTTAACCACTTGATCGTCGTGCGCGCACCGGTCCCTCTACCCTAAATAAAAGCGAAATTAATTTCGATTTCTTAACGATGACATCTAGAATCATTTTCTAACACTGAAAAAATTGAAAAATATATATATTCTTCCTTGATTTTGGATATATTCGAAGGCTGCTTCGAAAAAAAGGCAAGAAACAAAATTTGCGTGCGAAAACTCTAAAAATCCACTCTGCCCAACTACTTGTTTCAAAGCATTCCACACCCAAGATAAATATTAGTTTTATTGTATATAGTATATATTTGTATTTTTTTTAGACTATAATATTATAACATTTCAAATTTAACAAACGTGCATATAACATTTTTAATCTTTTTAATATTTAGTATTTGATCTATTGTGTGACAACCATAGTGAAAATCAAGTGTCCTTTTGTTTTGTGCAAATTCTATCCTAATTGATTGTGGCTCACTAATTATGTAAGTAAAAAGTATTTAAATTATTTATTTATTAGTAAAGGTACATTTTTTTAAAATTATTTATTTAAAATTTATTATTCATTTATTTAAAATTAATTTTATTTATTTAAAAAATTATTTAAAAAATTTATTTAAAATTAATTTTACTTATTTATTTAAAATTATTTATTTATTAGTAAAGGTACATTTTTTTAAAAATTGAATATACGCGGCTAGCTGACGCGCTGTCTTTAAAATGCGCGGCGATCAAGAGGTTAATCACGTGACAGCCCCTTCCTCCAAGTTCCTGCTCGAGAGCGTGATGTCGTGTTCGTTGCGCATTTCGTTACATTTTTTGCCCGAACACCCCCGGTGAAACATATTCTATGTCAAAAAAAAAAAAAAAAAATCAAACGATTCGCGAGTGCTCTTCTTTCTTGAAGACCGTGGTGTGTTCTGTAGCGTTCGCGAGGTTCGAACTCTAGGATCAGCTTGCAGCTTGACAATATCATTCCGCGCGAAACCATCCACATCGTAATACCTACTTAAGAAGTTTGCTCGCGCAAGTTTTCAATCTGCTTATAGCGCAATTACCGGGATACAGCAGATTCGGTGGAAGCGGAGGAGAGTGAGAGAAAAAGAGAAAGAGAAAGAGAGAGAGAGAGAGAGAGAGAGAGAGTTGTTTTGCATAAAATTGCATCGGGAATCAGGATGGCAAAATTCGTCGGGGCAATGTGTACCGTGTCGCTTATTGGAAAGCAGATTTTCGGCAGGCTGTTGCTCGAGCGCTCTGTCCCTCTCTCGGCGTTGCTCCCGTTTCTTCGTCTTATCGTTACCGGCCAGGCCAGGGGGTTAAGCGTTCGTTACACAACAGGAAATAACAGTGTCTTGATCTACAAGAAGCGGGTCTGCCGTCTGAATTTCAGCCCCACCCCCGCGACATTTTCTTCGCGTCGTCTTTCCCGTCTTTTTAGCTTTTAGAAAGTGGAACGTGAATATTACCTTAGCTCGGTCGTTTGCGTTCGCCCTCCGTCAACTCCCGCGCAAATACTCGAAAGCCATTGCCGAAGGATGAATAATTTAGCTTATTATCCGAGAGCGCGGCTCTCGAAAGGAGGTATTGCCGATTTGTTTTCTCTTTTCTCCCCCTTTTATTATTTTTTTTTCTTTTTTTCTGAAGCGAAATATTCCATTAGATTTCACGCCTCGGTCGTCGCCTCTTATCTCGCCGGATTTATTTTCGGCTCCGATTCGACGTGTCGGCGAGATACACTCGAGATCCGCCGATAACAGCGAACAATCTAGCTTATCCTAATTCAAAGTCCCCGCAAAGTGAAAATCGTCGCGAAGTGAACGCGAGGTGGACTCTCGTTTCTTATTTACCAGAATTCGCTTTACGTTTTAATTCGGCGCGCGGCTAACGCCGAATGCGCGTGGTCTCAGCCGCGGATTTACGTACACACGTGCACGTACAGAGACTGCTTTCATCCGAAGCGAAATGGCGGACAAACGCGAGATTAGAGGAGGAGAGAGAGCCCGCGCAATCTCCAGCAAATTTCCTCTAATTTTCTTTCTCTTTCCTTTTTCCCTTTCGCCTTGCTCCCAGCTAGCTCATTCTTTAAAGAACAATTAGCTTCCAGCTTATCGTTCGCCTCTCGAAAGTGGGGAAAAAGGGAGAAGAAAAGTGAGAGAAGAACGATCGAATGGAACGGGGAACGAGAGGGAAATACAGTGGAAGCACTGCAATACGAAATCGACGCGTTCGCCGTTCCATGGATTGAAGCTCGCGGGGTATTCTAAGGACGAAGATCGATCGCCGATCGATTGCTCGAGCAAGTTTGGCTTTCGATTATCGTGAACGTTTCGCCGACTCGTTCGCCTCCAAGCGCGTACACACGTCCGCTGGAGGAATCGCGATGGAGACACGCCGGTGAAATGAATTCTTTATCGGTGCTTCTTATCGGTAGGACTATCGGCTCGTTCTGCGGCAGCCTTTCACCCGGGGATCCCCCCGGGGTGATAGAAATCGTTCCCCCGGTGTTGTTGCTGGAAATGGCGTTACCGATCGAATCGCTCGACTGAAAGGCGATTGAAATCGAGATCTCAGCGTCGGGACGAACACGGGAAAGGGTATTAACGTACAGAGGGTACAACAGCGTGCAGAGCAGCATAACTGTACCGATGACAATGAGAAATTGAGTCGGCCATTCAAACATTGTGAAGAAGGTTAACTGGTTAACTAGCAACTGTCAAGAACTGTTGCATTACGCGTTTCTGCTTGATAGTGTTCCGAAGGATCGACGTTCTTCGAGGTTATTCTTCCTACATTTCTTTCGACGTTTCTTCAATTTTCTAAATTCGATATTTCAGAATTATTCAATATATATTTATTGAGACACTTGGATTATCATTGTCAAGTGTGAGATGGGTTTATTATTGATACGATGGAAAAAGTGATTCTACGTTTGTGTGTCAGACTATAAACTCGGTCTACTTGCCGCGTGTCTGACCACGTACGGATTCATTCTATTTGACAGCGTATGACCACATACGGACTCGTTCTACTTGCAAGTTTAACCGCGTAAGGAACGTTCATGCTTCTTGAGAGTGTCTGACTACGTGCTACTCGTTCCACTTACAAGCATCTGGTAGCAAACTTATTCTACTTGCGAATGTCTGGCCGCAAACTCATTCTCTTTGTGAATGTCTGATTCTAATCTTACTTATTCTATTTGCGAATGTTTAATCACAAACCTACTTATTCCAGTTGCGAATGTCTGATGTGAATGTAAACTTACTTATTCCACTTCCGCGGAATGTTCAACTACAAACTTACTCTGCAAGTGTTTGAAGACTATAAATTTTCGTAACCAGGCCCATCATCATTTTGAAGATCGAAGTAATCGTTTCTGACATTAGAGTTGAACCTAATAACAAAGATTGACATCAAGTTAAATAGAAATTACGTCTCAGTGTTCAAGGTTCAATAAAGCGGTCGGTTCGAAAAAAGATCGTACAGCGAATTTTAAGAAAAAAATGTGAAACAAATTTTTGTCGTGCTTAAATTTGCAAGAAAAAAACTGTTTTCATAAAAAATTATCTCTGAAAAGAACAAATTGAAAGTGAATCGTTGTATGATCTTCTTTCACAAAGTTAAATCAGTTTAAATTATCAATTTTTCGTCGTCGGTACAGTCACGCTCTTTATTGTACGTGAGATAATTTTTCGTAACATTTATTTAGAAACAAGATGCAAAGATGCATCTTACGTGTCGTCATCGTATATATTAAACGCGAATGTTATATACAGACGAATTATATATTATATATTATATATTATATATATTCAGACTGTTTGCACGAAAGAAGAAACAGACGCAAGCGTACAAATATAACAGGTATCGTAATTCGTTTTATTCTTCTTTTTACTGCAACGAACAACAATTGACCGTTTAATCCGGAGAAATATTAATTGCAACACTCTTCGCTTTGAATGCGATTCGAATGAATTTTAATTCCGACTATATAGCGAAAACGCGATTTATCGGAAGTTTCGCGCGCGATGAATTTAAACGGCACGTCAAAAGAATTCTCACGGCGTTAAATTCGAAAGGAAAAAGAAAGAATTAATTGAAAATCACGGGGCGGAGATCGGCGGAGAGGATCCCATCGCGGGCAATAAATTTCAACGCGGATTTCTCCCTTGAATCGCGGATACAGCCCAGAGGTCGCATTTGGTCAGCCCATTACTTAATCTAGCTCTGGGAAATTTACATACCTCGTCGTTTAAATCATGCCGGCGGAACTGTGCACCGGATAAATGTAGCGGGAAACGGTGGAAAAGGAAGGGGTTGCGTTATCGGGAACGAATGACAAAGATAATATTATCTGCGAAAAAATCCAGCGGGGGAAGGAGGAGAAATTCTTCAAACGCGTCGGAATTTATTTTCACGCGCTATTTGTGTAGCGAGTAACTTTCGAACACGCGGCACTCGTTCCGGTTCCCCTCTTGCACGTAATTCGCACCGATTATCCCGACGGGGTGCGCTTGTCCCCTCGATTTCTCGTTTGTCTCTCTCTCTCTTTCTCTCTTTCTCTCGTTTTCTCGTCGATGTAAAACGCGCACGTGTCTCGTCGTATCTTGCATCGTTGCCACGTTACGCGAGTATTCCCCGTATTCCAGCGAAAAATGTCACACGCGAGGAATAATTGCATCGATTTCTACACGTATATCCCCGGAACGCGTGCTCGTAATTATCGTCCCGGGCGCGGTGTTATCTGTCCCAGGCCGGCACGTCGAACCGGTTTTACCGGCAATAAGTGCGTGCATCGAAAAAATTAGAGATAATGTGTATCCGACACACGGTCTGTTACTCACCGATTGCTCTCACTTAACATTGCGATTATCGTTATAAAACCAGCTTTATTGGCAGCCAACGATCCCAGTGGGTCGCTTTTAACCTCCCTTTTTCGTTTTCGTCCCTTTCGTTCCATATATAGTCGAGTCACGGTCGTCCGATTCATTGACAGCCGATTAAACGTCGTTTCGTTTCCAAAGTAGATTCTTGATAGCGTCGAGGATTTCTCGCGGGTTCATTAATAAGTTTCCGTACGTACTCGGCATGCAATACCGAAATTATCTGGAGTGAAACGTACAACAGTTGGAGCGTTCAATTATTATCGGAGTGATGGAAATATTTGGCCAGGTATATTCACGGCTCGAGTTGGCTTTTAATTCCGTCCTTAAGAATTGGGAACGCGTGAGGTGAAAATATCCCCCTGGAAACGGGCGTCCGATCATTCACTCATCTGCGCTACTTTCCGTCCTTTATTTTCGCCCCCTCGCCACTGTATGCTTTCACGTATGCAGATCGATCGCAATCGAAATTTACCGGATCGCGAAAGAATATATATAATTTTCCAAATGCGTGCAGTATTTTTGTTTTCTAAAGAAAATACGTAACTGTCAGGTTTTGTCAAACATGCGTTCACGCACGCAAGTATTCATTTTTCCTTCGAAATTTCTAATTTCACTTCGAATCATCTATGAGCTATATATCGCGTCGATTCGAAATTAAATCACGCATATTTTCCAACAAAAGAATTTTCTTCCTTGGATGTGAACGAAAGGCGATTCCAAACTGTTTCCAAATTTTTCAACGACACGCGCGAATGAATGTCGTTGAATTTGCGCTTATTGCGTAAGATCTCGGCGGATCGATGCACGAGGGCGTGCACGCCGCAGCGAAAGCACACAAGTTAATAATACGTCAACGTAATCTCGGTTGGCTGGAAAAGTTGGGGCCGCCGCGAGCGGAGGAGCCTCGCCTTCGTGAAAATTCGCGGGCTTTCCGATGCAAATTTCGTCGCGAATAATTATGATAAGCAGCCGCGATGATTAATTGCCCGTGCTCCGCGCTTCAACTCGACTGGGGTGGGAGTAATTACTTTCACGCGCGGATTTCCTCCCCCCCGCGATATCTCAGGGACCCTAGCTGCGTAAACGTCGCGTAAATTGCAAGTTTCTTCGTGCAAACGAAACGACGAAACAAAAGCCGTGGACTTTAGACGGAACGACTGTTGAAGGGCCGACGAACGAACGAGCTGATAACAAGCTCGATAACGTTCGCTCGAAGCAGCTAATTCTTGGTGTTCCCGTTGCCGATCTCATTCTCGGGAATTGCTTATGCGAACGCGTTTGCATCAACACTCGAATCGTGGAATTTTCGTCGCGTATCGCGAGGTAGCGTGGAATCAGAGTGATAAGAGTTATTTTAGTTTGTGTCTAAAGTATGAGTCCCGACCTTCTAGATCTGCGCCTCATTGGGCCAACAAAAATTTGCCGAGGACCGCACGTAGTTTATCATGTTTCTTTTATCAGTTCAGTGTATACCTATATCACTTACGAGGATATTAAACAACGACTTTTATGGTGAAACGATACGTTGATTAGAAAAATATGAAGAAAATATGAAAATTTTTAATGAGGACACTGAACTTGTTTTTCTTTTTTAGATATCAGTTCATCGATATCTGGTTTGATACAGTAACAATATGAAGAGTACTTTCAAGGTTTTTCTTCTTATTTTATTTCTTGTGTGCTTCGTATCTGGGGAAAAAATCTGCTCGCAAATATTCCCCAAAAGGGGCATTTCAATTCCAATTTTGATTGTACAGCTCGAGTCGCGGGTTGGACACGCCTGTTCCAAAGGCTACTTTCTTGATAATCTTCATATATATATATATATATATATATATATATATATATATATATATATATGGAACAACATTATATCAGAAATCGCAGATGGTAGAGATCGCATGGAGGAAATTGAAGGTTGGGACGATAGTACGAAGAACAGGGGCAATTTATTCGCATACATTGGCGGTGATTGGAGTTTGATTGTCCGTCAGTGTTTCTGATCATAGTGATCGCGGTTTTGGTCGATTTGAGAATGTGGCTCGATTCTCTGAAACCACGGTCAGATTACACACTTCATTTACGTGGCTGTCCAACAAGCTAATTGCTACTACGGAAAGTAGAGCTATATCCTTCTCTTTGCGTCTACTATTCTTACTTCTCTTAATATTGATATTTGTTATTTAATTTTACTTCAATAACGATTCTTATTAATCTATTTTACTTACTTTGTAACTACTATTGTTACTTGCCTTAATATCGATATTTCTTATTTAATTTCCTTTCAATGATGTTTCATATTAATTTATTTCACTTATTTCTTATTATTTCATTTCAATAATGATGCTTATTAATTTATTTTACTTATTTTGTAACTACTATTGTTACTTGTCTTAATATCGATATTTCTTATTTAATTTTCTTTCAATGATGTTTCTTATTAATTTATTTTACTTATTATTTTTAGATATTCCAATCGTTTCAATTATTTTAATTTCTTGGTAATTGTTTTATTATTTCGCAGCAGTCACACTATTTTGAAATGATTTTCCCCGTTTAACGTTAGGAAATGTATCTCTCCTACAAATGGGGGGGGGGAAGAAAATATTGCAGAATTAATGGATATTTCTAATATGCTCGCGACGTATATGCGCGCGTGAATGCACACGAATGACACCGACGTCGAAGCGAATTGTTCGCTTTCAATCACAGCAGTTCTGTTCAAGTGATATCCGATGAACCGCGAATTTCGATCTGTAACTTTATTTAACCTTCTGTCAAAATTCTCCGACTGACGAGTGGCGTCCTTCAGCAGCTGCTTCAATTTGTCAAAACTTCCATCCGGATTGCCGGAGAGCGTTTACTATTCAGTAATACCTTTGGTAGGCTGAAATTTCGCGCCTCTCGAAATGCCAGCGACCAGCCGGAAAAGGGATTCGGACGCCGCGCTGGTTACTCACCGCCAATAAGTCACAGAAACACTTTAGGGAAATTGTCGTTCCTTCCTTCCTTCCTTCCTTCCTTCTTGTTCTGGCTCGACGTGCCAGACGTTCGTCTTCGTGGCCACTCCGCGAGTCTGGATTGTGGCCGGTTACCAATCGCTCGAATACCTGGAGGATTTCACGGAGGTCGTGTTGAAGCTACGACGTGTTCGGCCACGACGAAACTCCACGTTTAACGAGGACGATGACGAACGAAAGTTTGTAGTAGTTCGGTGAAATTGAAGTTCCGCGCTGCTGCAGACTCGAAAATTTTACACATCGGTCAATCGGTGAAACGCTTCTCTGAACTCCTCTCAACAGGTTCACAGGTATTGTTTCGAACGATATTTTGGTAAGCGCCTCAAGAGCCGCTGGAAATGTACGAATAAGCTTGAAAATCGGCGTGATCTTTCACAACAAACGATCCTCTAATTATATCAAATATTCTAAGACCAAAATGGAGATTAATTCTCTTTCAGTCTGTAAGTAAGATTCTACGTTATTTTACTCTGGAAAAAGTGAAGTATAACTTGTTCCCTGTATGGGATAAAGAACACCACCGTGGAGAATTTACAAACATATTTACATTCCCTTCTCGCGAGAACTACCTTCAACGATGAAAAAGAAAGTAACTTGATTCGATCTCTATCGTTACTCTGTTCCCACGTCGATCTCTGTTCGTGAACGTGAACTATATATACGGACCGTTTAGACGTGGACGTGAGCATTCTAAACGGGAAACGTTATCGAGAACGGTGGCAACGCAGAAAGAAAATGGCCCCTCGAAACTGTGGCCATTGAACGCCCAGCGAGATAAACTGGCAGGAGATTCCACGCCGGTATCTTTACATAAAGGCTTAAATCTGCTGGCAGATACCCCGGGGTTCATTGTGTCACGGTTGAAATTGCAGCGGCCGCGCCATTAACCAATGCGCTCGCGGGATAATTACCCCTTTTCCAAGCCTGCCGCCTTGTTTCCCCCCCCCCGGACTATCTGTCCGACGATTATGCCGCTCTCGCATCAATTCGCGAACACCTTGCCCCCGTCCTTGTGTCGCGTCGCGGCCTCTAATTGAGATTTTATCGACGGATAAGCCTGCCGGATTTTCGTCGGAGTCGCGCTCGACCAGTTTCACGCGCACTCTCGTTAATTACGCCCGCCGTTAACAACCAGGCCAGGCGAAAACGCTCCGATGCAAATTCCGCGTGTCAATGGTTGGACGCGTGTTGGCGCGTGTGCGTCGCTTCCGAGAGAGAGCGACGGATTCGAAAATCTGCGAAAATTTCGTGTCTCGGGTAAAAAGTCGCTTCGAGTGTTCAATGAGTGCTCCTCCCAGGCATAGACAATATTTAGCGTTGAATTTCGAGTACTTATCTCAGGGACAGGCAATATTTGATAATGTAGCAAGAGGAGATAAAAATATTGTCGATAAATTCTATTCAATTTAATTTAACTCGAACTCTGAGTTGAAAGAAAAACCACAGTTAAGACAAAAGATAGAGTGAGTTCTTCAAACTCTGAATAGGTCCGTTTGCACGATGAATCGCGGATTCAAGCTTAGTTGCGATTTATCAGTCGAGGAATGTCGACGCGAAGAAATGGATTGGCCGAGGTAGAGAGAAAGCGTGGAAATTCTTTAGGCCAGAAGTGGCTAGCTGGCGGCCCGCGGGCCCCTACTTTCCTCATCGCTATCCCCACCACTGCATCTCTTCGCTACATTGAAATTTCCTTGCCGCGCATGAGCCCCACTCTCTCACTCTGTTGATTTCCCTATTAAGCAAGCGGAGAGATTAACGCAGTAGATTAGTGATCAGGAAAGTGGGAGCATGAGCTCGCGGATCGCCAGTTAGCCAGCTCTGTTCATACATCGTGTGAAAAAAGTAACAGAAAGCGAGTTATTTGAAAATAGTAGATGATGAATTTCGTTTGTTTTTGATCGATATTGATTCTGATGATAGTGACATTATTCTACGAAAACATGAAAAAGGCAAGGAGACTTCTATCTGATGAGGAAGGTAAAGTAATATTACACATAGTGAAAATTGTCTATTTAACAACGACAGCATTCCTGATCGATTTCAATTTTCTGGTGTCGCACATTATGAACAATGATTCAATATTTCCAATAAAACTGTTCACGAATTGTTACTTGTAATTTTCACTGTCAAATAAATAATTCACTAGGTACGCGTAAGAAGCCGAAAAAGTCAGAGTTATTGTAAGTTGTACTACTTGAGAAAAGGGGTTCAATAAAGAAATTTCAAACTGAAAACACAAGTGTAAGAACAAGCGTGTGGAGTTTGTAACACTTATAGCGAGTGAAACGAGTCTCTACTCGGATTTTCTATCTCCTCGGTTGCGTTCGTAAGCCCGCTAAAGCCACGGCGATACTTGACAATTTTTAAGTTACTTAGGGGCGTCTGGTCTATAATTTGTACGTGTTACTTCGAACTCGCGGGGACAATAGAATATTTCATTTCGCGTGTACCATTTCTGCGCCCGCTTGTATTTGTCTCGGCACTAATAATAAGGTGAAACTAACGACACTCGCAATCAATGTTACACGTTTGTGGAACGTGTTCCTCGAAATTACGCAGTCCATTTCCAAGTTTTCTAAATTCTACATTTAACGAAATTCTATAATAAATGTACAGAGTTTGTTGCACAAATGAGGACTGACGAGAGTGTTGCACAATTTACGAACCTATCGAATCGACTCTCTTGTCATTAACACTAGAACTACCGACAGTTAAGACGAAGTTATTTCTACCAAAAGTTATTTTGATTTCTAATAAATAAAAATAAAATAAAATTCATTATATTATTTCTTTAGTCATCACTGTAAAAGTCATTGCATCATTGCGGAGAGAAAATTGTAACATGAAATAGAAATTTTAAAATAAAATTGTAAAACCAGTCATTTTGGTGTGGTAGTTCTAGTGTTAAAAATAAATCAATTCTCACGTTTTCGTAAATATCGTGCTTTAGAATAAACAACAAACGAGAGTGTTAACTATTTAAAAAAAAAAGTCTATGCTCACCGAAGAAAAATGATTCAGAGATTGAATGTCTAAATATTTATAGAGTCTAAGAGGATTCAGATTTTTTTTTTTTTTGACGAACTCGAAAGGGAATAAAGTGGAATAGGAAACGGTAAATTTCGCTCGCGTTTATTCGTCGACCGTGTACACGGTCGCCAGCAGCTCGTAGGACACGCCAGCGACTATAATTGAGATTTTATCGGGCCGTTAAACGTTGTGAAGTTCCGGTGCAACACGTGCCAAAGTTTGCACGAGCCGCGCCTCGACGCTTCTTCAAACCGCGCCCGATGCGTCAAATCGGCCGTTCTTATTCGACAACGACACCAGCGATCTCTAATTGACGTTTAGTACGAGAACGATCTCTCTGTTCCAGGACCGTACACGCTGGGATTTCATACGCGAACTGCGCGATGATTGCCACGCCGGGCTTTTCCAGGCAACGACGAAAAATCGGTGAGTCTTCATTAAAACTTTTATATTATTTTTTTTTTTGTTCGATATTTAACGCTTCCGAAAAAGGAATGAAAGTGAAATTGATATAATTGGAATAATTTTCGTTCGCGTACTTTATGAAAAGTCGTCCGAATTTTCGAAAAATTTGCGCGACACACTATGAATTATTATTGTTTGCTTGTTCTGCTTGTTCTTCCACAATTTCCTTACGATTTCCTTCTACTCGAAAATGTTAGGCCATTTTTTTATGATAAACCTCGCCACACTGGGATCAACAGCTACAACGAACTTTCGTACACGAGAAATGAAAGTGCAAATGACGGGACGTGATGTTTCAAAAATCGTGCAGATGTCTAAACAATTTTTATGAAAAATTACGAACTGCTGTTATCCGTTAGTTTCTCAAATTTTAGATTAGTTTAGATTTTTTTTTTTAATTTCCTATCATACGATTCTCTGGATTTCTACACTCCTGCTCGAAAATGTCGGGCCATTTTTAATGAAACTTCGCCACACTGGGATTCACAGCTACAATATTGAACTTTTGTACAAACGAAACGCAGTGATGGGTATTTTATGAAGAATCGTGCACATCTCTACAAAATTTTTATCAATTATTATTATTTGTTAATTCTATTATTAAACACATAGGCCTCGTAGATGGGTAGAAAATACTCTAC
Organism: Tetragonula carbonaria; assembly: GCA_032399595.1. Taxonomy (NCBI): domain Eukaryota; kingdom Metazoa; phylum Arthropoda; class Insecta; order Hymenoptera; family Apidae; genus Tetragonula; species Tetragonula carbonaria. Next base: position 8,859,015 of record JAUCRC010000012.1, on the reverse strand, counting down.
CTTTTAATACCTTATCTTATCTTTAATCCCTGTCTACACTCTCGCACAAACATGCTAGATTTGCTAGATTTCTTTGTCATTTTTAATGAAACTTTTGCATTCAGACATCGTGTCTGAGGCAAATCAGTAAAACAAAGCACGCAATTTGCATTCGCTGACGCCCGGCGTTGAGAATTGAGATTAACGTTGCTGTTGAAATTGAACATTAACATTACATAACGAGTATGGCTCGCTGTAGCGCGAGGAATTAAAAGAGAGATATGCTAACGCGATGTTAAGTAACGTTTTCTACGGCTGATTTCTTCTTTCTCTTTGCAGCTTAAATGCTAATTGCGCGTGATACGAGAACCACCTATATCGATTTCTCGCGCGATTTCATCCAGTAATTAAATATTTCTCCGGATTTTTAAATACGATTCTACCTTTCTCGTTGAATTGATGTATTATATAAACCCGAGGCGGCGATTTAACGAAACGGCAATATCGCGTTCAGTAACGCGAACGAAGAAACAATGTCATTATTCGATTATGTCATCTCTGTCCGTTGATAATTCAGTCGATTAACTGACGGACGATCGCGGCTGTTTATTTGGTTATTAAATTGATTCCGCCAAATCTGACAATGTTTATTCATCGTTCTTACGATAATAATTTTATCAAAGTCTTTGATGTCCTTGATTGCAGATATTTCCGATTAATCATCAAAAGAAAGGAAATTCAGCGTCAAATCTGTCCTCTCAAATGAAGTTTCATATCTTCGTGGGCAGGGTGTTTTCCATGTACAAAGCGGCCACCGTAGTGTTTTAATCGTTATTTTTAATTGCAATTATTTTTGCACAAAATTCTACCGCGTAGGTCTTTTCTGTTTATTTATTTCAATATTGCTACAACGGAGCATCTCGTTAGTAGCTGTTTCGAGAAAACGACGAATTAAAGCACAAAATTCAGAGACGTCAAAGTAAAAAAAAAGAAAAAAGAAAAAAAGAAAATGCTTTTATTCGTACATTTAACGAATAATCACAAATCTCTAAAAGTACACTGTTTTATATCTGCAAAATATAAAAAAAAAGAAAAAAAAAGAACAGTTATAAATTAGTAATTTTCGACTGCAGATCTACAATATTATAGAATTAAAATGCATTTCGAATCGCAGATGATTATTCGGCTGTTAAGAGGAAGAAAATCGCGACTCGAGAAAATCAGTAGCGCGGACCGCAAAGAAAGCGACGGCGTCGTTCGCCAAAAATTCGAAGCTAGAACGGAGCAGCTGCACGAAAAATTCACGAGCAGCGCGCGAAATATTCAAGATACGAAGGGGATCGCGCACCGGGATTTCCGATCAGAAGGATGTGCACCGTCTGTTCTGATAATCCACCGGCTATTCGAATACATTACATCGCCCGATACAAAACTTACGCAAGGACGCAGGACAGGGCGAGAACCCAGAGGGAAGAAGCGAGACGCTCGCTGATTCTTGTCACGCGTCGCATCCGCGACACGTGCACGCGCCTCGACTCTTAATTCCAACTTAAGCGCCGATCCTCTTACGTTCTCATCGATTAAAGATGCCTATCTCCAGCCAGCGATCCGACCCGGAATCGGGCTTTCGCGGCACGCGGGCGAAATACCGAGCGCTCGGGAACAAGAAAAGGCACTCGGAAGACGAGACTGCCATCAGAGCCGGCCTTAACTAACGATCCCCTAATACATTAGCCCGGTGCTAATGCACCGAGCCGCGTGCACGCGAGACGCTCGTTCGTTCTCGACGCGGATTCGTCGGCAACGAACTCGACGCGAAACTATGCTACACATAATGCTCGTCGAGATTACCTCGCTCTTCCCACGTTTCTTCTTCGTGGCTTTCGCTTTCGTGGCTTCGCTGGAATTTTAAACGCCTTTGCCCCTGGCAAATTGTTTTTGCGTTAGCCTGTAACGTCGGTCGCTGCGTGAGATCTCTTTTCTCGTTTAGTTGGCTTTTAGCGTTTGGGAACTTCGCTGCACTTTGTTGTAACGCACGATTGAAATTGTTCAAGTCTCGTGCTCAAGCATTTTGAATAGTTCCTGTTTCTCACGAAGAACCACCCCCACCGTCACGGTGAATGAGAATGGATATTTTATTTGAGTGACCGAGCTTTCGACTAACGGATTACCGGTCTCTATTTTATTAATTATTTTAATTATTTATTTTAGTTGACTATGAGTAGATTCTTCCATTCTGCTCGCTGCACGCGAGCTTGTTTTATACAGATTGTCAAAGCCAGAGGTGGCTAACTGGCGGCCCTTGCCCCCACTTTTCTGACCGCTATCCCCACCATTGCATCGATCTCTTTACGTTGAGTGTCACAATATATGCTTAGGTGTACACACTGATGGAAATGTGCCTGAAGGAATTTACATGAAGAAACTATTCAAAAGCCTACCAAATCGAATGATCGAAGTTATACAAAATAAAGGAGGCTCAATCCACTATTAATGTTAAAAAAGACTTGAAAATTTCGTTTAATTATGAAGGCTACTTTGTTTTCTTTGTTACTGTCTTATAACTTTGTCCAAATTACATTATTTTTGTTCAAATTAAGAATTTGCTAAAATATTCGCTTTAATTTACGGAAATCTCGACTGAAATTACATAATTTTAATTTGTATGTAACATTGTTTACGACAAATATGATGAAAACGTTTGTACTAGTAATTTTACAGCGTGTCTTATAATTTTACAAAAAATATATAAATTGTTTTTTTTTTTAACACAACTGCTAAAATTAAACGAAGATAGGGAAAATAGTTAAATACGGCCTGTTGCTACGGGCCGAAAAAAATGACATGATAAATATTGTTTGGCCATATCGAATTTCGAATTCAATTCACATGAATCAAGAAGTTAATCCACTGCGTGTAATGTATTACTGTACGGATTTCAGGTTCGTTGAAACGCTTGATATCCCGGAATAAGTGAAATCAAAATTTTGCCCGGAGAGATTGTTTTGCATAATGGAACTGCGCTGGAACTAAATATTCAGCAACAGAGAACAAAGCTGAGACAAAGAATACTCGCGAACAATCCCGCGACGGCGTTCGACGAAAGTCATTTCGAAGTTGATCCGTGATTCCCAATATTCCTTATCCCATGAACATTACGCTCGGCGTCGTCTGCCGCGGAACTTTTAAAAGGCAGCTTCCTGCGTGCTCGAATCGTTCGCTCTTCTTATTGATAAACTCGCCGGAGACTGGCGAGTCGTGTGGCGGGGAAGTTTCCGAGTCGTGGCTCGATCTTTCTTTCTTCGGGCGGAGCTTCGGAACGCCGCGAATATAACGTCTCGAATTGAATCCATCGGCAAACAGCAAACCCGTAAGGCTGATTTCCAGTCGTTTCGTAGTTGAAACACCGACCGAAACTTGATGCACGAGCTGTTTACTTTCAATCGAGAGCTTTGTCTCGAGACAAGTTTCCCCTCGCGGTTCTCGATATTAAATGTAATAGGAACTTTCATTCGCGCACAACGTTGCACGGGACTTTTTATTCGTACAGAAAATTATACGATATAATTTTGAACGTCGTTGTTGTCTTTGGAGTTGTGGAAGAACTTCAACGTCAGTCAAAAGTTATCGAATACGGCGAAGATCCGCAATGATTTTTTTTCTATGGATGAAGGAATTTTGAAGACTTCAGGATTCACCGTGATTTCAATCGCACATTTTTCGCAGATTATATATCATTCGATGCAACTTTATAAAAAGAGAAAAAAAGTATAGCTTACGCATAAAATCAAAAAATTACTGGTTCAATTAATACTTTGATTTTGTAATATCTGCTGCGTGAAAGACAATGAAAAAAAAGACGAAGAATAATTCCTGTCTTTCCTCGTTAACAGAATTTTTTCACATCCACCAGAAACAACGATGTACAAGAGGTGATTACTCCAGTTAACCAAAGTAACAGAATAACAAAGTTGAAAAGATAGAGATAAATGGACAATTCTCCATATTATGGGACTCGGGGGAAGGGAAACCGACAGGCATTCGAGAGTGCCATATAAATTAAGCTTTCCTAGGTAATGCATCGTGGCCCAAGGAAATTACGATCGTGATATAGACGGGACCGGATATTTCGAAGGGCAGAATTAATTGGAAACATTGTTTGCAGCAGCTGAGGAAAAACGAGAGTTCTCACGCGATCTTTTATCAGACAGCTGAGATTCTACGCTCGTCACCGATGTTTCCTTTTGATTTCTGACGCCATCTTTCCTCTCAATTTACTCCAAACACTCCCTTATTCTGTCGCATCGATGCTTCAAAGAGACACGAATCGAATATTCATTAGATATATTAGATGTAGACTAGATACGCGTTAAATATAGAGATAAATCAACACAGAGATCGTTCCGTATTTAAAGTGACTCGGCGATCCTGAATAACGAGAATAATTTCATTAGAATCGAGATGGATTTCCTGCTTTCTAGCCTTCAAGGATTTTAGCTTTACCAACTGGAAATACGCGGTGGAAAAACGTGTTTAGCTTCTCCGATCGAAAGATTTTCTTCGCCGAGTTACTCGATGATATTTGAGTGTTCCCGAAGCCAATGCAAATATTTATCGTGATTCGTGTCGATTGATGGTGTCGCATTGAAATGGAAAAAAAACGCAATTGTTTGTCGTATCGAGTTATGTACCTGAGCAAAACGATTCGTCGTCGGTGATGAATCGGACAAAAAGTTGAAGAGAGCGATCGTTCTGTTTAATTTAATTTAACTCTCGTGCAGAACCATCGTGATATTCGTATATGTCATCCATGAGTTATACTCACTGACCAAAATGCATATTTCGTTTCTGAACATAGATGCGCGACAGAAACGTAATTAAACATAAAGAAAAAAATTTGAAATTGGCAATGAACAAGTTTAATTTAACAATCTCAACATGATAATAAAGATGATGCAAACCATTTGATAATCAACGTGTGAATGATATAGCATGGATCTAAAGCATGCATCAACGCATAAATCACATTCTTTACATTGTTACTTGTCTACTTTACAGTCGGATGTTACGTTTGGTACATACAACACTTTCGAGTTTTGATTTCTTTTTTCTTTTTCGAATTCGGATTAAAATATGTGCTCGGAAAATTCCTCTCAGTGAGACGTAATAGATTGTTTCTTTTGCCTTGGTTTATGGTTTAAAGCTCGTAAAGATATTTTTCACACATTTGTTGTTTCATTAGTTCCAAGTGAAAGCTGGAAAAATGTTCGAGGCGCGTATATATATACGCCTTTCGTAGTCAAAGGGTTAATGAACGAATCGCGAATCGCGGTGAACAGACGCGGTTCGTAGAATTGCGAAAATTCGATGAAAGCGCGGCCAGAGAAAGAGAGAGAGAGAGAGAGAGAGAGAGAGAGAAAGGCGGGTGAAAAGTGTTTGCGTCGGAGCGATGGTGGTACTCGTGGAGTGCACTCGGTGCAACGGTGTTGGAGGCGTGAGACAAGTAGTTTGAAATTACCGTACGAACGAGGAATGCAATCGAAGAGAGCAAACGAGAAGTTTTATGCGGGGGAACTTGAACGAGAACGCGGTTTCGATTCGACGGGCGGAAAGATAGGTGAGCATACGTTTGCTTAGAGAATTAAAGATTCCACTATGTAGATTCTCGCACTCTCACCTCCCGATTCCCATATTCATTTCTTATGAATCATTCGACGTACGCGCATGCATCTAGAACAGGGGTCACCAAAATTTTTTCACAGTGGGCCACATAGCTGACAAAATGACGAGCACAGCCGGCCGCATAATCACTAAATTAAGTTCAGCATTCCGTGTTAATCATGGGTGAGTGGCATGCAATGCACAAAAAACAAGGACAACCAACATATTTATTTACTAAAAAAGTTATCAAAGAAAGCGACGTTAGCAAAAAGATAGTCACGTCAGACCTAGTGTGCACATATCCGAATTTCGCGCAAATTCAAGTATCGTCGGCGGGCCGTAGTTTTGGTGACCCCTGGTCTAAAATCACGCGATCGTGACGAAAATATTCGGATCGGTGAACCACCAATGGTTCCTGATTGAAGCGACCGAACACTGAACACTGATGTAAGAAGCTCGAACGAAATTTTGAAGCTGAAATTTTCGGTTTTATACGTTTTATATTGGTACGACAAGGGTTGTTCCAGAGGTTTCATGCAACGCTTCTAGCGAACCGCAGAAAGTTTTGGAGAGATCGTAAATAAGAAAAAAATCGAAGTACAAAATATATTGTACATCTGTTGTTTGTCATGTGGAAAACGTGCACGTTGTCCAATTCGACAAAATCAGATCGCACACATTAGTGACGAGTATTATTAATCGCACGAAATATACAAACGAAGGCTTGTAACATTTCACGAAGAGAAATTTCAATCGCGACAAAAGTGAAAATCGCATCGCGAGTATTTTTGAAAATTCCCAGAACACGCTTCGTTTTAGGTCTGGGGGGATTGTGGACGGGCGCGACGAGACGCTGACGCCTCTGAGAAACGGCGCCATAACGAGTTTGTCAAGCGATCGGACGAATTAGTCGAGAAAAGCGGCTGGTCTTTCTCAGCTGACGATCGTTCTCAGCGCGGAATCGTGGGCGGGCCGCTTGTTAACGGAAGTGGGTACTACTCCCTGGCCCGTTCTCGCGCTGATAATGGAACTTCTCGATTGAATTCGCCGCGATCATTCGCCGTGGTTGTACGGAATGAATCGCGGCGGCGTGATGACGCGCGTCGTTCAATCTCGGCCAATCGAGCCGGAATCGTATGGAAAAAAAAACCCGAGCGGTAGCAGTGGAAAAGAAAAAAGAGAAAAAAAGGAAGAGGGAGTAAAAAGAAATCCCGTTCCGTCCCTCCCCCGTCTGCTAATATTTATCCACGAGAAATTACATTTCCTGCCTAAGGGGATAACCTTCCGCTTCTCCGCTCGAAAATTTCCTACTCGCCGCGCTGCGGCGAATTTTTATCACGATTCGACCGTGTCTCCGCGATTAAACGTAACCGCGAAAGCCGGCTGGGAAACTCTCGCCTCTCGATTAATGGGCACTCGGCCCATTCGTCGTCGACCGTTCGATGAATATTTGAACGTCGTTAGGCCTTTTAGACTTTTTCAATTTTCTCGGAGTATTTCTTCGGGCAAATAAGTTTCGAGTTTCGCCAGCGAAACGATTGCAGTAATTGCGATTTTATTGAACAACGAGAGGTTAAAGTAGGATGATCGAGGATTCAGCGAGATCTCATTATACACGTAGTTTGTCAAACGTCAATTTTAGTAATATTGCATCAAGTTACGCCGTTCTTCTTGCTCGTTTTCGGTTGAAAAATGAAATAAGTTATCTACGATTGCGTGTGATTGAACAATCTGAAAAATTTGTTTAGCCTGTCCTTTAAATTATCCGTAGTTCCAAACGTAGGGCTATTTGATTTTCTAGGGAGAGCGGGGCAATTCGACAATGAGTTATTAACATTAAGTAAATTTTTTGCATTTCTTTAAATGAAAGTGTAATTCTAAACCTTCTAATTTTTTTTTCTTTTTTACGTTCTTTGGAAGCTTGTTTAGACCAAGAATAGCCTATTAGGCTTCTTCCACGTCAAAAATTCTAAACACTGCGTTCACGTCCATTTTACTATTTTGAACTGTCTGTGCAGCATCAAACAATACTTTATTTGTCCATAATTCTCCCTTGTTAGGTTTTCTTTTATATTCAGTTATATATATGTATACATATACATACATACATACATACATACATACATACATACATACGTATACATATTTTTACAAATAGATATAGATTTTAAATATTTATTTTATATTTAAGATTCAATAATTCTGTTCAAAAAAACTTAAACATCCTATAGATATAAGATCGTTCGAGAGAGATTAGAGATTATACGTAGGTTTCACCGGTTTTAGATAATTCCGGTAATTAGATGCCGTACTAGCGTCTCGATTTACTCGAGTTACACGAAGTGGATAACAAAACGCCGTCTCGAGGATTACGTTAAATCGCAGGGCTCCAGTTTCTATTAGATAAGCGTCACAGGTACACCGAATTCTGCGGACTTTATTCGCCGATATTCCCACTCAGGTTGTGATTTTTCTGGAAAAATTCTGTAACATTTGTTCCATGTTTGCATTGTATTACACAAACGTATAGATCAAATATTTGAAACTACGTTAAGTAAAAAAAGGGGGAAAAAAAGAAAGAAAAGAAGAATCCTTCCATGAGAAATATTACAAAATAAATATAAGTATAAAGTCTCCTTGATAAAACGTAGAAATATTAATCCGCTATCCGTTATGACATTCAAATATTCGAAGGAATTACGGTATTTACGCGGGTCGCGGTGAAATGTTCGCGAAAAAACGAAGGGCGGGGGGAGTGGCGAGAGAAGTGGAACATATGAATAGCGATGGCGGAACTGGCTCGGTTTCAGACACACTGTAGTTATACTAGGTCGGGGTTTCCATTCTTTGGCAATGCTTTCGACTTCCCAGAAGGATACGCCTTTTTCGTGTCTGGCCATGGCTGGACTTAATTCACTGTTCGTCCGTGCACAGGTATTATTCGCCCCTGCCCCCCCCCCTGTTGGACCGCCTTTTCGCGATTAATATCGAACAGTCTTTCGCGACGTTGCAATGTTTATACGTTCCCGCTGCGATTACATCGTTCTAATTACCCATCCGTTCTAATTACCCGCGCTTATCAGGAAAACGAAAGGGAAAGTTCGTTCGTCACCGAGCGAGGACGAGAACCCTCTTCGTTGAGTTCCTCCAGCCTTGTTTCACTGTTTTACCGGCGGTGTAGGAGGTTGCTGGCAGGAGGGTGAAAAAAAAAATGAAAAAGGAAAAGGAGAGGAAAGTGGGAGGGAAAAAAAAGAACAAGGAAGAAAAAAACGGTCGTTTCGTGTGCACGGTTTATTAAAGCCAGGGCGTAAAAACTTTGATTCTCCCTGGGTGTCAGAAGCGTGGCAAGAATCGCCAAGTTCAGTTCACGGCTCGTTGAAGCTACGACCGCGTTTAAATTCTGCCGCTCTAAGCGAAATCCGCGCCTCCCCCTCCCATCCCTTCACCCGGTTGAGTTCCTCTCGTTGAAACGTATCCATTCACCTCTTCGCCCTCTTGGCGCTGGCACGACTGTCCTCCTTTCGACATTTTTTCCCCTACCGACTCTCGCAACAGACACACCCCGTTATCGTCTCTGCTATCTCTCGTTTTCCAGGATTTCGTCTGCGGTGTAACGTCAGTTACTCTGGCTTTTATTTACTTCTCTCTCTCTCTCTCTCGTTTTAAAAAATTTTCTTTTTACTTTTGGATGAAAGCTCGCGAAAAAGTCGCGAACTTCGCGGCCAGGGGAGCAAACGCAGCCAGCTCAGGCGTTAACGCGTTTCGAAACGCTTGCTTCCTTTCTCTCGAGGAAGCTCGACTCTTGATAAAGCTTATCCCGCCGTTATTCTTCTTCTTCTTCGTTCGTTCGTTTTCTTTTCCTTTGTTCGAAGACGCCACGACTTTGGTGCTTTGTAGTCACGCGTTTAATTGCTCGTGCTCGTAAGCGTTGCGAGCGGAGATTTACGGGTGGAAAAAAAATTTCCGTTTTTGTTTATTTCGATGTCGCTGCTTTTGTTGTTCTTCTTCTTTTTTTTCATGTAGCGTTGAGTTTACGCGTTTTTTTTTATCTTTGTAGATTCGGAGCGCGTTGGATTTGTTAAATTTATATATCGTTTGCGCGTTATATTTCCATCTTTTTGCAACCATGCTTCATTGCGCTGTGTCCTAGATTTATCCGAAATCCATGGATCTACGGCGACGAAACGTGTGAACAAAAGTGTCAAAGGTAGCATGCGGGATTCGTTCAATCGAAAATTTCCATCGTTACTCGCAGTCGGAGAAATCCCCTTGTATGATAATTGAACATTTTCCAGACAAATCGTTGCTTGTCAATTCTTTTCAAGCTGATTGTCCTGTCTCTATTCCTTGCCTTTTTGTTTTCATTTATCGTTCATTCGCCTAAAAAGAACGACAAAAACAAAAAAAAAAAAAAAAAGAAGAGGGAAAAATCGTTGATTATGTCTACTGGCCCGTTAAGATAGAACTCTGTTTTTCAACGCGAAAACAGAGAGCAACGGGGAAGTCATCGATCAGCGAATTGGCTAGATTGAACAAACCGCGAACGCGTACGAATTTGTCGGCGACAGGAGAACGCGTTGGACGTGTCGCGTGCCCGGAACACGAGGCTGAAACGAGGGTTTGCAACGATGTAACCGCGGCCGCTGTCGATCGCGAAACAATGCGTTTTACTGATATTTCGTTACGCGCTGTCAACGACAGCAGTCACGCTGAATTCGCGATAACGCCCCGTCGAGAGCGGATTACAGGGAAAATGGGGATCGCATCCTTCGAGCGCGCATACCTTCCCAAACGTCCTTTCAACGTTTGTCTGCGTGAACTCTCTGGCCAGAGAGACGATAGATCCAACGATTTCGATCCTTTCTCCAGAGGCATTCAGTGCCAGTGTCGGAGAAATAGCGAAACACGAGACAGGAATTTATGGACAATTAATTCACTCGATCGGATCTCGTTCCCGCGAAATGTAGAATTATCCGCTTTTATTGGAAAATTTCTACGTTCATTTATAAAATATATATATATATATATATATATATATATATATATATGATTGAACTTGACGTCTCTGGAGCAATTTGAAAGGACGAAATTTACATGGACGGAAACGGGGGGAATTTCTGAACGGTTAATTCGTTCCAACATAAATTTGAATTGAAATTCATTTATTCAAACAAACTATCCGGATACACATTTGCGTATACATTTTACAATACGTGTTATAAATATTTTATTTCATAAGTATTACACGATACATTTTACAAATGTTTTATAAAATACATTTGTAAATGAAAATGTTTTATAAAATATATTTGTAAACGAAATGATTGAGCATGACATCTCTGGAACAATTCGAAAGGACGGTGGGAGGGGTAGGAATTTCTGAACGGTTAATTCGTTCCAACGTAAATTTGGATTGGAATTTTCTTTCAAACAAACTGTTGAGACACATTTACATATTGAGGAATTAAGATACACATTTACACATTAGAAATGAATTTACGCATTAATCTCTTAACACATTCGTCCGAGTTAAGTCGGGTTTAAGAAAATGATTCTTTTCCGTCCGAATTAACTCGTGAGACAGTTTTGGTTTCCTATATATAAATACAACGAAATATACAATATAAGTTGTGTTGACAGTGTTGTGCTCATTTCCTCTCACCCGGGTTGAAAAAAAGTTGCCACCGGTGAATTCTAGCTTTTTAATTGGTGCGTTAAAAGGTTAAATCACTTTGTCCGATTATTATCGACTCTTGGAATTAAAACATGCGAGGCATCCTGAAAGTATGAACATTTTCATCTCTCGTTTCAACAGAGAGTGACTTTGAAGTTTTAAAATTCAGGAATTCGATACTTCCTCTTAAAGAAAAGAAAAAAAGAAAAAAAACAGAGAGAGAGAGAGAGAGAAAGTAGAGAAAAATGGAGCAAGCTGGTGAAACAAACTGACCCCGTCTCTGGTCGCTTCGTCGCGCATTTTCATCCACGATTTTTGAAATCGAGCTCGGTAAGGGCCGACCGGGCTAATTGAAACGAGCTTAATTTACAAAATCCTGCGGTCTGCGTTCCCGGATCGGGATTACATGGATTATGGACATGTCACCGCTGTCCCGAAGATGCGTTACAAAGCTGATTACGGCTATTATTTGGTCAAAGCTCGTTGCTACCGATCTTGTGTACCAGCAGCCTTCCCCCTCACCCTCTCGCCATATTAGCTTTACGTTCGTGCACACCGCGCGCCGTGTCTCTACAATAACAGAACGTAATCGCTCGCATCAGCGAAATGCAATCGTGTCAAGCGAAACGCATCCTCGCAGAGACGATTCTGCATGCGTTCGCTCTGTCACAAAGGGACACGATTCTCTGAAACGGACTGAAAGAGACCTGCTTCCATCGGTCGACATTTTGTCGCTATTTTGTAAATCACAGTCAGAAAAAGTAGAGAGCTTGTTAAGAACAAGGCATGGATGTGGACGATTTGATCACTTGGAAAACTCCAAAATTCCAGGCGTCCCATGTAAACTTAGTCAGTCTGAAGTGCGACGAGAGGATGACTAGTCTAACTCGTCAAGTAGGTACTTGTGTTTTTTATTTTGCAATGCGGTTTTCTTGTTCGTTTCAAAGTGTTTAGCGAGCTCGTTATCAGCGGCGGAACAGTGTACAAAAATGTGACGTTAGTATTTCGTTGCGCGAAGATAACAGAGTATTATATAGAAGTGATAATGACTTCGATCGATTTGATCAAGAATTTGATAGCGGTTCATCACGTGAGAGCTAGAAGAATGAAAGTGACAACTGAAATAGAAACTGACAGCGATGACAACATGGTGCAAACTTGAAATATTTTGAATACTGCATCTAACATCATTGTACTTCGTGGAATGAATTTTCCGCCGAAGTCTCTCAGTCTTATTTTCATTGCGACGCGTCAAGCGGGAGTGCAGTAAAAAGTAAAGTCGGATCCATGGAACAATTCAGATCAATTTGGTGTCCGATGTGTTAACACATATCCGTCCGGCATTATTTGCACCGCCATTGACCAAATGCCGGCATTTTTTGACACTATTTGTAGAACGATATGCTCTATATAAAAACAACCTAACTTTTAAAAAGTTATATATTTTTTTTTAGTGAAATTTTGTGAAATGAAATAAAATGAATTTGTATTTATATATACACCTTTATTTTTGATTTTTTTCTTTCTGAAGTTAAATAAAAAAGTTGAAATGAATTACTGAAAACATACTCATTATTTTACTAGAGACAAAGTAAATTATTTTCGAAACTTTAATTTTATCAATAATCAATACACTGAAGTGCTTAAACTTTGAATAAACTTCTTTTATACGCAGTACCGACTAATACGTTTTTAAATTAATTTTTTTTTCGCGTTTGCACCCTTGTACGACGCTGAACTGAAGCTGAAATCAGTTTTTTCGTACAATTATCTCTGTTTGGTAAAAATTACGTTTTAATTTATTCGGATTTAATGAAACAACAATCAATTATTTGCTGCAATATACAAATGACGAATTTTCGTCATTTCGCTGCTGGTGATTGGTGTCTGTGAAATGACGAATTTTCGTCATGCGGACGGATATGTGTTAACAATCAAGAGATCTGAAACTCGCTACCTCAGATTAATCGTCACGTTTCGTGTATTCTATCCTGCGAACGAGTGAGTGTACAAAGACAACGAGAGAGAAAAAAAAAGGAAAAATCACGCGAAAAAGACTATCAACGTCACGAGTTCTTTTTGGCATCGGGGCACGAATTCTTCTTCGAGATCTACGCCATATTTCCAGCCAACAGTCAAACTACTCCGCTCTGTAAAATGGTTCTGACGTTCGCCATTCGAGCCAGGGGAGAGTGAGGAAAGTCAAAGTTCACCGAACCGATCCTTTCCTACACGGTTGAAGATTTATGCTCCCGAGGAAAAATGTGCACGGGGTTTCCGGGTCCCGTGACTGGAGGCGAGAGCGAACGAGAGAAAGAGAGAGAGAGAGTCGTTGGGAATTTGCGTGAGTCACGAGCAAGTGAATTCAACGGCGTGCCAGTAAATAATAAGAATCCAACGGTGTCTTTAGACGTTCGGGCAATTTGGGCTTCTGCCAGGTTGCGTTTCATATCCAGAAAGGTGGTTGCGTGTCGAGGCATTTGGATCATAAATCTCGGGTCCGGCAAGCCCCGGGGGGAGGGGAAAGCATTACCTAATATCCTCCTTATGATTTCGCGGGAGTCGCGTTTCACGCCGACACGCGGACGGAAAACGCTTGGAAAATAATTATTCTGTCGACTTTCGCTCGGTGCACCTAGATCAGACGCATCAACCGTGAAATATCGTTCCTCCCTTCGTATTCTACCCTTTGTTGCTCTGCCAAGCTGTGCACGCTTCGCGTTTCAAAGAGCTTCGAATTTATTACGACGACCATGAAATTGCAATCGGTATGGAAACTACGATTTCGCCATTACTCGTTCTACCTTTTTGTTTCTTTTTTTTCTTTTAATTTAGGATTCAGATATTTATCTTGGCAGAGCGTATAATTTGTCGATCATCGTCAAAAAACTATTAGATGTATCCATAAGCAATGTCGTTTTTTCATGACTGTACAATATTTTATTTTATTTGATACAGTTTCAATCTAGAATGTAATTTGACAATAAGCACACTAAATGTCAATATATTTAAGTAGAATGTAGGTTATAATAAGTGAAATTATTTTCATTGGATGGTCAATGTTTATTAAATTTGAAAAAAGAAAAAACGATATCCCCAATATAATATATTTTAACCAAGGGTCGAGATAGTTAGTTTTAAATTGGTTCTATATTTGAAATGTGTCTTATGTTACAAGTCCCAATGAGTACAGACGGAGAAATGTTTTTAAAACTAAAGAAGTATTCTTCCAAAATAAAATACAGAACAAAACTTAATACAAAATGTAAGAATGAAAATTTTTCTGTTCTGGAGGAACGGATAATTTGTTCATCAGTAGTGAAAGAAGTTTTTAATATAGCAACTATTGACATTGAATACTATTCAATCGATATATACTCGAATATAAAAATGGATTTTTAATCAAATATTTTCTTTCATGGTACTTTTATTGTAGAGATACTAAAATATCTCTTAATATCTGTGACAACACTGTTCAAGAGATTTCCAAAGTCTCGAAATTCCACGAAATTCCACGAAAACAGGTATTTTTTTTATATAAATTCGAACAGAAAAAAAATCCATTAATTTCGATCCGTGCTTATCGATAGATGTATCTATGATCGGATACAGTTACAAGATCAAAAATTATCATGTACATTAAAATCAATTTGCTGACTCTCTGGTGGATACGTTGGGATGATCGATTTGATAATCAATGATAGATCACTCGTTCAACTATAAATATAAATGTCTTTCACTTGATTCTCTGAAGTGACGTCAATATTCCTTGATTCTCTCTACATGCTACATTGCATTGCTGCTACGTATTTCAATAGAAGAACGCGAAACAGCAGACATTGTGATCAATGAGCGTTGCTCTTTATTAAAAGTTACGAAACACGACATCCATTTTAAAAGTTCAATGCGCGTGTACCGTCGAGTCGGTTATGATCTCGACGATGAAGCAACGAATTCATTTCTCTTCGTCGATTTAACCCACTGACTGCCAGCTACGAGTTATCTCGTAGTGTTTTCTTTTTTTCAATAAAAATTACTGTAAATGCCATTTCAATACTAAATCTGTAACTTAGTATTATTACATTTTGGAAAATTTCATGTTTTCTTTAAAATAAAAAATTTTAGCTCCCAGGGCAAGACGCTCTAAATTTGCCTGGCTAACTCAATGGGTTAAGACACTCGAAACGCGAACAGTTTCATCGAAATCGGCAGATCAACGATCAACGGCGACCTGTTCCGCACGCGCACAACGATCCTCTTACTTATCTCGCGCCACCCCACGATCCTAATTTTCTCAACGAAGGCTCTTTTCACAACGCTCGGTGAAATATTCTCTTCTCGAGGGAGATGGACAAGGTACAAAGTGACCTGATTTCGAAATGCACAATCGAAGCACGGCTTCGCGAAACCGCGAAACAGCTCCGCGAACGACTCGAAGGAAGTTCGTTCCCTCTCTCTCTCTCTCTCTCTCTCTCTTTGTGTCTCTCTTTTCATTTCCCGCGAGATCCTCGCGATCGACGCTAATGAGATTTGCCCGAGCCCAGCGTCTTAAATTGGCTCCTCGCTTCGATTATCTCGCATTCGGCCGCGGATCCAATTAGGACGATCAATAGCGCTGCTGGCTGAGCGCTGGCATATAATTATTACAAATAAACTGGCAACGAACGATGGTTCATGCACGTTATTCCGTGAAAAGTGAAGGAACTGGTTCTCCCTCTCTCTCTCTCTTTCTCCCGTTCGTTAAGCGAACGTCTCGTTCATCCTGTCCTTTCCACGTTCTCGAACTTCCTTCCGGTCAGATCGACTTAATAGATCTCGAGGATCGCGCGCGAAACGTAAATTGCGCGCGCGCGGCCACTTTGAGATATTGAAACTACGGAGGGACGGACGGGTCTAGAAGTGACTTCCGCATGAATTTCAAAGAAAGAAGAAAAAGGGGGAGGGGGGAGAAAAAAAGGGGAAAGAAAGGAAGGAAGGAAAGAAGGAAACGAGATTTCTTTGGTCGGAGTCTCTTCTTGAATTAAACGTTGGCGAAGTATATTCGTCGCCGGCGGGGGGGGGGGGGCGAAGATTAATTTTGGCGTTTGTTTTTCCGAACTTTCGCCGCGACTTCTTTCGACTCCATATTTCTTTCGATCGATAAAATTGTCAAGAAAGAGTCCGCCACCGCCGCCGGGAACTTTCTTTGCAATTTACTCGATCGGCGTGGAACCTTCGAAACCTCGGTGAACCTTCGCTGACAAATATCGCGAACGCTGTTTCCCCATTGGATCGTGAACGTTTGAGTTTTGAGAAAAAAAAAGTCTTTAAAAAAGTCGAACAGCGACATTGGAAACTCTCCGTCGCTTTTTTCCGTCGTTGTGAAGCTTGCTGTATTATTTGTAGCACAGATAAGTGGTTCACTCGCGAACGCGACGAAAATCGAACGAATTCCTACGAATGAATTTTAACAGACCTTTCGGGAGGAGGACGAAGACTCGCCGTGCAATTTTCTTACGGCGCGTTTCGAAGGAAAAGTTGAGGACACGCGAGAGGAGGCGCGGATAATTTTTTAACGGTGAAATACACCCGGCCCATTACGAGCGACACTTCGTAAATAACGTGCTCGTGTCGCCTATCTCGCGCCTCCGGCGACACGCAATTTTATAGGTGGCGATAAATAGCAGCCGCTTGTCGATTCCATTATGGACGTAATAAATCGCCAGCCGTTGATACGCGCGATGATTTACGAAAATTCGACGCCGCTCGTCAAACAATGTTTGCTCGTTTCTCGCTCGGCGACGACGACGTTGTTGCACGTGCGCCAACTGTCGTTAAAGAGTACCACCGTCCAAGACGATCCATTTCGAGGACGATTGACAGACAGGTATTGCTCGTGGCAACTGCGACGTTTATCGAACTGACTCGTTCGAAAACTACGAGGAACTTTCTTGGGAAGAGAGTAGAAATAGAAAGGAAAGAAACGTCACGTACGTTTGAAACAGAATTATGCAGAATTATGCGGTTGAGCTGCTTCGGGAGTTATAATAAAAGCATTTAAATTCGCATCGTGTTTCATTATACGGTAATATATTCGTAATTCGGTTTTTTCGTTTAATTAAACAACCGTGTAATTGCTCGCGTTGTAATACAGGTTTTCTCGTTCGATTAAATTTAATTCGTTTTTAAAACGACGAAACGAGCAATTTACTGAAATCGGAGGTAATGTTTATAAAGTAAGGAGTTGTGTTGTATTTCATGTGACCATGTCTTTCCACGACTGATTCCACTTTTCGCGGATACGTAATCATTGTACTCTTTGACATTAGTCTTTAGATACGTAAGAAAATTCGATGATATTCCAAGTTAAAGTTGGCGAGTTGGCCAGTCCCATTAGCAGCTAAAGTTAAAGTAGCGAGATCGATGCAGTGGAGGGGGTAGCAAGAAAGTAGGGGCACGGGCCGCCAGTTCGCCACCATCGCTGACTTCAATCTTGTTAGAAACTCTCTAGAATATTGAATCACAGTTTTAGAGAATATATTTGAAATATTTGGAAAATATTGGAATACAATTTCCTAACTCTTACGATTTTCTTCTCCTTTATCTACGTTTTTCATTGGAAACTGCAAGTGCAAACGCAAGCTGTCCATACTATCACTTTTTCACATCACATTGCGCGTTTTACACTGTGAAAAGAAGATATTCTGACGAGAATGAATATACATATTGTAATCTATAAAATACTGATATATATATATATAACTCGGTTATGAGTGAACGAGAAATAGAAGTATAAGACAGTACAGACTAAAGATAAGCAGAGAACATGAATATAATATTGAATTGTGGATTCATGGAACTAGAATAGATATGAAAGAGAAGTAATTCCGTTTCAGAATTCTAATGTATTGCGTTTCAACGACATTGCAATTCAATGCTGTACTCACGATTACGATAATTAGCAATTAAATTAACTAAAAAAGGTCTGGATTATGTAATTCAGTTACAATTGAATGAATATGTCATTGTAGTACAATGTATTATAATTAAATTAGAAAACTGATTCTTTCGTTTCTCTCTTTTCTATCCTCTCGTATCCTTCCACTGTTTTTCTTTATTTTCTCTCGCGAAAGAAAGACAAAAGAAGGAAATAAGGACTGAAGGAATAAAGAGGGAAAAGAAGGAAGTAATAAAATATAGGGAGAACGAATAGAAAAGAGAGAGAGAGAGAGAGAGAGCAGCAAAGTAACGGACGATTGGAAAGAAGAATAAAGAGAAATGGATGAACGAGAAGGTGTAAAAACACGATGGAATGAAGACGAAGAAAGAAAGAAGGAAGAATTTTCTGCGAAGGAGAACCAAGGGAGGCAAAGAGAATGAAAGACTCTCACTCTCGAGGTGTCGATATTTTAACAAATACAGTTTTCTTCGAAATTATTCAATCTCCGAGATCCAACTCGGCAGGATAAAGTTTCCAGCCACCTCCAGCGCTGGAGTACGTTCATGAAGTTGATAAAAGTTGACCAACTGCAGCGGGCCTGATTAGAAGTTGCCCGGGAGCACGTCTGAGGATTAGATGTTTCTCTAAAAGTGAAGTTTAGACGAAAGCTCGCGACATCTTACGCGAGTGTGGGCGTTTATGCTGCACAAATACCCGGGGCCCAGAGGAATCTAGCTGGCAAAAAGGAGCTAGGTTCCCATGAAAGCCTTTGCAGGCAGCCGCTTTCGTGCAACAGTTTAACTGAATTTCAGCCGCGCTGCACACGCGAACTTGCCAGCGCACGCCTTCCAGAAAGTCCGCGTCCGCGAGATAGAGAGATAGAGATAGAGATAGATAGATAGAGAGAGAGAGAGAGAGAGAGAGAGCAAAGCTTCATCTTGTGTAGCGTTTAACATATCGCGTTACGAAACCATACCCCCTCCTCGTTGAAAGATGCACTTCTCGGAAAAGGATTTGCAAATGAAAGAGACCCTCTACGCGGTTTTTTCCAATGATTTAGCTCGGATTTTCGCTGAGGATTTTCTACGTTACGAGAAAATACTCTAGCAACCCTTTCACTACCACGAGGACGAGTTCAATACAGACGCAGAGAGAATTGTTGGACGATTGATTATCACTTCGTACTTCTTCGTATTTGGTGGACATAAATCTATACGACAAAATATAAGTACCTAATGATCTCGATGCGACTTTAACCACTTGATCGCCGTGCACGCCAGTCCCTGTACCCTAAATAAAAGCAAAATTAATTTCGATTTCTCAACTGTGACATCTAGAATCATTTTCTGACGCTGAAAAAATCGAAAAATATATATATTCTTCCTTGATTTTGGATATATTCGAAAGCTGCTTCGAAAATTCGCGTGCGAAAACTATTAAATTCCACTTTGCCCAACTACTTGCTTCAAAAAAATTCCACACCCAAGATAAATATTAGTTTTATCGTGTATATATTTGTACCTTTTAGACTATAATATTACAACATTTCAATTTTAACAAACGTGCATATAACATTTTTAATCTTTTTAGTATTTAGTATTTGATCTATTGTGTGGCAACTCTAGTAAAAATCAAGTCTTTTTTTTCGTGCAAATTATATCCTAATTGATTGTGGCTCACTAATTATGTAAGTGAAAAATATTTAAATTATTTATTTATGAGTAAAGGTACATTTTTTTAAAATTATTTATTTATTTATTTAAAATTAATTTTATTTATTTAAAAAATTTATTTAAAATTAATTTTATTTGTTTATTTAAAATTATTTATTTATTAGTAAAGGTACATTTTTTTAAATCTTTTTAGTTAAATCTTTCGAGAAAAAAAAAAAAGGAAAACAGTCATGACGACTGTCGATAGGAGTGAAAACTTAAAATTATTGAAATAACAGTGGGTTTTTTTGAATTTTCAAATTAATTGTAGTATCAAAAATTAAAATTTCATAATTTGTAAATTAAAATTATTAACATTAGTCTGGTTTTCACATCTATCGGCACTGTAAGCAACAATTATATACATTTTTATATGGTTTATTTATTAGTCAAAACATATGATGGGCTGCGCAAGCCGAGTACAAAATATAAATACAACTTAATTGAAATAATAATTAATATACACTTATAATATTTATAATAATTTTCAACATTATTTTCATTGTTTGCATCATTATCATCATTAATTTCAACAATACTCATTTCATTATATTCTAAAAAGGATATAATAGGCTTATGGTGACTGAAGTAAGAAACAAAAATGTTTGATTGGAATTATGAAAATATCGTGTAAAAACCGCATCGATCGTCGTTTTATATTTTGTAGTACTGAGTTTTCGATCATTGGACATAGTCAAACCTAATGCTTCATTCAAAAATTCAATTAATGGTGTGTGTGTGTGTGTGTGTAATATATGCTGGCCAAGCGCATTACGTCATTGCATGTCGGTGACGCGAACCCATAAGATTTTCCCCTACCAAAAATCGCTCAACGCGCCTAAAGAAGCTTTCACTTGAAAAATTAGACTCGCTCGTCCAATCGTCGGCAATTGGCAACTTTCGCGAAACTGTGCGCGAATTTTCAGGCTCGCGTGCTTCGGGAAAAGTGGGGCGCATCTGCGCGCCATATACGGGTCACGCGGTACCTATAAATAGGCTTAAGCACAAAGCACACAACAACCCGCTGCACCGGCTTCTCGGTTTCTCGTCGTCTCTCTGCCTCGTCGTCGTTTCTTCTCGCCGTGAAGATCAAAGTTGCGGAGTGGCAGCGCGTCGAGTGGATACGTGCTGATCTGAAGGGCTTGAAGCGGCGTGCGGCGTGCTTCAAGGCTTTTCATAAATGCCGCGATGGCGCGCACCTAAGCTCCGTCGAAAGGAACAGGCAACGCTTGGATTATCCTTTCTCGCTGATTCTGAAGAATCATCGAGCAATCATCTCCGGCGGCTCCGTGTCATCGTGTGGACATCGATCGATCGACGAGAAAAAGGAAAGAAGAGAAGGGCCACTCTCCCTTTGTCTCGCCTTTTTAATTACATTTCAGGTATTAAAAAAGTGATGAATCACAAGCTCGTAAGGAATTCCATGTTCGAGGATATAAAGTGCCGGGTTGCAAAGTTCTCCAACTTTTTTTGAAGGAATTTCCCGAGGGATTTATTACTCTGTTGCATTAAAGTTCATAACGCGATTAATACGTGGGGGGGGGAGGGGCGGGGAACGTGTCTTATTAATTTGTTCTCGCGATTGAATCTTTCAATTCAATTCGACGGGTCGAGCCTCGAGGAAACTAGCGAAACGAGTGAAAGATTACTCGTTTGAAAATAACGACGGGTTTGCTCCATCCTCGTCATTATAATTAAAAATGAGATGGTAACAACTTTTTACCATCCAACGGGATTAATGGAGAGAAGTTGGAAAGACTGCGCGCAAAATTGAGAGGACGAAGAAGAAGCGTGGGTAAAAGCACGAAGGAGAAAAACAACGTGGAAATTTTCAATTTCAAAGATATATTCGTCTCGAGAAAAATGAGACGGTACGAGGAATGAGAGATGGGATAATTTTCTGCCATTCCCCGGACTATTCCCAGTTTAGTCCGACTGTTGGTCTCGATTGACCTGTACTACTTACAGTCAACACATTGAACCGCATCTTCTGCTTCCGCGAATTCTATCGGGACGTTCAAGGCTCCTCCGAGAGTTCTACATAGATATATAAATTCCATAGGGTGTTTCCGACAGGATTCTACCAGTATATGAGAATTCCTCGGAGTTCTGGCAGAAGGAGAGCAAGCTCTCGTAGAATTCTACGACGACGCGCGACGTTTGGATTTCCAGAAATTAATAGCAGGACATCATTCAGTTCTTCTGGACTCTTTACGCGCGAAAAAAGGTTTCACGCAAGAAGATGCAACGAAAGAAGATGGAAATTTTAAACAAGTGAGCTCAATGAAATCAATGTGGTTAGTTATCTGTGACAAATTAAAATGAACATCATCGATTAAAAAATTGTGAAAATCAACAGCTAACTGGACGATACTGTGAAATGCACTATTCGTTCAACAGTCAAGGATTTTAATTAAAACCGGGAGTTAATTATGACTTCCTGAGAGCATCGTGTAAATCCGTCATGTCAATTACGCAGTGTCAATTACGTGTTAATTACATAGGAACTCCACAGATCGAGCAATAAAAATTGAAAGTTCCTTTTTCTTTTTTTTTTTTTTTTAGAAACGTGCCAGATCCAACCTCGAATATTTAATTACGAGATAACGGATACCTCGTCATTTTTCATTAGCTTGTATTCCCTTCCTGTGATCCTCGCACTTTGTTTAGTTGATAACTCCGCTTTATATTCCACTCGGTGCGATTTATTTATCCTGCCAGAAGCTAGCCGGCGTGCGTTTTATTTCACTTTGTTTTTTCTCTTGTGAAAAGAAACGCACGATGAAAAGTCCCTTGGAAAAGTCAGACGAACAAACTGTATCTCCCTTGGTCCTCTCACGACTTTTTAATCATTCACGCAAAGTGCGCAACAGCCTCTGATCTCTCTAGATTCCCCCACTGCGCCGTTAAATTTATTCAATTAGCATTCGCGCGAACGATCTTCCATCTCGTTGTTCGCGCAACGCGGGATGATCGTAAAAAAAAAAGAAAAGAAAATGACTGACATTCCCCGACCAGAAATTGCCACGCTCATTCTCGTAAGAAACCCGTTATACGCGGCGCGGAATGAAGCTGCATCGTCGAGTTTTACGTTGTCGCGCGCCACGTATGGACCCTCGGAAGATTATGGCAGCGGAGCGCATCCCTGCGTCGTGTAGGCTCGTATCGACTCGACGATAATGCCGGATAATATCCGCGAAGAAAGTTCGAGCGTCGTTCTCGAAATTTCACCGTGATTCACTCGCGACAGGAAGAAAGAGAGAGAGAGAGAGAGAACGTGTTCTCGCGATCCACTTCCATCGGGACTGAAATTCATGCAAATTCGTTGGCCGACGAGAGAACTCGCTCACGCGTGCGCGAACACTATCGCGCGGCATTAACATAAATCCTGCGAAACTCGAAGCTCAACGTGACGCGAAATTCTCCGGCTCGCGTCCGCGGCAGAATGCACACGCGTCGACGCGTGGGCCGATTTTCGCGCGGTGGTTTCAGCCGCCGCGTCGCAAAATGGGACACGCGGGGCGTATTTCTTCACGCACCGGGACGACTCGTTAACGCCGCTTGAGCCTGAATTGGAGAATGACTCTCGACGTGTCCTGACACGTCGCCAACGTGTATTTCGCTAAAGTACTGGTGAAGTATTTTGCTACGCAACGAAAAGAGAGAGAGAGAGAGAGAGAGAGAGAGAGAGAGAGAAAAGAGAAGAATTCGCGAATTTTTTTACTCAGGTCTCGCGAGATATAGTTGTTGGGAAGCCAGTACGCTAAACGTTTTCTATTAGATTATTCGCTATAGACAGTTTATGCCTTTCTTTGGTCGTGCAAGAAGTTTCGTGACTCGTGACACTAGATTGACGGTTTATCTGCCCTTCTTTTGTTTCGTCAAGGAGTCCTTATCGCTCGTTGTGTCTCACTGAAGCTATCATCACCCACGCGCTCGTTGTCGAAATCAGTCGCGAGCCTGTTTTGATCGCTCATTTTAAGAAACAGTCCATGCTGACTCTTCGATCAGTGTTTGGGGAATTCTCTCGATTAACTTTTGGATAGTTAAAAATGATTGACTAGAGTCGAATAGAGTTCGTAGGAAATAGGCTTAAAATAGATATAAAATAGAGGTGGCGAACTGGCGGCTTGTGCCCCCACTTTCGCTAGCGCTATCCCCTCCACTGCATCGATCTCTCCACTGCGTTGAAAACGTCGCGACCATGATACTCGCGTTAAGGCCCCCATAGACGTTGAAACATGCTGCGATGCATGCATCACTGAGAAGCAAGGAATCACTGATGCAGAAATAGACTTCTAGCATTAATTGGACAAAGAAAGTCCGTGATAATAAACCTAACATTACTATCACTGATATTGGAGCTGGAAGACGATCCGACATTTTAAAACACTTGTTTCAACTTTGGCGCCACACGAAGAACTGAAGAATCGATAGAGCGGAGGCAAGCTGATTCTGAAACATCATCTGATGTTTCATGAAACCTAGGAGTTGATGCAAGCATCGCAGCATGTTTCAACGTCTATGGGGGCCTTTAGGTATATACATGTAAAATGTTTTCTTTACTTTAGTTGCTAAAGTTAAAGAGAGATAGTAGTTTATATGGTTCGCTGCGGCATGACAGAATTGAACAGGGTGAGAATTAATTTTCATGGTGGGAGAACCGACAGACTGAACGAGTAGTTGGTGCGGCCGCCAGTTAACCACTTGTGCCGTAGATCATGCTGTAAATGATTCAGTAAATAACTTTGTAAACCATTAAATAATTCATTAATTACACTTTCGAAGTACACTCTAACTGACTAAGCGATTTTCTACGCGACTGTGAACAGTCAAGTAAGTGTAAATAAAAATAGAAAGGCTGTATGCATTGCCAATAAATTAACTATCAAGACACTTGAACACCCATCATTTCGATATTCGAACGTGCAGTAATACGATCGCGAGTCCTGAACCAAGTAACTGGCAATAATCCAAGAAAGATGAAAGAGTGATCAACTCATCGACTCACAGTGTACATTTTCGTCATGATTATAACCAAAGGGTTAACGACTACATTCACAGCCAGCAAGCCGGATGAGGCTTATGATAATCAGATTACCCGAAATGCTGTTGCGAGTCGAAATAACTTTGACCGATTGCATTATCGTCATTAGTACTCGTGGTCATTCGACTCGCTTCTGTTTAACGTGCGAATTTCACGGTATTTTCTTGGATCAGAGACGATCAGAAGTTGATATGTCTATATCTTCAATAGCCTCTCGCAGTTATCAAATAGCCGAAGAGAAGGAAGGAATTCTAGAAGAAAAGATCTACAGGAAAGAATCGTTTATAAATTCAAGAGTTACTTTAAAATTTCTAAATGATCTCAGAATCAATCAACATTGACATTTCAAAAAAAAAAAACACTGCTATGATCTAATCAATTGGTAGTCTAGTAATTAATTATCACGATTCTAATCGAGTTAATAAATCCTAGTAATTAATTGTCACAATTCTCGTTCGTCATTTTGTCAAATAGTTGAAGAAGAGAATAAAATGAAGGAATTTTAGGAAAAGAGACTACACAGAGAAAATCATTTATAGATTCAAGGGGTGCCTTAGAAGTCTTAAATGATCCCAGAATCGATCGACATTGATGTTTCAAAAAAACGCTGTTACGGCTTAATCAATTGGTAGTCCAGTAATTAATTATCACGATTCTAATCGAGTCGATAAATCCTAGTAATTAATTGTCACGATTCTCATCCATTATTTCGTTTAATTTTTAAGTATTAATTTTTGTTCTAATATTTAGTATTAATAGCCGAGTAGCGTTACTTTCGATTATGTCGGATATTTGCAGGGATAATGCACAATGAACTTTTCCCCCCCGTTTTCGAATAATTCCGAAGTATTTTTAAATTCTTTAAAGTCGGGACATAAACAATGGAAATCCTCCTATTTAGTTCGAAGTCTCACTCGTATGAATCCCTGTACAAGGATTTGCATTAACGTCGTAGCAAATCTGTCTTTGATCAAATCCAGCGCTTTCCATTTTGTAAATTCGAAATCCTGGTTGAACAGAGACGAGTCTGTTTAAACGGAACGGAATCGCTTTTGGCTCCCGACGGTCACAATTAACGTCGTCGTAATGTGATTTTAACCTTTTATAAACAAAAAACTGAACACGAAATTCCAACGATTTGCTATATCCTTTGTGGAAGCCTCGTTGATAACTTTTTTTTCCCCTTCGTTGCTCGTACTCCGTACAAAACATTTTTACGAAATTATTGTGGAATATATATAAATTTTATATTTATTATATTCAATTATGTTGTGTGTATTTTATTTATTATATATGGGACTATAATATAATATATATTATATGTTACACAAAACATTTCGACATTTCTGCAATATTATAATTACATAAGTAAAATTTGGAAGTCAATTTAAATGTAAAAATGTAGATAGAAATTGCAAGATACTTGTCACGAAATATAACGAAAAAATTAATGAATAATTGATATTCAACGTGAAGCGTAACAATAATTACAATAATTAAACGATTAGTTATTTCCTTTGTGGAACTCTCGTCGATGATTTTTTTTTTCCCCTCCATTGTTCGTTACTTGCTCGAGACGTTTTTGCGAGATTATCGCGGAATACGCATAAGTTTCGCGAGCACGTTACGAAAGGCTACTCTGAACAAGTTTTCCACAGCCTTACCATTTAGTCTTCCGGGCAAGAAAGCCGGCTTCGTCCCGGCTTTGGCTGCAATTTTGATTAATTGCTACGCCACGATGTTTCGCACGCACGTTTCCTACACTCGCGTAGCACAACTGAGGGATTAACGCGCAAGAAAGCCACTCGGACGTAATAATAGATTCCCTTGGAGAAGTTTTTTCCGCGTTGCTCTGCCAAGCGTGTCGTCCCAGAGTCCTTTCAGATCCCTCTTTTTTTTTCTCTCTCTGCGGTCCTTTGATTCGCCAAAACGCAACCCCTCTCGACACGGCTCGTAGAAAATTCGAAGGATTTTCTTCGTTCTCCGCTCGCGTGTGCGCGCCATGTCCTCTCTTTCACGATGAGTTAATCCAGCAGATCCTTGTTTTCATCTATTAAAAGCGTACATCCTTGTTTTCATCTATCAAAGCGCGGAAAATCTGTGGCGTGAGGAATTTAGTTTCGTACTTTCTATTCTTTTATCTTAAACATTCGTCCGGAATATTTAAGTTTTAAACTGAACAGATGGTTTTTCGCCCTCTTCGAAACACATTGAGAATAATTATATATATTTCGAATTGTCAATTTATCTCGAAGTTTTTCATTCATCGTGAATCGTTATCTTACACTTTCTCAAATAATAAAAAAGAAATAAAAAAAAAATAAAAAAAGTTATTGCTCTCTTGATGATCTAGGTCAATTATTACGTCGCGATTGTTTCTCCGAAGACGCAGTTGCGCAAATCGGAGAAGAAATTCCCATCGAGTTTATTTATCTTCGCTTCGAGGAACGTCAATTTATTATTGGCACAATTTATTATTGGCGAATCTTCTCTTCAGCTGCGCGGAAAGAGCGGCTGAAAAAGGGGAAACAAGCCACCGACCCAGAAAAAGGAAGTTTCGTCAATGTAGCGGAATCGAGCTGTCTTAACATTATTTCTCTCGCTCGTTGCGCTTTTTCCTTCGCCAAACCCGAATCTGAAATCCCCATTTTATCTCGCGTCTACCTGACGACGTCGCTTTAAAACGTCATTTTTACGCGGCTTGAAATAAGGAAAGAGATCTCGGGCTCTATCGCGACCAAGCTGGAGGACACGAGGGACTTGGCCTTCTACTGTCGCGGAATTGCCCGGGATTCGCAATACCGCCGACCGTTTCCGACAATAATTGCGCTCCGCCATTTCCACGTCTGCTCTCGTTTCGACTCTTCCGCGCAAATGAGTGTATTTCTGCTCGAGCAAGCCTCGATTTGTTCACAGGGTGAATAGAAAGGAGGATTCGTAACTTCCTGGATAGATAGTACTCGCCGAAATATGAAAAAAAAGTTCTAACAAAATTAATAGTTTTTCAAAGTTATAAACTATTTGTTGTTTCGGTTGAACGAAACAAATTTCTTTGCTCTGAGATATATGCTATCGCACTGTATGCAAGTAATGGTTTACTTTCTTCACTTACTTAGTAGGGAAATCAACAGACAGAGAATAGAGGGCTCATGCACGGCGAGGAAATTTCAATGTAGTGGGGAGAATGATGCAGTGGAGGGGGTAGCAATTAGAAAAGTGGGGGCAAGGGCCGCCAGTTAGCCGATTCTCTGTAATTTTTTCCTTTTTGCATAACACGAGCGCGTCTTCCTATCGTTTCCATGCATGCTTAACATCTTCGTATTAAAGAATCATTTACTCTTTCAAACACTCCTGGTTGTGTTGTAACTTTTTCAAAAGCATTTCAGCCGGACCAAAAAATCGTTCATAACATTGAAACTTTGATTAATTTTTCAATTTATGTTTGTCAGGACTTTTTTCACGTTTCAGCGAGTATTATCTACTCTAGAAGTTACGAATTCTTTTTTTTTTATTCACCCTGTATATATCGATCGCTAGCGATGAAAATTCGATGGGATGAATTCGAAGGGGATTTCATCGTGCTTGGTCCCTGATACATGACCGTAGCTTCTGCAGACTCTCATGTTTTGTTTTATTGTTGAATTCGGGTCGTGGAATAGAGTTGAACGCCTCTTAAATTTCTCCAAGGAATTTCATTTGATTTCGTCTGTGGAAGGAAAGATTTGATCTTTCGATTGTCGAAATAGATGTATGTAGGATGTTCCAGGAAGAGATCTAATAATTTCATTTTGTATCGTATGTTTGATAGTTTATTCTGAATTAATTGCACATTTATTTGAAAAAAAAAGAATTCGAATAAATAATGTAAAATTTCATTTAATTTGAAGTTGTTTCGTTCGCGCTATATCTGGTCCAGAATGTAAAATACTGAATGAAGTTAGAAGTTTTCAAAATTTTCCAATGACTAAGTGGTACTTGCAGTTAGTAATTTCTGTAACTAGAAAAATATAAAATATACAATATACAACTATGCATTAGTAGGACGTGATTCTACGTGAAAGAATCGAAAAGAGGGAATAAAATTGTTTCATTAAGACCTTCGTTTTCGAGAAAGTCGAGTTTGAAAATCAAGCACACTTTCGAATTTCGATTAATTCCAGACGCGACAGAAAAGAATTATTTTCGAAACAGGAGATTGTTTTACGTGCGCCAATAAATAGGAAATGTAGAACAAAATTTTCTTTATAAGATCCTTCGTTTTCGAGAAAATCGAGTTTGTCAAATATACGCGTGCCAGTATTTTGTTTTGCGATTTTTAATAACAATTATATCATATTCGAAGCCTCTTTTTTTAGAAAACTTAATTTTTCACTTATTTTTGTGTATAGAGTATCTCCGTGTCGATCGTTCTCACCTGTCCGGTGAATTAACTAAATTCAAGTACACTTGATAAATTCTCTCACCCGATTTCAATTAAAAACATTCTATTCATTGTTTCTGACTTTTTTCCCCCACCCACTTTCTTTGGTATCACTTTCTATTCGAATTGAAACCACTCTATCCCCCGATAGCTGGACCGATCGCGGTGAACTGACGTTCACAGGAGAGATTACGCAGCGTACAAGCCGACGTTCAACGTTGGTTATCAAATATTTGTTCGATAAGGCTTTCGCAGAAAGGAACGGTTTGCTCTTTCCGTTTCCTCTTACGTTTCCTCTAAGATTTCATTAAGCTGTCATCAGAGAGCTCCTCGAACATCGTCTGTTCTCTCGTAGAAAGAGGGTTGCAGGCCTCCCGGGGGGTGGTGGAGATATCTCGCTGCGTCGGCGCTATTATCATTTGAACGGCCCGAGGGAGCGAAGATAAATCAAAGAAAGGCGGAACGTTAAGAAGGCTATCTTCCGCGTCGTTTGTATCGTACGGCTTCCGGGAAAGCGCAGTCAAAAGTGATCGACAGGAAAGTGCATCGCGATGCATCCCTCCGGCAGATGTTGCGGACTGCGCGCGATCGATTCCACTCTCGACTGAGCGTACTCCTCGACAATGAATGTATTTTTCTGACTCCTCGCCGTCGCAGCTTTCTCTAAACGTTCCACTGTTTTCCGCTTGCCTCTTTTGCTGCTTTGGCCCTTAGTTTTCGAATACGTAGGATACTCGCATTTATTAAATACGGAGACTTTATTAATGTTCAGCGCTGAGAAGTTAAAGTATCTGGTGTATGAATGATCTCGATGATCACTTGGTAGTGTTTTCACACGAGTAGAGAAATTTTTGGTACCGCGGTGAAGCGTAGAAGAAGTGTAGAAATATCGATATCTTTTTAGAGTCACTCTGAATCGATTTCGAGAGCAACAATACGTGGAGGTGATTTTTATCAATGTGTAGAAATTAATAATGAATCAGTAATTAGTAACAGAGTTTACCATCCTTCTACAGGATTGCCAGACATTAAATTTTGATTATGTATCATTTTTTAAAAACGAAAAGACAATGTATTTTGGCAGTGCTCTTTGAACTCGTGTGTCACGCTGGGTGATACAGATTCGCTAAAAAAATTTGGAAATTGCTTGAAAAGTTATGACACTTTACAAAAATCATACATGAGAATAATTGAGCAATAAATAAGTAAATAAAAAAAAACATTGTCGTGTATTAATTTGCCTAATTTATCTTCAAATGAACGCAAGAGGACGCGCAACAACATCGAAAACAGATCGAGTTCAAGGGGTTATATATCAGAAGTGTTCCTCTCAATTTAACTCATTCGAAATCCAAAAATCAAAGAGGGAAGAAAGTAATTTTCTAATCGATACCAGAGTGGTCAAAAAGACCAGCTTATTTAATTTTCCGGAGTAGTTTTACAGTGTTGCATTTTTGTTAGACAGACTTCAATGATTCTTGTCAAGTACATGCACGAACAGAGGTTCATAAACTTACTCTCTGATACAGTTTTTCACGCTTTCAGTCGTCGGTGTAGTTTCGTCGTTCGAAGTGAAAATAAGCAGGTGGCTGAATAATTCGGGGCGGCAGTGTGTATGCACGTTTGCTTGAAAAGTTCGGGTGAGTAACGGCGAGTTTTAAAATAAAAATCGCGAACGCTGCGAAGCTATTTAGCCGGGGAGAACAATTAACACGCTCGCTGACCGAGGGAGACGATAATTAACGGAGATCCTCCTTTTTTTCAGCAGTAGCCTCTGTTGCGCAAGATATTCTTTCTCAGCTCAGGGGCGGAGGTAATGCGGAAAGCATTACTCTATTATATGCGGAAAAATACAGATAGATAAATCCTTATTTATCTATTCTTTCGCCCTCAAAGCCAAACTTTTCTCACTTTTTTCTGCCGCGCGTTTTTCCTATCTTTAGAAAGCGTAAATGCATAAATTTGCCTTTCGCGCGTTCACGTTCTTTCATTTCGTGCTAAAATAGGAGTATCTCTTGCAATTATGCTTTCGTTCTGCGAATGGGAATTCGAAAGACGAAGAACGGGGGGGGGAATGAGAGAATGATAAATATTCTTTGAACAGAATGATAAATATCGTTGACACAGTAAAGGTAGAACTACAATTGCGTCAGGGAAAGAGAGAGAGAGAGAGAGAGAGGTAAATGAGCGAAAGAGGCTTAAATTAAGTGAAACTAAGGCTAGATAAACTGTATTACCACGTAAACTACGCGATGACTAATTACGTGCTACTTGGAACGTCACGAACAGAGAATGCAAAGTCGGTGCAGCTGTGCACAGACAGTAGAAAGTAAGGACAGGTTTGCGCTTTGACGCACGCTTTTCACAGCCACACGGGCGTTGCAATAAACGTTCCAACGTTTCAATGGAATATTCCTTTGCGCAACTTTTCGGATGAATTAATTTCCAAGCATCCTTCGTTCCGGACGTTCAATTTTTCACATGAACGATATGAACAAAGTGTGCAAAGTTGAATACATCTGTGGTTCACTGCACGCAATTAATCTAAATTAGCAACTGCTTCGAACAATATCAAACAATCATAATTTCGGCGTCATTACGTCGTCTTCTTTGAACTAAAAAAAAACACTAATTAACAGTGCTCCGCTGCGACCATTGTTTCTCTGTCTGTAAATACTTTAAAATAATTAAAATGTCACAAACGTCAGTAACAAGGAATTCAAAATAACGTAAATGACAATATCGTGAGAACGAAAATGGACAATATTATAAAACGAGAAACACTCTTTCACTGTACTTTACTGTGATATAGAGTGGACCAAAAAAATTACTTCCTGCTAAAATAATTATTTTATTGTATTATATTTTTCAATTTCGTCCTCTTGGAGATTAAAGTGATTTAAGTTCGTGTTTGGAAAGTGGTATTTTTGATATTTCATTAAAAAAAAAAGGTGGAAGAAACTTTTCTAATACCTTAACGGAAATTAAATATCCCTCGCACAGATAAAACGTGCAGTCAACAACGTTGACGAATTGTAAAAAAAAAAAAAAAAAAAAAATAGTTCCAAAAGCAAGAGCGAAGGTCTGTCGACTTTTTTAATTGTTAAAAAAAAAAGAAAAAAGAAAAGATCGCGGGTGAATAACGTGCCCGTATGCTTGAAACCACGCCGGCTCGGGTCGAGCTCCCGATTCTAATGGAGATGCTTGCAAATTAATCTTCCCCCAAGGAAGAAACAAGAGTGCAACGTATTACGGTGGCAGTTCGCGTCGTGTTTCTTTCCACCAATGGGCAACAGTAGAAACGGAGTCAGCGTGGCTGGTTTGTCCCCGCGTAATGGTAATTATTGTCTATCACTGGACGTGTTGTACAACGCAGCGACGATACTTAGGTGGCCACGGTCACCATTCCCGTGCAACGCGCGGAACAATATTAATTACTACTCTCACTCGGCGTAATAATAACGTGCAACAACACGCCGGTGACAGTTGGCCCGAATCCGTTTCCGCGAAGCGGTATTATTGTTAAATTACCACCAAGAATTTCCATTTGGCGGCGAAACGCACGAAACGTCGTAATTAATTGGTTAGGTCTTTGAGTTGATCGACGACGAGCAAACAGTTTCGAATGGATCGTGCTCCGCTGTAATTTCAATTTCTATCCCATATGTTTTATACAATTATTCGGCGATGGTATTCGAGAATCATTGGATTTATATCGACTCGCTACGAAGTGGATAAATTTTGCCAATTACAGGAAAGAGATATCCCGCGAGTAACGAAGCAACGCGAAGAGTGCTTAATTAAGAAGTTTAGATAAGAATCAAACTGTTGTTAATTGAGGTGATTGGCAAACTTTATTGGTTACGTTGAATCGAATCGAAGTCCCTTATGAAAGAAAAATGCCTTTAGACAAATTTCGAGGTTACCTCCCTCCCTCCCCTCGGGAGTTTCAAGATTTTCGAGCGATCTCGCGTTCGATCGCTTCATCGAGTTTCGAGAAAATGTGTATTTATGTACGTGGCGAGAGAGAGTGATGCGAAGTGGCGAACTTTCGAAAGCAGTTGGGGGGAGGGAGAGCAGCAATGGAATCGGAGACCTCGCGCGTCGGGTAAATTATTAGTTCGTAAAGAGTTTTATTGTTGGGGGAGAAAAGTTCCGGTGTAGTTCGGTGTAGGAGTTGATTTACGAGATGACCTGTGGAGTTCGCGACGAACCGGCAGACTTGCAAATTCTCGGGCCTAGGACAACGTATTCGCTTAGCGCTCGACTGCAGTGACACGACGATGGATTGGTACACGAAATTGATTTTATTTCGCGAAATTACACGAGAAGCGAGAAACACAGAGAGAGAGAGGGAGAGAACGAGAGAGACGGTGAA
Organism: Tetragonula carbonaria; assembly: GCA_032399595.1. Classification (NCBI taxonomy): domain Eukaryota; kingdom Metazoa; phylum Arthropoda; class Insecta; order Hymenoptera; family Apidae; genus Tetragonula; species Tetragonula carbonaria. Next base: position 8,825,225 of record JAUCRC010000012.1, on the reverse strand, counting down.
TTAAAATTCTATTAAAAAATTCACATATCGTATATGTACGTTGTGAAATTGAAACTGAAGATCAGATTTCTTTTTATAATGATCACAGCACCACCAAAAAAATTTCCGACGAACCGTTTCTTCGGACGTGTTTTGTCAGAAATTTCTTGAAGTAAAAAAAGAAAAATACTGGTCGATCGTTATAATTAATGTTCATTAATTACAATTGCAATCACTGTTCGTGAAATACACGAGGGAGAGAGATGGTGAATTAAAATTCTATTAAAAATTTTCCACAGAAATCATAAAATACGTGTATCGCGAAATTGAAAACTGCAAGATCAGATTTCTTTTCGCAATAATTACAAGCAAAGTAATTCGTATTCTTCCAACCAAGAAATTTCTTTCGGAATATATTTTTTTCAGGAATTTCTTGAAACAAAAAGTTGCTGGTCAATCGTTATAATTAATGTTCGTTAATTACAATCCCAATTGTTCATTAATGTACAATGCACAATTGCACAAATACACAATTATTATACACGTAGTTGAAATTGCAAGAAGCCGTCACGACGAAAATCCCGCAGATAATATCGAGGAACGAATTGGTCGAAGAAAACGAGACGAAATAACGTGAATTTGTACACCCTCCGGCGAATCTATCGTTCTGTGGACCATCGTCGAGCGCTGGCTCGTCCGAAAGTTCTTTGTTCGGTCGTCATTCCGTGGTGAAACCACGCGGAGCATTTATTCGCCGCGTGACAATTACCAGCGGGCGGCCTCGTGAAACTTGTAATTGCGCGAAACGCTCGAAACTAGAAGTCTCCGTGAATCTCTGTGCGATGTTCTTCGACGAGCGGTTAATTGAAGAGGTCTAGTGGCCGAACGTAAACTGGAAATTCCGCAGGAAATGGACCAGACAACTACTCGGTCCCGCCTCCTCCTCCACATGCGTTTTTTTCTCTTTTTTTTTCTTTTTGCCAACCTCTCTTCTCATAACGGTGTACACGAAGCAATATAAAACTATATAGCAATATGAAAACGCAAGAATTTGTGTCGTGTTACATCGCGTGGAATTTTGCAAAAATTTATCCAACGTCGAACGCGTATTAATTCGAGAATTTTTGATTTTTACGAAACAAATGCATTTTTGTAAAAAAAAAAAACGGTGTAAATAAATTACACGGTACTCGACGAAGTTAATTAAAGAAAATTATTTTATTTCTCGTATGAAAGCGCGGCAATACGTACGAAATTTCGATTTTTTTTCTCTTCTTAATTTTAAGAAGAAATCTCGCGTTTTAAAATAACAGAGATTATGAGTTTTCATGGAACACTTTCGTCACAAATCTCCACGAATGGGGATGCTTCGTTGCTCTGTTCTTCAAAAAGGACGCGCCAAAATTAGGTTTTCGCGAATCGGAATAAAGTTAGAGACAGGCAAGCAAAAACCAGTGAGACAATCAAAGCTCAGATAAGTACCAGAGGATCGTAATCAGGTCTCAGATAAGACAAGACAAACAAGAACTTGGCTCAATTAACGTCTTGGAAGCAACATTAGGCTTCGGAACTTTACAGGATAGTAAAAAGTCTTTGGAATAATCAGAATCACCGTAGCAGTTCGAATGCAGACCGTGTTTAAATTACCAATTAATCCAAGTATTCGGAACGGATAAGCCTTGGAGTCTACAAATGACATCACTTGCGGAATATTCAATGACCTAACAAACCACAGACGCTAGCTGATTCGACGACAGTAATTATATTCAATAACGAAACCACGCGATTCTTCGCTCAATTGTATTTCGTTCCAATAATTCAAAAATATCTCGTTCGTGAAAGTACGATATTTACGATATTTAAAACTTTTAATCGAAAGACGAAATAAATTTCCAGCAACAGATATAATTTGTAAACGATAGATGGTCATGTATTTGGCGAAAATCTGAAGATGCACAGGATGCATTTGTTGTATAATACTCAGCAGTCAAGATAAACTTCTATTTAGAGATCTAACTTCCATACTTACCGACGATACGTTTTGACAATCATGGTCCCACGATTTCGGAAATGCTCCATATAATATATTTTTGTGTTACCTGGCATTGACCATTTGATCTGAGCTAAAATTACAGGTACTCCCTTTCGATTTAGCACTTTCGACGGAATTACGCTCGCAAGGACACAAAATTCCACAGATATTCGCGAGTCGAAAAAACATTCACGCGAAAAACACGATTGCATCGGAGCATCGGAGAAAATTGACAGACTGTCTGTTCAAACCTGTGGTCCAATCTAAGCGATTCAGTTTTTGCGCAAGCCAACACGCACAAGATAGCTTTCTATTTAATTCGGAGTTGGCTAACTGGCGGTGGTCCCTCTCCCCTCCACTTTCCTGATCGCTAGCACTATCCCCTCCACTTGCTTGGTAAAGAAATCAACAGACTGAAAGAGTGGGGCTGATGCACGGCGAGGCAATTTAAATGTAGTGGGGAGAACGATGCAGTGGAGGGGATAGCGCTAGCGATCAGAAAAGTGGGGGGCCGCCAGTTAGCCAACTTCTTAGTTTAATCCATAAGGATACGAGACGACAGAATTATTAGATTTCTGCCGGACTTGTATCGAATGCTTGTCTCCAATGAAATTCACGCCCGCGTGTTTCTTTTACCGCTGCTCGTTCGTTCGTTCGTTTTTTCTTTCTTTTTCTTTCTCATTTCGCGAATAGTCGCTCCTTCGAGAGATTGCGTGGCGCGCGTCGACGTTCTCGAATCGTCGAGAAACTCGCGATTACGACCTGGAAATATTGTGGCCGACCGGCTGTACCGGTACGTCACGTTCCGCGTGGAATGGTGCTCGCTTTTTATCCGGCCGAGGAAACGTTTCGCCGTCAGGATATACGACGGAGTGACGTGGCTCGTATCGTCGGCTTGTACCGCGGCTGCTGGATTAACAATCGTACGGAAATAGGCTTCCTATCGCGGTACCGTGCAGTTTCTACGCCTTTCGCTCGCGTATCGTCGAGAGACGAGAGACGATCATTGTTTCCGAAAAGTCGCTCCTGCGTGCGGGAACTCGGCTCACGAGAATTTTAAACGAGCCTCGCGGGAAGCATTAGGCGCGTACATACGGGGTGTCCTCGCAATCGCGGCCATAAAAATCAAAAGAATTTTATAATTCTACGTGCGAAATTTGACCGACTTTTGGCTAACTTTGATTTTGGATTTCGTTGATCAAGTTTGAAACAAATGTAGAGAAATCGCATGACATTCAATACAGGTATATTAGTTGTCATATACAATTATCATATGCCTCATGTTGAATATTAATTTTTTGTCAAGTACACGTTCGTGACAAGTGTCTTGCAACTTCTATGTGCATTTCTAGACTGATTTCAAAGATTTACCTGTGTAATTATAATATGTCTCTCGTTACGATGTTAGTGAAACGTCCAAATGTTTTATATAACACATAGAGCCATAGCATATTCAGAAATCTTAGGACAAGTACTACTATTCGTATAATAAAAATAGTACAAGAAATATAAGCTATAAATTATATACAATATGTGCAATATAATTAAATATAATAAATATAAATTATGCAATAAATATAATATATTGCATTACATACTGTATATATGTATTATATTTGTTATATATTCTATACATATTTATATTGTATATACATTATATTGTATTATGATTGTATTAAGGTATACGTATTAGATATGTATTATGATTTAGATATGTATAAAATATGTATTATGATTGTATTATACGTATACACGACAATCCACGACAAATATTAAAACTGTTAAAAATAAGTGTCCTAAGACACTTCTGAGCGAAAGCGTATATATGAAAAAAGATAGGCAAGAAAATTTCAAACGCGGGCAAACGTTCAAACAGGTACGCACAAACTTCGCGCGAGGAATCATTCCTTGTGCTCGATTCTATCACAAGTTCCTCGATCGCGGAGTCACCCTGTGTATACAGAGAAGCGGTCTCGCCGACGGAGCACGCGTCTGCCCGCGTTTCTGCTTGACGAAATTTCGAAGAAATAACCCGGCCATTGAGGCGGGCAGATATTCGCGGGATACTAGAGGGAGAAGTGCATCCTACGGTGCCGCGAAAGGAATATTTCACAGTTTCGTTGGAAATTGAATTCTGTCGGTTGACGAGCTGCTCTCGGTAACCGTAAATTTCTGGGCTAGTTGCGTCTTTTTCGCGAAGGAACGGGACGTGTTATTATTACGCTGACACAGCTATCTAATAACTTCGTTGTTTCGTCTGTGAAAATACAAAGGAACCAGTTAACAACAAAGAGAGAGAGAGAGAGAGAGAGAGAGAGTGGAAAAATGTTTCGAGCAGCCTCGAAAGTAACTTGGGTCGTAAGTATTTCTGTCAAGCTGTGGTATAAAAATAGATAAAGAAACTAGCCGAATTAGCCTCGTTGCTCGAGTTTACTCGCGTGTCGGCAGCTTGGGAAATAGGTTGCGGTAACTTGTTGTTTTCATAACGCTTATTCGTTACGCGTTCTCGCTTATTTGTCGAGCAAATAGGAAAGTCTGTGAACGTGGACTCCGCTTGTCGGAACAGGTACCTGTTTCTTACATTTGCGATTTAGAACGTTTAATCGCTGATCTAAGACCAAGAATCTCGATCTCGAGTCGCGAATGAACGAATTGAAAAAACGCAAAAACTGAATTTATACAAAGGATGGATATAATAATATAAAGGGTGGGTAATTTTTATTTCAACGATGCTGCAAGACACTGTTTTGTGACTTGAAGTAATGAAAGTATTTCGCGGGAAAAAATACCGTGAGAGAAAATTCTGGAGTTACTCGGGCGGAAATAATCAACTGCGATTATTAGTCGGACAGTTTCAATTTCAAATGGCCATGGCAAGGCTTCCCGAATCATTTTGCAATTAGAACATCATTTCATAAAGTTATTCAGCACACGGACGTGGTTGCGTCTTCTTCTTTAGAAGTAGATAGAAATAATACCAAGCAGTCATCGAACATCGTGAAAAACCAATAAACGATAACCGGTGAAATAATTCTAAAAAAACGAAAAAGCGGGATTAATGTTCGGTCATCTAAAACCATGACGCAAAAATGGCGTCAGCTGAGGGGGGGAGTTGGGTCAGGTCTCCGCTCACTTCCCGAGGTATAGAGAAAAATGGGCGGCCACGTAACGATTATTCACCATTCTTCGGGCTACGTTTCCATTTCCATCAAGGGCCTCTGCAGGATCCATCTCTGCCGCATCTACCCACTCGATCTAGCCACTTCTTGAACTATTTGGGGTTGTTACTGACCACGAGTGACCTATACTTCGTCATCGTGCCATTACAGCGGACCGCCCCCTCCTTCCTTCCATGAATTTTATCAGGATATTTCGTGCTCCCCCGGGGATTCGAACACCGGGTATCCGAATCTACCGAAGTTCGAAGCAAGAGTTAAAGTTCCCTGTAAAGGCTGTACGTACAAGACTCGGCGGTACTTTGCGATCTACAGAGGATCTCGTGTCACGGGGATCTCTGCGGCCTCGATGGAGTATTACGCCGCCGTAATACTGCCATAATACAGGTTCCTCGACTTGGCTTGGATTCGCTGACTTTCACCGAACACCGTCCCGCGTTTTCACGGAACTAACTTTTCAATTTTATTTTATCTGTATTTCGTCGCGGATTGTTATTCACGAATTATACCTCCGTTTTACCCAGCATTTATTCAGTTCGAACATTCTTAACAAAGCGTTTCGTAAGTGTTTATTACTTAGACACTTGGATTGTTTCTCGTCGGAGCAAGATCTCTGTTAGGAACGACGACGTTCACGTGTACACGTAATTCTCAATAAATTAGGTATGACAGATGCGTCTCGAAGGTATGGTGTGGTGCGCGCAATTCCAGGAGGAGGTTGACTACCGTTCCATTCGTGCACGAATTGTCGAACCCGTAATTTCTGGGACTGAGTTCAGTAATCAGCTTACGAGGAATTCGCGTGATAACTCTAAAATAGGGGAACGATAAATCTGTCAAATGTTCCATTAAGTCGCGTCAGCATCTCTGTTATTCCGTGATAGTCAATTTCCTCTCGTATTAAACGTCATTTAATCGCTGAAACTAAGTAACGATCTTTTCACGAAACTACGACACGATTCCCCCCCCCCTCCCCCATTTTGTGACAGAAAGAAACCTTTTATACCGATTGCAGTCAAGTTACACCAATTACACACAGTATCAGTTTATCTTAGATTGTAAGACTTGGCAGCCGAAGTCAAAGCCCATTGAACGAAACGAACGTACACACAGTCTCAACTGCTTATATTATTCCTTAACGCGATTTCCTAGACTCGATTCGTATTGCAGATAAACATTACGGTGTATTGGTTGGTGCCGTAGGCAGCGAACGTTTCGAATATTAGGCTCGCGCAGAAACAGCTTGCCCGGTCGTTCAATCGGCTGGAACAGAGAAAGAAAGAATCGTTTGAGTCTAGAACCGATCCAGCCGATTCCTTTCTCCTATTCGCGGAATCGCGTTTCCGGTAATCACGGAATAGAATAAAGGATTCGAAACGCTTGGCTGAATTTCGATTCGCGATATGATGGAAATTCTCTCGTGTTACTCGGCGCGGAATCGATTTCGGTAATTACCGGATACCAATTTTGGCTTATTTCGTTCCAATTCTTCTCTCGCGAAACACGAGATACATTTTTTAATAGTAAAGTCTGTCCGTTTAATTTGCAATGTACCAGACGTCTGATAAAGTCTATACATTCAATTTTCAACGTACTAGAAAATCTTGGATCTTTCCAGAATGAATAATTTTCCAAAGGAAGAAAGTTTCAATACTATTTAATAATTTTCCAATATTTCAAGATTTCAGAAAATCTTGGATTTTTCCAGAATAATTTTCCACAGCGATTTCTCGAAGTTTTATAATGTTAAACATCTTTTTAAAAACAATATTCTTTCAGTTTGCCAGAAACAATTTTCATCTCATTTTTTCGTTCGATCGCGAGTACAAAAGTTCAAAGTTCGCAGCAAGGTTCTGTTCACGCGAGCATCGAATGACTCGAACAAAAGGAATAAAAAATACCGAAAATTTGTCCTCTTCTCGATAAAACGATAGAACGACGAAACGAAACAAAGAAGGGCAAAATTTTGCAAATTTGTAAGAATTCCCTTTCTTTTTCACCTCGATGAAAGTTGTCGCGATCATGTTCCGCGGTGAATAACAGTCGGCTGGCATACGCGGGCGCGTCAATTTGTCAGCTTGCGAGGGGATCGATAAGCCGCGATGACAAAAACTGAGTGACGAAGTTTCCGTTTTTCCTTTTGGTCCCGCGCGATTCCTAGCCAGTTCCATTTCCACGACGCCGGCGAAAAAAAAAAAACCAACGCGAAAGACTTTGTCTTTTCTCTTTATCGCGAACGATGCCTCGTAAAATTAGCGCGATTACTTCGTATGTTTTTTCCCCCGCAGAGAGTGGGGGGGGGGAGAAAGAGGCCAAGGAATAATTTATCACTTTAATCGCCGGACAACGATCAAGATGGATATGGCCACGGTGACAAAGGTTCGCTCTCCCGAGGGCGTTGTATCCTTTTTTTTTTTTCTCGATTGTTTAACACTGCTTCGGGAAAAAGTCCTCGCCAGTTTTTGTTTGCTAGCTGGCAAAACCAATAAATCACGAATACGTCCTGGTTGTAAATACGATCAATGTACGATGCGTTTTAGTTTGCCTACACGTGATTTTGACAAATCGTGCCGCAGCGCGGTGTTTTCAGCGGCCTGAGATAACAGTTGCAATGATCGTGGAATAAAGATTTTTCGTGCCAGATGTGTCGCGCTGAGAATATATTTGTAGGGAAGATTGTGAAAGTGTTGGACGTTTTGGACGTTTGATGGAAGGGATACGGATATAAAATACGTTTCATTATCTTATCGATACATTTTGCAAATATACATACATATATATATATATATATCTGAAAATTTTTCTCAAGATCCAACATGTTTCGAGAATTATTTTAAAACTCTGGTCTGATACTTTACATTCTAAATTAAATACACGACACTCTGATTGTTACACGTCTTGGTAATTTTTATTTCGTCGAATGACGATATAATTGTCATTTAAACTTTGAATATTTCATTGTAATTGTCACTTGAACTCTAAATTAAATATTCAGAGTTTGAGATATCAGATATATATATATATAGATTCTCCGTGGAAATTTTTTATTTCGTCGAATGACGATGTAATTGTCATTTAAACTTTTAATATTTAATTCAGAGTTTAAAGTATCAGACACACACACACACACACACACACACACACACACACAGACAATAGTTTCGTAATTCTTGAAACATGTTAGATGAGCTCGTCGTACAATCGAGCTGATATTAATTGAATTTAGAGAAATTATTTATCACGGAGTCTCTCTCTCTCTTTTTCTCTTTGTCGGTCTACGAAATTACGGGAAATAGTTGACGTCGCGGTGGAATATCGCTTGTTCTATCAACGTCGACGGAAAAACAGTAAGCGCCACTCGCTGGGCACAAGCTCGTTCTTCACGGCGGAAGACTAATTTGTCAGTAGACGGTGATCAGAATCAACAAAGAACGCCGACAAAAAGCAGCCACCGACCCTTTTCCATCCTCTCTCCACCCTTTCGTCCTCCTGTCGCGCTCGTTTGACACCGTCGATGCTTACTTTTTGTACACCGTATAATTAATACTTTCCATCCACCGTCTCGTCGTTTTCATCCCCCGTCGTCCGAAAGATCCGTATCATCGCCACGGCGGGGCAGGGCAAGGCTAATTGTACCGCGATATTAATGTGATTTTTAATTAAAGTCCCATTTGAAGTCCCTTTTGTCGAGTGGCCTTGTTTCAAAGCGCGAGCCACAAAAGCCACCACCACCACGTGTATTCCAACTTTCTTGATAAATCTCGCGTACAATGCAATCTCTCGGGCGCTCGAGATTTGATGAACGTGACAATCGAGAATTTTGTTTGCTTGTCAATTTAAACAGCCGTCGGTTAACGTGGTTTTTTATTCGTCGATGGATCCAACGTGGCGCACTTGAAACGTTCTGAATAATAATTGTCAAGTTCACGACACAGATAATTATTATCAAGTTCAACGAAACTCTCTGATGCAGGAACGCTGCGTCTTAATTTCCATCTCCCTCGGTTCTTTATTCTCTCTCTCTCTCTCTCTCTCGACTCTGTGATTGCACCTCGTCCAAGCTAATTCGTGAGAACTTCTTCTCGGGTACGTTTTCTCTGTTTCTATTCGCGCTGCGAACACCCTTCCTCCATATTTCTAACACTCTAAACCAAATATTCATCTTTCATCATCTCCCCCTCCCCCGTCCCCTCTCTGCTTCGCCGTTCGTAAATGCACATTTCCCTTAATCCAAAGCTTGCCTCCCTTTTATCCACTTTACTTGACGGAAGATTTACCCAAGCGGGTCCGGAGCTCATTTACAAAAAACAAAAAACAAAAAAAAACGGAAAAAGGGAAGAGGGAGAGAGGAAGAAGGGGATGAAAGAAAAGAGAAAAGAAAAGAACAGCGGCGTTTGAAAGGCAGGAACTTTTGGCCGCTCGCTCCGGAAGCTTCGGCTGATTACAACCTGCTTTTTCACCAGCTGGGAATTGACCATTTCTCGCCAACCTACGCGCGCATTCCATTTTCATTCGACGAAATTACCGTTGTCAGTTGCCGCGTCCTCGCAGAATTTACCGAGCGGCCACTGCTATGCATTCTCAATGTTTTGCGAGAAGTAAGAGCGAGAATGATGGGGGGGGGGAATTTTCCTAACCTGGGCCTGTACAAATCCCGGGGAGAGCTGGGGAGGATTTCTTATTTCCCTGGGAACTCAGTCGCAGTGACGTGTAATCGACCGACGATTTACGTGAGTTGCATGCCGCGTTACACGCGCGAGCCACCCGCTTTCTTTCGTCGCGAGCTGGAGTGAGAGGTGAAATGTAGATTTTGGGCGAATCAACGCCGAGAAAAGTTCCATTGTCGTCGCGTGAACAACGCTCAGCGTGGTTCTTATCTATTGCTTCGCGGCGATGATTGGATTATTTACCACGAGTGATTTACCATCGTTTCCCTTCAGACAATGATTCTTTCACTTGCTCTCTGTCCCTCTTTTTTCTTATGATTTAATACCGGACGTTTAAACATTTTTCTTCATTTTTCTTCAAGTGCTTTGAAATTTTATTACGGGATTATCACGCGAACCAGTGTAATTAATCATTTTGAAATAGTTCGCGTATTTGAATTTGAGTATTTGGATATTTCAGCTGTTTCGGTATGCACAATTGCTTTGAAAATAGTTCGCGTATAAGTATAATTTGTTTTAAAATAGTTATTGAAAACGGGGATTTGAAATTGGGTTTGGATATCCGACATTTCAACTGTTTGTATGTACAATTGATCGAACACACTTAGGGTTGTTCTCTGTTTAATCGAGGTACAAGTTAGGACAAACTTGGCACTACAGGCTATTTGAATTGCCTGAAGATGGATGGCTTAAATGGTACGGATATAGATTGTCTCGGCGGGTAAATATCGCACGTGTTGCGTGCATTCACCGGGTGTTCCAGTTTGAAGTTTGGCTACTAGCCGCTGATATTTCCGATACTGAAACTACTGCTGGAGAGCTTCTTCTTGCTGAATTTTTTTAATATTGCCACGGACGAACAGAGGGAAAGTTATTCCTCGGAAAGAGGGATCGGTAGCAAGTTAATTAGCAATTAAAATCAATATTAATTTCGTCAAATTCTGCAGCCGCATCTGCCAGCTTCGTCATTAATACCTAAAAATTAAGGAAATTCGGAAGTTAAAATTTTGTCTCGAGATATTTCCAACTGTGAATTAATGACGAAAGAAGAAAAAAAAAATTAAAATGTGAAATCTACTGAGATCAAATTAATAAAGGAAAATCCTCGAAAATGGTACCATGGCGTTCTAATTTAACCACGATGGAGATTTCAAATGTAACACCCGCTCAGAAATCTTAAGACAGTTACAATAAAAATAAATTATAATTATAAATTATAAATTATAAGTTATAAATTATAAATTATAAATTATAAATTACATACAATAAATACAACATTTCCAATGTAAATTATGCAATATAAAGGTATAAATTATGTAATTTGCAATATGAAATATAAATTGTATTTACAACTAAATACTATACAATATATACATACAACTATATATTATAAATATTTTATACAATAAACACTCTGTTATTAATATATTAATATATTATTATTAGTATTGTATATGTGTCGTTATGTATATTATATTATAAAATATAATATTGTATATTATAATGTTATATATATATATATATTATAATGTATATTATATTATATTATATTATAAAATATAATATTGTATATTATAATGTATATTATATTATAAAATATAATATTGTATATTATAATGTATATTATATTATAAAATATAAATACATGCACGATAATCCACGAATATTGAATATTAAAAATGAAAATGCCTTAAGACTTGTGCGGGCGTATGTGTGTATGTGTATGTATGCGCGCGTACGATACACTGCAGAGAATATGTCTGCTGCTTGAAAGACGTGAGAAGAAGAAAATAAAGATAATCCTGTTTGATCAAGCTACGTGTGAAACATTCTGGTAGGAGGAATCAGTCTATCGGTCTTGTTACTTCCATTTTAAGATTTCTCGACAAATCTGGTTCAGCTATTATCACACAACGATCACGTCGTTGTCGTGAGCTTCGACTCGTGACCAGAGTGCAAAGTGCAGTGGCAATCACTGACTCAAGGTAGTCGCGTTTCTTTTTTTCTCTCTCTCTCTCTCTCTCGCTCTCTCTTTATAATTACCACCTTAATCTCGCTGAAATTTTATTTGTGAAATTGTATTTGCGTTGATCCAATAGAAAAAGAGAGGGAAAGAGGGAGACAGAGACATTAAGTCTGTCTCTTTAGAAATTACTCATGACACGCAAACATTTACGTATTAACGTGCAGATGGGATTGTACGCGCGGTCATGTGTTTTCATACTTCAATCTGGTTTTCATTCCCTCCTACGAATTTTGCAATTTTATGCCGGACGAGAGAGTCGAAACAAAAAAAAAGAAACAGGAAAAACATACGCGTATTTTTCAAAGACCATTCAATGACGGCTTGCGAAACTTTACATTTTTCAATGTAACATCGATCGAGGATCCCAGCTGTTTCTCGAAGCAGTCGCGCGAACTTTACGCGAAACTTGCCCGAAATAATCAGTCGAGACCGCGAGCCGAGCGATTGTGTTGCCGAATTTGAACGAGGATTGGCTGGTTTCGGCAGTGCTCGCGCGTTTAATTTCAACAGGAATCCAACGAGAGAAGAACCCCGTCACGTCCACGTCGCTACATGGCAAGCCCGCTACGCGACTAATTAGCATCCTCGTTTCCTCGTGAAAACATTGGAGGCCGTGTGCATACACCGCGCCAGCCTGCCAACATCGGTTTTACGCGACATCAAACGTGTACACATTCACGTGCACACACGTCGCCTGGCACCGTGTGATCCTGATAATTATTGCACGAGAAACACGACCGCCGAAATGGCGAGGCTTTCAGACCTCGAGCAACTTTCACCGGCTACTTTTCAACCACACCGGTGTGTTGATCGCTGAAAACGCCGGGGTTCTTCGCCGGGTCGCTTGTACGTATTTAGCGACGAGACTTCAGCAGAATTAGACGTGCGAGGGCGGGTTAATGAGCCGGATTAAATTTCGAATCAGCTTGTAATCACCTGGTTTCTTCTGCTCGGCTTCAACAGAGGCGTGTTGATGCGCGGGTTGAATGGGAAACGAGGCTGCTCGAATTGGAACACGCACGCTCCGATTTTATGGCATCGTTTTACCATAAACGTTTGTCACGCCGATAATTATTTCGCGAACTTCTGGAATTAATTTGGAACAAAATTGCCAAAAAATTGGAGGACGACGAGCGACGCGCAAAATTCGTCGTGGTTGTTATAAAGTAATAAATTTATATCAGTAGATCGATCGTGGATCGATTCACTGTGATTACACGTGTTTTCGTGAATGATCGTTTTCATGATATTTCAGGATATCGAAGACAAAACTGTTGCAGTTTCAAATTCCATTGGTATAAGAAGTCGTTGGCAAAGCGCGATTCAAGATACCCACGATGCGTGTGTGTTTGTGAAAGAAATTCAGATACGTCTAGCTAATACTTCTCGCAATTTCATTTTTAGTTTAGAAACTGATATCGTTTCTTCATCAGACATTATTCCGATAACGGTTATTTTTTAATCAAATCGCTCTTGAAAGTCACCGCTATTACCGGTGTTCTCCGTATCAACGAAAATTGAACAATTGTTGTTGCATCGACAACAGCTGCGCGAAGAATGAATCTCTTTATAGGGTGGAAAGAAAAATTTGTCCGTGGCTGTCATAGATGAATTCTACAGCTTTGAATCGATGGAAATACATCTAAGAACCTACCCAAAAATTGATCTTGATCTTGAATTTCAAGGTCAAAATATTTCTTCTTTTTTTTTTGCATTATATTCTACTCATCGCGAAGGTAAAACTTTTCCAAGACGCGTGGGTCCTAACAGCAACCTTATGGTTTTGAACGCGTGGATGTCTATATACTTCATATCTATATTTCGAATAATATTAGTTTTATCATTTGATTATTTAGACTCACGCTGATGCTACAACTATGATGAATCAGACATTTGTGAAAAATTACGTAAAAATAAATATCCACGTGTCCAGAGTCATAAAGTCGCTGTTAGGACGCACGCGCCTTGGAAAAGTTCTACCTTCGCGATGAGTAGAATATAACGCAAAAAAAGAAATTTGACCTTGAAACTCAAGCTCAAAGTCAATTTTTTGCGGCAGATTCCTTACATGTATTTTCATTAAATCGAACGTGTAGAATTCATCTAGGACAAATTTTGCTTTCCACCCTACGTGCACAATCGTCAGTGGTCCCTCCCCCCCCCTTCTCTGTAGCACTTCCGTGAATTTCCGACTTCTCAGCAAATATAACTCACAAAGCAGCAGGCAATTGTTCCCAACAATCGCGAGGCAAACGAGTCGATCCGCTTCGTCTCGTCGTTTGACGCGAGAGAAGTTTAACTGACAAGCGCAAGAGGAGGCGTTGAAAGAGAGGAAGCGGAAGAATGGCCAGCGCGTTTTCCGTAGAACACGATACGGGGAAACGTCTCGGCTCTTTTTCAACCGCGTCGGGATATTCGATCCTTCGGGAAACGGATACGTAACGAAAGGAACGAATCGCACGAAGGTGGGAGACGAAGACGCCGAGCGGAGCTCGCGGCGAAAAGTGCATCGGGACGAAGAGGGAAGATCCGTGGATACGATAGGTCTCTCCTCGGTTACAGATGGTGGAAGGTTGGGAAAAGTTACGGGGACGTTTCACGTTCGACACGATTTCTCCGTACGTGATAAGGAACAAGAATGTCGGAGGAGGGGGAGAGGGGAGGGTCAGGTTTCTTTTTTCCTTGGAAACGAGTGTGTCCTTGAGCTCATGTCTCTGTCTCTCTCTCTCTCACTCTTTTGCTCTGTTATCCTCTGATTCTATATCTCGGTTTGTTCTTACCTTCCTTCTTCCTGAATGTAATTGATTCTTTCTTGTATCGCGAGATAGATGCGCGCGTGTGCTACCTTTCGGCTACCGAGTTAGTTTAGATAGGGTATTCTGCGGTTGAATCGTTGCTACGATGCAATTGTTTTGTCACTTGCAATTGTTATGTCATTGTAAAAAGAAATTAATCCGGTTAAGTATTTTGTTAACGACATTTTGTTCTGACTTTGATGATTACGCAAGAAGGATTTTGATTTCATGCCGAATGTTTATTGATTTCAGAGTCTAAAACATCTTCCAAGATCGTTATCGTTCTCTGTTATTACTAATTATTAAAGAAAATGCATAAAGATTGCACAAGACGAAGAATGACAGTCTCTTTGCATAATCAACGAGTTCCCTCTTTCGTAGACTTTTGTAAATTTCCAATGCAAATCGGCATCGTTCCAGCAAAACAATCATGAAGCAGACGAGAGATCGCGTGATCGTTGTAAAGAATCTCAAATATTTTCCAAAATCGTTTTCTGGACTTTTGTTGAACGAGACACATTGAGCGTGGCGCTTAACATTAGGTTTACCAAGGGGTCATTTTGACCCTTCTGAGAAAACTTTTTCGTTAATTTTCTTCAAGAAAATTCTTGCCGTATTTTACGAGAATATTTTAATTAATTTTTACTTACATTTATAAGACATATAATCGCAAATCTAATCTTTCCTGTCTTCTGGTTTCGGAGAAATGTTTGGTAGAAATAGATATATGTCAACTCATGGTAAACCTAGTGTTAAATATACTTCCCCAAAATGCTCCACTGCTTTCCGAAATATTCTCCAAGTATTCTTCTCGTCAACGCGGCTCTCTCTCTCTCTCTTTCTCTCTCTCTTGTCCAACTTCCGCGGCATCGCGACTCTCGCTGGTTCACCCGGAGATCCACGGAGATCGAAACTGGTCGAATCGGTAAATAATTTATGAAGCCTGGCTCTCCCTCTCCGCTTGCTCGATTTCACGCTGCGACGCACTACGGTGGAAAAATCTCGGTCGAAGCTCTACTTCGGTTTGCCGATTCGTTCGATTCGGGCAGAGTGTGCCGTACATCCGGAGAACGGTTCCCCCGGAAATCGGACATTTTCGAGAGGAAACAGGGAAACGGTGTCGGTCGGATGTTCGCCACCGTGGAACTCCTTTCTCGTCGTTTTTCGCTTACGATATCCTTAAACGGGCTCCCTTCGCTTCTGCACATTGGTCATGGCTCTCACGATTGCACGTAACAACGATCCCCCAGATCCAGAGTTCTCCTACGAGTCATCAGCCTCATAAGTTTCGTCTCTCTCATAAGTTTCATCGAGGTTGCCGAGCCAATTCCGAAGGACATCGGCTCGTATTCTGCAGCGAAGGATCATTTTCCACGATTCGAGTAACAGCCAGTGCTCGCGGACACTTTAGTGGAATATTAACAACGATAGGGCGAATAAGATTTTGTGTTGGCGATTTGTTAAAATCAATATGTTTTACTAATTTACTCTTGGCTGGTCTAGACATTAGTTTAGGTGTTGGATCAAAGACAAATGCGAAATAACGTTTCACGAAACTATACTTCGACGAAAGATATTGAATTCTTTCAACTCTTTGATTCCCCGTCGATACTGCTATCTTTTTCTTTCTCGATCGTATCCAATTTCTGGGAGATCTCACGCCGCAGCTAAACGCTCCACGCGGAAATTTATTTATCTGAATCGCTGAAACGCGCGCAACGCGAAGCATAAATACACGCACTCTGAATCTCTCAAATGCAGTCCAGCGCAAACACGGCTTTGGACCGAGTAATTGACGGGGACTACAAGTTCGTGCTTTGACAGCTGGGACAGCTAAACACTGCGTGTTCAAATGAGATCAGTTTATCGATTCAACTAAAACTCTTATAAAGATTCGCGGGGAAGGGTGTTGCACGACTCTTTCCCAGTGTTTCGTCGAAGTGGCAATATCGTGAAATATGCGAAAAAGTTTCGTGAAACCTTGTTACACCGTGAAATATCACTGATTTCTGGACGGATGTCACGAAATAATGTTTTTTAGAGACCTTTCGAAACATCGATCTCAAACGATTATTAACCTCTTTTTTTTCACGTGGAGGAAATCTTCATAAGACACCCGTGTCTTTTAAGGGAAGACCCAGGTAGTGTCGGATTTTTACCGACTAAAAACTTCCACGATGGCCATCTTCCGCACGTTGGGAGAGCTCCTGGACTTTTTTATACACACAGAGCTCTGCCGTGCTGTTGTCCTAAAGTAGGGGTCACCAAAACTACGGCCCGCCGACGATACTTGAATTTGCGCGAAATTCGGATATGTGCTCACTAGGTCTGACGTGGCTATCTTTTTGCTAACGTCGCTTTCTTTGATAAGTTTTTTAGTAAATAAATATGTTGGTTGTCCTTGTTTTTTTTTGTGTATTGCATACCACTCACCCACGATTAACACGGAATGCTGAACTTAGTTTAGTGATTATGCGGCCCGCGCTCGTCATTTTGTCAGCTATGTGGCCCACTGTGAAAAAAGTTTAGTGACCTCTGTCGTAAAGGACAATTGTCTCGAACTCTGGGACCCTCAGATTAAGAGTCTGATGCTCTACCGACTGAGCTATCCTCACCTCGAACGATTATTAACCTCAACTACGAGAACGAAGAAGAAGAAGAGGAAGACGAAGAATTCGTAACATCGAGCCTCGCAAATACCTAAGATTTCCTCCGTGGAATCCAGCGCCCGGCGGCTATCCTTCCCGTCAATTATAAATTTATACGTGCTTTAACCGGCCGAGAGCACTTCAATCATTTCCGTTTGCCCCTTTCCTGTTCCCCGCGATGCTCGCATCGCTCAACGTCCGAAAATCGACCGCGCGCCACTGGAACTTCCATCGGCGGGGATTTTAATATCCGCCAACGAAGCGCGAACTTCTCGACCCCTCCCGGCCTCTTGGATCTCGACAACCCGAGCGTTTAACCAGCGACGTTCTTCCGAGATACGTTTTCTCGACGTGTATCGCTCTCTCAACTCTCTCTCTCTCTCTCTTTCTCTCTTGGACTTTCTGCTCAGGCGTCCCGCGGGACGATTCTTCACGTCGTCGATTAATCAATGAACTCCTCCCTCCTCTTCCTTCTCCTCCGCGCGACGAAGCTGCGTAACGAGTACGTCTAATGTACGCTTTGTACGTGAACGAAAGAGGGAGAAAACCCGTGGGTGTGCGTTATATTGAAAAACCAAGTCGCAGAATCGCTCAATTCCCCTCTTTTCATCATCCGCGAACGTCGAAGGGACGTTCTCCTTTGCATCTCGTTTCATCCCCCTCCCCTCTCCCTAAATCGCGCGTACGACTTCCATTCTCTCGCTTCGCTTTCTTTCTCTTTTCCCTTCTCTTTCCTTCGATTCCTTTCATTTACATGGCTGTCGACATGGGGAACGTGTTCCGCGGGACCGGAGAACGTACCTGGTAATTGAGGGGATCCAGGAATTGAGATGGATCGACGGCTGTGCGAGGTTTGTCGAGGATTTTTTTGAGGCAGATTTATGAGGCTGGGGGGAAAAGAGAGAAAGCGAGAGAAAATTATTTTTAGATTGATTCTCACGGAACTGAATTCCCCCGTGGCCGTAAACTGAAAGTGTCACGTAAAGAATATACAATTATACAATTATACAATCAGAATTATACAAAATTGTACAATTATTCAATTATACAATCCGACGTTTATTAAGAAGCGTTGCAGTTCGGTCCGATAGCATAGAATTCAATTTGACTTGCGTCTTTACTTCCGAGTGTCATTTATAGTCTTCAGGTAGTACCATTATTCCATTATTGTACTACCGATTTTCTTTACGATGACAATCGCAACGCCACTTTTTTATATTCACTCTTGATTCCTATTCAAGTGAATAATATGGAATCAATTTTCTATGTCCGTTAATTTTTTTTTTCAGCAAATGGCGGATATATTCTTTTTGTGCGATTTGTGTTTGCAGTTTTTTTTATTTAATTTATTCTCTCAGAATTGAGCATTAACTTTGACTTCGGACGATTTTGTTCTCAACACCGGCCAGCTCGACTTTGCACCACTATTTTCATAAGACGTACATAAACCGATTTCAAGCCTCAGATTCTCATATATACTTCCGGAAATCATTTTATTGATTGCATGATACTTCTGACACATATTTGGTTTATGATCAAGTTTATGGCAGTTGTTATTTCTTCGACAAAAGCTCCTCGCACCCAAAATTAACTGAAATTAACTGGCTGTAAATTCTCCAAATTGTCTACACACGCGAGAGATACAATTTAACAAGTTAATTGTTATCAATAAACAAATCATGTGACTGCTAATTACGGTACGAAATATCATTCACTGCCGATGGGTCGCTGTGAAACTTGCGCAAACCTAATGACGAAACCAGAGAATTGTCATTTTCACAAACATGACAAAGTAATTTGAAGAAACGAAAAAAGAGAAAGAAAGAATCGGTATACGAAGAAACGGTAAACGGTCGCGTCCCAGTTTTCTAATAAAAGAATCGGTAATTGGTGGAGACTACTTCCGGGACACCCTGTGTGCGCTACTCGTACAGCGGAAAAAATAGGAGGAGGAAAAATGAGGTTGGCCAGGATGGAGGATCGTTGGCCGAACATCTAAGAGTAATTGCAGCGTGTCTTCGTTTTCACCGCTTTCGAGATTCGACGAGAGAGAGAGAGAGAGAAAAAGAGAGAGAAAGAAAGAGAGAGAGAAAGAAAGAGAGAAAGAGAGAGAGAGAAAGAAAGAGAGAAAGAGAGAGAGAGAAAGAGAGAGAGAGAGATCTTGATTTCGAAGAGGGCGGCCATCCCGGTCGAATCGCGACCATCCGCTGAATTCTTTCTCCCCCCCCCCCCTTCCTTTGCTCTTATCGTCTTCGGAAATCCGATTGTCGAGCTGGCGGTTCTATTACCAGAGTCGGTAACCACCAAAGGGAATTAATAATCGGATATTTAATTGCTCGAGGCTTTCCAGATGAATCGACGTCCCGATGAAACTGCTCTTTTTCCCAGAACGGAAGATCCAAGATCTTTTCCCTCTCTCTTTCAGCGATATTTGTCGATGGGAAGAAGGGGAGATTGTTGTAAGGGCGCGAAAGTTGCTATAGTAATCGAGAGTAAATAAATTACGCGCGGAGGCAGGGAATTACGAATAACGCACAAAAGGGATTCGTTATTCGTTAATCCGATATGATAATCTCGTGTGAAATGCCGTTGCGAAAAAAAAAGACGAAATTAAGAACGAAGAGAGAGCACGGATAGAATTGCACACGCTCGCTGGCGATTGTCTACCGTGTTTATTTTAAGAGCCTCGGCTCATGCATAAAAGATTGAAAGCGTTTAAAATTTAAATGTGGCCCAAATAAAATGGGAGAAAAAAACGAGGAACAGAGGAAAGAGGAAGAGAGAATCCGTCTCGCGACCATACAATTTCCCATTGATATTCCTCGAAAAATGGGAAGAGGAGCGTGATAAAGATGGTGGGAGGAGGAGACGGTGATAAAGATGGTGGGAGGAGGAGACGAACAGGAAGAGAGTGATCTCGTATTACTGGTTTCCGAACCTACATATTTCTTCCGGCATCCCTTTAATCCAAATCCGACCGTGCCCGTTTGTCACGTTTAAAGCGCAATGTCTTTCCGGCGGATGTTGGGTCGCGACCTGGGCGAAAATTAACGCTTCGTTCGTTCATAAAATAATGTTGTGCTACAAGGTCTCGTTACACAGTGTTGATTCTGGACTCTTTAACTCGCGAACTTCAAGATTAAACCGATGAATAGCAAAAATGAAATTTATTCAGGAATTTTACGAATTCACTCTTGGGAATTTCAATATCCGTTTTTTTTTAAATAAAACGCAAGAGTATCTATGTTCTCCGATGTTCGAGACTGATCTCCATCAAAGTATAGTCAACAAAGAGTAGAGTTTCTTTCGTCGATGTGTAATTTGTCCAACAAGATTTTGTTCACTGCAATAAATATTGTACAATCAAAAAATTGAAACTCGTATTACTAGTACGACTACGTACGAGTCCGAACATTACATGGAAGTGTCTATATAACTTTTCGTACCTTGGTTGCCGCGAATATAAAAACGTAAGACTGATAGAATAATCTGTACTTCTATTGGAGCACAGAGACACACGTCGTCACATTTACTGATATACATAATTCAGTACATTCTCTCTCCATCCGTCGCTTCTATGTTGCCAGTTTTCGACGATTTCGAGAACGACTCGCGACGTAAAATGAGATAAGCGTGCCTCAGACGACGAAATTCTCCTTCTCGTTCTCACGTCCATCCGTTCTCCTGTCCCTTTATCTTTCTCACGGTCTCCTGTCGTTTTTCGGTTTCACGCCAGACGGGCCGAGAGGGCCGATAACGAGCGCAGATAAAAAATGATAACAGCGCGACGGCCCTGGCGGTTTGCCCCTTTGTCGTTTCTCTCCCACGTCAGTCGCCCCGGACAAAGGGGTAATTTCGAGGGTGACAGGGCAGAAAGAGAGAGACAGACAGACAGATAGATAGATAGATAGATAGATAGATAGAAAGAAGGAGAGAGAGAGAAAAAGGGTGGGAAAAAGGGAACACGAAATCGCTCCTCGGAGAGAACGTTCTTGAATAGAGTTTTGATTTCGGATCCCCCGCGGCCGACGTGTCGGAAATTTCTCGCGATTTTAAATGCCAAGATTGCTCCGTGTCGTTGTACGTCGCTCCCTTTTTTGCTCCAACGAAAAAAGGAGAAAAAAATCCGTAAAAGTCGTGTTCTTTCCTGTTGGAAATTTTTCCATCGTGATTTCTGTTCAGTAGAGGGAGAATTGATCGTGCAGCTTTCTCTCTCTCTTTTTTTTTTTTTTTGAATCTTGACATTGGAACAGAGAAACAAAAGTGCGTGGAACAGAAGACGTGAGTTTTCATTTATACATTTTGCGAAAAATCGTTCGAATCTTAAATGAAAGAAAGAACGCATCGTTCTAGAAAATTTAGATAGTTTCGAAAAAAAATTGATCTACTGTTGATTACACTATTAGCTCTGATGTTAAACGCGTGATTTCGTTGTTTTTTTTTCACGTGGAACTTGCGCGAAAATGTCCATGCTATCCATTTACGTATGGAAGTTATCGATCCAAAGGTATTAATAGAGCGTTTGCTCAAAAATAAACTGCTCTCCATTTTTCTTCTCTTAGCCTGATATAATTTGAATGTCTATTTTATATATATATATATAAAATCTGCAACAATTGCCTCTCTCCGCACACAAGAAATCTAGATTCTCTGGACAGAAGAAATAACAGCTGTTTAACTTTTTCTAATTTCATTTGAACGTCGTCAGATAGGGTTGGTGGTATCGAGAATTTACTTTGCACGAGAATTCCAGGCCTCTGAAATGTAGAGTTTGCGAAATAATATCTCTCTCGTGGTTTCGTATTATGCCCTCTGCGAAATGTATTTTTATACGCCTCAAGTTCGCGTTGCTCGCTGTTCGAAAACTGCTCCGTCCCGCGGAGCTTTGTCTCGCGTTATTTAGAGAACTGTATCCGACGAATTCCACGTGCCGAGGGTGTTTTAAAGAGGAGATGTTCTCCCTCTCGCATCGTAACTCTGGAAAAAGGGACGCCGGTTCTCCGCTGCGTGAAGGTTGACGGTAATTTTTTCCCCGAGCTTTTTAAAATTTTCTCACTCACTCAGAGCTTGAAGGCACTCACGCCGTGCTCTCGCAAAGTTTCTCAAATTCAAGCGAGACACGGGACTTGATATTCAAACCATATTTAAAGAAATAAGACGGAAATTTATTTACAGCGAACAGCTGACAAATTAGAGAAATTTCTCTTTCATCATTTTTCCATTAACTTTGTTTATAGGTATCGTGTTCGTGACAGTATAAATATAAGAGTGTCCAAATTGAAAAATAAATGTCAAAAATGAAGAATAAATGTCATTTTTTTGGTCATATCGAATTAACGCCTTGACATACAATGACGTCACGCGTTTTTTCCAAGGACTACTGAATTATCAATTTGTTCTTTCATTCATCATTTTTTATTAATTTTGTTTATAACGCTTTGCAGTATGAATATAAGAGTATAAAAAATTATCTTTGTCAGGTTTACGCAAATGTTAAAGTGAAAAATGTTAAATATCATTTTTTTGGTCATATCGAATTAACCCCTTGATATAAAATGACGTTTCTTAAGGACCATTGAATTATTTGTTCTTTCATCATTTTTTTTTTTATTAATTTTACTAATTTACTTAAGTTTTACTAATTTGCTTCAACGCAAACGCTCGAACGAAAGATGAATGTCATTTTCAAATTGTCACACGTGTATTGAAACGAAATGAAAAAAAGTAAATATCAAATGTCATTATCGAATTTCATTTAATTCGCGCGTGTCAAGGGGTTAATCGCACGACGTGCCGGTGTCGCGACGACGTCTGTTATTTCTCGCGGCATCGCGTTCTCGTCGTCTCTCTGGGTCGCGAAGCAAATTCGTCGAGAGGTAGAATTCGTCGGCTCATTGCGATTTCACGTCGCCTCCGGTCGTCGAATCGACACGACCGAGAGAAATCCGGCCGAGTTATTCCGCTCACGCGCACCCCCGAATGACGCATTAATTCGCCGCGTGTCCGCGTCGCGGCCAACTTTCCTTGTCGTCGTGACACACGCCGCCGGAAGTTGCCGCGAAACCCGCGGATTATAATGTTGTTTCACGTCAGGTGTTCCACTGGCTGGCTTCCTCTTACGTCAATGAATTCTGATTCCCTCCGCACACTCGACTGGATTAAACGGCATTAAGGGACGACTTCGCCATTTTTCCCTTTTCAAAATCCACATCTTTTATCGACATCGTACAATCTTTACGCTGTTGCAATTGCGAACTGTGAATTTTATTAAGAATTAACTCGATATCCTCATCGATGGAGCCGTTCTTCCGTTTAAATTTCGCGAAGTCTCGAGAGATGGAAGTATTTTGCAGAGAAGAGCTGCAACCGAAACATCGATGATTCGGAAGAAATTATACAATGATACACGATTTGGTTTCATTTTAAAGCTCGAAATCTCTCTGCTTTCGCAGGCTCGAGTTCTTTTTTTTTTCTCTTTCGTTTTTTCTTTCACAAAGATGATTTTACATCGCGAGTGTCGCGTCAAAGATCTCTCGAAAATTGTAAAAATCCGAACGTCTCTGAAAAAGTTTTTTCTCTCGACCTGAATCTAAAATAACCTTAAAGACT
This sequence comes from Tetragonula carbonaria, assembly GCA_032399595.1. NCBI lineage: Eukaryota > Metazoa > Arthropoda > Insecta > Hymenoptera > Apidae > Tetragonula > Tetragonula carbonaria. The sequence continues at coordinate 8,801,293 of JAUCRC010000012.1, read as the reverse complement.
GAAATCTCCTCTTTAATGAACAATAAAACTTGCTGTATGATTTGTTTTCAAAATTTTATTGAATGTTCGGATCATATTCAATTGTGTTTTTTTTTTCAACGACGAAAGAAGATTGTACAGCGCATTTCAAATAATCGCTGTAAAAGAGAAGTTTCAATGCTGAAGATGATAATGGATTCAATCGTGAAAAAAACTTTTCCAATATTTTTAGAAGTGTTTGAACTTTTACAATTTTCGAGGGAACATATGTCCACTTTCCTATTCGTTACGCGATATAAAATCATCTCTCAGACAAACAAACTCCAAACAAAGGTCTTTAAAATAAGAGTTGAACAAGGGTTGTCATTTCCTTTTGCAAAGTTATAACTACCGAAGTTTCAATTGTCGACAATTTTTCATTCGCTATTGATTCAGTTACGCTGCTGGCTGTATACGTTAATTATTACAAAGTATATTTAGATATTGGTTTAACATTAATAAGGCTGTTATCCTCGCGCACGTAATACCGAATGATAATTTAGCGGCATAAGCATCGTGTATTCGATGCATGAAATAACAGAATACAGTAGATTTAACTATCAACATATTATCCCGACGATAATTAAACTATGATGAATTCAATTCCGTATTTTTTTGTCGAATTTACGTTGAGTTTTTAATTTTCTTTCTTTTTCTTTCTCGTACATCAAGCGATAGATTTTGTTCAAGATGTTTAATAAATATCTTCAACAAAATACGTGATGAAGTGACGAGGCCAGCGTATCTCGGAAACAGGCTGCCACGAGGATTAAAAAGTTTTCTTCGCGCTGATATTTGATGGAATTTTTCCCCTTGCCCGGAAGATTTATAGAAGAAGGGAGGGAACGGTTATCTCGATGAATATAAAGTAGATTTGATAACTTGAGGCACAAATCCGCCGGTTTAAAGTAGTACCTCGGATTGAAAATTAATACCGTTTCAGTAGTTTGAGAGAGTTCGGTTAATAGGATAGGTTGAGGGACGGTTCAAAGTTAGGCTAGTGGAATAGACCCGTTACTGGTCAGTCATCCGATTAGTCTAACGGCTTTACCGCGTTCAGTTGATAGGATTTATTTAATCTAAACGATCGTATATCTCAATTAATTCATCCGCACAATAAATATTTATAGCAACGTGCTTATTTTGTCGTGATGACACTTTTGTTGACTATACCTGTGAATATCGGATTGTTCGAGATTTGGCAGGCATTGATCGCATTATGTCGCGTGTATACGTGTGTACCGTCTATCTTTTCTATCTGGTAATTTTATTTGATTCCCTTACTGAAAAAGATTTTCCCACTTTCGAAAATTTCCACAAATTCTATCAATTTATGTCCGCAAGTGAGTTTTTTAAAGGAGTGTATACAATTTTATGATATTAAAAAAGTTTCGTAAACGTTTGCGTAACGTTTGGTAATTGTTAATCTGACAATATTTCTTTCTTTTAAAGAATGACACTTGTTTCATTGAATTTTTTAATAATACTCTACGATTATTATTCTGAGTTATATTCATTTAAGCGCAATTAAGAGCTTGATTTTTGTCAGTTCATTATTCGATGGAGATTTATTTTAAAATTTCTTTTTGTATCAGCATCTACGAACATTTTGAAAATGTCTCTTTCGTAAAATTTTCCACTTTCAAGCAACGTCAATATAGCTCCAACAAAAAAAAAAAAAAACTGCTTGCCCATTCTCAAGTGTTCAATTAATATCATCATCAATATCGTCGAAATTATTCATTAAATCTTTTGAATCGCGTTTCAATCAACGTCATCCTCGAACCACCAGTATCGAAGGTTGCATTAAGATTCCATTGACGCTATTTCTTCAACTATGAAGACCGAGCAGAATAGGCCATTGATACTCGCGGGCAAGACGCTGTAAGTAGAATCAATTCAACAGACCGCGATCGTGCTTATCAGGCGGTCCATTGAAATACACTGGTCGGCTATCAACCCGGCTCCGTGAAATCGAATTGTTAATGGCTAGAGAGGAAATCCTGATGCGTTAATTGCTCGATCGTTCCTCTTCCTCTGCCTTCCTAAAGGGAGGTAATTGCACGACGATGGCGAATACGATACGAAGGGACCGTCTTCTTGCTGTCGTGACTTTGCCAACGACAAAGTGAACTCGTCGACACAACGTACAGAATGGAAAGAAAAGTTTTGTCCGTGGGTTCTACATCTGGCTTCGATCCGATGGATATACAACGTAAAGAACCTACTGCAAAATTGATCTTGATCTTGAATTTCCAGATAAAAAAAATTTTTTTCTTTCGTTTGCATTGTATTCTATTCATCACAAAGGTAAAAACTTTTTCTTTTGAAAAATGGCAAGAATGTTTCTCAGTCATTCAATACTGCGGATATTGCGCGTGCTAACAGCGACTTTATGGTTTCTGGACGCGTGGATGTCTATTATAATTTTCGCTTCAGCTTTCACTAGCATTTGATTTATCATAATTGTAGCATCAGCATGAGTGTAAATAATCAAATGATAAAACTAACATTATTCGAAATATAGACATAAAGTCGCTGTTAGCGCTCACGCGTTCGCAGTGTTAAATTATTAAGAAACTTTCTTAATCTGCCATTTTTTTTTTCAAAGGAACTAGATTGCGATCTATGACTTCTTCGTGATGAGCAGAATACAATGCAAAAAAAAAAAGAAAAATTTGATCTTGAAATTCACACGAATGTTTTCTTTCCACCCTGTACATACGTACTTGTGTACGTACGTACACGTTCCGCGCGATCAATCGCCAAGTCGGCAAGTGATCAAATTAAACGTTCAGCTAATCGAAGGCGTTGCATTACCATCTGAATACGTTACTTGATCAACGCGTCAAAGTTGAGATTCGCAATTGGCGAGCACGCGTCACTCGCGAACGGGGCCGAGTATTAATTTCAACGGGCTATCAGTTCCCCGTTCCTCTGCCTCGCGTTAATTGGACGGAGTTTGTTCGTCGCGGCTCGCGATAAATGTCTGCCAGACGGGCCCGCAGAATTTTAATTGCTTCTGCACGGCGGGCTTTTCAGTCGCCCGCTATAACTTTATTTATCGTCGGTCGAACGTACGGTCTTTTCCTATTTTTTTCTCTCTCTTTTCTCTTCCCCTCGTTCCCTCCCCCGTTAACCTTGCCCGTACGCAAACTTGAAACCGCGGAATTCACGCGAAATAAAATCTCGCGAGGTATTATAATTCCCCGGGGAAATAAATGATCATTTCAGGGGAATAATTTCGCAAGAGTGTGTGTGTGTGTGCGTGTGTGTGAGAGAGAGAGAGAGAGAGAGGAAAGGTCGGGTTGCAGCGAGGAAATTTATACTCTCGCCGCGCATGCTTGCAAAAACACGCGTTCGTTTATGTATTTTGTAAATCCTTTCGCGATAAAGCAAAATGCCAACAACTGTGGCTTATTTTCTTGGTGAGTGGAGTGTTTTTTTTTTTGTTTTTTTTTTTCCTTTTAGATGAATTGTTTCGTTCATTGATGGACTGCGAATGTTTATGGATTCATGGAACGTCAAAGTGTGCTAAAGTTAAATTTGTAAGCGGAGTTCGAACGGATATTTGGCGTTTATTTCCATGTTTTTATTTGGAAATGTTAATAAATTTATTTCAGCCGAGCGTTCTTGCATTTTCCAACTTAATGAAAATATACAAATTGGAGTGTAAAAATACATTTGAATTAAGAACCGTAGCTGAAAAGTACGCAGAAATGGAAGAAAGCATTCGCATACTCGATGAAAAATTGTCCAAAAATTGTCAAACAGTTATATAATTGCCCGTTTTTAAACAGTTACAAACCTCGCAAAAATAGGTCGTGTGACAATGCAGTTAGCTTCATTTTAAAGTGTGAAATCTTTGACAAATACGCGTTAGTTTTTTTTTTCTTTCTTTGAAGACGTTTTTACCTCATGCAGCAGACAAGAAAAAGCAAGGATACTTTGGAATACTTGAAATTTGAAAATTGCAAAAATTCAAACGCATCCGAAAATGTTAAAAAATTTTTCCTCCCCAATAGATGAAATCTATCTATCATAGTCTTGACGATTGGAATCTGCTTTTTGCATCCGACCTTTTAAATCTTGCCATACGATTTTCTTTTGCCATTTTATTTTGCCCTAACATGAAATATTAGGGCTAGATGACGAAATTAGGACTAGAATTTCTCGAAATGTAAGAGTTTCTTAGAATTTTTGTTTCTTTCAACTCTGATGGTCTTAAGGTTCGATAAAATGGCGAAAGAAGAAAAGACGTTCGTGCAGCAAATTTCCAAGGAAATGCCTCAGTCTTCAAGATTATGGATATTATCTTCAAGATAGCCGTGAAAGAAATTTCTCAGTGATTTTAGAGTGCGTTTAAATTTTCTCGACAGCAAAAGCGTCTTTCCTTTTTTCGCTTGCTGCAACGACGTAAAAACATCTTTGGAAGAAAAAGACCAAAGGTTGGTAAAGTGGAGGTTTCACGCCTCGAAACGAGGTCATCTGGATTGTTGTGCAGTTTCGTATTACGATGTTTGAAATATCGATAATGTTTCACCGATATTGTTGTCGAATGTGCGAATACTTTCGTCCATCTCTGTATTTTAGCGAGCGCGAGGAAATCAACCTTATCAGTACCATTTTCTATCGATCTCTTCATTCCCACAAAACGACGAATCTTCATCGACCACGAATCTAATTCTCCATTCGCAAAATCAATTAAATATAGTAACTAAGTAAAATGAAGAATGAACAGGCTGGGCCAAAAATCGCTTCCTACTAAAGTAGATCCGTAATTGTTTATTTATTTTCGGCACTTGAAAGAAACAATTTTTGAAACGTAATGAAGCAAAGCATTGTTAGCAACTTAAATTTAATTTAAATTTAATAAAATTAGTTTTCTCTTGTGTTTTATTAAAAAAAAAGAGAAAAAAATAGGTGGGAAGAAATATACGTACAACAAAAGAGAAAAAGTGTAAACTCGACAGAGTGAAATGTCATAAAGAGTGTCATATTTTGGATTATGTACTATTTCATGTCACGTGTTTGAAAATTCTCTGTAAATGCACGAAAATCCGCGGTCTGACAGTCACAAAGTATCGAAGAGTGTCGTTTCGACAATTTCAAATCCCGATTCAATTTCACTCAACCCGAAGCAACGTCGTTTCGATGCAGTCGCTCCAGCGAATTCTTCTTTGAATTTGTACATTACAGTTTTTGTACCCGTGCGAACTCGCTTCGGCCAATAACAAGTGGTCTCGGTAACTTCGGCCAGAGCTTAGCGTGCCGAGCATCGCGACATGATAACAAACAATAGTCTGGCCAAGTGGATATAAGTTTCAGCAACTTTCATCCAGTTAGCCGGGTCTTCGGACCAGCGATTCCGTTTGCTCGCCCAGATATGATTTCGTCTCGGGCTTAAATAATCGATGCTGCTTAAAGCTGAGCTCACCTGGGCACACCTGAACCGGGGCGAAAACTTACCACCGTGGTGATTATTAATCGGCCGGGCGATTTTAACTGCTGGAAAGAAAGAGCGCGACTAGGTCCAAGGTCATTGTCTCGAGCGAATCCGGATCTCAATTTGCGTAAACATTTCATTCGAAACGCGATGTTTCGCGTTTCTTCGTGATAATTGAAAGAAAGAAATCTTAGTTAAATTGTGCAATGAAGAGGAATGTTTTTTTCATTTGTAAAGTTGGTCCGTAGCTATCATAGATGCATTCTACACCTTCGATTTGATGGAAATACATGTGATAAAAAACCTACCGTAAAATTGGCCTTGACCTTGAATTTCAAGATCAAACATTGTTCTTGCATTGTACTCTACTCATCACGAAGATGAAGATTTTCCAAGGAACCATAGGTAGCAATCTAATAATTCTCTTGAAAAATGGCAAGAAAGTTTTTTAATCATTTAACATGAACGCGTGAGTGCTAACAGCGACTTTATGGTTCTGGACGCGTGGATGTCTATATTTCGAATAATGTTAGTTTTATCATTTGATTATTTAGACTCATACTGATGCTTCAACTATGATAAATCAAATTGTAAATGCTTCTATAAACTGAAACTTAAATCGTTCATTAATCACATGGCCATTATTTTCTTCTTCTAAATAACTACTAAGTAATTTTTTTGATATTTTAAATATTTTCAATACATTCCATTATACCTAAAATATTTATAGATATAATTTCGTTTCTTTTTATCGTACTTACAACTGTACGTTTTTATTCTAATGTGAATGTCGTTCATCGTATTTTCTGTAATGCATACTTTTAATGTCCTGAGAAACGAAAAAAAAAAAAATACCGAAAGGCGAACGAATTTATTACGCCCGTGAATCTACTTCAATAATGGTGTTCATTCGAGCAGTAATCAGATAACTCAGACGACGAGGTAGGGAAAAACTTGGAATAAATATCCAAAGGATCTCCTATTTACAATTAGTTCAAGAAAGAGATTCACCCGCGTCACTACACCGCGCAAACGTAATTCTCCCGTCAAGCGAGGAAACTTGCGTTGCAATCAACATGTAAAGTGGAAATCAGTGAGCAACGGTGGAATACAGATACTATGTATTAACGTGTAATTCAACGGTGTATTCGCGCGGCAACAGTGAACAGCAAGATTCTAGCCAACGAACCTGCTCGAAACCTGAAATGGCAGGCAAGATCTAACGAATTGCCGCAACTCGATATTCCACGCAAGTAGGATAATCACGCAACGAATGTCACACCATGACAAATTCAGGGACACCCAGTGTATACGAAAGTAATCGCATAGTCGATGAACAATTTCCTATACTTTGAACTGTTATAATTTCATAAAAAAAAAAAAGAATCTAGTTGGCCTTTCAAAGCGTGAAACGAGAACTCCACTTTGACAAACGTTAATTCTTTTCAAGAATGAAATTCACATCATACGCAGCAAATGGGAAAGCAAGGAAATTGTAAAAAAGTCAAATGCCTCTGGAAACGTTAAAAAGAATTTTTTTTTCATGACTAAATCTATCTTGATGTTTCCTATTGTAATCTTCTGTATAAATTTTGTTCGCTGTGAAATTTTACATCGAACTTCGAACAAAATTGACAAAAATGTTAATGATTCCTTGAATTGTTGTCGTTTGAACTCTGACGTTTAAGGTTCAATAAAAAATGGCGAGAAAAATAAAATCCCAAGGAGAAAACTTTAATCCTCAAGATTATGGTAGATCCGGTCGTGAAAAAAGATTACGGAGGCGTTCAAATTTTTACAGTCTCTTCGATAACAAAAAAATATCTGCACGATGTAAAAAGAAGCTCGAGGTGAAATTTTCTTTAGATTAATTCACTTTAAAATAAACTCAACTGTTATTGTTGCGCAATTTTTCCCTCTTCGCGAGAATTCAAATATTTTGAAAATATCATCGAATATTCAGATGCTTTTGTCCAGCCCTGCAAGTCGCACCCATGCGTCGATATCAATTTTTCTACGTCAATTTTCAACGAAACCGAATGCTCTCGGCCGGCGTCTTGGCGCGATAGGTGCAGGCGTAACGCGGCCCGACTCGATAACTTCGAACAATTCCAGCCGGAAGTTGTTTCTAATTCCATTCGTTGGTCGCACGCGGAACCTTATTACAAGGCAACCACTCTCGTAGCGCGTATCCGTCTTCGTTCGATACCTCGGCTCGTGAAAGTTACGGCGAACGTTATAGGCCGCCGCGAACTTGGCTATTGCTATTGGTAACCATAAACTCGCCTCTGGAGGGAAACTCGTCCTGTTCGGTAAAATGACCTGGAACCTGGCGTAGCGCTAGCAAGCTACATCGGCCACTTTTCGTGAAAGAGGGAGATTTAATTCGTTCCCTTTACCGTGTTATCGCTTGCCGAAACTTGCGTCGCTTCGGACGGGACGATAATGCAGCGGAACTGATGTCTATGCAAATGGAATGATTTAATTTAGAAATTGAACCAGAGGGGCATCAGAAATTGTCGTCGTCTGGCGGGACGTCAGGATTCGGGCGGTTTCGAGCCGAGTTTCGGTAGATAGATCAACAGCGTGTTTAGGCGAGCATTGGTAGAATGCGATGTCCTTTTGTTGGACACGTCGGCGAGCTACGTGGGATGATCCTCGATTAGATAATCCTCGACTAGATATCAGTAGCCAGGCATCGGTGGAATATGTAGGTACGTGCGTCGATGGGCGAGAAAGCGGCTTGACGCTAGTAGTGTAGACCCGATATTGGTCAGGCATCGTGTAACCAACAAGGGAAAATGGGTCAACGGGGATTTATCTCCCCCCCTCTCCTTACGTTATCTTACGTTTATCTGATCTGTCGGATCGCTTAATTATGTGTTGCCGATGAGGATGTTGTAATTAGTAAATCCTGCTCGTTCGCTGTTAGGCTGGATTTCTGGGATAGAAGATAGCGATCAGAATTTTCGTTGGTTAAAATCCAGGAAGGGTGGCGAGAAATGCTTTTTTCGTGTCATAAATTTCTGTCTTCTACGTGTTTTAAGTGGTACCAGGTATCTTCTTTTCCGATTTTATCGTTCACGCAATATCGATTGCATTTTTTTTGAATGGAAGTTGACTGTGTTTTCATCGTGTGCAATCGTACGCGACAAAACGTGCAAAGTAGAAACGAGCATAGACGTTGTTCTCGCATGATTTATATGTGATCAATGAATTTCGAAACACACAGATCTATATCATTTACGAGTCATTAATTTCTACGAGAGTCTCGAAAATGTTGGCTCGATATAAATCCAAATAATAAGACTAAATGAACGATTGTTCCAGAACGATTGTTATAACTGAGGTCGACAAGTGAATAAAGAATTTTTTCAGTACTGTGAAAATTGGACTTTCGTTTATATTATATAAGTATTACTACTTTATAACAAATCACAATAGAATGTAGATTTATCGTACGAGAATAAAATAATAGAGAAGAAATTTACATTTCTTTGAATAACAAACTAATAGTAAAGTAAAAAAAAAAAAACAATGAAGTGTCATTTCTACAATACAAAACTTCGATTTCTGTCTTTTATTTTTTACTATTTGACTTGATCAAAATCCTGTAACGATCTCATTTTCACTCCACTGATATCATTTCAAGTTACGTGAAGTTTCGGTTCGACAGTCGTGAAATATTTCAAACGCGCGTAAAAACATCTATCACTCTGAAGGTTGAAACTTTCTCTTTACAACGACTTCTCAAAATTCGTTCCTACGATATTTTCTTCATCATTTTATCGCACGTTGGATGTTGCAAAAATTTAAGAGATGTTCAAATTTCGATAAAACGACAAAGAAAAAAAAAATCGTACAGCAAGGAAAGGGGTTCGTCTTCGAACGAATGGATTTTTGCTTATTTTAATTTTCGAGAAAAAAAGTATCCTCGCCGATTAAATGACGATTTAAAGTCGTCTTCAAAAGAAAAAAAAGAAAAAAAGAATGAACTCGCGAGTACAAAGTAGAGGCTTCGCTCTTCGAAACGAGAACAAGTATATCCACGATCTCTTATCGCGAAGTGACATCAGTCGAAATTGTCGAACAACAAACTCATCCGTTCTTAATTCTGAAAATCGGTTTTCGAAACGAGAGGGGGGAGGGGCGAGGGGGCTCGATTGGAAAGCGAAGTGGCTCGAAATTGGTCGGGTCAGCTCGCTCGGCGGCGGAGTGCGAGTCGTCATCCCTTAACCCGGCAGTCGTTCCTTCGACGTCCTGTTAAAAGCGATTGCGTCGTAAAACGTTAACTGCTCTCTCGCGAGTGTTTCGTTGACTCCGACACGGAGTATGGCCGACGATATGAACGGAGGTCCGACTACATTCACTGCGGCGTTCGCACGCGCAACGTTTCCTCCGTTGATTGCAGCATCCATTCCGAGGGTAATCGGGTTACTGGAAGGAAGCAATCCTTCTGCCTCCGTTCCTCTACTTTTGTCCGGGCGCAGTCGCGATATATATCGCCATTATTCCGACAACACGGTGCCCCGTGTTCTTCTATCTTTCACGTACGAGTAAACAAATCCGAGTTGATTGGGAAAACGGAGTAACTGGCACGAAAAACGCCACGCTCTGAAAATGCAATTCCCTGCCTCCCACAGTAAGTGCAGTATATGAATTTAATGCCTTTTGATGTTTCGGCATTCGAATGTATGAAAGAGAAAGAGCAAACTTGTTAATTGATCAAACTTCGTTTTCCTGGTTAGTATTTCAATCAATTTTCGTTTCGCTCGTATTTTTATCGTTGCTCATATCGGTTCCTGTTCATTTTGCATCTCGTGTCTTTTCCGCTCCGATAATTCCGTCCTCGTGCGCCATTTCTTGAGGTACGAAGATCAAACACATCTACAATCTTGGTTCGTTTCCTAAGTTGTTAAAATTATTTATTAAGACAGGAAAGGCGAGAACGTTTGTCAATTCAAGGAATTTTATCCAATTATCTTTCAAATTATCCGTTGCAGAAGAAATGTTTCGAATAAAACTTACATTGTCGAAGGGGATACGCTTTCGAGATCTGTTTTTTTTTTTCACGCGAAACTGTATATTCCTTAGCCCGTTCCATGACGAATTCATCGACCTATCGTATATAAAACACCCTCTAAAACATCGGAGACAGTGTAACTGTTCTTTAAAGATAGAGGAAATCAGTACATTGACGCTCGAGGTCACCATTTCGAGTAGAAAGAATAATTTCTTGGTACGTTACGTCGTACAGATGCGGGTAATTTCTGAAAATGAGCTTGATTAATCTTGAAATACCAGCATACGACAGAACAACGAATTTGTCGTGTAACGAGCTACATGTTCCATCTGAAAAAAATACGTAGTTTCATTTAAAAAAGAAAAAAAAAGACAGAAAAAAATCACTTTGAAATGTCGAAGCAAAGTAAAAATCTTCTTTTTATAAGAAATAATTCAGTATGTGTACAACAATCTTTTTAATGGCAGTGCAAGGAAAGAAGCGATTGAAATATATCGAATGATTCCGTAGATTCGATATAAAATCTTCATCCAACCACCGGATGGTAGACTGCACGCGAACAGATTAAAAGACCGAATCTCTATTTTACGGAAGAAATGTGGAAGTCTTCGTCCTCGTTGTCCGACACCACCGAAAACTTATCAATTATCATATTAACGAGGAGGCTGCTCAACCGGGAGACGGCAACTTTCGTCCCCCCACCCTCCATACCCCCCTTTCATTTCATTCGGTTTTAAATCGATTATTCCGCAAGTTGCACGCTCGAATACGAAACCGTAAGGAGAGACAGTCTCTCTTTCTCTCTCTCTTTCTCTTCAGTTCTCGACAGTCTGCATTTCACGAGCGCTGTCTTCGTCGTTGTCCCACGACGCTGGCGGAGGGTAAAGGGAGGAAAGTCCGCGCGGAAAGTTTACCATTACTCGGAGGTTTCTCCTTCGTGAAACTTATGTTTTACGCGACGGCCTTCTTGTCTTCCTGAAAAGGTTTCCACGATCTCCATTTCTCGCGGCGTCCCTCCCTCCCTCCACGCGGCCATTCCCACTTTTCAATCGGTCCCCGCTTTTTGCGCTCTTCGGTTCCTTTTCCGCTCGGGTGGAATCATTCAACTTCGGCGTCGCGCCGCCGGCGATGCTTAAAAACTTTCTGCTCGTCGAATATTTCCCCCTTCCTCCCCGCCACGCCGGCAGACACCGTTTCTATTAAACACGAAAGTGTGTGTTTAATCGCGATTTCGGCGAGACATCAGCACGAGTAAAAAAAAAAAAAAAATAGGTGCGTACGTTGGATCGTGTTCCTGATCCTCGCGATTTATCGGTTTGTACACGCACGCGTGTGCAATTGCTCGTTCGCCAGTTCGGTGAAATTCAATTGCAAACGCGGAATTATTCCGCTGAAAACGTTGAAAAATGTTCGCTTGATTTGAAGAAAGAAAAAAAAAAAAATTAAAAAAGTACGTCGAGTAGTGTGAAGAATGTAATAACTAGAGTGGAGTTTTGAGCAGATTTATATTTTTTGAATGTACAATTGAAAATTATAGGTCTCGGTAGGAAATTTCTTTTACAAATATATTATAGAGAATGCTATACTTTGAATTTTCCCTTTTTTTCTTTTTCTTTTTTTTTTTTTTTTTTGAATACTGTCGAAATTCTGCGGAATTTTGTACTTTAATCCTTCGCACTGTGACGTCACCTTTGCAATGACAAAACTAGAAATCTTCAGAACATTTCCCCCTGGAACTGTGAAGTCACTTTTAACGTGACTTCACTTCGTAGAATAAATAAGTAAATTTAAAAAAAAAATTGAAATAAATTCGCAGGAAAAATTGAATCAAAATTATCCGAGAAGAGAAAGAGGAAAATAATTGTACTGTTAAAATTTCCTGTAAATGGGTAAAAACTCGTTCAATATTTTAAAAGATATTACAAGAAACAATTGCAATTACGAATGTTTCGTACTATATCAATATTCAAACCGTGTAATATTCAATCCTTCGCACTATGACATCACCTTTGGCAAAATTATTTTTCCCCATCTGGAACTCTGAAGTCACGTGACACTTCGTAAAGTGAATAAAACAAATTCACAGGGGGAAAAAATTGAATTCAAAGTCGTTGTTTCCGAGAACAAACTAGGAAAACAATTGCGGCACAAAAGATCAAATTTCCCTGTAAACGCATAAAAAAATCCGCGAGCCAATAAATCCTACGCTCGTTTCAGTATCACGTCGACAACTGAAAGAAGAAAAACACGGGGGAAAAAAGATAATTACGCGAATTTACAATGATTGATTAGAAAACGGGAGTTCACGATTGAATTTCGTTCGCGGACTGATTGATCAATTCTCGGATTAATTAATCACCCAGGTAAAGAGCGATGAGTAGTATTTTCAAGGTTTTATTTGCCACGTGTTTTATTTACCAAGGTAGTAATACAAATTGACGGGCCGCGTAATTCATTCGATGAATTTGCTCGTTACACGTGGATCTCACTGGAATAATAAAATGCATTGCTATATATATATCCGGTTGTCGATCTCTTTTAACAAGATACCGAACCGGAAACGAGGGGAAAACGGGAAGGGGAAGCGTTAATAATAAAACACGCTTAACGAGCTGTGACTTCTATACGAAGCCGAATTCAGCCGATCATTATCAATCTTGTACGCGAAGTGTTTCGGTGTTTTATATATTTGTCAATTGTTCTCTGTCTTTCACACCGAGCGCGCGAATATATATTTCGGAAAATATATACTTGCATTCCGAAGAACATAAGTTCGCCGAGCGGTTCACGGTAGTGTTAACGAAGCGATATTTATTTCTGGATTTGCACGTTTCGATCGCTAACGAGGATTTATAGTACTTTCACGATATCTAAACTGTAATATTCTAACGACGAGATACGACTATATTCGGTGTTACTCTGTACAACAGTGGCGAGAACATTAAAACAGTATGTCTTCTGCAATATTATAAGCAAACTGCAGAAATGTATGCAGACATTGGTCGGCAAAAATATTCGGACACTCGTTGAAGACTTGCAGATATCTCAAACTTCGCGGGGAAAAAAGAGCTCATACAGCAAATACAAAGGAAAACTTCGATCTTCATGATCGTGCTGGAATTTTCATCGTGAAGAAAATTTTACAACGTTTCACAGGCGTTGAAGTTCCTGCAATTCTGTTTTTTTTTTCTTCTGAAGAAAAGTCTTACTCTTACTTTTCCGTTCGCCAGGTAATATTAAAAAAAAAAAAGAGAGAGAAAACGAAAGACAAATTCAGGACCGTGAAAGTTTCAAACGGATCCCAAGTGGATCGTTGCCACGATCATTCCTTTCTCTTTTTTTTTTTTCACGAAGTTGCAACAATTTCGCGGACCAACTGTAATTTTGAGAGACGAGAAGCGGCGATACCATAAGCGGCTGTCATAATGTATGTAATATACGAGATTTCTTTTCTGACGTACGAGAACAAAGTTAGCCGTAATTAACGTTACATCAGAGTGAAAATACTGCATCTCAACGCAACAGATGAAATGCACGGCGAACGAGCGCTCGCTTGCATGAAACAGGTGGTTCAAATCAAACATACTCGGTGAGAGACAATCGTCGGAACGAATCGTATCGTTCCTTTTTTTTTTTTTTATCTAACGAAACGAGCTCGTTAAAAGATACGAGTGAAAACAAACTCGTTCGCGAGTTTTCAAAAGACACCGCGCTTTGTACGTGTGTCTAGCAATACTGATGAGAACTCGATATTACAGCAGTGACAGTTGGTATGACCCCGTTCAACTGATATTATAGCGCTAGTGTCATCGATATTCTGCTATAGCGTGACGACGCGACATTATAGCGATATTATTATAAAGCAAGGATTTAACAACTTAAGTGACAGAAGAAAGATCAAAGAGGATAGTCCAAATGATCAAAATGGTTTCCAGGTTAAGTCATTGGTCATCGTTAACCCGCTTAGCGAATATAGTTAATGCTTAAAATTACATGTTTCTTACTCGCGAGTCTTGATGAATGAATAATGAATTTCTTTCTCGCGATCAATGCCGCGTTTCTTCTCGATCCACTGGCGTTGAAGATGAAAAATACCTGGAGTTTGAACTATCTGTGCGAAGGTACGCACGACATTTTCATCCGATTTATGTGCGAAGCTTTAAGCTCTCTTTAAAACAGAACGAATTATTTTTATTTGCCAAAACTGAAATTAAAATACAAAAATTCGAGGATCGCGGCGAGAATTACATTTCCGCTATTTGACTGCGTGCGCTGCTATTTCATTTATTAAAACGCGCGTTCGAAAAAATTTCAAATTGGAATGTTCTTCCATATTTATTCGAATTCCCGACATAAATAACAAATAAAAGTACGGGTACGTACGAGTGCATTGGGCATAAAAAAACAAATAAACGAGAACGCGCAGAGAAAAGAGAGAAAAAGAGAGAGAGAGAGAGAGAGAGAGAAATAAAGAACAATCTAGTTCAATAAAGAAAAAAGTGAATTTGTTAGGTTTTACTACGTTTTTTTTTTGTTGCTGTTACTCAATCTGTTTTACAACATAAATTTTAAAACTCTTCTCAATAATAATACCTGTTGATTTTAGATTAATTAATTAATCGTTGTGTTTCTCGAAGATTGGCTATGAAGATTGGAGAACTTCTAAAAGCTCAAAATTGACAATTTTCAAAAGAGGACAGTAAACATTTCTGTGACTTATTGTATAACGTTCATTTATTATTCGACAAATTTTTTTTTTCTATCATCTACCAACAATTTATTTACAAAGCATTCATTCGCTTCAAATAAAATGCTTTAAATTTATTTACTTCAAATAAAATAATGCAGCATTGGGAATAACCATTCAAATGGTATTTAATACGAAATTGTGTTGATTATGTCTTTCCAACATGTGATATCGTTCGAATTTAAAGCAATCATCAACTTATACTGCGGAAATATTTTATTGTTATCTTGTATTTAAATATTTAAATATTTAGATACAAGAGAAGGTTAATAATTAAATATTTAAATACAAGAGAAGGTTAAATACAAGAAGTCTAGGTTTTGCGAATTATTCCGAATTATGTAAATTATTGAGTGTCACTTGACTCATCTAGGACTTTAGAGATCTCTGCTGAAATTCTTTTGTTCTTATGTCATTGTCGCTTTCACTCTAGGCGTCTGTGTTCAAGTACTACACTATTACACATCGCATACGAATGCACACGTTCGTTGTAATTATCAGCAAAATTATGAAAAGAGAAAGTCCGAGTTGTTGGCTAGATTTAAGTACAATGTCCCTGTGCTAAAGTGTGCAAGCAACACATTGTGTCCAGAAACAAGGATTCATACTTATTCTAATTTCTGCTAGAAGGGTCAAGCTCGGCTTTCATCGGTGAAATGAATGCACCGATGGTAAAAGCAGGCAAAAGAAGATAAAAAAAACGTGAAAGCCTGTGAGTTAGGAAAATAGCAGGGAGCACGAGGACGGTTCGATAAGGAGAAAGTGGAAAATAGCTGCGGTGGTTTCTCGCGGAGATTTTCTTACGGAAGCTGTATATATCGTCGAAGATATCTCGGTTTGCACTACCCCCGGTACAAGTAGCGGCGACGAAAGTTCGACGGGGTTTGAAATTTCGCCGGGGGGCGACGCGGAAAAGTCTTAATGGATTGTATCATACCGCGTATTCACGGGCTTTTAGGCGAGATACAGAAGGGAAAGGAGCCGGGGCTCTGGCTCTGTCGTGCGGATGCGCCATTCAAATAGATCAGAACGTTCTCTGTGTACAGTCTCGTTCACCGGGATTTCGTCGGTTCTCAACGCGGCTCAATGCACGGAGAATATTTGGTACGAACTGTGTTTAAAATTTTGTAAATATTTCGTGGATATTTTTTAAACAGCAGATCCCCGAGCAGTAAAAGAACTGAAGATAAATAAATGATCGAATGCATTCGATATATTATCAACGTCAACTTGTTCATATAAAGTATTCATTTGTTTCCATTCTAAGCTGAAATTCTATCTTTGAACTTCGTCAAAGTTTCAAACGTTATTTAAAAAATGAAGAAATCATCGGGATTTCATTAATTCTCAACCTTAACTGATCGTTATCGTGAAGATAAGTAAATGATCGAATGCATTCGATAGATTATCAACGACAACTTGTTCATATAAAGTATTCATTTGTTTCTATAATGAGCTGAAATTCTATCTTTGAACTTCGTCAAAGTTTCAAACATTACTTACAAAATGAAGAAATCACCGAGATTTCGTCAATTCTCAATGCACGGAATATTTGGTACGAACTGTGTTTAAAATTTTGTAAATATTTCGTGGATATTTTTTAAACAGCAGATCCCTGAACAGTAAAAGAACTGAAGATAAATAAATGATCGAATGCATTCAATAGATTATCAACGTCAATTTGTTTATATAAAGTATTCATCTATTTCCACTCTACGCTGAAATTCCATTGAACTTCGTCAAAGTTTCCAAACATTATTTAAAAAATGATTGCTGCAACGTAGTAAAAGGATTAACGAGTATCTAAAAAATTTCCCTTGGAACGGTAAAAGATCCAATTTGTCTAACTAGAATACAATTTTATGTTTACCGGATATTTTTAACAAAATCTTACAATGTATACTGTAGATACATACGTGTTATCTTTATTTTATAATCGCTAGGCTGCGGATCTTTACATTCTTTGACTACGATTTAAAACGTGAAACCTCGATAATAATTCGCTTGCAAAAGACACCTTACTCTGAACATTTTAACAAACCATCGAACGTTTCACGCATCGTGAGCATTTTCGTACTTTTTTCACAAACGTACAAAAGTTCGCAGTCCCGATCGCTCATTTCTGTCCGAGCTGTCTGAAGGTTCATGTGGAAAGCTAAGCATAGACAATCGAAAGTCGACAATCGGTGCCTCTTCTCGCCCTTTCCCCCCGCCGATTCATCATTCGTAACTCTCGTTGCCCCTCAGCTTTCCCTCCGCGCGACTCTATCTTTCATTCTCCTCTGTCACTGAACGGTATGTCTGTCACTGAAAAGCCGGAGCATCTCTGATTCTCCGCTCGACTCTCCTTTAATTTCCTTTCCGCCTTCTTTCTCTCCGTCTCCGGAAGAATGAGCATCCGGTTCGCGTGTATCCGGTTTTATCGGGCATCGTCGCGTCGTCTCGCGGGGCCAGCGTTTACTTAAAACTTCGTCCGAGTCTCTATCTAATAGAATATATATATATATAGCTGCCCTTATCTATACGCCAGCTGCTCTTATCTTGAAAGCTTCGATAACACGGAGAACGCTTGCTAACTCTGCTCGTATCTGCTCTGATTCTACGGCGACGATGTCTCGCCTGCAGGATTTTCTCCTTAAGGTGATCGCGAGATATATCTTACACCAACGAAGGTGATGACTTTTACATTGATACGTTCGTGTGAAATAATTGCATCCATTACGCGAGGGGAAAAGGAAACGATGGCTTGTCGAAGGAACATTTCAATAATTTACGTGACTCAATCAACAAGGTGAAGAATCTATATTCGCGAAGAAAAAAAGTGGGAAGGAAGATTTAAATCGAGAGAGAGAGAGAGAGAGAAACTCGAACAGTTCGAATTCTCGATTTTCGATAATAGCATTTTCCAGCCACAAGAGACAAGTTTGACAAATTTTAGCAGGCGAAAAACTTCGAAAAACTGCACGGAACTTGCGAAGTATTAAACATCGGAAAATAGCTCGAGACCGAACTTGCCGACTCATCCTCGAGAAAGATTTCTCGAAATCCTCGCCGGATGAAACACTGTCCGCACAACACTGTGGAATCCCGCGTTACGTGGAAGATAAATCGAGCTTGGCTTTAAGATCGTACTCCCTCTGGAACCGAGCATGCTTCTCCCTCCCCCCCCCCAAAAAAAAAGAAGAAAGAAAAAAGAAAAAAAACTGCAGCTGCGTGAAAGAAGTGACACTGACATTTACAATGACAGGGTACAATTAATTTTTAGAGAGTGAATAATTAGTCAGCGAACGTGTCCGCGAGAAATGGTGGGAGTCTCGAGGCGGCGGCAATTTCCAAGCCCCTTTTGTTTCTAAAATGGGAGACCAAGCGCGTGAGGTTAATTAACGCGAACAAAATAGGGGCGGCCCGAAATTTTACGACGGTCTTGGCTTTTAATGAAACCGTCGGCGTGCTTTAAGAGGCTCGAGGTAAGATTAATGCAATGGGTATTAGCCAAGGGTTGAGCCGACCTGCGGATTCCCTTCTCGTCTCGCTACACCTAACGACCATACTTAAAGCGCCGCCAGATAGATTTTAAGCCGATCACCCGGGGATGTAATGCCCGCGAAATCGGACGGATTCCTTTTGGTTTTGTTTCTGGTCGTCGAAATACCACGCAATTACAGTGTTTAATTAAAATCCCCCCCTATTAGTTATTATATCCGTTCACAGTGTGGATCTATCAGAATTATTTTCCCCTTCGTCGTTTTCTAATTTTTCCTTTTTTTTCTCTGTCTCTCTCTGTCTTTTATGATTTTGTATCATTTTTATCGTAGCTACACTTGGAAATTGTTTTCGTTCATATAAAATGCGGTTAACGCGAGCTTTTTGTATTTTTATTTACAGCTTTTCGATTTTCTTTTTATTAGTAATTTTACATAATGTACGTGTATGTGTATATACATCTATATATGTATATATAAATTTAATTAATTACAAAATATCGAGTATTTGCGGTTTGAAATAGTAATTATGCAAATTTCATCACGAAATGTTATCAATTATTCAATCTATTGCCCATACAGGGCTCAAGCGTAATATCATTATCTGTATGAAATTTGAATTACTGCGAAATTCGCGTATTAACATTTTCAATAACGTGAATCCGTAAGAATGCTACTCCCCTCGATTAATTCCCTTAATTCCGCTCTCGATTCCAATCGCAAAATTTTTCCTTCCCTCGGTAGCTTCGAACAGTCGCCATTTCCTCGATTTTTCGTCAATTATCGAGCTCAGTTTCCCACGAAAAATTCAATCCATTTTTTTCCCCCCTCTTTGCACGACACGCGACTCGAATCTCGATGGCGGACATTTATTTTACCTGAACGCAATATCGAGTCGTTTTGAGGTTACATGCACCCTTTGAACGATTGCACAACAAGGAAAATTAAGGATTTTCTTTTGGCGATAAAATTACATTTCATTGAAAAAAAATAATGGGTATATTTTATTAGTGATTGCTAAAAGTTTCAGCGGTGACCATTTATGCCATTCATGTGTATCTCCGTGTGGTTTTACGTGAAGCAAAGTTTTCTAATTTCACGTCGAATCGTACAGGAGACACTAGTACTCGTTGAAACCGATTTGAAATACCAATTTTTAAAAAAAGTTACAGCTATCTAGTACACTTCGACTTCTTTGTTAATAAAAAGAAAAAGAAAGTGCACGAATCAAAATTTCGCTTGAGCCAAGTAATAGCTTGATAATAGCTTTGAGAATGTTGCAACAAAAATTTCTAGCCAAATTGATTTCGGTAGTCTTTCCGAGAAAAGAAGCTCCGAGTTAATTATTTTCCAAGACTATTCCAAAGTATATTATTCTAGAAACAATTGAATATATATATAATTTTTGAAAAGTCGATTTTTCCAACTTCGTGTAACACCGTATATACGTATCTAATCCCCATCGGTAAACCCATTTACAATACGATCGTTTCACTCTATTCTATTTATCCTTGTTCACGACTTTTCGAGCGTAGGACACGAGTGCCTCGTCGAAACGCGCGCCAGTACCTCCCCATCGAGTTTACCCTTCGCTTAGGCGTCTGTTTGCTCAACCCCCGCCATCGTCGAGCAGTTAAGAAGGCCGTTCTTCAGCCTCAACCTTGTTTGCCGGTCATAATTTCTTTAGCGACCCACCGTCGAGTCTTCGGATACGAATTCACGCGGCGACTATATAGATAGCCATCATGAGAAACCATCATGTTTCCCAAACCGAAAAACGCCTTTGCTCGATCGATTCTTCGCTCACTTCGTCGAAAACGCTTCGTCGAAAGACCAGCAGACTGTTCGACGTCGTCTTTCTTCCGAATGGACAAGCTGACAGGGCATCTCAAAAATGGCTCGACGTTATCTCTTTTATCGAATTGACGGCCCGTTACGACGCGCTGACCCCCGTCGAACGTTTTGCGAATGGGGCCAGCTTGTCGAATTTGATGGAAGTTGAGTTCTCTCGACGATAGATCATGGTCGCCAACAGGTGGACGTCAGTGTGCTTGGAATGTGGGTGCACTCGTCAGGTGTGAAATATGAGCAAGTGGCAAGTGACCAAGCTGAGATTTTCAGAGCTCGTTTGGTATTTTATTTCATTTCGAGGATAGCTTCGTCGAGTTCGGATTGTGCTTAGATAAAAATATTTTGATGAATATTATCTTATTTTAAGAACGATTATACTTGCACAAAAGTATTATTATCGTAAGTAACAGTTTATTATTAAGATTGAAATATGGTGAATGTTACACTAAATTCTTGTTATAAAATGATATATTCACATATTATCCAATGTGATGGAAAATTCAAGTTATATACATATTACTGATATATTCGGAGAATTTAATATATATTCTCTGATAATTCACAGTGCACTTTTTATGTGCACACTGTGTGCACTTTTGATAGTGCACAATTGTACAGTATATTCATCGATAAGCATTAGTCTAATTTGTTGTTTCGTAAATTACGTAACACAAAGTATTGAGACTTTAATATAATTTGTACCGATTAATCCTGAATTTAAAGAGACGAGGTTTAAATTTTCGTATTCAAATTCTACAGGATTGCAATTGATTTCTTCCATTAAATTGTAACCATAATTTGCACTACGAGAAACTTACTGTCTCTCTCACACACACATACGCATAAAACTTAAACAGTCAATCTTCCAAGCTTCTAAATTCCTCGTCAAGATAATAACAGAAAAAATTTCAAGATTTTCCCGAACTTCCAAGTTATCGTCAATCGCTCGGGTCGCCAAGAAATCGCGCAAATTTCAAAAACCGAAGGCGTCCCCCTCCCCGACGAGTCTCGCGCCAGTTGGTTTCCGGTTGGTATCTCGGACGAGCGACGGGCGAGCAATCTCTCATCCGGAAACGGGGACGCTTTTAAGTGGATCTTGGACGTAAACATCGCGAGCGCAGGATGGTTGGAAAAAGAGTGGTCGACGGGGTGGGGACGACGTCGAAAGTTGGGAGCGATCGTCGACGGAGAACGGAAAGTTTTCCGGCAATTTGCCGCGGCTGCTCGACGCGGCATCGCTTTCGAATCTACTGGAAAGCCGTGGCGGCACGCGTGGACGTGGAATACGTCGCGAACTTCCGGCGAAGGAGCCGGAAAGTTGCGCGCCTACGCTCCACGGAACAGCGCGGAATCCAGCGACGCAAATTAGCCGCGTGCCGCGTCGCGCGGATTCGAAAATTCGCGAATATATTAATTCGGGAAATTATTTCTCC
Organism: Tetragonula carbonaria; assembly: GCA_032399595.1. Taxonomy (NCBI): domain Eukaryota; kingdom Metazoa; phylum Arthropoda; class Insecta; order Hymenoptera; family Apidae; genus Tetragonula; species Tetragonula carbonaria. Next base: position 8,779,293 of record JAUCRC010000012.1, on the reverse strand, counting down.
GGACACGGGGCCAAGCGACGCGAAAAATCCATTTCCGTCGTTCCCTCGTGATCGAAAAATTTTGAAAAATTGAAAAGAACGAAGAGAGTCAAGATCTCGCGAAATTTGTAGTTCTACGATAGATTTTTTTTTTTTATGTTGTTAAGAAAGAGTGAGAATTCCAAAGTTTGACAAATGTTGGGTCGAGTAAAAAGTAATTTCGTATTCTTGTCGATAGATGACTTTAGCACAGCATAAATTAATTTTAACTTTTGAATAAATATATATCACGAGATTTAACAGAACGTATTTAACTGCTGTACTTTAACTATAACAGAAACTGTTTATTTTAATTTATTTATAACTAGATCTTTACGACTACTGTTTGCTCTCATTGATTCTTGAACGGCTGAGATTGCAATATATTTTTCGCCATTTTATTTTCCTCTTTTTTTTCATTTGCAACCAACGTCGCCGCTGTTGAACGGTCGACGATTCGAATACTTTGAATACCGATCTTTGAATACTTTGCAATCTGCAATTCTGCAACGAGAAGTTCCTTTATAATTCGTTCTAGAGTTCTGTCTATACTCGTGAAATAAGTAAACAAAAATTAACAGACAAGACCGAGAAATTCTCCATCATAATCGACAATTCAATAGACAATTTTATAGATGCGTGTAATTTCACTTCATTTCGTCTTTCAATGTCACTTCGCTACTTCGTTTTGCAATTATCCTGAATATCCAAGCAACTTCTATACAGTAATTTCCGTAGTTTGTGTTCTGTATGTATACGTATACAGATATTATGTGTATGTTATTCGAATTATCAATTAATCAGGATAATTCGTTGAGTGAGCGAAACCGTGCCAACGAAGTTCTCCAGTTCACTAAGCGTTGAATGAAATCCACGCGAAGGGAAATGAACGAGCCTCGGTTGATCATTTCGCGAAGCGGCGCGTAACTTGGATGTTTGTTAAATTAAATGTTGTCAGATTCAAAACGGTGAACGAGAGCCGGCTTTGGAAGTTCAGTCTCGCGGGCGAGATCCTTTCTTCGCGCGGTTATCGAGTTGCATTAACTTAATTCCAGCCGAGGAAATTTAATTCCATAGAATTACTTCGAGTAGTTTTCGTTTAATGAAACTCCTCTAGAAAGGAAAAAAAAAAAGAAAGAAAACTACTTCCACATTGTTAGACGTTGAAAATACGAAATATAACGTATAGGTTATTAGTCTAGAAATTTATTTATTTTATACTTTTTGACGAGGCATAGTTTAATTAGAAAATCATCAACTAGCCTATTATTGAATATGTTAAGGGTATTCATAAGTAATGTCGTTTTTTTTCAAATTTAATAAACATTGCCATCCAGTGATAGAATTTTAAAAAAATAGTTTAAATAAGATTCAAGAAACGACATTATTTATGGGTACTTTTATTAAATTTTTATTTCGTATTTAATGTTTCATATCCAATATTTCTAATGGATATATCTTGTATCCTAATTACTACTATTAAATATTTTCAAGCCAAACACATACACTCCATATTTAATATGTCGTTTCCGCATTCAATATCGTATATTTTATGACCCGTGTCGCACATTGCTAATAATTAATAAAATAATTAATTTAATTTCCACAGGCCATGTTTCAACGTGGCATATTTCATATTTTCTATCTCAAATCTCAAGTTCCAGTATTTCTAACGAATCCTTTTACCGTAATTTTCGCTAGTAACATTTCCCTTTCACGTTTTCCATTTCCTCCATGTTCTTTATCCTAGTGTCCTGTTCTATATCCCACTAATTTCCATTAATTTAATTTTCATAGATCTTATTTTTATCCTCCATTGCGTATCTCACATCTTTTATTTTAATTTCCAACATCTTTTATTTTAGTTACTAACATTTCCATCCTATATTCCATCGAGAGTACTATACTATATCGAATATATTATATCCTGTATCTCATATCATTCATCTGCAATCTAATTTTTTTTTCCATATCCTACATCCCTTTTAGAACTTATTATTAGAATTACTCTATAGAATATTTTCCATTCGTGTCCATTCCATATATTATTAATATCTCTAATATCTTATACTTCACAGCTAATTTTCTTTTCCCACATTTCTAATTACATTAATAACTGTTTAAAATCCATTTACCATTTTAGGATAAATCATATGAACTTCCCACAAACAAAAGTTGCTAGGCCATAACTGAAACTTAATATTCCAAGATGAATTTCCTACAGTGCTAATTTATGGGTACCTACGAATTTTCCTGTCCCATAAAATAAACTTTGTAGCCCACAAATTTCTTACAAAATTGTCTAAGTCATGATTTTCGTTATCTTACAAAATAAATTTCGTGGGCCATAAATTTCCTGTAAAGTTAATTTATGGATAGCTACGAATTTTCCTGTCCCACAGAATAAACTTTGTAACCCACAAATTTCCTACAAAATTGTCATGATTTTTTTTATCTTACAAAATAAATTTCGTAGCCCATAAATTTCCTATAAAGCTAATTAGCTACGAATTTTTTTATCTTACAAAATACCGCAAAGCTAATTTGTGAGCACCTACGAATATTTCTATCTTGCAAAATAAATTTCGTAGCCCATAAATTTCCTACAATATTAATTTATGGGTACCTATGAATTTTCCTGTCCCACAGAATAAACTTTGTAGCCCACAAATTTCATACAAAATTGTCTAAGTCATGATTTTCGTTATCTTACAAAATAAATTTCGTGGCCTATAAATTTCCTGTAAATTTATGGATAGCTACGAATTTTGCTATCTTGTAAAATACCGCAGAGCTAATTTGTGAGCACCTACGAATATTTCTATCTTGCAAAATAAATTTCGTAGCCCATAAATTTCCTGCGAAGCTGATTTATCGGCTACGAATTTCTCTGCCATTTCAAAATGACTTTTTCAACCCACAAACATAGAACGAGTTTCACTATCTCACAAACTGAATTTCGCAGTGAATGAATTGTGATATACGAGACGCGGAACGTAGAACATCGAACGAGTTTCATCAAATTACATGGTTACGATATTTTTTTCAACGGATAATGCAGATAATTCGTAACCTAACGATTTTACGAAAAGATAATGAGTTTCTCATTAATTCGCACGTCGTTTGGCAAAATTCGCACGCGCGTGACTACAAATCGACTAAAATGTGTCCAGATACTTATTAACGCCGGTTTAATTACAGCCTGTTTAATTGTAGGATCCACGGCAATTTATCCGAAAATTACCGACCTCGACTCCACCGGCCAGTGGCAAAGCAGATCGAAACGAAACGAAACGAAACGAAAAGTCTGGCAAACAGGATGCACGGGGTTTTATAATAACGGGGTGGATCATTTCGGCCGTGACGGGCGATGTTCACCAGAGTTCTCCAGAGAATGCACCGCGTATTTCCACTCCTCCTCGGATCTAAATTAGTTTTCTCGAGCACCAACACGTTCTGTTCCTCCGACCGTTTGCACGCCGGATTTTAATATAATCCAGCCGCGGCCGGCTCCGGCGGAAAAGTCACGCGCGCGTACGATCGGCCGACCATCGAACGAAAAGTTCCTATTAACGCCAGTTCGCTCTGTTCTTCGAGGATAACTTTGTCATAATGGAACGATCATTTTCCACCTGACGAGATTGCGTCGCAAAAGCCGTGGCCGTTGATTTACGATCAATTTATTCGTACCAAAAAATTGGATACTTGTACCAAAAAATTGGACACGTGCAAAAGTTTGTGTACTCGAAGAATAAGAATTGATTCGCAATTTGAAATATATAAAAAAAGATAAATGGTAGAATTTCAGGTTTCACGTGATTCCGAATGCAGGCGTCAAGTAATTGTCGATTCAATTGCTGCTAAATTGAATGGCATATAATTAAAGTAATAATTTAAAATAATTGATTATTATCGAAATGTGAAATTTAGAATGCTTTAGAATGCAGAGAAGGCACCAACATTTCGACTGGTCTAGTCGAAATTGACGACTTTACTGTACTGAATTCACTAGTTACACGTATACCTGCATAGTACAGTGTCTGACCGCATACGGGGTTATTCTACTGCGAGCAATAGATTCAGCAGTAGTCCGCTATCTATCAACCTTTCTTTTACCATTCTCATAATATTACTCTGATAAGATGATTAACACATTCTAGTAGTTCATTACGTATCTATACATTTTTTTTTCCTCATCATTCTCGTCAAATTATTAACATACTCTTGTAGTACACATCTGTACATCTTTCTTTCGCCAGTCTCATAAAATTCTTAATGTTGTCCCAACTCTCGAAAATACCAGATATTTCATTTCTGTATTAATAAAATACATAAGAGTCGCGAGAAAAATTGGAAGCTCGTCGAAACGCAAGGGAACGAAGAACACGAAGGTCTCGCGAAGTTAGCTGGCCATTTGTTCGCGCGACAATCGACCGTGAACGACTTTAATCGAGCCACGAGAAGCTGGTCCTGTGACAAGGCTCGGTCGAAAGGGCCAATTAAAAGTTAAGCCAAGGCAACGTCCGCGAAACGGCGAGCTAAGTTCGTCGAGGTTCGACTTTGGCAATTCGATAGGTGTGGCAAGAAGAAATATATACGCGAAGGGATGAACTTTCCACTGGTTCCTGGATTCGGCGATCTACGGTCAATATTCGCTTGTTGGCCGAAGCAGTGAAACATTCATGGAACTCGCGAGGTTGCCACGTCATTTGTGCGCCGTAGTATCGCAAACTTGTCGAAATTTTAACAAACTAATTTACTCGTAAATATTACATATAACGTAACATGTAAATATTATACAACATAGCTCGTTTGCTACCTTTCTGAAAAATGGATTCAGTCCTCCTGAATCGATAAAATTCTCGTTCCACACGGCGGATTCTATTTGTCATTATTTCTCTTATTTTCTATAGTTTCCATTTGAGATGGAGCACGGTGCAGAGTTGGTCTTTTGAGATAAAAAAAAGAATTTTTCCACAGAGTGAGATCAGAGAACTCTCAACACTTCGTGTAGGCACAATACTACGATTTTTCGGTGACATTTCAAGTTTGACATTACAATATTCGGTAAACAAAACTCGCACCTTTGATTTCCTCCCTCGTCGCGCTGTTTCCTTTCTTTCAATGAAAGATCGATTGAACGAACGAAGGGGAGGTGGATTTCACCGACAAAGCGCAAAATGGCCACCCGTAAAAATTACTTAGCTGACAAAGCGAAACTCCGCTCGGTAGCTCGTCGATCGAGCGTAATTAATGCGAGTCTCACTTTGTTGAGACCCGTTGCAGTTGCATGCATACGGTGACAAGACGCGGTAGAGGGATGGAAGGGGGGGGATGGGGTGCAGTGTTTGCAGCGAGCAGCTAAACCGTTAGCTGGGATCCATGGGAAGAATTAAATTATGTAAAAGGTCAAGTGGCCGTTTTTGCGTCGCGGGCAGCGCCGAGTGGTCGCATAATGGAAACGCGTTTGAGAAACGCGGCACGGTAAACGGTGCAGCCGCGCTTGAACTGCTTTAGTAGCGAACAGTGGTGTAATTGACACAGCGTTCCCCGCTTATCGTCTGCCACGAGTTAATACCATTTATTCCGGTCTCGCGGCTGCGAAATAAAACCGAGCGCGTCCCTGCGTCGGATAATTGCACCGCTCGTTGTTAAAATATGCGAACGATCCTCCGCGAGGTTTCTCGGCTCTCCTCTTTTTTTCTGTTTTTTTTTCGTCGCGGTACGTCGCTGCGTACGAAGAAAAGCTGCGAACCGCGATAATGGTTCCCGTATTAACATTGTTCGTCGATTTTTTTCTTTCCCCTCTTTATCTTTTTTTCTTTCTTTCTTTCCTTCGAAGAACTCGGCAATAAATAGCGAGGATTCTTCGTCGAGTATTTCGAATTGAAAGCATTCAAGATGGCATTCGAGATGGCTGCGAGAATTTTCTAAATACATGTCTTCGAGATGAGTTCCGAGCGATGTATTCTGCACGGATACAGAGCGATTAGCAAAATGACTAATTTTGTATGTGATAATTGTTTTGTATTAAATGTATCGTTATACGTGACACACACACACACAGACACACACACACGCGCGCGCACAGAGTGACAATTTTGCATTTAGTTTAATTTTCGTATTTAGAGAAAAATTTGAGTGAAGAAAATCGCGCGAAACTCGAAATGAATATTACGGGTTCGTCGTGATCAGATCATTTATTTCTTTTGGATCGAATTCATATACTTGTAGATGTACGATTCAAGCGCCAATGTACTTTTGTTATATCTCAGAGTAAATGAAGATGTAGAAATTTCTCAAACAATAAGTCACGCCAAATTGTGTGTACGCGTTTCTTCATTTGCACGAATACATTAATCTCTTACAATTAACTGTTGATGCAGCTTTTAAAAGTGTGTATCTACATTGTATCGATGTGATGACGATTATACTCGTCAAACACAGAGTACATGGATTTGGAAATTGAAATAAATTAAAAAAAAAAAATAACACAAGCTCTTCTCTTAAAAACTCCATGATTTTATCGTTTAACTAATTAATAATAATTAATATTAATAGAAAGAAAATATTTTGAAACAATGTAGAAAGAACCGGTCAAGTCTAATTTCAAAATATTCGAAAATGTCTAAGATTTACAAGTACGTTTCATTTTTCATAAAAAATTCAATTTAAGTAACAAAATTACTTTTCTCTCGCATGACGAATATATTCGTCGTTGCTGCACAAAAAAATTGCCACTTCTTCGTTAAAAAACATGTCCGAGATTAATAAGGCAATTATAAATTAATAAGGCAACGAATTAAAGAAAAGCCTCGATTTCCACGTATCCGAATATTATCTCGAACATCAGCAACGTGTATAACGTAAAATAAAAATTCGCCTTGAACTTTTTCCCCTCTGAAAAAAGTTTCCCCACGTGAAAGCACTCGATCCCGTAGCTCGAAAATTAACAAAGGAACGAATTAACATCGACAAGCATCTCGATTTCTATGTATCCGAAAATTATCTCGAACAACGTCAGCGACAAAATAAAAATTCGCCTTGAACTTTTCCCTCTCTGAGAAGTCCCTCCACCAGACGGATTCGCATGAAAAAACGCTCGAACTGTCCCGTAACTCGGGAATTAACAAGGCAACGAATTAACGAGAAGCATGCCGATTCTCCGCGTACCAGGGAATTATCTGAATAGCCAACCGGTAGATAACAAAATGAAAATTCGCCTCGGGAAAAGTCACCGGACGGTGCCGGACGAGTCGCGTAAAAACGCTCGAACTGCCGCCGTAACTCGGTCAAACTCCCTTGGCCCTTTGGAATCCAGGCTCGTTAGTCGCGGAAAAACCGGATATTCCCCAGAGGAAACCCTCTGTCGACGTTCTTCCGACCGTCTGATCCGACCACCCTCTTTTCCCTCTTTTCTCACAATGGAACGGCCGCGTACCTTACGCCAATCCTCCGGCCATAAGTCACTACTCCGGCTACGTAGTACTCTATTTCTTCTCTTCCGGGCCTCGCGAACAACTCCAGTGGATCGTCAATGACGGCGGCACGTGACCGAGGGTGAAATCGGGGTCATCGATCCTCGGGGGTGGGGGGGAGGGGGAATTGGTGGTGAAACGCGCGAGATGTTTGCCAAGGGTGGCGGGAACGCTCGAGGCCTCGCGGAGCCGCGGCGGCTCGCTTGGTTAACCGAAGCGAGGATGAAGTTAGCGGGCTTTACATAGTTGCAGGCTTTGTTTCGTCGGCTGGCGCGGCGCCAGCCAGGGGGGTTGGCGAGGCACCTGCCGCCATTTTACGCCAGCCGCCAGACGCTTCGCAGCCCGCGTTCCACCGAGGAGGATGCCGAGAGTGCGTCTCTCTCCGAGAAGAAAAAAAGAACAACCATCTCGTTCCTGACATTTCTCTTCATCCAATCATTTGCCGCGTCGAGTATTTCGATTTTCGTAGGCTGCAGGGTTCATTTCCGCGAGCGGAAATTTCTTTTCGAACAATTTCGCCGGTAATTAAATGTAATTAAATGTTTGCTAGCGCAAGAACGTCAAACATTCGCGAGCTATTGAGTCACGATTTGATCACTGTGTTTCTTGTGCACTGTGAAACTTCGTTTCTTCCGATTGAATTCCGAATGGGAAGGAGCTTGGGGTTTTTCGATGAGAAGACACCTTTGAATCTTTCAATAGAAACGAGTATAGCTCGCGGTCTACCAGTTAACCAACGAAGTAGTCTCAATCAATTAATGACGACTTCCCTTTCCTTTCTTCGAAAGTAACATCGAAGTGAAATTTGTGTGTGGAAATCGTCAAATGAACGTTAAGTCAAACTTGATCGTACGACACGAGTCTGAACGAAAGTTTCATGGCAGAAAGAACGGAGAAATAACGACTTTAAACAGAATTATTCGTGCTTTTTCTGTAAGGGGAAAGGGGAAGTTTAAGAGCTCGTCGTAAGCAGCGAAATTCCAACGATTATTGCTAGTTGAAAACTTTTATAAAAGAAAATTTAAAAACTATCTATAACGGTGAAACGTATATAAATTCTCCCTTCTGTCATATTACGTTCTTGAATCTATTAAATATAAAATATATGACGAATATATTACAAATACGAATGCAATGAAAATTATGCATTATAATGTATAAAATATGTGAAAATTCGCGGTTGAGCGACGATTAATGCAAGTGATATTATCATCAAAGAAAGCACGAAACAACCTGAAATGTTCGTCTCCACCGAGAGAATTTTATTAGTTATTAATCGGAGAAGGCAATGCGGCAATTAACGAAAGTGCTCTCGTTAGTCTCCAAAATGGAGACAGACATCCTGTTCTGTCCGAAAGATGTAACGCGTTGCCGCGAGACACGGGCGATCAATTTTCGTTAAAAACGCGAAAGGATTTCGCGGGAAGGTCTGACGGGAAAACCTAATAATTCAACGTTACGCAAGTAATGTTCCTTATCCTGTGAATTTCTCGTGAATCCACGGAGCCGAAAGCCGAAAGATAAGAATGCCGAATGAATATAAACATTCTCACGACGTTTCACGCGACGAGAAACTTGCCTCACGAGTTTTTCGCCACGCCACGAAGCGCAAATGGAGATCCCGCAATGGATCATTTTCCCTTTGCTCTCTTGAAACATCTTCGTTTTCACTTCTTTTTCAAGCCTTCCGATCAAGTTCAGCGTAATTGTTAAACACGCTTCCGCATCTTCCGAATCGGAATTTCAAATTCCGCTTCGTCGATCATCTTTTGTCTCATCATCTTTTGATCATGTTTTGTGAAATGTGACTAATGTGGGAAATCCTGCCTCGGTATATTCTACCATGTGTTGTAGTCTTTATCGTACAGAATTCACGAATATTACACTATTTAACATCTCGTTGTTATATCAATTTGAAACAACATATACGGATTATGTTTCTGTAGTAAAGAATTACTAACTGTAGATACACTAGAAAAATAGTGAATATCTTTTGAAATGTACTTTACGTTTTTCAACAGGTAACTCTAACGCTGTCTCAATTGACGCTGTTTCTCTTTGCAAAATTCTAAAGAAGTTCTAAATATTCCATGGATATAATTGTCAGGGAAAGAGCTTCGATCTTCGACAACACAAAAATAAATATTTCCTTTGCATATAGACATTTTTCTCTTCTTCTCTTTACATGCATATTACATACGTGCTCTATGAATATAAAAGCAACTTGAAAATTAAAACAGAAATTGCTTTATTCTAAAATAAAATTCAGTCGCGTGTTAAAGCCACGCGTCGAACTTACTTGCTTAACACTTTGTCTTTTAACCCTTTCACGGCCATAAGGTTGCTAAGAGTAAATATTAGTATGTAACTGTTTATTTTAGTTTGTTTAGACGCAAAATAAATGAAAATCATAAGAAAAATACATAACAATGTGTAGTTTTTTTTGGAATTTTATGGAAAATATTTTTCCCAATATGCTATAAAGGTGACGCAAATTATGGTTAGGCTTATTATGCAATGTCTTTTATTTATTGGTTTATCATAACAAAATGTTAACTAAAATAATATAAAATTATGAAATAAAATTACTATACAAAATGATAAGTGCCAATTATGATATTCTGCGAAGCAAAGATGGACATTGCACATAGTACATATATTATGCGTCCTATTTTCTATGCGGCGTTTAGCACAATTTGCACATCTTTACGTAATTGCGTTCGGCATACGTTCTATTTTGACATTCTGTATAAAAAATGCAGATAAGGTTATAATTAAATACCGACAATCACCAATTTTAAAATGGGGAAAAATGTTTGCCTTAGTTGTGAAAGGGTTAAAAACAAAGATATCCTAACATAATAAATATTTCAATTCTTTCACGTTACTGGAACCTAAATCTATTAATGTTAATGTCAACACTAACTATAATATCCTCATAACAAATTCTAACGTGTATCCGTAGTGTAGTTAGGGATAACAAACGCGAGATATGTTCTTAGAAATAACTTGCCAGAATTGTGGGCCAAATTAACTCGTAATTATTATAGTATATATATATTATATATATAGTGTATTATATATATATTATATATATAGTATATTATAGTATAACACGCACGAGTTGGCAATTCCGGCTGGATATGTTTATACGGCAAGCGTTTCATACGTAATTAATTTCGACATATTACGGGCATTATTCGATATATTAACATGCATCGCGAATAGTTCAATGGCGAGTGAATTGATATTAGTAATAATAATAATAATAATAATAATAATAATAATAATAATAATAATAATAATAATAATAATAATAACAACAACAACAACAACAAACGTGTCTCGCGGATGGAAATTTATAAAAGACGGTGTCAGCCCGTCGTATATTTGCGAAGAAAGCCACGTTCAGAGATAGGGGGACAAAGTCATATTTCTCGTACACGGTGACGCGATAAATACGGTTTGACGCAAGATAAATAAATTCCATTGAGAAGGAAGGATATTCGGCGCGGGGATTCGCGCGATAACGTTTGCTTTGTGGCGCGAGAAATAGCGGATATTGATAGAACGTCGCACAGACACTGGCTCGGTTTTTTCTAATTAGCGACTAACTAAAATGTTAACTGTGAGTTTCGTGACACAGCTTGGCCCAGCGATGATCGAATCAATGTCAAAGTGAAAATGTCTTCCCTTTCTTTCCCGTGTTTCCTCTCGCTTCGGTGCAAAACGAAAAATTGCAGATAAATTCGAAGCTGGAAAAATCAGGCAACGATGAATTCTTCCCATCATGTCTGATCTACGTTGTCGAAGTGCGGTTCTTTTTCTTGTTGTTGTTCGGAAGATTGATCGAATTGTGAATTTATTATTAGAGGCACGTCGTTTCCTTCAAATTTAATAAACATTGCCAGCTGGTGGCAATAATTCAACTTATTACAACATAACATAAATATATTGACATTTAGCGTGCTTGTTGTTAAATTAAAATCGTATTATCTCATAAATAAAATAAAATTGTTTGTACAGTATCGAAAAACGACATTACCTTTCTTGGGTAATCGTACTTGGAAATTTCTTGAGTAATGTATGCAACACGTAATGCTGGAGGATCACCATTGCAATGAAACAGATCGATAATGAGAGAAATGTAGTGAAAAATGGACAAATTCTTCTCTATTGGACAGTTTCGATGGAACGAAAACTTCTGTTCTTTAATTTCTGGCCAATTATTTTCAGAAATAATTTCAATACACTTGCTAATTGACGAGATCGGAAATCAATGACTATTTTTTAGTGGAAGTAGATTTCTCTTTTTTGAAGAAAGAAAGTTGAATATACATAGGATAGGCCAGAAATTTCCTCCCACCTATTTTTTTTTTTTTTTTAATAAAACATCTAAATATGAGACGATTTTAAATTAAATTTAGATTCAAACACGATCTGCGTTCTAGAAGTTTTATATTTCTTTCAAATGTTGCAAAAAGTATATAATATAAAAAAAAAAATTACGGATTTATTTTGGTATATCATATCCTATATATGTATATACCAAAATAATATTGTATATATGTATACACACAATCGTACACAATTACTATAATCCTATATGTATACACACACACACACACACAATAGTTTAAAATGTTATTTCTGAAGGTGTGCGTTTTCGACTGCCAAAGAAATATCATCGCGTCGACAATTGAATATCTTCAAAAAAGAACCGTCGTCCAAAAATATCACCGCGATAAATCCTCTTTTACTCAGCACTTAGAAGTTCAACCTCGTTTCGAATTAGCAAAGTTTCGACACTTCAAAAAAAAAAAAAAAAAAAATCTCTGTTCCATTGTTCCATTGTTCCTGTTATTTCCGCGGGATCTTCGAGGGCGCCCTGTTTTTCGGACGAAACGTCGCGCAGCGACCATCATCACGCCCTTGATCAATCCATATCTCTTTCTCTCTCTCTCTCTCTCTCGTTCCCCGAGAGTAGCCGAAGAAAAATTCAATATCCGACGCGTGTCCATGCGAACGACCGCCGCCGGTTAGGTCAGCTCCACTGTCCCGGCAATTACTTTTCCCAGCCGGAATCTAATTTCCGCGGGACGTTGGCCAGCGGAGATGCGTCGGCCGATGCGTTGTCCGTCCTTTCTTCCCCTTGCCCCGGTCATTGCCGAGCGCGTTCACGAGCGCGTTAAATTATTCCAGCGCTAATTCCACCGCCTGGAGGCGACGTGCGCGCTTACACTCGTTAGCCTCGCGTTTGCCCCTCTGACGCGTTTTGCGGCAATTCAAAAGCTCCGACTGATTACGACGAAAGTCCTCCGGCCGACGAAAGTTCTTCTCGCGTCGTACGCTTTCCCTCGCGAACTACATCGTCGAGCCAACGACCAGTTCACGCTTCGTTCGAGCATTCTCTTCTCTCCGAGCTGCTGCTGGCTGCTCGCTCTTCGTCCTCGACACGATCGCGCTGTATCGCCGGCCAGCGCGATTTTCTGCCGATCGCACAACAATTTTCCACCGTTCCGGCTTCGTCTTACCCACCCCCCTCTCCTTCCTTCGTTGTCCGGTGGCTCTCAGAGTAATTGCACGCGGTCCACGCCGTGTACGAGCACCGCGGTGAATGGCCGCGTCGATAAATGCTCCGCCGAACGAAGCGAGTGCTTCTCCATTCCGTGGCGAAATATGAAAATAACGCCCGGCCTAGACGGCGAACGGGAAGAGGATCTTGTCTGCGAGCCCGTCTGCTTGATTTCTGGATGGTAATTGGTCGGTTCCGCTGGTCGTAGACTGTGGCACTATTAATGATTAAAGCGTGAAATCTTCATTATCGAAGGAGAGAGCATTCAGGTAAGGAAAGATGGAGAAATTTTGTAATATAATGGAATCTATCTTTATTTATACATTTTACGAAAAATCGTTTTGAATGATTAAAAATCTTTAACGAAAGTTATATTGGGTTGGTTGGAAAGTAACTGTGTATGCAAATGAAAGGTGAATTTTTCATGAGAAGCAATTAAGAACTTTATTAGGCAACGTGTTGACCATTTTGTCCAATCTATTGTACCTTTTGCCATCCATCGGATAACTTTATGATTTAAAACGATCACCTTCAAGAACGATTTGAATATCCTTAATAATGATTCTGACATTTCCCTAGTTTAAAGGCTTCCGTTCACCATGACCTTGCATTTTTTCTTCCTTTTCGGAAGTACAGCAAAATAAGGCGAAAAAAATTCTATTTTCGACGCCAAAAAAAAAAGAAAAAAAAATTGTCAACGAGATCGTGCTCTTTTTCCTTTTTTAAAAAACAACCTTGAACAATCGGCTGTCAGATTGCACAATGAATTTACATTTCAAGACATGCACATACGTCCATCTGTTAGAAGAAAATTATTTGTTGGCCAATTGGTCATTTTTACCATTTTGGTAGTTCTAGTGTTAAAGATGATGATGTTGTTGGACTTCTTGAAATATAGAAATACTAAGAGAATGGGGGAACATGTGATTAATTTTCTGATACAATATACATTTTGTTTCTTAATGTGTAACGTATAACTTGTAATTTATTACAAACTATATGTTACATTGTATTAAAATATATATTCAAGTGTGCATTGTTTTTTAACGTGTAATTTGTAATTTATTTCATATAAAGGCATTAATTGGGACTAAACAGCTTTTACACCGCGATGATTATCACATAATTTCTACATCTCGAAGCTCGAAAAGTATTGATAAAACATCTTTATCCTGTCATTCACTTACATTCAACGAGGAATAAGACGTCTGATCATACACGATGTAATTCCATTTTGTGCAACAATTTATCTGTCTAGAAATTTTCACGAGCATCCCTCTGCAATTTTTCTGCCCGATGTACTGACAAACTGAGAGTAACATTCTATTTCGTAAATTGAGATATACAAGCATTGCCAGAGACAGCAAGAGAATTAAATGAAATTTTTCATTCGAAAAATTCCAGTAATTCGACGAGTCGTGATTTTCGTCATACTTGCGCCATTAATATTATTGCCATCAATACTCGGTGCACATTCACGAAATCAATTTCCTTTCTCCCTCCATCCCCCCTCCCTCCTCGGGAACGAGACCCCTCTGCAAAAATATTTTATTCTCCGTACTGGATTTATTTGACTACGAAAAGTCATATCCTGTTCAATAGCGGCACGCTTTACGAGATATCCGACGTTACGTACAAAAATACCCGGGGAGGAACTGTATTCGTAGAAGTAATATCGATATATTGTCCGAACGTCAGACCTAAGCAAATATCGCTGTGTCGCCTTAAAACAAGAAACTATCCGTACCTCAACAGGAATATCAATTATGCGCACGATATATCGTATATCTCGCGTGCGAGATATTGTATATCTCGATAGTGTAGAGATTCGATATAAAGAATATATATTTAATAATGTGATAATCGACCCAGTCACCACTAAACACAACTCCTTTCCACGCTTCAGATAATTCTGTTTATGACACAATCGATTCTATTTTACCACTTGATTGACTCAGTAAATTCTGTCTCTTGTTTTTCAAAAAGAAGAAGAAACAAAAAACGGCGTTTCTCCCAAAAAGCTGCGTTTCTCCCACCACCATTCATACTTTCTCTCTCGTTTCCACGCATTCCTTCAATTGGCAAACAGTGCAGGCCATCTGGTTCTTCGCTTTTTACGACCCTTTAAAGCTATTTTCGGGTCTGATCTTCGTCGCGTTAACAATTAACAGGTTCGCAGACAGTAGAAAATTTTATCGAGCTTTAAAAAAAAAAAGACTAAAGGTGATTTATTTTCAAACTAACTGCGATATCCAAATTTTATTTTATCAGTACACGGACTTTTTGTCCGAGTGCCGAAAATATCATAACATATACAGTGAACGCTATAGCATTCATTCATGTCCGCGAACGTGTCGAACTACAGCTAAAAGTTATTGTTTAAACCTACGATATCATTCTAATAACTGCAGTTTCGATTTTTCGAGACGTCGACAGAGAGGCTGTTAGCGAGACTCGACCACGCCTAACCGGGATTGTATTAGCTCTACTCGGCCCAGGCCTGCCATTTGCCCGAGGTCTGGTCATATGCGGCCTAATTCTACTACGCTCGGTCGCATATGGTCCAATTCCGCCTGCCTGAACCATCAGAAAGCTTCTCAGCTTTCGCGCGGAGATATAATATTAACCACCTGTCTGATTATATATTGTCCTCTTCTACTTCGCGGATTCCTACTCATCGTTTCTCGCTATTTTTCTTTCTCTTTTCTCCATCTTTTTTTTCCTATTTTTTTCGTCACTCGCCAGCGAACTGTTCCGTCATTCAAATATACATGTTCACATAAATTGATCCCATAAATTGGGAAAATTGAAAACTGTGAAGCGGGGATCGCTCCTCGCTGAAAGGGAAGTGAAAACGAATTTTTGAAAACCAAAAAATTAAATTGCTCGCTTTCGTTCGCTCGCTTTTCGGCATCTGTCATCTTTGTGAATTTTTTTTTTTTTGTTTTATTTAAACGATTAGCAATTCGAATTTTGTGTAGTTATTTGACACCTGCCAGGTTGCAGGTTTATTTTTCAACGGTCGTTTTTTTACCACG
Source organism: Tetragonula carbonaria (assembly GCA_032399595.1). Lineage (NCBI taxonomy): Eukaryota > Metazoa > Arthropoda > Insecta > Hymenoptera > Apidae > Tetragonula > Tetragonula carbonaria. Next base: position 8,763,184 of record JAUCRC010000012.1, on the reverse strand, counting down.
ATCGATGAAATCTATTCCCTCGGAAAGAACGGCTTCTTAGTTTTTTCGGCAACCAGCGTCGTTTATCATTTCGAACATTGCAATTTATCTCAATCCTTTTTCCCGTCTGTCTGGTCAAGATATCTGTGGCGATGTCACGTCAATCATGGTCGCGTTACTGGCACAAGAATGTTTTGCATAATGTAATTAATTCCCGTGATAATCTCGTCGCTAGATGCGAGATATCTCGTCCCTAGATTTCAGTAAAAATTAATTACCCGGACGTCTCGTTATATTATTAATTAATAAAGAAGTTGGGCGAGGCTAAACAAAGAGTATGCTACATTTTCTATCGTGGTAAATTCCTCTAACGGCGTTCCATCAGTTTCAACACCTCTCGCGTAATTATATTACCAGGTTGTAAACTACTCTCAGAACTATTTCAATCATCTGAGTTACGTTTCAAAGTGCTGAAATTTAGTTTGCAATCTAGCGTAATGCAATCTCTGAATTACTGAATTATTTTATGCATTTATGGGAAAATTGGAAAATGCGGTGGATGCGTACGGCGTGAAACAAAAAAAAAAAAAAGAAAAAGAAAAAAAGAGGAAAAAAAAAGAAAAAATAGAATAACAGTGAAAGTAGAATACTTTTTACAGTATTTAAAACAAATTTCTATCGAGATTATTTTCTTCAATTTTGTCCGTAAAACTACGAAATTGCACGAAGAGTTGCAATCTACTAATTTTGTAAGAAATTTTATTGCATTGAAACTATAACGTCGAAATATTAAAACTACAATCGCAAACTAAATTTCAGAACTAACTACTCGAGTGATAGAGAAACCAAATTCCTAAATCATTTCATTCAATGGTGTTCGTAAAAACGCGGAAATTTCATCGTGATTCGCAGCCCAATAATTCTATAAAGAAAAATATTGAAACAACAATGTTGAAATCGCGAACTGAATTTCAGCGCTGTTTCAAATTATTTCGATTTATAGATAAATAAAATTTCTGCTTAGATTATTTTCCCTCAATTCTCCACGCAAAGTTACGAAATTGCACAAAGATTCGCAACCTAATAATTCTGTAAGAAATATCAAAACGACAATGACAAAGTCGCAAACTTCAGATTCCAGCTACTATTTCAAACTATACTATATCCGGGCGATGTGTTAAAGTGGCGAGAATTTAGTCACGAAATTCCATTTAACGATTTATAGCGATTCACGGCGCTGGAGAAAAGTCGAGCCCAGTTGCCATCAAACTCAACCGAATGAAGATCAAAGACGCTGGACCAACCGTTTCGATGCACTTTTTTTCGGAAGGTTTGTCGATTCGGATTGCCGATCGATGAGCACCATCACGATGCACGTAAACTGCACGATGGGGGGCAAAGGGGAGAACGTGCATGCACGGCCACGCACGATCGTGGCCGCAGAAACACGCAGATGGCGTGCGACCACCGAAACACAAACCTGGGGAAAAATATTTCCCACCGCGAAAAACATGTAAACTGCGCGACAGGCTATCGACGGCACGAATCGATACCTCGTCCGACCGGTTTTTGTCAGTCAAAAAAGCAGATTTCTATTCGAAAAAATGAAGCGGAGGGTTCGATATTCAATTCGCGAATATCGCACGGATTTCGTACGTTTCTCTCTTGAGTACGCGGACATTTTCTCTCTTTCTTTTCTTATTTCTCCGTGCCAAGTACTTTTTTCTTAGCGAACCTAGCTTTTTTTTAGAGTGTTTTTAGCTGGATGTATGAAAGTTTTAGGAGAAGTGCGATCGATTCTCGTTTCCCTTCGTTATTGTCATCGAATGAGCATGATTTCCCGACGACGATCAATAATCATGCCGTTTTTGAACAGTGAAATCGATGTGAAGTTTGAGCACCGATTACCGATGTTAATTAATTCTCTTAAATAACGGCAACGAGTTTGATCAGCACTATCGTGATTTTCTTACGATTGTGCAATTCTGAATACGCTGCCTCGCTCACGAAATTGCTGATATTATCAATTAAAAAACCTGCTCGAATATTTCTACTTCAATTTCAAAAATTACACACAAAATAAATATACTCGCGAAAATTACTGTGATAATATTAATTAGAAGATTTCACTGCTATTTCTATTTTAGAAATTACGCACGAAATTACTCACGGTGTTGCCAACTGCAAGATATTTCTACTTCAATTTAATAATTATACGCCAGATATATACTCGAATCGTCGAGTATTTCGACTTTCAATTTACAAACAATATGCAATAGAACTCGTGGATCGTCGTGGAAGAGTCGTCGAAACGCTCAGAAAATCCACGACGAATTAAACTTTCAACCAGGGAATCGAAGGTCCGTCCTCGACCGTTAGATGGAAAACGAAGATACAAATAAATTGCGGGAATCAGGTTTGCGCAAGCGAGACTGGGAGAAACCTAATGCAAATATCTCGTCACGTTGGTACGGTTTAACCGATGCGATAATGGGCCGCAGCTACATTTCTGCAATGCGGCGAGCCGGAGCCTGTAATCGGCTGTGCAAATTGTATCTCGGCTTTTATCTTTCGGCGGAAAGTAACGACGACAGAGAAACGGGGCACGGGGCACGCTTAATTCCTACCGCGGACTTTTCCCGCCGGTCTGCCTGATTATTATAATGCAGCATTTAGAAACGTTAAATGGCAGCACCGCGCCGTGTTTCGGATCGTCGTCGCAAATGCTAGGAACCGTGGAACAAACAAGCGCGCACCGCGAAACACGAAACTGCTGCACGTTTCTACTAACTAACCGATCCTCGAGCTTCCGCCATTTCGAAATGTACGAAATCTACATCACCTCTGCACACCACTGGGCGTCTTATCTTCCCTTTCGAAATTGTCTATGTCGCTGGTCGAAACGCTGAAACACGTTCGTTGCGTGTTTTCTCCTGTAATTTCGAGAATTTCGCGGTATCTTCTTTTTTTTTTATTTTAGGTTTTCTGTGGAGAGAAAATTTTCATAGGAAATAGTTACTGCCGGCGAGAAGATTGGTAATGTATTCAGAGTAGACTAGAGGCAGGAAATGGTTTCGAGAAATTATTCATTTAGATTATTCTCTTGTTTTAGGCTCTGTGGCGAGAAAATTTTTATAGGATAAAGTTATTGTCGATGTTGAAATGATGATAAGATTGATAATATATTCAGAGTAGACGAGAGGCAGGAAATGGTTTCGAGAAATTATTCATTTAGATTATTCTCTTGTTTTAGGCTCTGTAGTGAGAAAATTTTTATGGGATAAAGTTATTGTCGATGTTGAAATGATGATAAGATTGATAATATATTCAGAGTAGACGAGAGGCAGGAAATGGTTTCGAGAAATTGTTCATTTAGATTATTCTCTTGTTTTAGGCTCTGTGGTGAGAAAATTTTTATGGGATAAAGTTATTGTCGATGTTGAAATGATGATAAGATTGATAATATATTCAGAGTAGACGAGAGGCAGGAAATGGTTTCGAGAAATTATTCATTTAGATTATTCTCTTGTTTTAGGCTCTGTGGCGAGAAAATTTTTATAGGATAAAGTTATTGTCGATGTTGAAATGATGATAAGATTGATAATATATTCAGAGTAGACGAGAGGCAGGAAATGGTTTCGAGAAATTATTCATTTAGATTATTCTCTTGTTTTAGGCTCTGTAGTGAGAAAATTTTTATAGGATAAAGTTATTGTCGATGTTTGTTGAAACGATGACAAGATCGGTGTATTCAGAGTAGACGAGAGGCAGGAACTTTCGAAAGTTCCTTCCTGCAGATATTTTTTCTAAAATCTACAGAAATCTACAGAATTTCCGTGAGAAATTTACAACAGCGAAGAATACTGCCGGTAATATTCTGTTTTTTCAAAAATTCACCCCGAGAATTTAGCGGAATATATAACCTAAAATTCTCTCTCCTAATTTCAATCTTCAAACCTTTAGTTTCAACTTGGAACAAAAAAGAAAGAAAAAAAAAAGAAATTTCGAACCAATGCGTATAACGTGCGATTTCTCTCGGAAACCTGTCAAATAGTTCTACAGCGCCGTTTCAACAAGTCGCTTCGAATATCAACGCGCGATCCAATGTTCTATAAAAGGAAGGCGCGGAACTTCCCTTTGTGAAACGTGAGAAGGAAAAGTTCGCCAATGTATGTATGTTTGCCGATTCGCGGAGGCGAGCGTGGAAGTTGTTTAAATATTTAGAATAGAAAGGAACGTGGCGAGAAGACGCGAACGCTGGTCGATAGGAATTCCTATCACGGGAAACGAGACTCGACTGCGCGAATCGCGACGTGCCATCTTTTTGTTCCCAGACTCGGCCTAGAATTTCGGCGAATGCTACGTACGTTATCAACGCTTCGGATACGGAGCTTGAACGTCAGGTGTATAAACCGCAATACCGCAGCTGCAAATTGCATGATCTGTCGGTTGTTGGACAACACGCGCGAGGAAAAAGAAACGAGTTGATTTCTCGCGTCTCTCGACAAATTTTCATGTTCTGCTGTTTAATTTTGCGTTGAAGTCCTTTCCATTTTTTGCAACACGTTGCGAAATGACATAAAATTACTTCTTATTAATGTTATAACCTGATTTTATCTTTACTTATATTTATTAAGTAAATCCAACCTACAATTACTTTTATTATTGTAACCTTTTATTATTGTAACCTATAAATTACTTTTATTATTGTAACCTATAACCTAATCTTTTTATAATACAATATTTTGCATGTTATCATAATTTTATAATACAAACATTTATATTTTTTTAATATCCTTTTTATGTTCTTTTACATTTAAGATTCTCATTTCTATACTCGGGCGACTTTAAGATTTCAATTTTCTTCGCGCTCTGCTCTCTATGATGCCAGACTCGAACGACTAAATTCTCGAAGGGAAATAAATTTCTGTGCCGGACGGAGAGATGATAGAATGCAGAATTTGTCTGGGAACGGTATATATCGGTGAAACAGTTCATATCATTTCATGACTTCATATCGGCGCGGTTTCAGATTCAGCTAAGGGAATTCAATCAGCATCAGGTTCATTTAAATTCCATTCGAATAAATGAAATTCAGATAAATGGAATTGCTGCCACGTATATACAATGGGGGCAACGATAGCAACAAATAACTTTCGACTCTTTGGATTTCGAAAATATCTGCTATACCGCCGCCGCATATTTTTGCAAATACGGATGCCGACGAAACTGGGAAATATGATTGATAAATAAAAAAAAAAAGAAAAACGGAAAAAGGAATATTAAGAATTCTATGAATACCTCGCGAGAACGCTTATTGAATTGTTTCCCAGAAATTTCCAATATTAAAAATATGGAAGCATCGTTTCGGAGAACGTCGCCTGACAACCAAGCGAATCTTCTGACATTGCTCTCACAGTATCAAAAACTATCCGTAAAGACGCTCGGATGGTTTTTTTTTTTACAATCGCGACTGAAAAGCCATCTTAAAGAGAGCCCGATTTTAACCATCTATGGACGTACTTTCAAGTCACATGCTACAATATATCGATATTTTATTAAACAATTTAATTTTTTCCACAAGGTGGCGTACAGATCTTGTTATATCTCCTTAGTAAACATTCTTCAGTCCTAACCTGAAAATATCAAAAGTAAATGCTTTTTGTGTTCAAGTTGTCTGCAGACGTTGAACACGCACATTCATTAATTGAATAATTAATATTAATACAAATTGATATAAATAAAAAATTCTATTTAAAATTAATAAGAAAAAAGAATAAATAAATTACATCGAAAATTTACAAAACGACAGAAAGTTACAGAACGTATTCGTTGTAATAAAATCGTTGAAACTGTCGAATTCATCTGTACTCACAGGTTGATATTTATTCTTTTTACATAAGTTTTTCTATGGTCATGAGGAAAATTCGACTAACACAGAGGGTTAAAGAGGGAAAGTGGTTGATTGACGGATGAACGCCGCGAATTTCACGAGTCATCCGGCTGAGTGCCGTTTTCATTAACCATCTTAGCTACGTATACGCGTCGGTATACGAGTCGAATTTTATGGCAGCTCGTAAGGCAGTGTCGTAAACTTCCTTCCTCGATGTTGCATTTCACGTACTACGAGCGAAGATTCTAAGAAATTGCGTGAAATCCGCCGGACTTCGCGCGATACAGCGCGCACGAGAGTGAAACTAATCCGAGCGGGTGGCCGAGGCTTGGTGTTCATCAGGATTTTCCTGCTCACGTCTCGTCGTCCTCGGATTTTCGTTCGACTCCGAAAGTTTTAATTGCCCGATCCTTCGTCGTATTGGTCGCCGGTTCAACAAGTTCTCGTGCCTGCGCGCCGTGCGTCTGGCGACACACTGGCCTATTCCACTAGGCGCAACTATACTAAACTCTGAACATTCTCGTTCAATCCACAGCGCCAACGTCAAAGAGGAACGACCATAATCTCGTTATGGCCCGCCTTATTGCCCAACCAAGCACGGCCTTTCTTTCCTAATGGGATATTTAATCCAAAGTGGCTCGACTCCGCGGCCAAGCAGCCAAGTCTGACCGACTTGCGTGCCATTCCACTTTCACAGTTAAATACAGGCTCGCTTTTTCGTCAGATTATCTCGGTTCCGTTGATCGTTCGCGAAGTTGAAAGATCGATCGTTCTTATAATTATAAGAGAATTGAGAAATACCGATCCTCGCAATTTTGTCATTTTTTTCTTTTTTTTTTTTTTTTTATTTAACAGAGAAATTTCTTTGCTGTTTCTCGTTCACATTTTTTTTTATCGCGAAACTATAAAAGGAAATTCATTTCATTTTTGATCACGCAGCGTATCATAAAGTTTATTTCCTACGCGAAAACAATGAAAAGAGCAGCATGTATTTCATTCCCGAGGAGAGACGCTCCATTTATTCCCGTTATATTTCGGTATAAATAAATTCGAATACGCCGTGCAATGGATCTCGCTGCATAAAAAAACTATATTAGATACTACGTTATCTGTATACTGTGCAACTCTAAACAAAAGTTTAAAGAGAAATTACTAAAAAACGAGACGCACATTCTGAAACCATCTTACATCAATTTTCGCGTTACCTATTTACTCGTGAACACATGTATGTGCATTTAAAAGAAACTGCGAAACTATTGTTATTTATTACGGTATTGTAATTCTTCTAAATTGCTTTAATAAATCTGTACTTCGTACAATGCACGTATCGAGTCGTATTTACTACATGGATTTAAATCCTAGTCGATCCTTTTCTTCATCTTATATCAATTTTCGCGTCACCTATTTACTCGTGAGCAGAAGTGTGTGTATTTAGAAGAAACTGCGAAACTATTGTTATTTATCATGGTATTGTAATTCTTTTAAATTGCTTTAATAAATCTGTGCTTCGTATAATGCACGTATTGAGTCGTATTTACTACATGGATTCAAATTCTAGTCGATCGACCCTTTCCTTTATCTTATATTAATTTTCGCGTTTCGCGATACTCGCGAACAGAAGTGTGTATATTTAGAAGGTCTATCCAGAAGGAGAGAAAGAGAGCGAGACGCATATTCTGAAACACTCTTTCCGAATGAAAGAGGATGCAAGATCTGGCATTGGCAGAAAGTTCGTCCAAAAGCAAAAATCTCCCCCTCTTGTTTTCAATTCGAGATTACGGTCGATTACAACGGTACAAAATGGCGGGGGATCAACCGTGGAATGAAGTTGGAGCAACCAAACGATCACCGGGCCCCCGGTAATGAGGTAAATCTCGATCTTAGCCGATGTAATTAGAGGAAAATTGCTGTGTGCTCACGAGCATGCCACTGCGGATGAAGTATGCCGAGCAAACTGAATTACCACGGCGCGGTAATAACCACGCGAGGGACCGATCTTCGATCGGTTATGCTCGCGAGCGAGCGAGGCGAACCGCGGCCTACCGTCGTTAGGCCACTTACCGCTCGTTATTGTAACTGTGTGCTACCGTCCAGCTGCTGCTGCGTGTACTCAATTAATTCGCGATAATCCTAATCGCTAATTGCGCGCGGTTCCGTTCGGTGCCGCGCTTCCTCCAGCGATCGGCTTTTCGTTTCCGTCGCGCGATTCAAACGTTGCTCCCCGGGTATTATTCCCGCTTACCTCCCTCCCCCTCCTCCTCCCGCTGTTTGTTACACGATCGATCAGTGATTACGATTTCATCGTTTACTACGTCTTGGTTCTATTGACTGATTCGCGCGAGCCTGGAAAATGGACCCGATTTCTGATGAAATTACGTTCGACGTGGAAATTATATGATCATAAAAGAATGTATTACACTGCATATTTAATGTATAATTATATATTATATATATTGTATTTATAATATATATTATATATATTTTTAATATACATTATATATATAAAATACATCAAATTAATTCATGTTATATATTATTGTAAAATATATATTATAATATATTTATACTATTTATATTTATTACATGTATTTATTGTTATATATGTATACTATATATAATGCATACATGTATATAATACACATGTATATATATATATATATATATATATGTATGTATGTATGTATGTATGTATATATATATATATATATATATATATATATATATATAATGTACATTATATTCTTGTGAAACAATAAAGATTATATTTATATGAATACGTTGGAATAATATAGAAAAGGAAGTACAACGTGTTATTTTTCACAATTACTTTAATTTTTCACTAACTGATCAGCACGCGTAATTTTCTCAAACATTTATCATTACACATTCCCCTCTTTGTTCCTTTTCCTTCTCTTATTAAATGCGACTACTTAAAACACATTTCACTTTATTCGCATGATAATTTGAAGCACTCGATTCAATAATTGTCACCAATATTTTAAAAACCTTCCTACAATTCACAATCGTTCTTCACGATTATTAGGAGTTCGAAAGTTTTGACTTTCCCAATACACGAGGTCTTTCGTCTTTCAAAAAAATCTGTGCACTTTTCCTTCGACGAGGAAAATCTATAACTTTGAAAGCTCTCTTTCGAGCACGTGAAGTCTCCCGTCCATTGAAAACCTATGTTTTTCTTTTCTCGATGTAAGAAGACGATGCGCAGCCTGTACGAAAAATCCACATCGAAACAAAAACTCTGCCCTAAAAGGAAATCCATTGTCCGCCTAGGTACCCGCACGTCTCGTTTGACAAAACCGCGTCGTTCAGTTGAAAATCAGGAGGAGGGCAATCCTTCGCCGACGCCGAGAGAGCCCTCGCAATCTCTGCCGCCAGAAATTTTTCCAATCTTCTCGGTGTGATTAAACCGGTTCTTGTTCTCGGTAGCGTGACCAGCCCAGCGTATTTTTCCCGCGCGGCCGACAAACGCCTAACCACGGAGGATTAGGTTCTCAGCAGCCTGGATCCAATAGACGAGCAGGTCGATTCGATCTGGTAAATAGGTAATTCAGAAACGTGGCGGGAAGGCGGAGGCGAGCATTTCGCCGCGATAAAAGTAGAGAAATCTGGAGACCCGGGTATCTGGATATGAGGGACGGTGATTGTATGGCCGCGGGCCTGGTTCGTGGACGACGAGGAACGCCCTTTAATTTCCGGGACAATGCCGAGAAACGGATCCCACCCCCCTCCCCCACCCCTCATTCCCCGTCAACGGTGCTGACGAACATTCCCAATAAAAGGATATTTATGTCTGTTAAAAGTTTGAACCGCGAGTTGCTGCGGCACGACCGTGAGAGACAGACAGACAGACAGAGAGAGAGAGAGAGAGAGAGAGAAGAAGCCAGTGTCCGGACACACTGGCTCGCAAAAGTAGTTGAACGCTCATCGTAGGAAACTTTTTATGTTCGTACTGTCTGCGCCGCGTGTGTTGTGTTTGCGCGAAACAATTCGAAACTTCTTCTTCATTTCGGAGAATTTCGGAACTTCAGAATTTCTGAATATTCACCGACTACTAAGAAAGAATCTCCGTTTGGTCTGGCGACGATGCGTAATTATAAATTTGTGAAACGAGTGGTTTTTCCCTATAGTAATCCAGATCTCGAGATTTCTTTTTATCTGTCTAATTTTTTTTTTCCCTCTAATAGAATTTAGGATTAGAGAAATTGTGAAACGTGATTAATGCGATTCTTCCAAATTGCTTTAATAAACTTTGTGTAATACATGTACAGTATATGCATTGAGTCGTGTCACTACATCGATTCAAATCCTAGTCGATCGATCCTTTTCTTCATCTTATATCAATTTTCGCGTTACCTATTTACTCGTGAACAGATGTATGTGTATTTAGAAGAAACTGCGAAACTATTGTTATTTATCATGGTATTGTAATTCTTTTAAATTGCTTTAATAAATCTGTGCTTCGTATAATGCACGTATTGAGTCGTATTTACTACGTGGATTCAAATCCTAGTCGATCAATCCTTTTCTCCATCTTATATTAATTTTCGCGTTACCTATTTACTCGTGAACAGAAGTGTGTGTATTTAGAAACTATTGTTATTTATCGTGGTATTGTAATTCTTCTAAATTGCTTTAATAAATCTGTGCTTCGTATAATGCACGTATTGAGTCGTATTTACTACGTGGATTCAAATCCTAGTCGATCAATCCTTTTCTCCATCTTATATTAATTTTCGCGTTTCGTGATACTCGCGAACGGAAGTGTGTGTATTTAGAAAGAGAGCAAGGTATCCAGAAAGAGAGCAAGAGAGAGAGAGAGAGAGAGCTTTGAAAGCGAAGCTGCCAGGTTTCCTCGAGAATTTGCTTTGATCGTTCGAGACGCTGGCTGCACCGTTTGTTCTCGGCTCTGCGTTCTGATCGCCGTGCCATTTGGAACGCGCGTTTGAGAACGGTCTGTTTCTCGAATTGGCTGGAACCAAGAGGAGCCCGGCGACCATACCCGAATGACTATTTTCCCGAGGCTCGTTCGATCCTAATACGATAATGGTGATTGCTTTTTTCACGTTCTATTATACCTCGAGATCGAATCGCTTGTTTTTCGAGTAAATAGACTAGGGTTTACGTTGCTGCGTTTAACAGCGTCGATTCACCGTGCATCGAGAGATCGATCAGCTACCGCTACCGGGCACAAACCGATCCCTCTCCTCTCGCGGTGAACGCTGCTTTCTCTCTCTTTCTCTCTCGCGAATGTAAATTTTACTCGCGAAATATCGGCGCAAATTTGCGGCGAGCCACGAGGATCTCGTTTCCCAACAGGATACACAGGTTTAGATTTATAAGCCCGTTTTTAAATCGAAACAAGATTTAGATATTTCGCGCTATCGCGCGCGTTTCTGTTTATTTCTGTGCTTTTTTTTTTTTATTTTTGCTTCCTTCCTTCCTTCCTTTATTTTTCTATTTCCTTACCAACGTGAGTCGCGAATTTACGATAACCGTTCGATAACCGATTTCGTACGGAGAGTGTTGTGTGAAATATACGGCGCGTTACTAGACATTCGAAACGCAAGAATAAAGTTACAGACGGATTGAAAATGTCGTTTGACGCTTGTTCCCCATGTTACGTATAATTTTATTTCACGCTGCGAAGAGTGAAACTTTTTCTTTCTCTCTCTCTCTCACTGTCTCACTCGCACTTTGCTTCTCGCTCGGCCGAAATCCTATCCGTATTGCACGTCCCATTTGTTCGTGGTTTGCAGATTTTTAAAATGTTCTCAGAAATAAATAAACGTTCCAAAATATGTACAGTTTGTTTTAGGTCGGAAAAAATCGGAGAAGAAAATTAAATACATCAAGTTGTTCGCGTTTCGTCGATTTTTATTCCTAATTAATATTGACTTTTTAATTTCAACAACGGGATCTGGATAATGACTGAAAAACTTAAAATTCATAGCAAATTTCCTTGCAAGAACATCTCTAGTCTTCACTCGAACTCTTTCAATTTAGTCTTACTATGTGCGTTTCTTCTATTGATACGGCCGTCTGACCATACACTGAGTAATTCTACTGCACGCGACTTACATTGCCAATGAATGTTTGTCTACAGATTCGATTGATCGAATGATTCTTCGATATAACACTCATTCTTTTCTGTATTGTATTCTTATTTCATCGCATTTGCAACATACATTTCTGTCGCTGTTACTAAGAACCGATATCCGTAAAAGTTAAATATCTGTTTAGTTATTCGTACACTGTACACAGCTCTGCACGTCCAGCGAAAAAGATTTGAAAATAATGAATCTTTTTATGGTGCAAAAATATTCTACTTCATTCGTAATTTGTGTTTGATTATATATAATTCTCATAAACAAATATTCAAGGAAATTTATTAACACTTACTTGGGAAAACTTATGAAAAACATGGTTGTTTTCATATATTGTTTAAACAAAATTATACACTATTAAATTCGTCGTTAAAAAGACACTAATTTCATCAGTTTATTTCAAAACGGTGTTTTCAATAATTTGACAAAATATCGTAGTTTTCACCCCTTCAACGTCGACGATTGCCGATAAGAAAAAGTAATACGAGTCGAATACTTTTTCGAAGATTACATTTATGCCAAAAATTTCATCAAAATCGGTGATTCACACCATGTTTTTCTACTATCCTTTAACCCATTGACTGCCAACTACGAGATATCTCGTAGTGTTTTTTTTTTTTTTCAATAAAAATTACTGTAAATGTCATTTCAATACTAAATCTGTAACTGAGTATTATTATATTTTGGAAAATTTCATGTTTTCTTTAAAATAAAATTTTAACTCCCAGGGCGGGCAAGACGCTCTAAATTTGCCTGGTAGTCAATGGGTTAATACTCTTCAGTTACTTAATTCGGAAAGAAAATTTTGTCCAAACATTGAAGTTCATCCTTTCTCGCGTATCATACGTGGACACGTCGCTGTTGAATGAACGAATACTGAAGAAATATTCCAACAAAATAAAACAATAATACAATTCAGAAAAAAAAAGACTCAAATTATAAAAGCGTTCAAGATCCGAACAGCGAACGTGTTAAACGAAATTAACCGCGCGATCGGCAAGCAAAATTAGCGATTTTTCGAGTGGGATCCCTCTTTGAAGGATTCGTCGTCGGCGAATTACACGGCCGAAAATCGTGTGTAAAATCTGAATCGGGCGTGAATATTTAATTATTCCGGCTGATCACGTCGCTACTTTCCTTCGCTTGGCCGTCGCTGACTTTTCCATTTTAAACACACGGTGACGGTAATAATTTTCATAGCTTTCAGCGCCCGGCTTGTGCACCAGCCTGCGGCAAAATATTTGCACAACGCACGACAGTTATCGGGAATTTGAATATCCATTGTTAAACCGAGTCTGCTCATCCCTCTCCCCCTCTCCCCCTTCTCCTCTCCTCTTCTCTTCGCGCCCCTTCTGGTCGGGTTTTATCTTCTGGAATAACAATCGTTAAAATAACATAATACTCGTTGTAATGGTTACGTTCGCAGCATTGTTTCAATTTTTAGCCCGCAAGTAACGCTGCCGAGTTCGCTTTTGTTGAAACGTTTTCGGGTATTCGTTGAATGCTAACGTTATCGTTGTTCCCGGAGTAGAGGTTATATCGACGAGACGAAATGAGATTTCGTTCCCTATTTCTTGTTCTTTCACCTCTATTTCTTCTTTTTTTCTTTTTCTTTTTTTCTCCTTAGCAGGGTTATTATTTTATTAATTTTTAAAATCGTAGATACGTTTTGTATCGTTTTCAATTTTATACGCGACTCGCTAAATTATTTCACGAGTTTCTACGCTGAGATTCTATTTTCGCTGCGCACCGTATCGATTTCTGTTTAATTTTAATTTCGGTGCAAGAGAATCCGCTCCGAGAGTCAACTGCGCGGTGTAGATTTACGCGATACGCGAGTTTCAGTTCGCGCAGATTCGACGGAAGTTGCGATTTTCGAATTTCAAAGGAAACTGACCTGTGGAAAATTTCCAGCGTTCGATACGTGTCCGGAAACAGTTCCCTCGCGTTTGCACAATTCGTTCTGGGAGTACGTTCTAACGTTGCTGCAAAGTGTAAACTCGACTGTAAAGATTCCAACCGATCCCTCCCTGCTGGGAAACTTGCGAAAAGAACAGCCATTAAAAATTTCTCTCCCAATATTGTCCGAGAATTTTAACACCCTTCGATCAAAAACTTTTTCCCTTCGACGACTTCTCCGCTGTAGGTTATTCGAACTGAAATTTTTAACAATTCCTCAGCGAAAGGTGTCCAACTTTCCCAGGACGTTTCCATCAAGAATTTCGTTCCCGGCGAGAAATCCTCCGCTATTAAAATTACTCCGATCCGTCGATATCGTTTATCGAGTTTCGACGCCCTTTCGACTTTTCGGGGGGGGGGGGAGAGGAAATGCAATACCCGCGTAGGATCGTCGAGGACACCGCGGAATTTCCATAGACCAAAGGAGAACGAAATAACCAGGTTGTTAACCTACCAAATTACCATAATTTTCACCCCGTGGGTTTCCAGTTGCTAATTGCCAAAAATAAAACGCGAGCTGCGTGTCTGCTGCGGCCGCTGATTTCCCAGAACGATCTTCGAACCGGTCATTAGCCAGCCAGCCGAGAAGAAATACAAGAAGAAAGCTCGAGTTGCTCGAACGATGGAATAAATTCTCTTCGTTCTTCTCCCAGAAGACGTAAACAACAACAACCTCTGATTAAAAATGGATCGGAGCGAAGCTGTAATTGTTCTAAGTGCTACCCGTTTAACTCTTTAGTAACATTAATATTTTATTAAATAACATTTAATAGAAACTAATATTTTAATACTAATATTTTATTAAATGATTTAATTTTTCTCTACAAGTTGGCTTTTACACATCTTGTTATATAATGTTTTCTTAGTACCTTCAATGACATTTTTGATAACGATCAATCAGCTCTAACCTGATATATCAAAGCTAAATGCTTTCGAATGTTTGTCTGCAGATAGAAAGGAACCATCCCGTGCGATTGTCATTATTTTTCCTTCTATCGATTTGTTTGTTAAACGAGAAAAAGCATACGTAACAGTTTCTGATTCGTATGTTAATAATATACAACTTACTTGTTTGCATGTTTCAACTAATTAGAAATCAATAGAAAAGCTAAAAAGTTGGGAAAAAACATCAAAAAAACATGAAATGAAAAATAATAAAAATTGTCCTGTATCGAATAAATATATAATAAAATTATTAAAAGATGTTAAAATAATCTTTTAACTGAGTAATTAATATTAATAGAAATTCATATGAAAATTCTATTTAAAGTGAATAGGAAAATTAAATTACATCGAAGATTTATAAAATGGCAAAATGTGTTCGTTGCAGCAAAATTGTTCGAAACTGTAGAATTCATTGTTCATCACTTGTAATCTACACGTTGATTTTACATTGCATGAAATTTGGAAAAAATTCCAAGTTTGACCAAAGGGAAAGACGTTGCGTGTATGGGTGAGGGGAGAACGAATCTTTGTCCAATTAGGTTCGCTTTGATCGTAAAGGGAAGTCGAGGGAAAAAGAAAGAGAAATGATAAAGAGTCTCTGCTTTCTTTAGCGTGGATTTTTTTAGCGTTGATTCTGTTCTAAGTTCAGCGTGCCGCAGACGATGTTTTGACAGTCACGAAGCTACGAAACGGTGAAAGGAAATTGCAGTTTGTGAATTTTGTAAATTTCTATTGCAGCACGCTCAATCAGCAGTGATAGTCGATCCTCGAGGAATACTATATTATTGCGATTCCGCCACGTTCGTGCGGCTAATTGGAATTAATTCACCTCGTTGAATAATTCAGAGTTGGTAATGATTAAAACAGCGTCGTTTTGAACGTGTCGACGCGATAATAATCCGAGGTTCATAGCGTCGAATCGGTGTCCCGAGTGGGGAACCGTCAAATATCCTGTCAGTCTCTTAAGAGCTCTAGAGTTTCGTCATGCGAAGTTCGATTTGAATTTATTTGGAATTATATTCTTCGTGTTTCTTAATTCAAAAGAAACGCGACTTTATATTTTGTACAAAGGGAGTAAACGAGAACGAGATATGAAATGTTTTTTAGTTAGACCACTGGTTCCCAACCAGTTTTTTTTGGAGGGGGGGGGGATCTCTAAAATCCTGATGCCTCACCCCTGTGACACATAATTCTCATTATTCAAAAAGTGAATTTTTGACGCGGAGGAAGCGTAAAAAGGCCATTAATTTGATCTAAACAAGCTTCCGAAGAACGTGACACGAACGAAAAGAGAATGCAAAAAATTCATTGTTAACAACTCATTGAAAACCACGAAGCTAGAACTCTAAAAGTCTATTCCACCATGAAACCGGATGTAATTTATAAAAACCATCCAATGTTCGCAGCTGCAATTTTCTATCTCACGCGTCGTCTGTAATTCTCGGAAATAACAATTTGCCGGATTCACGCTACGCTGAGGAAAGACACGCCGCGGAAAAAAGTAGAAGCGAGAAACCCGTCGCAAAAATCCTGCTACTTCAACGATCTTCGATTTTTCGCGCGAAAGAAGCGAACAAATTAGAAATTAATCACCCCTGCGCGATCTTTTTGCCCTTATTCTCCTCCCCGGTTTCCGTGCGATCGCGCCTTCCCTCGTTCGCGTAGCCGAATCTCTTTCTATCGATCGGCGAAACCGGTCAGATCGGCGGTTCCTAACGTTTCTATCGAACACCCCTTCCGCGCTAATTTAAATTCTTCCCCCGAGAAGGGAGAAGAACAACGAAGAAAGCCGAAAGCGTAGAAGGGAGCAGGGAGAGAATACGCGCGTTTCTCGCTCGGGAAAAAGTTCTTCCGGCGGTGGCTGGTGCCGGAAATTGGCGTTGCAAGGGGAAGAAGTTTCGTCGGCCTGGATGAATGGTAAGAAAAAGAAACGCCATCGTAACGCGGTTAGACGAGACCTAACTTTCCTCGTAACTGTGCGTCGCTATCATTTTTTATGCAGTTCGATGAGAGGCGAACCCGATCGCTTCCTCTCCAAATCCGCTCCAACAGGAAATTTGCCCGTTTCTCGTTCACCGGTGTAAAGAAGAAGTTTTTCTATCGGGATGATATCGAGTATACCTCCTCCCCTCGTCTCGTGCCTCAATCTTTTCACGCTTCGAGAGCACGTGCGTGTTTGAATCGGTTTTGCGGAGGCTTTGCGAGTTTCCGTTTTCGACGCGATATGACCGACCGAGGCTGCGGATACATTTGTGGGAATCTGCATCTGTACGGCCGGATCCGAAGCATACGGTCGATCCATCGAGTTTATAGTAAATTCGCGTTCTCATTTGTTGCGTATTTTGGAAACGTTTTAAATGAATTCGTGCGAAATGAGTTCCTTATTACGTGTCAATCTTATTCTACTACGATGATTAGCTAGTTATCATGAATCAATATTAAAATTTAATATTTCATTCATAGGAACGATTGGGTTTGGTCTTACATATTTACAATTGGCGGATTAACAGGAATTATACTTTCAAACTCATCGATTGATATTACTTTACATGGTATATTATTATGTTGTTGGCCATTTTCATTATGTTTTATTTATAAGGAGTAGTATTTTCAATTATTGCAAGATTTATTCATTGATTTCCATTATTTTCAAGATTATTAATAAATCAGAAATGATTAAAATTTCAATTTTTTTTTTTATATTTATTGGCGTAAATCTAACTTTTTTTCCTGATACTATTCTACATACTACATACTCGTTCTACATACTAACTTCTGGTTTTGCATATGGATTTAAACGAATTCGTACATCAAGTTCTTATTGCATGAATTTTGTTTTTCTACGAAATTTCAATTGCAACTTGTGTTAAGCGTGTTTCTGAACATTTTAAATGGATTCCTACATCAACAGATGCATTCTGCAAAGTTCTTATTACGTCAATTACGTTATATTTCATTAATACTAAAGTCGAAGTATACAAACGAGAATCGGTGCGAAATTACATAGCAGAAGTAAATTACATAGCAGAGTAAAAAAAAAAAACAAAGAGTTTTTGATTTTGTACATCTTGCGAGAAACTTTTTTGGAAATTTCTCTGAAGAATCGCGAGTTCATCTTCGAGTTTTAACATCGGTAACAGCTGATGCAGCTCGGCTTTAAAAAAAATTTAATTCGGACTTTGAGCTTCGTTAACTGCGAACGAACGGAAATTAGGCAACGAATTGTACAATGTAAATCTGCAACAACGCCTTTTAAATACGATCCATCGATTATTAATTATTTTCGAACGTACAAAACGTGTTCAACCTTCTCGATCCAGCAGACGGAGAATGTTCGTTCGGCGTCGCGTTGCGTCTCTCAGTTTCAGCCGCTCGAGCGTAACATTTTGACGAAGCACGGGCACGAGCAGCATCGAAAGCAGCATATTTTATTCAATGAACCGACTGTCGACATCCCTAGTCGGGCAGGTAACGCGTCTCTCTGGACCGAGACGCGAAAAATCAAACAGAACATCGTGATCTTGAGCTTTCTTTTTCTTACATTACCGATAAATGCATAAATCGTAGAGCAGTAACTAACGTTCGCGGCTTAAAAAAAAAATTGCTTCCGTTACTGTTAACTGCGCGAAATACACTTGTAATATTCATTTTTTTCTTCACTTTATTGTAAATGACGATAAAGAATTGTTTACAAGAAAAATTTAGTTATCGATATAGTTATGCTCTTCGCTGTACATATATGAATATACATATACCTGAATATACATATACATGAATATATATATATATATATACATATATATATTTCTATATATATATATATTTATATACATATACATATATATACATGTACATATACATATACATACATATACATATACCTGAATATACATATACATGAATATATATATATATATATACATATATATATTTCTATATATATATATATTTATATATGTACAGCGAAGAGCATAACTGTATCGATAACTAAATTTTTCTTGTAAATAATTTTTTATCGTCATTTACAATAAAGTGAAGAAAAAATAAATATTACAAGTATTATATATATATATTTTTTTTTTCGACAAAGAGAATTCGCATCGTACGAAACACAGAGTTTTTAGTCTGGTTTAATAGCGTTTCTTTTTCTTGTTCCATCTGGTTCTCCAATCTATTCGGGACTAGGTTCGGTCTTAAAAGTCTTCTCGCGCGATTATGAAACTTGTTGCTCGAACACACGCGAACGGAAAATGATAACCACCGGCTCTCCTTTGTGCCTTGAGATACAATCTCCGTCGATAAACCTCCTTTTTTATCGTCTGCACAGAGGTTTCTTTTATTTTTATTGTTATCAGGTGCAACGTGATGGAAAGATGATAAGACAGTTTCCACGTTTAATCAAGCTTCAGTTAAACGCGTTAAAAGCGATTTACGGATATAACGTCAAATGATGAAATCGGCGAGTAACGCGACGAGGAAAAAACACGAAAGATCCTTGTGATCCGATATTCACGCATTAGTTGGAAACAAATTTAAGAGACGAGTCGGATTTAAGATGCTCGATTTAAGATGCTTTCACCGAATTTGTTTGATCATATTTTTAAACGTTCCTCGCGTTTTTTTTTTTTCTAATCTCAGAGCGTTTTACAATTCGGTGTTTAAACGAGCGATCGCTCGTCGTGAAAATGTCACGCGCGCCAAATTTCCTACCCTATATTTTCTTTTTTTCTTTCTTTCCTTTTTTTTTTTCTTTGACTTGAATATTCAAGTATTCAAATTGTGAAGAAACAGAAAATTTGAAATGGTAACGATATAAGATGTAAGAAAAAGAAAAAGAAAACAAGAGGGACGATCCTTTTAGCGGGTATGTAAATTCCCGTGTAGAATACGGCAAGGGAAATTGGAATAATTTATTTCAGCTATCTCGGCGTTTTCATATAGCGCGAACGTGGACCGATGATCGTAATGAAATAACCTGGAAAGGATTTCGAATGTTAAGTGTGTTAAAAATGGATATACTTAACGGCTCCTCTGCCATTCACTCTGCGTTTCTAAACGCAGAAATATTTCCCTCGATAAAATCTGCGGTTATTTATGCACGTAAAATGCATAAAAGGTGTATGCAAATGTGCGCGAAAAATAAGCAAAAAAAAGTCTACACAGATATGCACGAAAAATGTGCAAAAAGAAAAGAAAACTATATGTAAATATGCACGAAAAATATGCAAATATGGCTATTGTTCGTGCATGCTTACACACTTTTCGTGCATATTTGCATATTTACACGTCACTCCTGCGCGTGTTTCGTGTATTTGCATATTTTCCGTGCACACACACACGTGCGCGCATTGGCATATATTTTTTTGCGCATTTGCATATTTTTCGTGCATATATGCATATGCAAGAAGCACACGCGAATACGCACAAAAAAAATATGTAAATATGCAAATGTTCAAGAAAAAACATGCGAGCATGCAAATATAAAAAAGACACGGGCAAATTTGCAAGAAGCAGCGAGTAAATATATACAGGAACAATAGGCATATTTGCACACTTTCCGTATGTGTCACATTCTCTTCGCATGTGTCTTTTTAATATAGATATTCGCAGTTCAATTATCACTTTCGTCCATTATTTGATATTATTACCGCTGAGAAAGAAAATTACCACTGAAAAAGAAAATTAAAAAATAAGAATAGTATCGATCCTATATGTATCACCAGTATTATATAACGATTTGACAATTTTATTTATCTACGATCACAATGAAGTATGATAGAAAGGCGATATCCGACGTATGTGTTCGCACATATGACTTCTGGCACAAATATGCGAAACATGTTAGTTTGCATATCAAAATATATATTCATTTAAAAAGATATATATTTTTACTCAAAATATATATTTACTCCGTAGTCTAGTGGTAATACAAAAATTAACAGGAACGACAGTAAAACATACAGCAGTAAGTCATTTGTCTCTCGAAAACTTGACGGAAACGAAATTAAAAGATAAATGAAAATTAGAAACAATACTTGTTTTTAATATTCAGTAATTTTAATAGATTATCGTGTATATATATCGTTTTATAATATAATACAATATATATACATAAATACAATATAATACAATAGTACAATATAATAATATAATCATATAATATATTAATTGAATATTTATTGTATAAAATACGTTTTATATTTATTGCATTTAATTATATATATAGAGTGTTCAATTAAATTTTTTAATTGCATGTATATTGTACTTAATTTCATTTTTTAATTGTATGTATGCATTGTAATATATAATAATACAACTTTATTATTAATATAATGCATTGTATAAAATACGTTTCACATATTCATTACATATTCAGTTACATTGTACGTATTATATTTGTAAACACAACAATTGTATACCTTTATATAATATAATTCGTATCGTAACTATTGCAATTTATTGTTAACTTGTATTTATTATTTAATTCTCTTAGTTTGTACCAATAATTTCTAATTTATATTCACCGCGCCATTTTCACCAACACAAATATACCAAGCTTGTCCTGAGCTTTTCAAACGGTGGTGTATATCATTTACCAATGCTACTGTCAAATTCATAAAAATCTCTCGACTGTAGGCAGGAACACAGAGAGATTTTCTACAGAGAGAAAAAACAGAGAGAAAGAGAGCGGTGCAAATGAAAACCAAAAAAAAGAAAAAAGAAGAATTCGAGAGAAGCAAGATAGAGACGGAAGGAATGCGTGTACGTAACAAAGGCAATTCGTCGCTTTCAACTTTCGTGGCCGGTAACGGGTCGTATTAATTCATTCTGACTTTAATGACGAAATTCCTTGTCCGCGCTCGGTGTTAGAAGCGCGTCGCGATTGCATAATGCACCAAGGCCGTGCCAGTTTCAGTCGGAAACTTTTGCCGGGAAATTGTGTCGAAAAACGGCACGCAACAGTGGAGGATTTTACGCATGGCGCGCCATGATTTTGCGCCGCGACATTCCACGAATAATCGGCGCACACTTCGCCGCCATGACGCAGGAAATTCGTTGATAATAACGCATGGCCATAGACGCGTGCTATCTAAATTCAATGAGCTCGCGTACATAATTGATCCGCCGCGTGAACGACGTGGATATTATAGTCGTTTCCTCGGTGACAGCCTCGTCCGCGTCGCGGCGAATATGCACTTTGCCTCGTGAGAAATTATCTTGATTTTTTTGGAAGGGGGGATGAATTTTTCATCTGTCCCTTTTCCTTCCGGGAGGATTTAGTGCTTCGAGAAAAGGAGAAATTTTTTAATAACGATTGACGGGTGAACGCGACGTTGTCTTCGACAGTGAGAATAATTTTACTTTAATTTCTTTTTCTTGAAGAAGATTTCTCACGCGTTCCATCCCACGCGAAATTTACTACCAAGGAGTACGTTTAATCCTTGCAAAGCATTATACAAGGTGTTCCAGTAACAAAGAACAAGATCTTTTTGTAAGAGTCGTCGTTTTCTGAGAAAATCGAGTTTAAAAATTTATCGGACGCACTCGGGATTTGACCGATTCTAACGGCAAAGTGAACAAATTTTTTTTCATTTGAAGCTTCATTTTCAAAAAAAAAGAAAAAAGAAACAGAGATATATGTACTTGAAATTGTGGATATTTGTTAGAAAAGCGCAATTATTTTCCGACCAATCCAACAGAATATTTATCACGATCCGAAGAGTTTGCTTTGGAAATAATCGTTGCGACAAAGAATTTTCTCACAACAGAGGGAGGACAGGCGAGAAAAATCGGGAAATTTTTAATAGCAATCGAGAGAATCTCGTGATTTTTTTGTTCCAATATATGAGGCACCAAAATAACTTCCATGATGATTGTTTCTAGCATCGATATCAATTGCAGCACTCCGCGATCACGCATCGGTTGCTTTCATCTCTGGAAAAAAAGCATGCATTGTTACTCGACCGCGTTCCGTTCCCCTTTCTTCCTTTTTTTACTCCCTGTCCCGTTGTTAAGCGACTCTCCGTTACTTTTTTACTCGCGGAGGAGGGGAGAGGGTGTATGTTTCCGGCCAGCGTTATGAAAAAAAATGAAGGAAAAGAAACGGGCTCGTTTTGCACAGAAATATACACCGCGGTCGCTCCGTTAACATTCAATATTTTATACAGCGGACTGTCCTGGCTATAAATATTTTACAGTGTCGTTCTCTCGCTCTCGATGGAAAAGTCAAACGCGAATAAATTTGATATACGTACGTATGTGTACGCGCGCGCGTCTCTATCATAAGTCTGGCGAAATAAGCATTGTTTCTCTCTACTCTCCCTTCCCAAATATATTAAACGTTTTTTTACAATTTTGTCTACTCTATTTTCTCTACTCTCCTTTCTCAAAAATATTAAACATTTTTTTACAATTTTGTCTACTCTACTTTTTCTACTCTCCTTTCTCAAGAATATTAAACATTTTTTTACAATTTTGTCGACTCTCCTTTCCCAAAAATATTAAACATTTTTTACAATTTTGTCTACTCTACTTTCTCTACTCTGCTTTCCCAAAAAACACTTTTTTCTACAATTTTTGTCGTTTCGTTTTTTCTGTAGATTCGCGTAGATTGGAGTTTCCCCCCCCCCCCTCTGCCGTATTCTAATAAAACTAAAGGAAATTGCCCGGTCGTAGTTAACTACGTTTGCCACAGCTCAGTAATGAGTAATGAACGTTCGACTTGAAGTTAAGTCGAATTTACGAGAGCGTCTCGATAACTTATCACTCCCCCCCCCTCTCCCCTTCCTGGCGAGGGACTCTGTGTAACAAGTGATTTTTCTGTTCTTTAAAGGCAGAAACGAGATTTACATTTTTCAATGTAAAAGCGCGAAAGTGGGAGAGAAAGCGAGAAGGTTGAAATTATTCCAGGGTAGCGAACGGATGTTCAACAGATGCCTATTGAAAATTTAATCGATGCCGAATGATTTAAAATACACTTTTCGTAATCCTGCTTCGCAATAATCCTTTGATGTTTCATTATGCGAACGTTTTCGCACTTGCTCCAAGACCAGGTCACTCTTCGCGTTTCAGCTTCTTCAGAAGATATGAATTTTTGTCGACGACAAAAGACAAAAGACGCATCGTGCAGATCATGATGTTAACTTCTGTTTCCCGATGTTAATCGAACCAATAATTAATATTAATATTTTTAATTCTTTCAATTTTAATGTTTCTCCAATATTAATTCCTCCAATTTTTAACATCTCTCCAATATTAATTCTTCCAATTTCAATATTTCTCCAATATTAATTCTTTTCCAATTAATTATTTACACATGCGGTGAAAACCGAACATGTAATAATGAAACATTGTCGATCACTTGAAATTATCACATCCTCGTAACAGAAAATCGTGTAATTAAATTTAGTTGATCGCGTTTGAAAGCGTGAGATTTCTACTATCACTGTTCCGTAAGAAAGTAAGAGTACCTTTTATTCTCGAAAATTTTATAAAAATTTAGACATCTTTTTGAAAGATTTTTCTTTCACGACTCGATCGCCATCCTAAAAATTGAAACTTTCTCCTTGCAACGATTCTTTAAACCTTGCTGTGCGATTTTTGTTTTTTTCTTTTCCCTTGGCACTTTATTGAAACTTCGAACATTAGGGTTCGACGACGGGTAAGTGACGAAATGTTAGGCTTTCTTGAACTTTTGTCGTTAAAAATCCGAAATGGCAGAAAAAAAGGTCGTACGACAAATTTCGAAGTGTCGTTTCAGAAAGGAAATTTCAATCTTCATGGATTTAGTCGTAAATAAAAATTTTTCACCGTGTTTGAAGAAAAGGACATCTTCCCATTTTTAAAATATCTTGGGAGAAAAAAAACGAATTCAGAGTAGCCAAGATAGAAATTTTTATGCTTTAAAATGAGAGTATATTGTTACGTGGTTTCTTTTTAAAGTATCGAATTTTTCACTTAAATCAGTTAAACGGCGCAAATAACGCCACGAAAGCAGTTTGTATCTGCCAGAATAGTGTTAATGACACGCTGGTATAATTTTCTTCAGTAAATCAAAACTCATTCAACAAAATACTTGACAAAATATTATTTACGTCAGAATTCCACGTGCGTATTCAGTTTTGCTCGTCAGTTTTCCTATAATTATATATAATAAATTATACGTAATACAATTACTCGTACATAATTATCGATATAATATTATTAATAACTAACATCAAATTATTGCTATGAATTACATATATTCGTCAAAGGAATTACACCGAATCTGCGAATTGGATTAAAATAGTATCTTCATTAATAAATTCTTCGCGCGTAATTGAAATGATCGTCATTAAGTAACACCTTTATTAACAAATTCATGGTGAACATGCCACGACAAATGACAATTCATTTCGTTCCGACTACAGTTACATTATTCGCAAATCATTGTGACAAAAGTTACGAGCGTATTAAACTCGCGAAGTCGGAATCGCGATTAACGAATTCGGGATTATAGTAGAATTAGGTATTACGGGGTGAAGTAGAGATAAAGTAGAATTAGGAAGTAAATTAGGTAAAGTAGAATTACCGACCATAATTTCCTAAGCTCCGACATAAAACTCATCAGTGAAATCTACCATGATTTACAACAACAGGCATGTAAGTCTCGCCGCAACGTGTTCTCTTCAGAAAAAAGAAAAAAAAATGAAAATATCGTTATCCAGCCTTGTGCATTCATTTTCATTAGGAGTTTCTTTATTTTATGTGATACAACGTTGCAACAAGAATGCAACACTTGCGTCACAACATTATTTAGATAATTGAAACGACGCAACGTGAATGTGAAAATATTTTGCGTTAACAAAAGAACCTCTCTGCACGATCTTGTTAACATGATACGTTAAAATGCAAAACAAACGTGCACGCTTCGCTCAGGCGAAAGTACTTGAACATTTTCCGCGTCAAAATTCCACGTTTGACACAATTTCGCAGACGCTACGAGATTTGAAAATTTTAATAAAAAAAATTAATAAAAATTAGCACACGAAACATTAGACAAGAAATATAAAAGGTTAGTACACCATAGCGAATTAAAAATAATTTGAAATAATTAAACTCGCTAAAATGATTCGCCGTTTAGAAATTTTCGCCATCTGTGCGAGATGCATATTTAAACATTCATAACATATCTTGAATAGAGTTGTCGCGAAAGATTTCATGAATATTGCAATATAAATTCGATTACATACGATCACGTTGAGATGTGTATAAAAATTAATATAACAGCGATTAACAGCGAGTGTTAAAAATATAATTTCGCCAAGTTTAGACATTTTTTCGACCTTCCCGAAATATATATATACACACACGCTCGCGACATTTACGTACACTTTCCTACTTGAAAATTTAAACTCTTATAACTGCCGGCAGTGAAGTTCCATCCAGTGGCAGATGAAACTTCCGAATGGGGCACTTGGCGAGCAACGAGTTGTCGTCGGAAAGGGAGAGAAATTATTTCATCCCTGATGGGGGAACGATATATCTATTTCCCTCCTTGGTCGCGATTATCCGACCGACGGAAATGGAATTAAAGAAGAACGAGCCGTAGCCGGTTCGAATACGATAACGCCCGATGTGCATATATATCGCCGATATATGCATTCTGGCCCACTTCCGGGCAACGTATACCGCGAAAAGTATACAAAGGACGAATCGATTCGATGGATCGTCCGTTGGACCGTGCCGCGAGATTTATTCCGGCCCGATAATTTATACAGCGCGAAGGAAGCGCGCACTGTGGGGGTAAGGGAGAGAGGGAGAGGCCATGGAGAGGTGCCAATTGAGATAATTCAGACGTTCGCGTATGTCGCGTGTGTTCGTCGCGTCGTCGATGAAAAAAGGGGGAGGGGGGGAAGAGATAAAAGGCAGAGAAAGAGAAAGGGTAAAAAGAGGAAAAAGAAGAAGGGACGTGAGTGAAAGGGAACGAGAGAAAGGGGCGATGAGAGAGAGAGGAAAAGAGGCCATCCGGTCAAGGCGGTTTTAACACACGAGAAAATAAAAATGGGGCTACGTTTAATCGCGGTTATTAAATACAAGCAGTTGCGTGGCCTGTTGAGATAACTAATTGTTTCGTCGAGTGATTTAGGATCGGTTGTTGTTTATAATCGTGCAATGGCGCATGGCAAAACTGACAAACGCTGGCCGATGGAATAAGAAATGTGAACGACAGTGTTATTGAAAAGAAACCTACATTGGATTAATCGCATTCATTGAACGAGACAGAAGAGTGATGTTACAAACATTGTGTGTAATATGTTATGATAAAAACATACGCCATGTCAGAGCTCAAATAATGTAATTAATAAGTGTAACTACGTGTGCCAGATGTATGTGATTTTTTTTTTAACGCTAGAAACTATCGACGATTAAAGCATAAAATTTCCATCAGAGACATTGAAATCCAAAAAGAATAGAGAAACTTCGTAATACACAATGGAGTGTATTCGTATATTTTACGAAAAATTAATTAAATCATTAGAGATGCACTACTTCACGTTATAAAATGTTTTACAAACGTTTACGTATAAAATGTTTTAACAAAAAACTGATAAGTTGGCCATTTTGACCACTTTGGTAGTTTTAGTGTCAATTACATAATAATTGCGTAAACAGCACCTTCAAAAATCATAGAATATCCCCTATTTTCAAATGAATTTGAGGAAAGTGTGTATCGTCGAATATCTATTATTTCCATCCTTGTTGTGCAATAATAAAATCCTCATAAATTCATAGCATATTTCTTCGATATTAAATACCGACATATTTCTACTTATAGAACGTGTGTTCCGATATATTGTCGATGTAACGTCGATATCGTATCGATGTTCAACCACAAATATGATACAGGATGATCCTATTACCTCGTGAGACTTGACGTCGCGTGTTCTGAAATATAGCGTCGCGTAAAAAATGATTTTACTTTGTTTGATCGTGTCGTTTACGATTAAAAGAGTAACTATTAAAAAAAAAAAAAAAAGAAAAAAATGGGAGTAATAATTTTAATATCTTATAATTGAAGATCGTGAGAAAGAAATGCATTTCAAGTGCATGAAACAGCAGAATCGTCAAGATAGAAATTCAATTCGGAATCAATAGCATTCTCGTTAACGTAAATCGCCTAATTGTGTAACAATATGAAAGCTAATTGCAGCCAATTAGCTCGTATTATTTGTTATATAATTCGTAATTGTATCACAAATAATAACGATTGCCCGGGTCTCATCGTGTTGGAGGTTGCTGCATATTCAGACCCAACCATTTTCCTTTTACGTAAATAAATTTACCCGTTAAAAAAAAAAAAGAGGAAATCCTCCGTTTGATGCAAATATTCGCAATTTTTTTATCATCGAGCAAACGAACGGCAAAAGGAGTTTTAAGAAAAACCGACCGTGAACTAAAGCGCGATACAAGTTGAAATACAAATTGAAATTAAAATTGAAAACAATTATAACTACGAATGCGAATCTTCGTGTATTTTACCGTATTTAAAATATTTTGCGTATTTAAAGAAAGAAACAATCGTTATCAATTATCGGCTTAATCGTTCGTATAATCCAAATGTTTAGATACCAAATGAAAAAAGAAAAAAAAAAGTTTGCATAATCTAGACTGGACTGTGTAGGTTGCGTATATTGAGCTTGGCTCGATGTACAAATAATAATAATATTCGGAGAAGTCGAAATTTGATTCGCTTTACAAACAAGTTATACTCCGAGATATTAATATTTGGAAAACGATACCAATTACTACCACGCGAGGCTGACTACGAATTATAATGTATCGTAAATCAGTTTTATATATTTATCACGCGAGTCACGATTTACATTTGTATTGAATTTAAGCAATTTGTTAAAAAAAAAAGAAAACGATAGAATGATTAATTTGAAACATTGAGAGATAATTCGTAAGAGATATCTATATATAAATACAAATATTCGTTCGTACACTTTCCCGCGGCTCTGCACTCCGTCAAAATCGCCGAGACAATTAGGTAGAGCTGTAATACTTTCATTCGATTGTTAATCGTACCAATAGGTACCACGAAGAACTCCGTATAAATTCGAATTAAAACTTCTCCGGCGCTGTCCGAAGAGTTGAGTGATCGATTTTTAACCGATATTGCCCCGTAGGACTTGGCGATTGATGGCGATCCCCCCCCCCCCGGATTGGTGTCCGTTCGTTCTTCAAACTAATTCGCCCGAAAAATACATTAACGCGGTTCAGTTGCCATTGCAATTTAATTTCGTATCAAGAGTTGCAACACAATGATTTTACATCAAATCAATTTTAGTTAAATCTTTCCCCCCTTTTGATGTTTGTTAACTATTTGTTTTTATACAATACATCAATTATCATCGTCCACGCGGGAAATTGGGCGTTCTCCTCTTTTATTAATGCCCGGACAATTAGATCGCGCGTATAATTGTTAACGACGCGGGCGTTCGCCGGAGTTTTCGATAAACGTCGCCGGACAATATCGCGATAATTTCAATTATAAATCGAAACAATGGGGGAGGCTATCAGAATTCACCTGACATGATTCATATCTCCAATAAAACTTGGGACATTTATTGGATTACTATCCAATCGGGCGGCTCGCGAACGAATTTTCCTCGGCGAATGCTCCTGGGGGAGAGAGACTTCAATCAAATTTTCAACTCCATTCCGCTCCTCCAGTTGTATCCTCCTCTTCTCTCTCGTCGTGTCTCGCTCTATTACGCGCGCGTTCCCCTCTTTCTTCGTCGTCCTCGCATGAGCGCACGCACGTGTCTCGCAGCAAGCCACCTTTCGAAATTTCCAGGCTGTCCAGCAGCCTTGCCGGCGTTAATTTCGAACAGCAACGTGTCTACACGCTCGATCGCGACTGAGTTGCTCGATGATTTATAATAGAACAGAGGCGGTGAGAATCTTCTTCCCCGCTGCGAGCCGCACGAGACGCTCACTCTTCCCCCACCATGAAAATTAATTCCCACTCTGTTCATTCTGTCCCGCTGTAGTGACCCGTATAAACTACTTTTCCTTCTTTATCTTTCTTTAACTTTTTTTTTTACGTGGAGGAAATCTTTATGACACCTGAGTCTTTAAAGGGAAGACTCAGGTAGTGTCGGATTTATACCGACTAAAACCTCCATTATGGCCGTCCTCTGCACGTTGGGAGAGACCTTTTTATACACACAGAGCTTTCGTGCTGTTGTCCTAAAGGACAATGTCTTTTTTTTTGTTCACCTGAACAGAAGCTCGAACCCTGGACCCTTGGCTTAAGAGTTTGATGCTCTACCGACTGAGCTATTCCCGCCTCACTATCTTTCTTTAACTTTAACATCTACAGTAAAAAAAATAATAATAATAATAAATCTATACATATGTACATAATACCAGTGTTATACCTATTACGGCCGCGAAACTGAACGCAGTGGAGGGGAGAGCGCTAGGAAAGTAGGGGCAAGGGCCGCCAGTTAACCACTTCTGATTTGAAATATTTGGCTCGGAGTAGACATCAGGAGTGTGCTTTGCAAGTTTTCTTCCTTTCGTTGAGGAAAAGGATTGAAGAAAATTGAAGAAGAAGGGGCAGAAACTATCCGCCGTAATCGTTCAGAAACGAGTGTATACATACATGTATAAAATAAAAGTAGACGAAGATGGAAGTGAAAAATACTCGCAACGGTCGTTTAGAAACAAAATTCCCGGTAACGAACGTTGCAGCGTACAGGAATCTTGAAATTTTTATTCTTCTTTCTCTTAATATCCCGAAGGAAGATCCTCTCCCATCTTTTTTAACATACAGTTGTTATTGATTCGAAAAAACAATCAAGTTTTGACAAAAAAAAACAAAAATCAAACTTGGCTGAAAATTAAAGCTTACACGTAATTAATTACACGTAATTCGCCGGTTGTTTTTCGAGGTCACGTGCCGCGAAATCTGTTCTCGCCGTGGCGTTGACTTAGTCGCCCTCCATTCGTCGCTCGATACGTATATTCGTCGTCCAAAGTCGCGCGAGCGAACTTCACAAAAGCGAACAATGTTCGGCCGAACAAAGCACCCGTGCTGACCTTCTTTCGCTGATCCTCGTTTCACGCCCGCTGCAAATTGAATTCTTGCCGACAATGCGTCGCGGCAAATTGCGCGTTGAATTCTGAGCAATCTTCTTCTAATTATCGCCGCCCGTGCTTGTTCGCCGAAAGGGGCAGCCCCCCGGTTTCGAGCGGCCCGTTTTTGACGAATTACTTTTCTACGAATTAAAATTTTCTCTCTTTAACCAGCCGTTTCTGCTGGGCCATCTTCGATCGCCAGACCGAATTGTCTTCGACTTCTGACCACCGAATTGAATCGTTTGCATCTGCAATTTTTGTTTTGGATATAAAATATCCGAGTAAATTGGAATCTTCTTCCAAGAAAGAAGAAGCAACGAGACAAGAAGCAGGAAAAACGAACTTGCAGATACGATTGAATGAAGAGAAATGTATGAGAAGGAAAGTTTCCCGGATATTAAGCAATGATCGTGGCTGAATTTACAACGCGCAGAAATATTTGTGAATATTTATGAATTTTGCGAGAGTATATACTCGTCCAAACGTCTTCGGTCAATTTTGTTTAAATCTGTTTATTAAATCGTGGCGACGATGTGTTGCAGCGAGTTTCAAGTGAAGTCATTTACCAAGGAGTCGGAGAAAAAAAAAACAAAGAGGTACGGGAAGAAAAGGAACTCGTCTTGAAGTAGAATGGGCAACTTGAAGTTATTGAATCGAACGTTCGTGAAAGGAAAAGTTTGCAGAAGTTTGGGATTACGAAGGAATGGTCAAACCCGCTTGAGTCTATTGAGCGCGAAGAGTCTGTCCTCCAAAAAGAAAAAAAAAGAAAAAAATAAAAATAAAAATAAAAAGGAAAGAAAAGAAAAATCCAGTTGACAATGTGATCGAAAAATGTACAATTAAGGTCAGAATTTAAACCTGTTAGAATTAACACGGTTAATAATTGACGAGGAGCTCTTTCTCTTGTCACCGGCCATTGGAATTCGATTTATAATGAATATCGATATAGATCGCATCGGGGGTTACAGTCGCTGGACACTTCGACCCTCTGATGTGGTCACTGATTGGACACTGATTTACCATGTCATCGAGGAGCTTGTTAACTTCGTCCTGAAATGTCTTCTCCGCTTCACGTTCAACGATATTATATACATTGAAATCTTTCTATCCTGCTTTTTTCGTACATCAAGGTTCTTCCTTGCGTGAAAACATTTAGAAAGAAAAAAAAATATTATTATTTAATAATTTATAAAAATATTATTTAATAAAAAAAATATTGCTAATAATTATTTTCAATCATTTAGTTATCAAGTAACGTTTAAAAACGTTGAAATATTGAATAATTATATATATATAATTTTTAATATAAATTGTAATTCAGGAACCTCGCTGTTCAAGCAATCCTCGTCTCATTCAAAGTTTCGATGGCGAAACGATCGTTTCGAGTTTAATCTCGCCGCCGTTTCCGAACGCGAACGAGGCTAGTTTTTAGAAGTGGCGAGAGAGAAAGAAGAGGGAACAAAACGAAGAGGGATGGAAGAAGAGATAAAAAGCGCGGCTCGAAGGATCTCTCTTGAATTTACGACATGCCGTTCCAGGCGGTGTATCTTAGAGCATAAAACGAGGTTGCAGCCAGCGGGTGAAACTGCAGCCGAGGCTGCTGAAAAGTTCACGGAATGAAATTCGAAATGCTCCCGGTGCTCGCGTCCTGAATCTCCCCTGGAAACCTCTCGCGCGATTCTCAGGATCGTCTAATTAGAGGCCGGGCGATTCGCGATGATACCGTTGCTCGCTTGGGAAATTTCCCTTGGCCAAACTCGTCGACGTTGTGCTCTATGCGTTAAATGATCTTCATGGAGAAGTGTTATCGCGGATTAAGCATCGGAACGATCGATCCTGGTAATTTTAAATCGTGGAAATTTGATGGGGGTTTAGCAATTTTGATGGATTTCGCATTAGGAACGATCTTTAAAAACGAGCCTCGCCGATGGTGGCGTTCGAATAATTCGATTATTCGGAAGTTTTACTGAAATTCAGTGTATAAGAATGATTAATGTGCAGCGACGGAGGTTGATAACGAGTTGATAATTAGCTCTCTCTCTTTACGGTATTTCTCAATGTCAATCTGGCTCCATTGGTAATGACAGCGATGGCAAAAAGTTTGTAATCTTTGTCAGTATCGCTGAATACGTATTAGTTCAACAATTTCTTAGATTTTTTTATCGTGAATTTTCCGCCTTCTGTAATTTATAATTTGTAATCTATACTTTATTATTATAGTTAGTACAGTATATATAATTTATAATATATATTTATAGCAATGTAAATAAATATCATAATTTCTATGCCTCCAGGATTCAATTTACAGTTTTGTAGTATTAATTTCTGTTAATAAAATTCCTCGAACTTTTCGCATAAAGTATACAATACACGCATTCGTGATTTAGAAAGATTGACAACACGATATAGATAACAAACTATCACCTGAGAGAACGGTGAAAGATAATTCTTTGCGTTCTTGAAGGAAATTATGAGAAATAACGAAACATGTTGTTCCAGATGCTGTTGTCGTAACAACTCTGGAACAACTTCGTAATAATTAATTACACGTTAATTGGTAATTACGCGAACTAATTGTAACTCCACTCCGCTGCGCCAACAATAGTGCTATCCATTTGGCAATTTCCATCTCGATGAGTCACAGTGTTCGTTTACCATCGACACCGTGCGTTGCAAGAGCCAACTTTCGAACCGCTATCCCTAAATTTCGTCGAAATTCCTCTGTATAAATCGTGCTAATTGATATCGGCGAAAGTAGTATATTTTCCGAATTGCAGACCAAGTGAAATTACCAATTGGAGCGAATAACCATTCGCAATTCCATTTTTTTTCTAATGCAAAAGCTAACGTCCAATTTTGTTCTTACAAGGGAAGAAGTCGGGAGTATTGTCTCAAGGATTTGCAATTTGAAATTTTTCTCGACATTTTTTTGACTGCAATGAAGTTGTTATCTTTGTGCTTGTACCACTTCTTCAAGGAGTACCTCTACGTGTGAAGAACACGTGTCTTGAACTATTTCATCTATTTAAAAAGAGTAGTGATTGATACTGAACAATGAAATCGGCTTTCTTCAGAACTGAAATATATTAACGTTGAACATTTACGAACAGAGAACAATTCCAATGTACATCCTGCTTCGCCAGCGAGAAAGATTCGAAAGTAATGAATTTTTTTTTTATAACGCAAAAATTAAGATCCCATTTTAAATATATATAGTATTCATAAACAGATGTTTAAAAAAATTTGTTGAATATGGAAAAACTTATGAAAAATAGTTTTTTTAAATATATTGTTCAAACAAAAGGTATTTTTGCGAAACGTTGAAAAATCCATCGTTAAAAAACACTAATTTCATCAATTTACAGGAAAAAAACGGTATCTTCAATAAAATATGTTTCGCATCTCTAACTTTCAGGGTAATTTTCATCCCTTCAATATAACGATTATATCCGACCGAATATATCGACCATTGGCAATAAAAAAAAGATATACGGGTCAAGTACTTTTTAGAAAATTACATTTATGCCAAATTTCATCAAAATCGGTGATTTCCGATTTTGGTATGTTGTCTTGCTAGACACTTCGCGAAGCATAGAAAATAAAACTGTGCCTCGTCGTTTTCCGAGGAGCAAACGACGTCATCTAACAGAGAGAGAGAGAGAGAGAGAGAGAGAGAGAAGACGAGGTTGGGTGTCAACCAGGCGAAAATAGAAGACACGAGACTTTTCGAGTACGATCGTGAAATAACGTTTCGCGGGTGTCAAATAAACGGCTTAAATCGAATTTCAAACGCGGGTCGATTCTCACGCGAATCCATTCAAGGTGAATTTTGAATCGCGTGCACCTTCGCCGCGTTTCCCCTGATTCGCGGGACTAGCGAAGTGTAATCGGAGAACGCGATCTACCGGAAGTCGCGAATGAAAGTCGCCGCCAGTCGTTTCTTCTCCGTGCTTTTCTCCTCTGGCGAGCATCGAAAAGGCATCTCGTTACGTCTGTAGAAGGTGAAAAGCACGGCTAGCACTAACAAAAGCAATTTGGAAATCGGACTTTTTCAAATTAAACGTATTCTTCTATTTTTTTTTTTTTTTTTTTTTTTACCTTCCGTAGACTAATTTTTCTTAGTATTTTTGAAGAATTTGAAAAAATTTTGAGACACTTACTGAAGCCTCTGCTTTGATGTACGATCAAAATAGGCCGAAAATCACTTCCTACTAAAGCAAATTCGTAATTCTTTTTTTATAGATTTTTAAACCGTAACGAAAAAATCATGTTTGAACTTAAATTTAATTTAATTTAATATTAACGAAATCAGTTTAAAAAAAAATAAGTGAAACTTTTCGCTCATCCTAAAGGAATAATTGTCCAAGATAAAAACTCAAGATAAAAATTTGACATACAATGATAAGATAAACAATCCAGATTACCCGCGAAGGGTTAATATAGTAATTTGCTCTGAAATTTTTGCGCGACTGATAGTCATATATGTAGTATCGAAATTATTGTGTATAGTTATATATTTGGTTATTTTTACTTTTAATAGATGGCCTGTTTGCTGAAGATGCGTGAATGAAAAGTATGAATGTGATGTGAGAGGCACAGCGTTGGCACTGAGCGCTTTTCTTTTTAAGAAAAGAAGAAAGTCGTGCGTCTCAGAGGAGAGTCGAAAAAGAGTGTTGAATGAGTGTGGTCAAAAGAGTAATTTGTGTTGTATATTAATTGTGTCGTTTAAGTTTATTCGAATTATTGTTGTTTGAGTTGTCTATCTTGTATTTATCATTTGTTGTTTTGTTTCCGTTTTCTTTATTGTTTAATATAATAAATCATCTAAATTATATCCCTACATATATTGTCGAAATAACAGAAACAGAATCCACCTGTTTCTAGAAATAATAGAATTCACGTGAATTGGAGAGGCAAATGTGCGAACAAAGAGTGCTCAGATCTCAGCGAACGCGATCAATCGGAAATCGCGAACTAAACTACGACCTGCCTTCGCCTGCCTCGCGCTTATTCTCGACGAACGAGCATCGAAAAACCGCGTTTCTCGTGATCGTCAGGGCGGAAAGCGTGGCCAGACTCGCGATTGCACGAGCTGAGTCGAGCGTAGCACCGAGAAGAAACGAGAGAGAATTTGGTTTTGTTAGCTCGCGTAGCTCATATCAGCAGACGAGCAGTAATACATATTACATGAAAACGAGTTTCTCAGGTTTTTAAAACAAGTTTCCAGAAATTGTATACAAACAGCCCGGAGAAGAATTCCGGCGAGAAGCCGGATCAGTTTGAAAAGCGAGCTTCGTATCCTGGATCACGTTTCCAATTCTTCTTACGTTTTTGCGATTTCGCTTCTTGCCGTCGAACATATTTCCCAGAGTCCTGCGGTTGCATTTATTATATTCGCGAATATTGCACAACGAAGTGGAACGAAGTGGAACGAAGTGCGTGCGTGTTCATCACCGGGGGAATTTCAGCCGCGAAGTTGAAGCTCTGTCTCTCGTTGAAAGTGCAAAATTGAAAGTTGCAAACTGCATCTTGCAATTCTCTCACTCTGTATCGTCATAGTTAATTTTATTTATGTACACATCTGTATTGAGCGTAGAGTGCCATAAATAAAATTAAATCCTAACCCAGTCGTATTGTCAATTTCAATCATTTTCGTCGATAATTTTATTGTCTTCGAGCCTCGATCATTCCTATGTCAGACATATTTAAATGTATGAAATTAAAAGTATTCAACAATATAGAAAATTAAAATAGTTTGACGATCAAGATGACTAGAACTATCAATGACTATCATCAAAGTAAAAAAAAAAAAAAAAATAGAGTAACTTTATAATATAATGAAGTATACAAGCTTTTGCGACAATCATTATTGAAATCTCTCTGAAAGACACAAATTATCTAACAAAGTAAAATATTGTTAGGTATAAAATATCTCTTGGTAGTTCCATTTTGGTAAGATCAACGTATATCTGTTTCTTTTTAACCAACCAAATCAACTGGAAAGAAACAAAAAAAAAAAACGAGAAGAAGAAAAAGCGAATGGTATGGCCGTTCGTCGAGAATGTTTGAATCGACAGAGCAAGTATTATACAAGTTGCGCTGCGAATCAAGGACGATTGACGTTGCTGCGCTAATAACACTCGACTGGATTTCAATAAAGCCAAGAGACACGACCGTGATGTTAATCACGCAGGCAGGTGAACCGCAAAACCCATTAACTTATAATAGGAAGCACGTATAATGTTCAGACAATCGATGTCGTAGAAACGGTTCTGCTTTGCGAGGTAAAGAAAAAGGAGGGGGAAGAAATCGCCTCTTTGTTCCAAGAGCTGTGCAACACGTTTCGACCGCGTTATAGATTTACGGTGTTTTAATTAAAAATTCCCGCATGAAATTTTCCAAGCTGTAATAATTTTTCTTAAAATATTATTTGTTTTATTTATTTATTATTTTATTATTTATTTTATTAGTTATTTTCTGAGCTGTAATAATTTTTCTTAAAATATTACTTATTTTATTAGATTACATTATTAACACTTTAATGGCCGCACGTCTACGCAGTCAAACGTCGCCAGGGGCCGGCAATATTTCTGAAGAATTAATTTAAAAGAATTTTATGTAAATTCACGAAATAATTCAACATGTGCGAACGTACACAAAAAAACAACAACAATAACAACACG
Organism: Tetragonula carbonaria; assembly: GCA_032399595.1. Lineage (NCBI taxonomy): Eukaryota > Metazoa > Arthropoda > Insecta > Hymenoptera > Apidae > Tetragonula > Tetragonula carbonaria. The sequence goes on along the minus strand of JAUCRC010000012.1, from coordinate 8,725,472 downwards.
TTTATTACAACAAATTTACGTTCAATTATCACACACAGAGAGTGTGGTACCGGCCAATAACCTTCGGCGTGTAGCATCACACACATGTTGTGTGAGCTGCCATTAAAGTGTCAAATATATTAAATATATTATTATATTATTAAAATAAATATTATTTATTTTGTTTTATTATATTATTAATTTTCAAAATCTATTACTCTTAGAAAGCCTCCTCCTTTTTTCCCTTTTTTTTTCAATGTCATAAATACTTGAACTGTTACAATTTCGTGAAAGAAAATCGTGACACGAGGGGATAAACCACTTCGAAGCATTACAAACGGCTCGATTATGAATCTCTCTTCGGGGATACCTCGACGATACCCATCCACCAGAATTAGACGTTAGAAGTAATTTCACCGCGAACGATAAATAATGCAAACGAACGAACGTGCCTTAAATAGCCTAGCGGCTAGGAGAGGACGCGGGATAAAGACGGGAAGGAGCGCGGAGGATCAGTGAATTAACCGCTTAATTCTGTTTCCTCGAAGCACCGGGACGAGACTGGGCAGACTGCGAATTCCTGTCCGGAAGTTTTCTTCTTCTTCTCTTTCTCTCTCTCTCTCTCTCTCTCTCTCTCTCTCTCTGTCTCTTCCCTTATCCTTTCCTCCTGTGCGCGCTGGACAACGAAGCGTTCACCATTAACAAAGGACGAACGCTCGTGGCGCAGAAGTGGAATGCAGATGAGGTCGCGGCAGTCCAAGGATCCCGGAGTGGAAATAAAACGAGCAGAATGCCGGCAGAACGCGCGCGGATGAAATAGAAACGGGACGACTCGACGCGACGCGATGCGGACGAGGAAAGGAGAAAGAAATGAAGCGTTTCGAGAAACGAAAGTCACGAGAGCGAATTTTCGAGCGAACGGCGTCGAGGAGAGTGCATCGTTGACGCACTCGCAAGCGAGAGCCACTATACATTTGTCGCCCTGCAATCGACGAGCCACCGCTGTAAATAACCCGTTTCTCAAGAAAAGTGAGAGAGAGAAAAAGAAAAAAGAAATTTCGTGAGCTCTTTGTCCAACAATGTTCAAAAATTATCGGTAATTTGATCTGTTGCAACTTTGCAAAGAGACGCGCCCATCTTAAAACATAGAACTTTGACGAAGTTCTTTATTTGACGAAGTCGTTCTTTATTTTCCAAAAATAATTTCACGTCATTTTTACTTTCCTCGAAAATACGAGAAATTCAAATATCTCTAGCAACGTCGAAACACTTTCTTCGTGACTGGATCCACCACCATTTTGAGGGATCGAGCCTCCTCTTTGCAACTAATTTTCAAAGCTTGCCACGCGATTTTTCTTCCAGCATTTTATCGAACTTTGAGTATTAGGATCAAAGATCGATGAAATTCCAAGGAAATTTCGCGAGACTTATCCTTCGTTCAAACTTCAATAAAAATGGCGAAAAAAGATCGTACGACAAGTTGCAGAGAAAAGATTTCGATCTTCAAGACAAGACCGTGATGAATCTTAGTTATGAAAAAAACAAATTTATTGTTTCTAAATTTTTTTGCAATTTTCGAGATGAAGGTTTTCTTTTATACGGTGTAATATCGTCTTTTGGAAAAAACGAACTCGAAATTGTAAATTAAAATAAGACCAAATCCTACACACACACACACACACACACACACACACACACACACACACATATATATATATATATATATATATAATTTTTCGACGAGCTTTCGCCGTTATTGATTCAGTTATGCTCTTCGCTATAATTCCAAGTAGCGAGCATTAATATTAATATAATTCAAAAAATTATTCACGATCCTTCGAAACTCGAGATGCGCTCGATATTTCTCGATGATCTCGAAGAATTTCATCTCGCCTTTCACCTTCCGACATGCAAGAGTTACAATTACACGAACGACAACGAAACTCTCGCCTCGTAAACGTAATGTAAAACGACGCGCGGTCTTATCTTTTAAGATTTTCCAGCGCTGTTCCGACCATCGAGATTATCCCACGTGTACTGCAAGCTTCTGGGAGGGAATATCAAGCTCGTTTTTATCCCGAGAAACCGCGCTGTCTCTCTTCCTCTTCACTTTCAACTTTCAGGAGGGGGTTGTAGGTAAGAAACACGTTGAAAGAAACAAACACTCGAAACGTGTTGGAGGGATCGTGTGTGCGTAGAGGAGCGCAGTGACCACTCGGCACTAAATAACCGATAAGCACCCGGAGGGCATTACTGTAGGGTTACGCGAGTGTTATCAGGAAAGTTCTAAACGCCGCGAAGCACGTGCATTAAGTGCATCAACTTGGTGTATTGCGTCGTTCTAGTTTACAAAAGCGGGCTTTATGAGCCCGGCCGTAAATGTCGGGAGTGTCTCTCTCGTAAAAGCGACGATTCAGTCAACCGTGGTATTAACTAATATATACGATATACGCGTATACCTCGGCGGTCGATCGCGCTCTTACATTTCATTTTCCTCGTCGTCTTCCGGCTTTTTGTCTACGCCACGCGGCATCGTGCGTAGAGACTGATCTGCATGATCGAAAAAAGTTTTTCCCAGTTTTTTTTTTTTTTTTGAGAAGAATTTTATTCTTTTGCTTGGGGGGAGTGAAGTGTTGCTTTCTCGGTCGACGAAACGTGCTGTTGATGTTTGATTGGCAGGCTTGGTGGTTCAATGGTGCGCGAAACATTATGTGAAAGTAGTACGAAGTTTGATTAAAAAGGGAGAATTTCTTGAAAGTTTGTGGTGCCTTGAATGAAGATGTAATAAAGATGTATTATAGACACTGTGTAATAATACCGGAGTGGAATTACTGTATTAAATTAATATTGGATGTATTGGAAGAAACGTCAACAAGAATACTCTTGCTGAAGAGAAATTTTCAGAGAAATTATATAGTATCAAATATAAGAAAATAATAGAAACACGTATCAAAAAAATAATAATAATTATTATTATAGAAAATATAATGAAAAAATTTTTGCAGAATATCCTCCTGAAATTGTTTGATGAACTGTTTTAAATGCGTTAATGTATTGAAAAGCATACTCTTACTGAAAAGAAACATTTTCAAGGAAATTATACAGTATCAAATATGAGGAAATAATAGAAAAATATATATATGTAGTAATGAGGAAATAATACATATATATATATAATACGTAATAGAATTGAAAAAAAAGTAATTGTACAAAATATATGATGAATGAAAAGAATTGTATAGTATATCCTCCTGACATTTGAAACGCCGCGAGAAATCAATATCCCAAATTAAAAGTCTGATTAAACCGCGTGCTCCTGATGTCTGGCCATAAACCCACCTGTACTACTTGACCAGCTCGTAACTATCACTCCGTACCTTAATAAAAACTCCGTAATCAAGCTTCTTTTATTAACGTAACGTTTTCGTTTCACCGACAAACCACGACTACGCTACGCTACGTCTGTATTACGATATTCATCAAAACTCAAGGTAACAGCTTTCCACTCGAAAACGAAAATCGCCAAATACAAGCACGCAAAGAGTGTACGTAATTTCCGCGTAATTATACGTATATATCGATACTATACGCCGAGAATGGAGAATGGTATTCTTTGTGCTACCCGAGGTGGGCGCGACGAATTATAAAGCATGCCTATAAGGGTCCCACGCTTATAAAGCATAAAAAGATTTGCTCACGGTGTGTCGCCGCCTTTACGTTCGCAAGAGAAATATCGTCGGCACGCTTGTTTCCTGTTCAACGGGGAATTGAACATTGCCAGCTGCTAAGTAGCACGTAACGACTGTAAAAAACTGCGATAAATCGTCCCGGTGATGTTGTAATGCCGGTAAAGCCGACGTTAGAATCTGTCGGCTACTTGTCGTTTGACGTTTCTTACGAGCGTCGCTGCTACTCCAAACATATTTGTCTCTCTCGTTTGAAAAATATTTATAAAGAAGGAAATGTCATAGAAATTGTTACAGAAATTAAACGAAGTCTTTAATGTTTAATCTTCCGTACAGTACGGACTTTTTTTCATCCTTTTCGATTACGAGCGCCGAACGTTTCAGAGTACTCACATATTAAAAATACACGATACACTTTGGCCATTTTTTTTTTCGACGAGTTTTTTTCTGTCTTTCCTCTTCGACAGTAGGACATCTATACGATAAGAAATTATTGCGATGAAAAATCTTTCTGTTGCAATTTGAAAGAGACCAGCTACAGGTATAACTGTTGATCTCTTAAAAATTACGTTTCCTTTTAAGGCTTTGAAAAATTAAAGTCTGTTCAGAAAAGAACATTCTAAGCCCCTCTTAAAACGTTGCCAGGAAATTCAAAGAAGATTCTATTTCGAAAAACGGATCGGAAAATGATTCGATCATTTAGTATACACTTTCGGCATGAGGTCCCGTTCACTGGGCGGACTGTCACAGCGAAAGGATTAAATTTAGACTTTCAACGCGAGAGCTTAACTCTTTTTGAGCTACTTAAGTAGTTAAGGTAAAATATTATGCACTGATTTGCTTGGTTTCACAAGTTTTTCGCATCGTATCGTGCAATATGATGATTAATAGAGTTTACAGTGAACTTGTCGAAAGTTGGTTCCCATTATCCCGAAGTTTCAAGCTCATTCTAGAAAGTACCATTTTTTTTTTTTTCTTTGCTCGCAGGGAATCTTCATGGAACAAGTCGAGAAATTAGCAACATTGGTCTGTCGATATTATATACATTTCTTAGATTTCTCCCGATTTTCCCCGAAAATACTCCTCGTCGAGCGAAACAACGAGCGATTGTTGTGTCGTACAAACGGGGAAGGGACGGGGGGTGGAGGCAGGGTGAAAATATGAGACGAGCGTCGAGAACTGGCCACGAAAATCCGGTTACCGCCGCCGTGAGCCAACGATTAGCGGGTGTCTGCAGCCGGAAAATTTGAAAGTAAGACACGGCGTTACTTAAGGAGAGGCAGCAGCTCCTTTTCACGGAAGGAGAGAGAGAGAGCAGAGCGCGCGAGGTAGCTCGAGAATAGCTCCAATTCATCTGACGAGCTCATTATACCAGGCGCGCCACGGCCCATTCCCAGGCGAGCTTCCCTTTCATCCCTCCCCCTCCCCCGTTTTCTCTCCCGCTTAAAGCCTTGAAATTACAAGCGCCGGTTCTCCAGCGGCAGCCTCTCGCCGGCCGGGATCCTAATTGTAAACGAGTGCAAAACAGAAAATACGAGGACACGAGGCTTTCAACGCTTCGCGGCCAGGGCGTTATAAAATAAGACAGCCCCTCTCCTCCACCCTCGGTGAGGGATGGGGGAGGGGGATAGGAAGGGGACAATAAGCCGTTTTCGGTCGACGAGATTTCCCCGAGCTCTGCTGCACTGTTCACTTACTTTCTTTCTTTCGTTCAGGAAGTTTGCAGCCCGAACTTTTTTCCAAATTTCCAGAGTTGAAGAAGCGGCGAACGCATTTCGAGTTGACGAAGTACTTTTTTTCTTTTTCTTTTTTTTTTTTGAATTTCTCTGTTCGAGAAAACGAGATGCTCTCGCTTCGTTGGATGATAGAATTATTCGCACCGTTGAGGAGTTCCGGCAAGATCTAGAAAGTGATTTAGGATTGGACGTTTCCGATAGGGAAATTAGAATTATAGTCATCGGACAACTGTAATCACGTTCGATGTTCATGCGTCAGTCGCGAGGACGATTAATCGTTTCGCCAAAGGGCGTGTGTACATTGCGCTCGGACAGTCGTCAGCACTTGGAGTTATATCTAAAAGTTGCTTCCATCATGCTTTTTTTTTTTTAAGAAAAAGAACCTCTCTTGAAAGAGGATACTTGTAGCTTCTTGGTAAATTTTTGTTCAGTCGTAACGCGTTCTGACTGCTCTGAATAACCTTCATTTGTGTTATCTATTTCTGCCATTTGCGATCACTTTAGGGAAGCGATAAAATCTATGGAAAAAAAAATAATCCGAAAAGAAAATTAAAAAATTCGAGAAATAACAAGTTATACTTTATTATAGGGGGAAAAGTAGGAAAAGTTGAATAAGAAGTCGCTTCGACGAGTTCATCTCCTGCAAGCGTTCGGAAAAGGCTCTCGAGACGTGAAATACGTTTGTTTCCTTGGTATATTAATGAATTGCTTGAAACAATGCAACCGAACGCCAAACGAAATATCATAAATCATAAAATAACGTCAGAAAAAATATGCGAGTATCGACAAAGCGCGGCTATAGTCACTCGTCGTAGCAAAAGGGTTAAGGAAAAAGTAAAACCCAAGTAGAAAGTGTCACAACGAGTAACTTCGCTGAATGTGGAATTTAATTTTCAACAATTACTAAACATCCAGTTAATCGAGCGAAACTTCAAAATCGCGAAAAACACGACAAAGCAAATGGCACAACGATTGAGACGATTTCGAGATAAAATTACAGGCACGGACACCCGAGAGGCGGAAAACAGTGCCGTGAAACATACAGGTCTGGTCGGAATGTTCGCCGCAGTCGAGACAAATGGAAATTTATATCGGGTAGCCGCGTATTTACGCGGCTCTTCAAGATGCCGCGCTTTTCGTTGTAATGTCGTTGGAATAATGGCGAAAACGACGCGACTGTGCTCCGGGGGCAACCACTTTTTTTTCTTCGAGCAACTATGGGACGTGTAATGGAATAAAGGAACGCAGCGATGCACTTTCTCGTGCACCATACATACTTATATATATATATATATATATGTGTGTGTGTGTGTGTGTGTGTGTGTGTGTGTGTGTGTGTGTGTGTGTGTGTGTGTAAAAATAATAGAAATACGGTTTTTAACCTACACGGTTTTAAAATAAATATAAATAAAATTTATTAATTGAGGAATTAATAGAAACTGAAAAGTCCCAATACAGCGATGATGAAAGATATTAAAATTCTCACTAAGCCTCTCACGCTATCATAACTCGTTACTCGCTACTCTATATACATATTATACTACTCCCTCTGTCCGAAAATATGGTATACATTTGAAAGGAAATCTTAGATTATCTAGAGTTTCAAAAGCAACTGGCAATACTCGTTATATTGGTATTGTTTACATTGATAGCTAAATAATCTAACATATTTGACAGGCGTTGCTTCCGAGTTAAGTTGGAATTTGAAGACCAAAAATTAGTTTTTTTTAAGAAAAATAAAATAGTCACCGCTGTAATTTCAAAATGGAAAATTTCAACCCAAATAACGTGAATTTACAAAGAAGAGATACCAAATCGAAGCAACTGACTAATGAACAATGTCATGGTATCTTGCAACAGCTATTACTGTATATGAAGAACAAAGAGAAATTAGAACACGGTGCTATTAATGAATTGATTGAATGTATTCAAGATGCATTTAATAAATTAGAGAGAAATACTCTTGATTACAAACATTGTATGGAATCATTTCTGTTGACAGGAGGGGGAAATACCTATAAAACACCTCATATAAATAAGGTGAGGGTCGATTAACTGAAAAGTATATATGTTCAGAAGAAGCGTTCAACAAGGCTAAATCTCACTTGAACTAAATTTCGATTACACTAAAATTATTTGTATTTAGTTATATGATAATAAAATGAATTTAATATTTTTTTTATATTTAATTTTAGTTTTATTTGATCTTTTTCGCAAATGTATACCATATTTTCGGACAGAGGGAGTATTATACATCGTATCGTACAACACCAAATGTATACGTTCGTTATAATTATCAGTAAATTATAAAAAGAAAAAGTCCGAGCTGTTAGCTAGATTTATATCCCTTCAGAAGGGACAGTCAAGTGCAAAGGGTTAAGTTTGGCACATTCAATTTTATAACTTGCAATAAATAAATATGATTTTTAAAAGTCATATTTATTTCGTAATAAATAATTTATTTCGTAATATTTAGATCGTATGCATGCATCGCATATGATAACAGTGTACATCGATTAAGTAACAAAAATTCTTTATAGTAACAAGTAATTTACTTCGGAAACCAGTCTGATTATCTTAAAAACACAACTTGTATAACGTTGGATAAAAGCTATTCCTGTATTATCACTAGAACTAGGACGACAGTAGTATAAAATTTCCGTCCAGAGATATTAAAGCGAAAAAATAGAAAAGCTTTATGGTATCGATAACTCGCACGAACTTTTATCTATATTTTTTTACAAGGCATCGCTTAAATCAATAAAAATGGATTTCGTAACTACAAAATTTCGAAAAAAAAAATACAGAAAATTAAGAATTATATAAATCATTTTTACCATTTTGGTACAACTCAATATTTCTTCAAGTTTAAATTTTCATAGACGTTTCGAAAAAAAAAAAGAATGTGACGGTAAAAGTACGGATGAAACTTGTTTCAATAAATTTTGACAAATGAACCACTCACGTGCTGGTACCGCTCGATATGGCCTCTGTCGTTTCATTCCCTGTAACACGAGGAGTAAATTATTAAATTCACGTGTTGGTAGTTTATTTAACTTTTACCGCGGAAGATGGCGAAAGTTGGGGATATTCTGTTACAGCAGGGTGGCGACGTAGTAACCGCGAAAACCCGAGAATCTCAGTTTTGTAACACCACGGGTTAACCAAGACCGAGAGGGAAGAGGAGAGGGGGGAGGGCTAACTTTTTCTAATTTCGATAAGAGTCGAAAGAAAGGTTGGCGAGCGCGTGCGGAAACGGAACTATTTATTCGATTAGTCAACTTTCCCCTTAACGGCGAGCGAACTTTTCTAATTTCATTCTGATAATTATCATGATTTAGAGAGCTCTGGAATTAGAGGCGGCGACTTTTTTTTTCGGGAACAATTACTCTGTTACGTGGAAGCGTGATTTTTTTTTCTTGTCCTTTTCTTAAGATCGGAAGATCTACCTATTGTTAGACGATGATCAGTCAGATCGATGTAACGAGTGATATCGACTTTACGAAGAATTACACGAAGAAACAAATTAATAAAAATACGATTTTAAGATGGAAAAACATGTATGTAACCTAATGGTTTTTCGGTATAAATGATTTAATATCTTTTTGTAAAGACTTAGGAGGCGAGCTGAATCGATCAGTGCATTAAAAGATGCACATTATTTCATTTAAAGGAACAAAACCGATCCTTTGAACGTCTTTTATCCATCAACATTAAAAGATGATGCCCCTCTCGAAACCATGCAACTTTTGTTTAAAACATCTCTTTGTATAATTTATATTTTATATAATTTATAATTTATATAATTTTATATAATTATATTTTACGTAATTAATCGTTTTGAAAATCCTTTTTCCCAATCTTGGATATACCAATATATCTACCTATCTAGTACCCACTATCTATATAATATACTATCTGTCTAGTATACATTATGTATCTAATACACATTAACGACGTACACTGTCCTTATATACGTGTAAAAAAAAAGTCACAACTATCGAAAATTAGAGAGTGGCTGCTCGACGTAGCGCAACGCGAGCCGATTTTCTCTAGGAACTTTCGTTCTCTCGACATCGTTGAACGCGTCCCGTTGCAACATGGCGAACGCATACGACGAAGTTCGTTCGATGCATGCACGAAAGCTGAGGAAATTCCTCACGTGCGTGTTTTATCGACAGTGGATATCGACGGAGTTGGCCAGCGTTCGAGCAGGAGCTGGCTCTTTGTCGAAGCGAGTAACGATAGGGCCGCTTTTATTCTCGCACACGGTCCTCACGTACGTCTCTTTCTCTTTATTCGCGTAGCCAAGTGTCTTAGAAACTAACTTTCTTCGTCTTCGTGCCGAATATACGGCTTCTTCGGCTCGGAGTACAAATGGAGAACTCGTGGGCCAGAACACACATTGAGATCGCGTTCACCTTGCGTTTACCTTCTTTTAAGATTTAGTTTCAGTGTATCGAATAGTATATATCGTTGAAAATATTTCATTAATTATAGTTTCTTGGAACAACAGCGAGAGGATTTTGTAAAGTAATTAGATATAACTGCAATAATGACCATCGAGAATTCGCGACAATTTCAACTGACTATAGTTTCGTAAAAAATATGGCCGCTTACTCTCCTTTTAAAGCACGATGCTTTCAACTTTGACAGTCATAAGTTCGTTTCTTTTTGCAATTGACGACTTTACATCGTAGATCGAGTGAGAAAGTTACGATACTTTTGTTCTCGAAAATTGTGAAAATTCAAACTGTATTGCGTGTATGGGAATGTTAAAAATTTTCTTTCACAGTCTTGTCTTAATACTTGTTGTACGATTCTTTTTCGCTGATTTTAGCGTGAAAGTTTAAGAAATTTAAGAAATTCTAACGTTTCTAGACTGAACTCCAATGTTCTAAATTCAAGGAAATTATGCAGTAAGTTTCAAGGGGTTGTTGCAAAGAGAAAATTTCAATTCTTTAAAACCATGGATGGACTCGGTCACGAGAAGAATCTTTTTCACGCGCGTGAATTTTTACAATTCCAAGAAAATGTTTAGAATCGCCCTCACTTTTCCACCCACGGCGTGACCGTTTGAAAATAATTTTCGAGACCAAATGTTAGATCGTTATATACAATCTTTTCTTGCAAAGTTTAAATATCAACAATTTTCATCGATGCAGTTCCTCACTGCGCACAGAACTGACGATTTCATAAAAATGTTAATAAAATGCCAGTATCAACAAACGTCGATGGTCAAACTCCAGGCAACTTAATTTGGAAGTAAAATAGCGCAACTTCTCGACATCTCATTGATGTTGCGCGATCTGCTTAGGATTCAAGAGTATCGTGAAAACCATGAAAGGAGAAGAGAGCACAGTAGCCCGCGAAAGTAGCCCGGCAACAATCTAAAGGAAGAAATTCCATCGTCCACTCGCCTCGTAGTTCACCGAGAGCCCCAGCGCGCGCGTAGCGTCCAATTTCGCAGCCTGGGAAATCGATTCCCGGTATTCCCGGAACAATTCCGCAACGAGGCTCTCGATCCTGCTCGAGTACGATTATCAGCACGTTACACATTGAGACACATTGGATTAATATGGCGAGTCCCGAGTGTTACACAATAGTTGGAGAGCTGGCTGGTTCCCCCTTCTATCTCTGCCACTACCAATTATAGAAGCTCCGACCGGAAACTTAGGCACACACAGCCCCGTGATGCTCCACCTGTCCGTGGGTGTAACTTCGATAATGACGTTTCCAGGCTCTCGCCGTTAGGAATTAGCCAAGTTTCCCCTCGTCGCGTTTCCCTTAGCTGTTTTCTCTCCTCCCTCTTCGAGTTCACCCTTTTTCGACGTTTTTCACCAGCCAACGAAATTGCGCGTTCCTTGCGCGAGAAACGATAAACGCATTATCCTCGCCAGTTTACCAAGTCGCTTTTCCTTTCTACCTTTTCATCATTCACACGGTGTCATGATGCAATATCAAAATATAAGAAGAGATTTTGAATGCGAAGGGAAGTTTTAAAATAGAATAGAAGTTCATCGAAGGTTTATTTCTTGAGAGATAAATTTTGTTTCTCGCTGGAGACGTGCTTTCTTTTTGTAATGTTAAACTTGATTCTTGCTCTCTGAATCATGGTTTAAGGTCCAGCGGTGGTTAACTGGCGGCCTTGCCCCCCACTTTTCCGATCGCTGGCGCTACCCCCTCCACTGCATCGATACCCCACTCTGTCATGTACAGCGACGAAATTTCAATGGAGGGGATAACGCTAGCGATTAAGAAAATCGGGGCAAGGGCCTGTGAACCCTCTAGTTCTGTATTTCTGTTGGATATTCTTTTGACTCATTCTTTTTACTGTTTACTTCATCAAGACTCAGAAGAACCGCTGTTCTCCAGAAACAGTTGGCATCGATCGTTCTATCGTTTCATCGTTTTTAGATCGAACAAAAAAGTTATCGCTCGAACACACAGAATTCAAAAACGTTGAAATCTTTAATACTGTCCTTGGGAAAAAGTTCCCGATACAACACACTTGGAATTTGAAAACGTTGAAATCTCTGAAAGTATAAAATATTTGCTCGAGATACGTGGATATATATATTGAATTCTTTAAGTACTTTCAAACACTCGCGTTTGATCGAAAAAACTTTCTACGGGAGATATACTTTCTAAGAGTATAACTTTCTTCTTATTTCACTCGCGAGTTGTGTTTCTCCAGTCCAACAAAATAAGATCCACGAATCGAACAGGCGAAAGTTATAACACTTGAACGTGAAAACATCAGAGAAAAATCTTCGTTCGATTCATCGATACATTCATTGACAACAAAATTAAAGTTTGCAAAAATAAAACTAACCTCGCGGCTAATCTGGAATCCCTCATTAAATTAAACAACGACCGAACGATTGGGCCCGATGGGATTCTGAGGTATTTCACGGTGATGGAAACGCGTCGGTGGCTAGTCAAGACAGCAATCCGGGGGTCGTTTTATAGTTAACTCGAGTCTCGTGGGAGAATGAGCAAAGGTGCATGATGGTCGTCGACTTCCCAGTCACGTGTAAACTTAACGAGGAATCGAGTGGAATGATTTTAATGGACGAGCTGCTTGGATTAATAAACGACCGGCGTTGGACGATCACGGACTCGGAACGATCGCTCTGGGAGTGTTAATTATGGCCGATTGCTTCTAAAGACGCTTCGTTTAGGATACTTAACCGCTTGGGGCCACGTGATCGAGATCGGCCTCGACTCGAATGCACGTTTTCACCTTTTCTTGTCGATACATTTTCTAAATCGAGCATTGTTCGGCATTATCGCTCAATCTGAGATCAATATTGTAATTGTTCTTTCGAATTAATCCACGTTCGTTTTCTCTAATCGTGTCACTTGACCTCGAACTGTATGACTTAGCTCCAAGTTGTATTAACATTAGAAATACCGGTAAAAAGCTGTAAAATTATAAAGTAGAGAAGAATTCATAGTACGAGAAAGGTATTTGATTCGTGTATTTTAGAAGAAATCGTTTAAATTTTTAAAAAATGCGGTGAACACGCAGAACTTTCTGTGAAAAATTACGAGTCGATCATTTTGATCATTTCTAGTGTTTCAACGATACTTGAAAGAAATAATACCTGTCAGGCAACATATCATTGCTTTCAATTTCGCGTTTTCTCTTCAAGTTCATTGAATGAAAAAAAAAAGAATTAAGAGAGGCGAAGAAATGAAACGAAATATTTGTGTTTCGTCATTATTTCGAAGATAAGGAATCTTTCTTAAGTGATAAAAATCAATGAAAAGAATTCTTGTCAAATAAGAATAAAAATTTCTTCACAGAACAAAATATTCAACATCGAGCATAAAACTGAACTGAATTTAGCTTCAGAATTATTCGTATTCGAGACCAGGTTCAACGACCACGCGTAAAGCAACCTGACTGATGGGAATTAGAGCTAGTATCTTTACTCGAGTATGTGAGATACCCGGGTAGAGCAAAATTGCCAGTGTATCTCATGAGATAAATCGAAGATCGAGTTATTGCTACCCGATTCGTCGAATATCCGGATGCTCGATACAATTTTATCCGATGATTGCGAGTAATTTACGTTGTCTGCGACAAATAATGAAAGAAAAAAGTTATAATTGATGTCCACCAGAACATAGGTGGAGAATCGGAGGAGAAAGTATAATCAAGATTGATGAAACTCGCTAGAAAATATTTTACGCGTAACAGCAGTATCTGTCAGAGTATTTTTCACAATTGGAAATATTTGTTGGTTCGAAACAGAAACAGACGAGTCCGCTACTGGTATTTTTGTAAAAATTTCGTGCAAAAAAAAAAAAGTAACTATGCTTGTTGTTTATTATTTATCTATTAGATTCGAGTATATTTTTCGCAAATATACGGAAATATTGTTGGCCCGAGACAGACAAGCTACTAAAATCTACATTTATCCAGTATTTTTGTAAAAAATTTCGTGCAAAATGTGACTACTCCGTTGTTCTACTGTTTATCGCTAAAACATAAATTACATTGTGTCCGACTAATGACAGACACGTAGTCTCAAGTATCTCGTGCACTCGGGTATCTCGCGGGATATCCGGCCGCCCGGCTTAATTTTTGTTTACTCGGGTATCTCGTATAAGCAACGGTGCACTAATGGGAACACAAACTCGAGGTGAAGTCACTTGAAATTCAAGGGAGTCAAGTGAAGGGGGGAATCCAAGTAATTCGACGTAACCTGAACGAGGATCGAGCGTCATCGGAGCCGGTTCGAACGTCTCTCGGATCGAACGACCACCGTTTTGGCCGGCCACCGAGTGGGGATCGATGAAAAACAGGAGGGCCGGATTCGGTTGGAAATAGATCGGCGGAATCTCTCTCTCTCTCTCTCTCTCTCTTCGATATTTCGGCGTAAAGTGCTCACCAGCACGGCAACGCAATCCATCACGTCGCTCCGAGCGCGAATCTACTAGCACTTTCGCTGTTTTTCACAGGATCGCCACCAGCCGACCGACTTTCATCGCCGCCGCCAATGTTTTGCGGCTTCGCCTCATCGTGAACCGGTCTTCTTCACCCGGTCTGATACGTGCAAACGAGAGCTGGCGAGAGCCACGCGAGCCATGGCTTCAAGTTTAACGACTTTTCCACGGCGATGTCGCCGATGTCGTAAACGAATCCAAACGTTTGCAACCTTCGCAGGATTTGAATTTGGATCCGAGAACAACAAAGGGTCTGGGATATTTGAAAATTAATGAGTTGTTGGCAGACTGCGAATGGTTTTTATGCGAATTCATAATTCTGAGAGTATAATAAAGAAAATTGTTTTACGCGCTAAATATTGTAAAAGACACTGTATTTCGAATATTTCGTACATTTACAGTCTAACTACTTTCCAAAATAAACTACTCCAAAAATAAATAAAATCTGAACGTTTCGCAACCGTTTTATTGTATTTCCTACATATTTTATTACATTGTTTAAATCACGATTTATTATAAAATTGTGTTATCGTTTCATAAAGGATTACACGTAATTACAATTCTTTCTTCTTGTCCTGAGATATTCGGAAATGTGTTAAAATTGCGAATATGTTACATAAATTTTCACTTTAACGGCAACTGCCGATTCTTCTCACCACGTGGCGAGTATACATTTGATACAAAACATTGAAAGTTATGCTAAGAGGTAAAAGGTCTACTAAGTATACTTCGCTCTTAATGAAAGTAAATCGATAGGATCCGTGTAAATCCTGTAAAGAATTTATCTCGAACAGATACAAACGAGACCTACTTAACTCGAAATCACCGACGTTTGTATTCAGTTTTGCGCGCATCGCTCGAATTTCTATTATATAGAATATAGTGAATCAAAGTTGTCGAAAGATCGCGGATGTTCTTCCCCGCGGTGCGCGTAATAAATGCGCTCCGGGACAATCGCGCAACTCGTTATTAAAATACACGCAACGCCGGCAAAGTTTAATGGAGCTTCCTCCTTCCTGTGAAAATGAAAATTCGCGTGGAAAAATCTTCTACGGGAGGGGAGGAGGCGAAACTTGCTCAAGAACAAACGCGCTGATCGTTGCGTATTAAAAACAATTCGTAGAAATTTAGTCAATTATTCGACTCTCGTAAGGAGACTCTATCAGAGATCGATATTAAAATATATCCCATTAAAATATATCGGCATACAGCCGAACCTATTATATGAAAACCGTATAGAAACTGTATATATATATATTTTTTTTTATTTTTAAATAATTATATATATATATATAATTATTTGAAAATAAAAAATATTTCTTATATATATATATATATATATATAGAGAGAGAGAGAGAGAGAGAAAATATATTTCTTATATATATATATAATATATTATATATAAGGTGTTATATAAAGTGTTTTATACACACACAAACAAACACACACAGAGGGTGTTCCTGTGTCGGAGCTGATTCTACATGAAAGAAATAAATCAACAATAAAAAACAAAATTTTTTCGAACAAATCGACTTTGAATATTTTCCGAGTATTCATTATTTGAAAATAAAAAATATCTTCCCGATCGCGAGATTTTGATCACGTTTCTCCCCTGAATATTTTACGGTGTTTCCTTTCGTAAAATACCGGCAGGTTAAACGGCACAATTTCCTCGGGGCTCGGTCCCGCGGTGGTAAAGCGCGGGATTTTCGGGAATCTGGTATCTAAACTTCGAGCCACGGGGAACCACCGGGGCGCGTTCTTTAGAAAGATGCGCGGAGATAAGCTTATCAGCGAAAATGAGGTTCGAAATATCCGGCGCTGACCGTGGTTCCGGCGGTGTAATCCGCCCGTGAAAGCCGCTGCAACGAATAAAACCGACGTTTCACAGGCGTCCTGGTCCCTCACTCCAGTCGAAAAACAGGACACTGCTGACCGTGAGACTTCCGGAACCGCACGACGTCCGGCTCGGGCCACGCTTCTCGCGCAACTTCGTTCGCAAAAATACGAGAATAGCGAACGAGCAGATAGAAAACGATTCGAACAAGCAGTGAAATAAGCGACCGGTTCGGGGGAATTGTTCCCTAATCAAGCATGTACGCGTAACTTGATTGTTGAGAAAAAAGATTCACCTTGGTAAGGATGATAAGACGTGCGTTGGCTGGCGAAAGAGCTCGCTAATTTTACCGAAATTAAATTGTCAATTAACTTTCTGACTAAAGAGTTTATCCGGCGAATGAGCTACGAACTCTGCAGATTAGAGATGTGAAAACCTCTTAACTCTTAATGGCCTCTTCTCTTTCTTTTCTTCCTATTTCTATTTCAAGAGCCATCTTTTCCTTTACCTTCTCTTGCTCTTCTTTTTTTTTCCTATGTAAAATTCTGTTGCATCTCGATAATGACTAATTCCTTTCATTCTCTCTCTGTCTCTCATTTCCTTCATTTTTTCTTTTCGTTTACTTTCCTTTGCTGTTTTTTTCTTCATATGTCAAATTCTGTTGCACTTTAATGACGACTAATTTCTTGCATTTTCTCTCTCTCTTTCGTTTCTTCTCGTTCTTTTTCTCTTCGTTCTTTTTTTTCATTGCTCCTCTTTCTTTGCCCTTGCTCTTCTTTCTTTCTATATAAAATTCCGTTACATCTCGATAATGATTAATTCTTTGCATTCTCTCTCTCATTTTCTTTGCTCGTTTCACTCCTTTTTTCTTTCCTTCTCTTGCTCTTTCTTCTCTCTATATAAAATTCTTCGTGCATTTCAATAACGACTAATTTCCCTTCGCGTTTTTCTCTTTCATCTCCGGCAGATTCCTCGGAATTTTCGCCCGTTTGTTTGTCGGCAAGCTCGCTGTGGTTCGCGAAGAGAATCGTGAAAATAAATAAGTATCACGGCTGGGTCTGGTTACCGGGGATGAAATTAGTTTTCTTTAGCTTTCTCTCCCTTTCTTCTTACCGTCTGGTCGCGCAGCTCCAGGTAAGATGAAACTTAGCACAAAGCACAAACTCAAATATCATGTTTAATTAGGGAGCGTGTAAGGCAAATAACAGCGAGGTCCCGCGAGTGCAAATTGAACTGCGACCTGGGAGTCGCGTTTAGAATTTTTACTCGACTTGCCCACCATGGCAAAGATTTCAAGCCATGGCGTCAGCCGCCATCATCGGTACCCAAAGTCGTTTCCCTTCTTATTAGCTACGTTTTCGCCGGAGTCCTCCAGCGTGTTTTAACTTCCAACGATAGGTACGCAAAAGTTTCCCGTGATAAATATTTAAATATTTAAATATACGGCTCTCCAACGAGAGAGGACGACCACGTCCGAAATAATCGAAAACTTCGATCGTCGATTCGAATTTTCAGCTCCGACGAATTAGATCGATAGATAAAGCGAGATTAATTAACAGTACGGTAAAATTAATCTAATGAAAATCAATTGATAAAATCGAAAGATATTTGACAGTTTCATCGCGACGATTTAATTTCTCATTTACGATTGACAATTTAATGGTCGGAATGCGGAATCGTTAAGCGCGATCAATGACTATTTTGGCGAAATTTAATGGTCAATCGTCGATGAATTTCGACTTCTCAATTCTGAGAAGTTTTCTCTCTGCTTCTTTCATATTTCGAAGTCGATCGGTCGGTTCCGAACAGCAATAGCAAAATATTTTAGAGGGATAAACTCGCGTGTCATATCTCGTCGAGATTCGAAACACCGAGTTACATACGAATACACGAATATACGAATTAATAAAGAAAGAAAGAAACGCGCGGGCGTCTGTCGTGATTAGCCTCGTCTGAAGAGAAACAACGCCGGAAACAAATTCGACGTACGAATTTTCTCGGCGACGAGAAAAGAGAAAAAAGAGAAACCGGAGCTTTTCGTGCATTTTCCAGAGGCTTGCGTCGCCGCATGCGTCGGGCATTGTGGGTGGAAAAAGTTTTTTTCCATGATTCAGCCGCCGCAATATATTCATTATCCTGCGCGGAACGTGGCATGCGGGGGGACCTGTTATGGTCGCCCGCCAGCGAAATTAGATCCCTGCGCCGGATGAATTTTGTCCCTTTTCCCTTCTCTTCGAGAGGCTTTTTCACTCTCTCTCTCTCTCTCTCTCTCTCTCTCTCTCTCTCTATCGTTTTCTTCCAGGGGTGTGTCCACTGAAGCCTCTACTAGAAATCCAAGGTTGTTTAACACTAAACGTACCGGCATTTTACATATACCTGTCTTACCATAAGGGGTCATTTCACTCGTTATGAATAAACGTTGATTTTTAGAAAGAAATTCTTAATTTATCAAAGGAAATAATTGGAGCAACATAACTTCTGATTTCTAATAAAATAATCAAACATATATTTTTATGTAAATAAATAAAATAATCGATTAATTGCACTTTTTACATATGACTGGAGTTTCTCCTTCATACATTTGTCCGCAGACAAATTTGTTTGCAAATTATGCGAGTTCGAGTGGTTTTATTACCCGTGCACAATCTTATTTGACATTTTCTTCGTGATTGGGAAATATTGCTTGGGCTGCTTGATGTTCCTCGATGCAGGTTTTCCTTTAGTTCTTCAAGAAATTCGTGACACTCGGTGACTAGTTCATCTGCTAATTGTAATAGGAAACGCTGTCTTGATATCTTTCATTCCAGTTGTTTCCCGTGATAGAGTATCCATGCATTGATTCCAGCTAAATCCAGGATATTGAAGAATACGTGCACAGGCCATCTATTGCATTTGGATTTGACGCTGTGTTTCCGCGCCATTTGGTGCAACCACATCGAATTTAGTCTTATTATAATAACTAATTGTTTCGGGTGTTCGCTTTCCATTGTTTTTGGTTTTGACGCATTTATGTCTCAAACTTAGTATCGTAACTTTTTTTGTTGGTTTTGATTTATAAATTCAGTCAGAAAAATACGCAAATTTCGTAAGGGGTCGAATGACCCCTCGCGGTAAATAAGGTATGCAAAGAATTTTTCTCGGTAAAAAATAAGCTAAGAGAAAAACAGAAAGCGAGAAATCGAATAATCAGATAATATAAGAATTTACAGAAAGTCAGACTAGCGAAAGAAATAACAACGAATGTACGATTTTAAAGTGAATTTTCAAAAGGGGTCATTTGGCCCCGCTTGGTACGTTTAGTATTAATTAAGGACTTAATATCGAACGTTGTACGTTCGTCTCCTCGAACTGCCTTTTTTTGTTCTTTTTTTTTCTTTTTTTGCTTTCTTTTCTTTTCGATCCTTTTCCTTGAAATTAATCGACGAACAAAGCGTGATTGATGACGCCTGACTTTTCCAAAAAGAAGTCGCTTTTTGTCCCTTAGCATACCAACGTCGGATGATCGATGCTCTTTATCTATTGTCGGTGGCGAGGTAATTATTCTTTATCGTCGTTTTGTTGGTTCGTTTTATTCAAGCTCGCGTTTGAATAAAGATTTCTCGACGTCTCCCACTTGAATACTTTTATTGATTCTTGCACGTCACGTTGTTTTTCGCGAAATAAGTAAATCGCGAAAATTTGCTATCTTCGTGAGAACGTTGCCACCTTTGAGATACCTGATCTTTGATTAAATTTAATTATTGTTATGGGTGTATCACATTGTAGGGTTATCTGAAATTCGATATTGTTGTCTGTTCACCAAGAGTCTGTTGTATCTCGTCGTTCGATATATAACAGCCCAAGTACACACATGTACAGTATGGAGCATAACTGAACAGGTGACGATGAAAAATTGTCAAGACAGTGTACACTTAGTCGTTAGTTCGTCCAAGGAAAATTATACGACAATCTCATTTTAAATGAGAACGTTTCCAATTTTAGTCGACATCGATTCACTATAAACTTGAAGAATTGAAATTTTCTTTTTGCAACGATCTCTTGAAACTCGTACGTTGTACGATTTTTTTTTCTTATCGCTTCATTGAACTTTGACCGTTAAGATTAGATCACGAAATGTTACGATTTCTCGAGCTCTTTTCGTTTAATTCTAATGTTAAAAGTTCAACGGAGTAATGAAAGAAAATAAAGAAAGAGTAAGTTTCAAGGGATCGTGGTAGAAATTTCAGTCCTTAAAAACCGTGATTGATTTAGTTACAAATTTTTCAGTGTGTTTCTACACGCGTGTAAATTTTCACAGCTCTTTTTGAAGAAAAAAAAACACTTTTTTGATTGAAAAAAAAACGAATTCTGTCGAAATGAAAGCCTCGTGTTTTAAAATGAGACCAAACGAGGAGTTTCACGAAATTGTCATAATTTCAAGTATCGATCATTGAAATCAATTGTGGCGTGAAACTGACTTCGATTAAAAGATCTACATTTGCCAGAATAACGATGCTCGTAAAATCTTTTTGAAAAAGCTCAAACTTCCCACGAAACATTCACTGTGTATTTTGTGTTCCACATGTAAACACTCGATGAAATATCGTTTATTAAATTGTTAAAATTCCACGATGTCTGGTCAGTGGTTTGCCATATTTCATAACAGATGAAGAAAATTCTTTCGGACAAATTTTCAAAGTTTGCACCAAACACGCGTGAATCACATCTTCTCTTCATCCGCGAGGCTAAATTTCGCACGCCTGAGCAAACTTGAGCGTGCAGTACAAGCGTCATCACGCGTGAATAATTCATTCTCGTAGAGCGTGTTAAAGTGATCTAACGTGTGGGGAATCGATCCTTGGGTTTGATCGTTCGTGGAATATCGGCATCGGTTGGCCCAGATTTCGCGCGTGCAACTTTCCACCAACTGGCCACCCGCGGTAGAACGCGGCTGGAAATTTATGAATCGTTAAAACGACGTTAGCGACGAGAGACGTTTCTAACGTGCTCGACGTGGCCACGAGTCGACAAACTCGCCGCCCCGAAAATAGGATTAAGGAGCAGAATCGAGTTAGGGGACGTTGAATGACGTACCACACCCCCTCCTCCATCTCGAAGCCCCGTCTCGATCTGAAAATGCCTTCCGCGAATCGAATTCCTCGCGCTACGTACTCGATTGTTCCTCAAGGTAGAATAATTCGAGGTGGAACAAGGAACTCGAGGTGTAGTGTAGTCGTTCGAGCTGGTTTGTTGAAGATCATGGTTTTCTGTACAGAGTGGGTCAAAAGTTTCTTCTCACCAATTGTTTCGTTTTTTTTTTTTTTTTTTAATAAAACATCGAAATGATTAAGAAAAAACGAATTTCATTAATTTTTGTCTGTAAAAAGAAAAAAATTTTTTTAAATGTAAATAAAAATAAGACAATTACGGATTTACTTCAAACATGAAGAAAAAATCTTTTTCAAACATATAGTGAAAAAACTACGGATTTAAAACTACGGAAACTACATAAGAGATAAACTGTGATTCGTGAAATTTATAAATTGTGAAACTTCCATTTGTCGAGGTGTATACCGTCTTGGCTTTTATAACGACATCATTGTTGATTACATTAATTTATTCTTCATCCGTTATCTTTCGAATTTAATTATCATTTTTTTACACTTTTTCCTCTCGAACCTTGCCAGATCGACAGCTTTCGATTTTCGACTTTCGATCGACAAGAATCGGATTTTGTACACGGGCAGAAATCTTCAGAAACGACATTGAATCGCCTCGCGAATTGAACAATTGTAAAACACGTGCAATCTTTTCGTATGTTGCACGCGAACGAAACCGCGAGTATCCGGGATTCGGTTATAAACAACCGAGGACGAGTTTCCAGCATCGAAATAAATGATGCTCGCCCATTCTGACGTCTTTCTAACACATCCTAACTAAGAGTAATGGACACGTCAGCTGCGTCCAACTGGTTCTCGATCGAGTTCGAAAGATTACGTGCGCGCAACATTATTTAGCAGACGGCCGAGAAGTAGGGAGAATTGAATTCAACTATTTCATCCTTCAATGGAGAAAATTGGAAAACCCTGGCGATCTTGTTTCCCGGAGAGAAATGAAAGACGAGAAGAGAAAGAGAGAGAGAGAGAGAGAGAGAGAGAAAAGCAAGCATTATCCAGCCGCAGAATCAAGCTCTCGGACGTTGTTCCATTTCTCTAACACGTCAGCCACGATTAATCAAGAAATCTCGACGACACTCGCTTTAAGAAGAAGACACGAAAAAAAAGCAGAAAGAAAGAAAGAAAGAAATAAAGAAAGAACGACAGTTGTAGCAACTCCGGTTGCGAGGCCAGGATTGTTAATCACGAACGACTCCGTGAAAGTTCGCGATCAACGACGCCTCGAACTCAGCGAAGAACTCAGCCAGCGCTCTCTCCCCCGCGGCCTCTCTCTCGTTCTCTTAATGGAACATGCTCGTTATAATCACTGTTAACGGAAAGAAGAAACGAGGAGAATCACGTTGTTAACACGTCCACGCAAAGTCGCGATCCTCTGTGACTGTGAATGTCATTCTCGTGTCATTCACCCTGCTGCTTGTATTCTTTCGATCATCACCTGTGCGTCTCTCGATAATTGAAGAGTGTCCCAAATTTGAACGGATTATGTCTGAACACGAAAAGATTTTTCTTCTTCTTATTATTAGTACGTATTACAAAAAAAATTATTATTCAATTAATCGGTATATATTCGTGGAAACAGAGAATTAAATTTCAACGTTGCATTTGTTGACCGAATTTTCAATTTTTTATCATCGTTTGTTTGTTCGATTGAATGAAATTCGCGCGATTTATCCTTTCTAATCGTAATCGGTACGAATCAGCGATCGATACCACAATTTTCTGAAAAACGTCGAAATGAAAGAATAATCCAGGTCGAATCGATGATAAATTTGATCGATTAATCCGACTTGGAATGGGCATCGACTTTTATAACTTCCTAAAGATTGAATCGTTCGTACATCTAAATATGGAGTTTTTAAAAGGGAAGAATAATTGATTATTGACGCACTGAGTCACGTGTCACGGTTTTTCGTTTCAATTTCAATGCTTTTCAACATCTTTTTCAAGATTATTATGAATTCTCTTTGTTCGTTGGAACTGAGCGTAAAGTTGATATATAAAAGTTCAAGGATCGTAGCAGGGTTGAATTCTTCTTTTCAACAATTATAAATTATTATCAGATATCACAGAGATGTCGTGCAAGTTTTTATTTTACAATTTTATTTTCGTCACCGTCAACTACGCTTTCGCATTTCAAATATTTGCATTTCCGTAGAACGTTTAAATCGTACCGAAGATTCAACTCTCGTCCAAAAATTTCCATCGTTGCTCGTTATTCCTCTGTTTCCTGTTTTTTCCCCCTCCACCCCCGTTGATTATCACGCGATTATCACGCGCTTCCACGAAATTAAATTCAGAAGCTGCAGCACTCGATTATGATCGTTTGGCCGCCGGCGAGCAAACAAAATTTCAGTAATGAAAGGTTTCGAAGCACTCGACAGCGCGCCTCTCCCGTCGAGCCACGATTTTAAACGCGTTTTACCGCGCGCGAAAGCTGAAAAGAGGCCGCGAGAGTGGGCGTCTTTCGGCGCGCAATCACGAAAATTGCGCTGCAAGTTTAAAACGATCGTAGATATTAGCGAAATTAGTAACTCTGTTTCACGCCGTTCGTAAACGATTTCCCGATTATCCTGAGCGACACTGCTCTACCCTCTCCCCCTCCCGTCTTCTTTCTTCTTCCGTCGTTCGTTCTCCAACACTCGAATTTTTCTTTTTCTTCCTTTTCTTTTTTTTTTCCTCCTCGAGCGAGCGATGATTTATCGCTTGTATCGCGGGATGTAAAGGGTATTGGAAAAGTTTCGCAGTTATCCGCTGCGAAGAGTTGTCGAAGCCTCGAGGAGGAGAGATTAAAAATTGATAACCGACGATGGAGAATCCTGGGGAGTGACGGGAGAGAAAACGCAGCCGCGACGAATCACGACGAATTAATGAAAATTCCCTGTCCTCGACCGCGAGACTGTTTTCGATCAACGAAGTTTTATATATATATATATATATATATA
This sequence comes from Tetragonula carbonaria, assembly GCA_032399595.1. Taxonomy (NCBI): domain Eukaryota; kingdom Metazoa; phylum Arthropoda; class Insecta; order Hymenoptera; family Apidae; genus Tetragonula; species Tetragonula carbonaria. The sequence goes on along the minus strand of JAUCRC010000012.1, from coordinate 8,701,177 downwards.
TATATATATATATATATATATATATATATATTTCCGTGCCCGAGTTCGTGCCTCTCGCGACTCGACGTAGAGTAGAAATCCTTTTGTTCATTTTACGCGTCTCGGCAAATCGGAGAACCGTGAAAACGATCGCATTGAAAATTTATACGTCGCGTGCGCGACACGCGTGCTTGGGCATCGTGAAAAATATCAAACTAAATAATAATACGTCAGGTAGAAATTCCAGGTCAACCGAGCATTTCGTTTCGACATTATTTCGATACACTTTGGAAGACGATTAATAATAACTCAAACGATGCAGCGTGTATCGTTTCACGATATTTGAAAAAGTTCGTTTCAGCAGTCTTCTGTATTTCTATTACGCAAATTGTTTATACCTTTTGAAGTAGTTTCTCTAAAATAGAAGTAAATCCGTTTCGTGTCCTCTTCGATCGTTCGCGAGTCCGTTTGAAATTCCGTGGAACAGTGACTTTAGATCGTTAAAAGTTCGGTATCAGTGAGTGGTTGATAAAAGTTGAGTGTCGAGTCGGAGAATTCGTTCAATCTTGAAATTATTTCGTTCACTAATTAATTAGTCAATCCCGAGTATAATTGATAATTCTTACTAATAATAACTAACGACAAATGGCTAATCACTTAATATGACTAAAAACCGATGATTAGTTAATTTACATGGCCAAGTACTGCTAGTTAATTAGTTAATATAACTACGACGGATAAATTAGATTAATATTATCAATATAACTAATGATTAATTGATCGATATAATTAATGACTGATAATTAATCACTTAGAATGATTAATCTTGAAGTTACTTCAGTCAGTGACCAATTAGTCAATCTTGAAGTTATTTCAATCAGTGATTTATTAATCAATCTTGAAATTATTTCAGTCAACGGTTAATCAATCAGACTTGAAATTATTTTAGTCAATGATCAACTAGTCAGTCTTGAAATTATTTCAGCCAGTGACTAATTAGTCAATTTTGAAATTGTTTCAGTCGATGACTAATCAATCAAACTTGAAATTATTTTAGTCAATTATCAACTAGTCAGCCTTGAAATTACTTCAGCCAGTGGCTAATTAGTCAATTTTGAAATTATTTCAGACAATGACTAATCAATCAGACTTGAAATTATTTCAATCAGTGATTTATTAATCAATCTTGCAATTATTTCAGTCAACGATTAATCAATCAGTCTTGAAATTCTTTCAGTCAACGATTAATCAATCAGTCTTGAAATTATTTTAGTTAATGATCAACTAGTCAGTCTTGAAATTACTTCAGCCAATGACTAATTAGTCAATTTTGAAATTATTTCAGTCAACGACTAATCAATCAATCAATCTTGAAATCACTTCGCTCAATCATACAACATACAAACGTCCAATCGGCCTTCGTTCGATAACGAAAAACTCCGGGATTCATTTCGAGCGTACAGTGATGAGCTCGATCATTTTTCCCTGCCCGAGGTTTTCCGCGAATCTCTGTCGCGACGGTGCGCCCAGCCGCGTTGCTAACTCTTTAATCCCGTCGGCAACGAATCTCTCGTTAGCGTTCGTTTTCTCCTTAGAAAAACAACGGCGAGGTGAACAGCGACTCTGCGGCTATCGATGCGTCGCGAAATGTCGCGAAGAACGGACAAAAGGCAACAAAAGAGGAGAATGGAAACGAGCGGGAGTAAAAAGCTGCACGCGTCCGATTTACGATTCTCGACGCGTTCATCGTTCGCGTGACAAGTTGTCCCGGCTCGGGAACGAGACAAATTCGATTAAATAATAAAACCTGTCGAGCTTTCTAGCTTCTCGTGTCGCGCTTTTTTCCCTCGTCTCCCCACTCGCCGCTGCCAGTGAGAAAAGCTCCGATGGACAGGAGGGGAATTCGACGATTCACCTTTTTTTTTCTTTTTTTTTTTTTTTTTTTTTTTTTAGCTACGGCGAGAACGAGCCGGAATAGCCGAGAGATTCGCCCCGTGGAAATTCAATTTTTAATCGCGTTCGATCTATTTGTCCAGCATTTTCAATCTCGACACGCGCGCGCGCGCGCATATGAATTTCGTCGCTTTGACACTCGCGCGATGATGAAGAGAAAAGTGTCCCGATCGATCGACGATAAAATTATGGACGAAATATTTGAAAATGCGTGAACGCGCTCGCGTTTCTTTCTCTCGTGCGACTAGGTCTATCGGAAAGTTTAGCGAGAGTTTAGCGATGATTTCGAGAGCAACTATTGTAATTACGTTAAAATTATGGACGAAATATTGGAAAATGTACGAGCACTATCAGCATTGTTAGAATATTCTCAATGTAAATGATAACTATTAAAATTAATTGATTCGTGTAATTATGTTAGTGTTGTAATTATGTTCAAATTATGAATGAAATGTTTGAAAATGTGTGAGCACAATTGCACTTCTTTCTCGCGAAAGTTTAACGAGAGTTTCATTTTTCTTTTTTTTTTCTTTTTAGAGAAAATGATATAACGATACAATGAGAATATACGTATCAAAGTATTCTACACATGAATCAATTTATAAACAATAATAATTGAAATAACTGGATAATATGTACAATCACGTTTCTGTCTGAACAGAAATTAATAATAATTTTAACTAAAAATACTCGTCTCTTTTGGGACAATCTGAGATCAATGAATTTAATTCATATTATCCTTTTGAGATATTTTTTTAAAAAAAAAGTAACAGAAACATTTGTTATTGATCATTGTAAAAATTCAGGCGAATAATCGCGTATAATGTATAAGTCGTGCTGATAAAAGCCTTTTGTAGCATGTTTGTACAGAGTGCGAGAACGACGGAACGTAAAGGATCTCGACCACTTAGTAACGCGCTATCCCTCCATTAAACGAAAGCCGTGCTTGGAAACAAGGGTGGATCCTTGGAAACACCGTTGTCAAATTGCGCTGCTTTATTTAAAGCTCGAATTATCCGAACGAATCGCTCTCCTCGATACGATACGATACGATACGATACGATACGATACGATACGACACGAATCAACGACAGAGCCGTGAAGGTTGTCGAACGAGGTAATCGATCCGAAAGAAACTCAGCTTCGATATTGAATTAACTTCTTTTCTTTTTCTTTTCTTTTCTTTTCTTTTCTTTTCTTTTTCTCTCTCTCTCTCTCTCTCCCCTTTCGCCTGTCCGTGAATAGCGCACCGTCCACCGGTTTCGAAACTTTTTCCAGTCAGTTCGATTCGGCAACTTCGTTCAAACAGTGGAAATTATCGTTAAATTTCTGGAACGTCGGATCGGATTTCTGTTAAAATTTTTTTACCTACCGTTACTGAACGATAGTTTAATTAATAGGTATCTCAAATAATTCAAATAACTTTCGGTGGATAATCTTTCCCGATATCGAACGACGATATCGTTCAATCGTGTTAATTACATTCAATAATTAACACTTTGAGCGTTTAGAGCTTTACCTAGTGTGTCGTACAGATAATTGTTGGAAAATTTTTTGAACATCGAAAAACTTAATAAAACAATGCAAATAATGGATGTGCAGTTTCTGCAAAATGTGCACAGTGGTTGTCGATCGAACTAAACTACATGAATTATGATACAATTCACAATTATAATCGAAAGTCGTTTTATGATCAATAATTTCTATTGCTTCCCTTATTCATTAATATTGATTATAATCCTTATAATTCATTAATCGGATTACGTTTTGCCCGAATTTCACTGAAGGGTTAAATATCCAAAGCTGTTAGTTAAATCTAATTAACCTTCCCGCGACGATTTCCCTCGTTCGTTAATCAAAGACTACTGATTATTCGACAACAATCATCATGCTTAATATTCCAATTACGCTATAATCATTAATTATTAATTAAATTACGTTTTGCCCGATTTTCATTGAAAGGTTAAACATCCAAAGCTGCTAGTTAAATCTAATTAACCTTCCCTCGACGATTTTCCCTCATTCATCAATCAGAGACTACTGATTATTCGACAAACAGTCATCGTGATTGATATTCCAATTACGCTACAATTAACCATAATCGTTAATTATTAATTAAATTACGTTTCACCCGACTTTCACTGAAGGGTTAAACCTTCCAAAGCTGTTAGTTAAATCTAATTAACCTTCCCTCGACGATTTCCCTCATTCATCAATCAGAGACTACTGATTATTCGACAAACAGTCATCGTGATTGATATTCCAATTACGCTGTAATTAACCATAATCGTTTCGCCCGACCGTCGCTGAAGAGTGGTTTCAACATCCAACAATTAAACTTAATTATTAACCTGAAAACAAATATCAAATAAATAAACACTCTTTGCGATGTTCCTCGATCTCGGAATCGTAACTAGTATTCTACGTGCACGCATATACACGTTATACGAGGCTTTGAAGCTTCATTATATATAACAGAATAATTTCCATCAGTCAGTTGGCCTCCAACTTCCCCTGGAGACTTACGATTATAACCGAGTCGTATCGAGCCGATGTTCGTAACTCTATCAGGGAAGTTCGCGGCGAATCGTCTTAACGAACGTCTCGACAGGGATGTCAGGCTCGATATAACTCGACGTGTACGTTCGCCGTATAATATGAGAATCATAATGGCGCGGGGGGGGAGGGAGGTGGAGAGAGTTAGACGGAGTAGACATCGGTTGCGACTCGTGGACGGAATTCGTGATTTCAACCGGAAGGTTGAAAAGATGCTTCTTCCGTTGGTCCCCGTAGATACGGTCGCGGAATGTGTTGGACAGTTTTCGTGATAAAACACTCGCACGTTCCTCCGAGTTGGAATGGATGCCCCCGCGCCGCCGTTTAATTTACCAACTTGGCGACGTAAGTTAACCCGACTGGCCCGACTTTCCCAGTTTCCCTCTCGCTGCGAGAAAACGAGAAAATTATTCCGCGTTTCTACAGGCCGGTGATAATACCCTGAAGAAAAAAAAGAAAAGGTTCCACGCTTCGTTGAACGTTTCCACGCGAATGGACGGATAAAGCGAGAATTTAATTGTACAATTTCGATCATTTATTCGGGCTGGTCGTTGTAGTTACTCGGTGACGAGCGTAACTTTATCAAGAAAGAAGAAGATACAACGATGTAGTCGTGTAGCGGGTGGCAAAGCGAGGCCCAAGGACCAAGAAATTGAACCATAAATTTTGTATATTTTCGATTTTTTTTTTTTTGATGAAGAATCATCCCTTCTTCTGTTTCTCACATGCTGCAGAACAAATATTTTACCGAAGCTCTTACAATCTGTTAATGATTAAATTGCGATGATTTTTTGTGGAATTACGTATCAGAGACCTTGAGAAAGCTTGTACTAGCGGAGATGATTGAAAAATAATTTTTACTTGTTTGTTGAGGGTAGCTGCTGCAGAACATCATGTATAATATATCTAAGATCATAGTTCGCTGAAATATTTCACTAAAGCTAATGTAACACTCACAATTGTCGCAATTTAGTGTAATTATGAATCAGCGACCTTAAAAAAATCAGTGCTCTACTAGGGGTGATTTGAAAAATAATTTTTTCTTGCTTGACTTTCGAGGGCAGAAACACATCCATATATCTGAAACGATTATTTACCAAAGCTTTACTATTTTACTAATATAATATATTAAAATTGTGACGATAATTATGAACTAACGAGACCTTGTAAAAAACTCTTCTTTCACTGGCGGAGATCTGAAAAGTAATTTTCGCTTTTTATTTGCTTCTCGAGGGTAGATTTTTATAATGAGAACAAAATTCGAGCTCCAGCTAAAAACGTGTAATCGATTGGACACGGCTGACATTTCATGCAAAATAATCATTGACATATACAGCGATTTTGTTTTTCGCGAGAAAAAACGACGTTAGCAGAGCGCGCGAATAGAAGTAATAAAACAATAACACGCATAAACGGCACGGGCCGTAAATGCTGGTAAATGCTTTTCCCAAAAGTTATGACAAAATGCGAGCGCACTCGGTAATAGAATCCAATAAAATAATTACAACGAAATAGAATTATCAGAAGCAAAAATGCGCTGCGTTTTCGTTCGCGTTTCGAAACGCAGAAACAAATTTATCTGCGATATTTATATTCATATTTCAAATTTATCTGTGATACATACATTTCTTTTCAATCGAGAGAGAGAGAGAGAGAGAGAAATTTAGTCAGCGAGTATTTACGTATTATTAGTGAAAAATACAAGCAACGAAAGGTTGAAAAAAAGTGCAAGAGCAAGCACGTGCAAGAATACGTACGAAATGCAAGAAGTCGGGAGTGTGCGTTGGCTACATTTAAAAAGCAAGAAAACCACCTTGCAATTTACGAAATTCCTGAGAAATTCGGGGGCAGTCGAACAAAAGCACGCGGCGAATACGCCGACTACAGAACTACAAGCGGTACAAAGCGGAACACGGCATCAAACAAAATTCCACGTTCCAAATGTTCCTCCACGCCGCGTAAATATTAATACGAAAGACATTTCTTAAATATCTGCGCTCGAATGCTGCGCGATGCAACTCCAGGCTGAACAGACGAATGCGAAACGGGATCAAAGAAAAGAAAAAAAAAAAAAAAGAAAAGTCGCAGGAAAAGATCTTACGAAACATCAAACGATCATTAAGGAAACTTTCAAACTCTCGGGAGACTCTGAACACGGAAAAGTTTGAAAAAAAAAAAAGAAGAAAGGAAGGAAAATTTCTGGAAAACGCGCCTCGAAAGCGAAGCAAGTGGCCGACGTTGAACACTAATTATTGGGTTGAGTAAAAAGTAATTTCGTATTCTGCCGATAGCATAACTCTGGCAGTATTAATCGGATTTGGCAATGCTTGCTTGCGTTTGAATGCGTGACGTATCGTAAAGTAATGAAAGGAAATGAGTTGCGATGAGTTTGTTTATTCAGTCGAAAGTTGTTGAAAATATGAGAAGGATGCGACTCGGGGCTGGTAAAAAAAAAAATTAGTTTATGGACGTTTTTATAGATGCCACGTATCAGTACGCGTGGCAGAAAAGTTGGTTCGAGCGTTATCAATCTGGAAATTTGGATGTCGAAGATGCACGTCGCTCTGGTCGACCAATCAATGGAAAAGTCGATGAAAATCGTGGAAAAAAATTGGAAAAAACTAGACCGGCACATTAGCAGTCGTGATATCGGTAAGGAAACTAAACATCGATCACGAAACAATTTTAAACCATTTGGAAAAGGCTAGATACAAAAAAAGAAAACTCGACGTTTGGGTGCTACATGATTTAACTGAAAGCTGAAAAATTTAACGAATCGAATTTCTCTGACGCGACCCGTTTTGAGAGAAAATCGAGAGAGAAGTTTCGATGCATCCTGACCTTGACTACATCGTTTGTTTCAGTCTCCAGAACTCTCTTAACAGTGTGAAAACTGACTTCAAAAGAGGCCTGTAAAAAGTCACGTGTCGCCGAGAAATCACAAAAGTTCTATTGTGGGACTGTGGTTTTATCGTAATTGAGAATGACAAAACGGCACATGTGGTTGGTGTTAATAAACTTCATTCGAAATATGGAAAAAGAAAAATTGCTTCACTTTTCCATTGAAATACGAAATTTACTTTACCCTCGACCGAATAAATCGTCGAAACAACCGCGTGAAAACGCGAAAAGGTGCGACCGGAAGTGGAAGTGGAGCCGGAAACGGCGAGGTGAAGGCACGACGGACGCGTAAATCGCATAATCACGTAGCGAGCGAAATCACATCCGACTCGACTCGACGCGGTGAGAGAAATTTCATTCGTCTCTGGCCCACTCTGCCAAGTGGAATGACTCGCAATAGCCGGCATAATTACACGTCTGATCAAACATAATTACACGTCTGATCAAACATTACAATTGCAAGTCAGCCGTGAGATTTGTCACGAGCGTGTGTGTGGCGTTGTGCTGTCCCTCGCAGACGTGTCCCATTCTCTCCATGAGGCGACTGTAACTCAAAGACTAGGCAAGATCGGAGAGAGAGAGAGAGAGAGAGATGTATGTCGATTGAATTAATTGACCGATCGGGAAAATTGAGGGAACCAGGCCGGAAGAATCCAGTTGGCTTTCGAGATCTCGCGATTCGCCCTCTTGATTCTCGTGTACGCCACGCGAGCAATTTATCGGTATGGTTTCCATCCAAGTATGTGCCTCGTCGACTTTAGCGTTTAAGTGGTACCCGAGAAATTTCAGCTAACTTTATAATCAAGCTTGTGCTCCAATGCCGGTGATAATCGAGTTTGACGTTTCGCCCGGAAGCGGGCATTAAATCCATTAACGGCTAAATGTCGGCGTGGAAGCAGGCGCTTTGTTTCGACTTTCTTTCTGCTGGCTGGCGACGAGAGTCGAGAGAATCTCGAGGATAAACTGCGTTTCAAACACGTTTCAAACGTGTGCTCTCCTTTCGTATTTTTGCATCGCGCGAAGTATAATTACTCAGCTGGAGCGGTAAGAATCTCGTCCCGACGTTATTAGAAAAGTTGAGGGGAAAGTTCAGCAAAAGTTTATCACGTTTTTTTTTCCGGGTTCCGCCGCTGGGTTTCAAGCTGCTTTAACAAGTACGAGGACGAAAACGCTGGAAATGGGAGTGGCCGGTGTTGTTTTTCTCGGCCACGTGAAAACGTGGTAGCTGCTTTCTAATTTAAATCGCGAACGCGCCCCGAACAACACGTCGAATTGTCCCGATCGTCGGTTTTTTTTTTATTTTTTTTTTTTCGCTTGAGTCACGCTCCCTGCAGTGCACGTACTCGAGTTTCGATTCTCGATCGTAAGCGGATGAAAACATCGGGTCATTTATCTTCGTTGGATTTTTTTTTATCCTTGTGTATACACACACACACACACACACACACACACACACACACACATACACACATGCTCTTGAGTCACCGAGACTAAAAGTCGAAACGATTAATTGTATCAAAAATTGTTTCAGACACGAGTCGAACGAAAGAGGCAGTAACTGATGTAGTAGATATTTTTTAATGTTGCGCAAAAGGCGTTTGAAAATCGAATTTTTTCAAGTTTTCGTACATGTTTCAATGCACGGAAAGTTGCTTCTTCGCGTCTCGTCGGGAATATCTAAACACTTGCGAATTATTGCAGTCTCTTTAACAATTAAGAATATTCGAAAGAGTTTCGGAACTACCGAAATGATCAAAATGACCAACTGATAATTTTCATTAGATATTTGATAGATATAAACCTTAAATGACTCTTCGTACGATGCATAAATAAAAGTTTGTGTATTACAAAGATTTTCGGTTTTCTTCTACTTTTAACTCGCTCTCTGATGGAAATTTTACGTTTCGCTTGTCGATAGTTTTCAGTGTTAAACGATTTAAAAATTAAAAGAACGAAGAGACCTACCGGAGAGACACCGTCTCAAAAATTGGTTTTCTCGAACCAGGTCGGAGCACTTTCGTTCGTCGAACAGAACCCAATCAAACAGCTCTCAATCTCGCAATTTTCGCCGCGAATTTCTACTCTTGCTCCACGCTCGCGAGACCAATAACTGTGGACCTTTTCCCGCGCTTTTCGACGTCCCGCGGGACCAAAACATTCCAACTCCGTTGAAAGAGCTTGGAACTTCGTTCGACGCGAACATGAACACGCTATATTCAGTAACGCAAAGTAACAGACTCGTGTGATCTTTCTACGTCAAGCCTTTCATTACGAGCGCCGAATATATGCGGTATCTATTGACGTATTTTGAAATAATCACATATCAGCATGCCTCACATGGCGATGCCATTATTGGCGATTTGATACCCGATTTCTTGTTGGGGAAGATGTTAAAAATCCACTCTAATTACTAATATCGCGAATATTTATTTTTTCCTTCGTTAATTGGTCGTTCGTTTTTGCTCGATGATTTCTCAATAAAATAAAATAATTTATTAATATTATAAAAAAAAAATAATTTTGTAAAGTGTTAGTTTATTGTGATCTACAGTCAATGAAAGACTAGTATGTTTCCCGCATACAATGTGTTAAAAATACACTTTAGCGACGAGCTTTTTCTATTTTTCTTTTTTTTTTTTCTATTCGACAGTGGAATATTTATACGATGAGAAATTATTATAAAAAATCTTTGTTAATCTATCTAATCTGAAAAATTCGACTTTTGTTTGAAAAATTCAAGTTTGTTTAAAACAAAAAACATTCCAGGCCGTCTGTTTAAAACGTTACCAGGAAATTCAAAAAAGATTGTATTTCTGAAACGGATTGACAAACTCGGAAGATGATTAAGAAAATTTCTTGCCATTTTTTACGTTGCGACCTACGATTCCTTCGCGATGAGTAGAATAAAGTGCAAAAAAAAATTTGATCTTGAAATTCAAAATCTTTACATATATGTATACAATAATGTTAACAGTTAGTTTTATCATTTGATTATTTACACTCACACTGATGCTACAACTGCGATAAATCAAACGTCAGTGAAACCCAATACGAAAATTACGTAAAATAGACACCCACGCGTCCAGAATCATAAAGTCGCTGTTAGAACGCACGTGTCCGCACTTAAACGATTAAGAAACTTTTTTGCCATTTTTCAAAAGAACTATAGGTAACCCTTCTATAACACGGTAGATAACAAAAATTCTTTTTTTTCCATTGTATTCTATTTATTACGAAGGTAAAACTTTTTCAAAAAACTTTTCCATTAGTTGCAACAACTAATGGCTCTTTTGAAAAATGGCGAAAAAAATTTCTTAATTCAACACTTAATTCAGCGACTTTATAGTTCTGGACGCGTCGATGTCTATATTACGTGATATTTGTATTTCGAATAACTCACACTGATGCTACAACTATGACAAACCAAATGTCAGTGAAAGCTAAAGCGAAAATTACGTAAAATAGACACCCACGCGTCCAGAATCATAAAGTCGCTGTTAGGACGCACGCGTCCGCACTTAAACGATTAAGAAACTTTTTTGCCATTTTTCAAAACAACTATTAGATTCCTTGGGAAACCTTCGCGATGAGTACAATTCTAAAAAGAAAATTTTGCAGCAGAATATTTCCGTCAAATCGACGGTGTATAACTCATCTGTGACAGGGCAAATTTCTCTTTCCATCTCTGTACATAGAGAGAATCTTTCTCTCGCGTGCTCGTCGCTGTGATAATTACCTGCGTCACGGCGATTCAAACATTACGCTCTGCGTAGTTAGCGGTGTTCGTAGAGTCCCGGCGGGATCCCGGGATGCGGTTGAAATTTTCCCCGGGATACGTACGATTCTGTTGTCGGTGTCACTCTGTTTGCTCCGGCGCGAATCTCCCATGGATTTTCCGCGTCGAAGCGAGCGCAACGCGTTCGAAACATCGCTAACGAGTCGTGGCCGAATTGAGCGATGGTTCGCAACTGGATAATTTTGATACATCGAGGAAAATGATAGGCGAGATCGATCTGGCTGGGACGACCGTGTGTGTATTGCTACTCGTTCGAATTTTGCGAACTAACGTGGCTGAATTTAACCGGTCGTTGAAACGTTTGTACATGGAATATAAGTGCATGGATCGCGAATGGATTCTTGAATCGTCGGCTCAGTCGACGAAATCACATAGATATATATCCGATTATTTCAAAATATCGTCGTAACGATAAAAAATTCATCGTTCTATCTCTTATTTCGTGAAATCAGCCAGAGATCTATGAAACTACCAACATTAGACTTAATCTCATCGAAACATACGATTATTTCCCGAAGATATCTTCGAAAACATGAAATTCAACTTATTATCACATTTCGTCGGGAAGTTAGCAAGATATCTATGAAACTAGCAAGATTTGACGAAATATCAATGATATATACCATTCAGTCGGTTGCAGTCAGTGTTAACACATTGTTTGTGGGTAACGGGAATCACAGTCTTACTACTGCCAATTATTGAGTGCGAGAGACTGCGATTACGTTTTTGAAAATACTGGGCGTTGTATGCGGGAAACTGAGATCACAGTCTCAGAGTTCTTTATTAAAACGTTCGAATTTTTGTCCTGAATTTTTGTTTCACGCTACGTTTAAAACTTTTTAATAAGAAATATTATGATAATATAGAAGTATAAATACATATTTAAATATGATAATATACAATAATATAAATATAATAATGTAGAAATGTTACGTTTTTTAATAAGAAATATTCAAAAATTAACACATCTGGAACGCATATATTCTTACGTAAAAAAGACATTTCTTTCTTTCTTGGTTCTTTTAGTTTACCAATTTGAAATCCATCAGTTTTGCTTTGAAATTTCTTCAGTTTGCACGCATCCATATTTGTCTATTTTTTTTTATATATATATATATAATAATTATTCGAATTTTTATCGGTACGAAAATGGACCCTGACGAAAGTAATTTAGAACGATACGACGACGAGTTAATTGCAAATTCTGATTCCAATGATTCTTTAGATGATAGTGCCTCAACATGTGATTTTTCTGACGCGGAACGATTCAGATAGTGATGACTTTCCTCTTCTAAGAAGACATATCAGAGTAAATCGTTTATCTAGTTTTCTGCGCGGATATGCCCAAACCCCATCCGCATGAGATGTGTTAATAAACGCGATGACGTTCGTTTCGAATAAGGCTGAAAAAAATTCCGCGCCAAGCGATTGGGCATTGCGAATTTGCGTGGCTTTCGTTTCTAATTTTTTTCTATTGTAAACGTTGTATTGAATACAATAAAAACGTTGCAGCGCGGCGAGAATAGTTCTGGAATTTTGTAAAATCCACTCCTATCGGCATGAGTTACACGCTAAATTAAAGAATGCAATGAATTCAACCGGATGTCGAATTGTTCCCATTTTTGTCTTTCGAGATTCATTTCAACGCACGTGTGCATACCACCTATGTGCGTCGCGATTGGAAATAAAAAACTAAATCCGCGAGAAATGGCAAGAATCGTGGAGCAACGGTCGAGTCGATATTAAATAATCGTCGTTGCTCGCATTCTAGAAAATTTACAAATTTATTTCTAATGTTGCACAGTCGAGTGGAAGAGGATCGTTGAGGTAAATTATTCGGAGTTTACGCTGCATCGTGGGGCAAGCACGATTTCCGTTTGATAAAATGTTGAAAAATCGCCACTTGAGAAGATTTCTCTTCTCAGAGAGAACACCGCCGTGATCGCGGAATTTCATTACAACATTCTGCTGCAACGAAACGTTCTTCTCGTAATTAAGGTGAAAAATACGAATTCAATTCTACGGTGATAAAAATACTCGGTAGCCGGCAGTTTACAATTTTAAAGCGCATGAATCTAGATAAAGATTTGAGCATGCGAGCGAAAAATGATATCGCGACTCGTGTGTGTGTGTACACGTACGTACGTGAGTACGTACGTATCATTGAAATCTGTATCTTTATAAACGTTTCTCTTTTTTTCCACTTTGTCTGGTAAATTGTACCAGACAAAATGCAATTTAGTACTTGAAATCATATTTTTGCATTTCTGTTTGTTTGTTTTATATTAACGTTTTTCTACACTTTGCCCGGTAAATCGTGGATTTTTAACTCTATTCGTAACGTAGAAATGAATCTGTCGGCCAAGCCTCTGAATCCTTTTTATAACGATATATCAACAAATTGACAGTATTTTTATAAACGTTTCTTTACTTTTATCTGGTAAATTGTACCAGACGAAATCCAATTTAGTACCTGCAATCCAATTTTTTCTATCTCTCCTTTTTTTTTTATTTGATTTTTTTATATCAACGTTTCTACACTTTGCCCAACAAATTGCGTAAATTTAAAATCCATTCTCACGTAGCAGTTGAATCTGTTGGCCAAACCTCTAAATCTTCTTTAATAAGTAATATTAACAAATTGTCAAGTCACGAGTGAAGCTCAGTGAAGCTCGTTTTTTTAACAGAAATGTGTTTGTCGATTACTTGGAATGTAACGCGACAATTTGGTCTCTTCTGCGCAGAACGAAGATGAACGAGATGGAGCAGATCCCTGAAGGCTGAGAGCGAGCGGATCCTCGATATGACCGGCTGGAGAATGCGGCCGACTGCATCGGCGCTCGGCGTCATCGCCATTGTCTCCGTCATGATCACTGCCACACCGTCAGGTAAGTATTTCACCATGCTTTCCACAATCATTTCTTTTCTTTTTTTTCTTTTGCTTCACAATGAAAAACTATGGTTACGTTGCATTTTTTGTTCTTTTATTTAATAAATAATGTCTCCTCCAGTTCAATTAATTTCACATCGGCGAGTCTAGATACTCTAGCTTCATAATAATTTTAATAATATAATCAATGATAATATAATAATAATTTTAATAATTTAATAATATCTTTTTTTACTTCACAATGAAAAACTATGGTTACATTGAAATTTTTGTTCTTTTATTTAATAAATAATGTCTCCTCCAGTTCACATCGGCGAGTCTAGATACTCTAGCTTCATAATAATTTTAATAATATAATCAATAATAATATAATAATATAATTTTAATAATTTAATATCTTTTTTTTTTACTTCACAATGAAAAACTATGGTTACATTGAATTCTTTATTCTTTTATTTAATAAATAATGTCTCCTGCAGTTCAATTAATTTCACATCGGCGAGTCTAGATATCCTAGCTTCATAATAATTTTAAATAATATAAAAGATTGACACAATCCAGTTGTCACTCTATAATTCCATAAATTTTTTTCTAAATAACCTACTCAATTGATTCTATTTCAAATAATTCAATTAATTTCATAGCAACGAATCCACGTATTTGAGCTTCAAGTACTAATAATTTTAATGATATAAAGAATGAATACACCAATCGTTACTCTATAATCCCATACTTTTTTTCTAAATAACCTACTCATAATTAATTCTATTTCAACTACAATCGTCACTACTCTACAAAAGTCACTACTCAACTAATTCTATTTCAACGCCAACTGTCACTCTACAATCCTATACTTTTTTCTAAATACTCAATTAATTCTATTTCAACTAATTCAGTTAATTTCATAGCAATGTGCTTTAGCTTCAGGCACTGATCATTTTAATAATACAAAAAATTTAGCACGTTTTTCCTTTAACATATCCATTGCAATTTTATCGGTCAGTCCTGTACCTTTTTTCCAAACAACCTATGAACGAGAGAATGAGGAGAAATTCCAAAGCGAAACGCGAAGAACGAAAAAAGGAAAAAAAAGAAAAAAACGGCGAGTATGCAATTTGCCCGCGTCTTCCCCGGCAAAGTGCAAAATATAGAATGGGAACTGAACGAAAATAATATAATTTTACCATCGTGCCGCTCCGTGTCGGATGGAGTGGATCTTTCTATTGGTTTTGCGTCGGCGATGTGCAAAGTCCGGCGAATTTTCGCGACGAACGCGATTATTTACTCCGGTTGCACGTATCGCCGCGTAAGCGATTCCGTTCGATAAACACTTTGACCGTTTACCGTGCTCCATCGATTGGGTTGAAAAAACACACACACACATACACACATAAAACTAGGAGAGATCATAGTTCGTCGCTTTTTATGATACAGCCTGCCGGCCGGAAGTAATCTCTGAAATTCGTTTACGCGCAAACAACTCGTCCGCCGAAGATCAATCGCGTCGATTCGCATCGAAAATAAAAACGTCATTTCCATATCTCGTGGCCCGAGTTATGGTGGCAAACACCGTAGTCACATCTGCGAGAAGTTCTCGTTACTTTTTATTCAGAGAACAGCAACTTCTGCCTTCGTTAAAGGGAATTATCTTGCAATTATTGAGGATCTGCAATTCATCCTTTTTTTTTCTTATGTGAGAGGAAGAAACAATCCTAGTGCTCGTCATCGAACCTTCCTTTCAAATCAATTGTTCGAAACTTGTCTTAGAATTTTTATCGATGTTGTGTCAAGAGGTTCTCTAAAAGGCGAAAGAGTTTCATGCAATTCTCTTGTATAGGGAAGATAAGGGGCAATTTAGCTGGCAATTAAATTAATGAAATGAGAGACATCGAAATTTTTAGACAAAATTAGAATGGTAATTTTTCCAGCATACGTCTCACTAATAGCAACTTACAACTTTCACATTCTACCAACTAATACGTGATTTTTCAATTTCTCCTTAGTCCTCCCATTTTATTACCAAAATAGTCGAAACAACATCAATATCTAAGTAACATCTCTAAATATAAGTTGAATGATCTATAAAACATGTGGATAAATTTATTAATATTCACATATTAGCAATTTTGAATATTAATTATTTTCATCTAATTTTTTTCTATTTCTTCTCAGTATATTTCACCTTATTTTCAAAATAATCGAAAATATGCAGATGAAAGCTCATATCATCACTGATATTCACATATTAGCAACTTCGAATCCATATCTAATTTCTTGATTTCTCCTTAGTCCTTTCACGTTGCTAGCAAAATAGTTGGAAACATTTGGACAACGTAAAATATAAAATACACGTCTAATGTTAATACACTTTGAATGTTAACCATCTACGTCTAATTTTTGTTAATTTCACCTCGCTATCAGAATAGTCGAAAATACGTAAACGAAAACTAATAATCACATACTAGCAACCTCGAACCTTTTCATCTAACTTTCGGATTTCCCGCGAGTTCTTCCAACTTCAACTTGCAACTCGCAACTTCGTCGCTGAGAAAAGCTTCTTGACTCGCAGCTGTTTTCTCGAAAAGGGAGCCAACTTTCCGGTTGCTCGAACGAGTTGCACGATCCACCGAAATGTTCTCCGCTCGATTTCTCCATTCCCCCGCTCCTCCACGATTTCCTCCTCGGCAAGTCGCGATTAGGCGATTATTCGCCGCGCAATCATGCTTCTCGCGTGAGCTCTCGCTTGCAACAACGCAACATTTTTCCCTAGATATATCCTAGATAGATCGAGGATCGCGACGAAAGAAAGAAAGAAAGAAAGAAAGAAGAAGAATCGGTCTGGTAACGAGGCGAAAAAACATCGGGCGAGTCTCGCCTCGGCAAAAATGATCCGTGAAACTCGCCAGGGTGGAGGGCGAGCACCGGCTGCAAATCGCGGCAAATTATGATCGATGTGCAACGTTCTACAATTAAGCCAAGTTACATGACCGATCGCTCGTTCTTCGCCCGGTAATTACGGCAAATTAGTTCAACTTTTTCGCCCAACGTTTCGAACGAAAAAAAGCTTCTTTCGTTCGTTTTTCTCCGATTCATAGCGCATTGCCCCATTGTTGTGTTGCAACTGCGTGATCTGCGAGATCGTTTGCCGGGTGAAACACTTTTACGATTGGTTCCTCGATAGCGAACGAACCCGCCAGTCACGTAAATTCACGTGTCTTCACGAACGCAAACATCATCCAGAATGAATTGCAAGTCTCGCTGGACGTTGTATCGCGAGATTTCGATTAGCCGAAGGACGAAAGGTTGGTCTGCGAGGCGAAAATCCAGTTCGATGCAAAGGCAGCGCTTTTATTCTTTTTTTTTCTTTTTTTTTTTTTGTCTTTGATCTTCCATGAAACAGCTGAAAAGATATGGACCGCGTGCCGTAAATGTCCCCGTTTCTCTCAAAATCGTGCCGGATGGCAGTTTCTTCAATCTTTGTTTTCTCTCTCTCTCTCTCTCTCTCTCTCTTACAACAAAAATCCACGCTATATCGTGTAGGATTTTTCACAATAACAACCAAGCGTCTCTTCCTTTCTTCCTTCGTTCTCTTAGAATTTCTATCTCGAACGTGTGCGAGAAATATTGGAGCTAGATTCTTTTGCGGACAAATTCTACCGCGAACGATTCTTCTTTTTCTTTTAACGCTAGAAGAACTAAAAAAATGGTCGAAATGACCAATTCATAATTTTAGATTCGAAACACTAATGAACCAAAAATGGTGAAAACGACTAATTCATAATTTTAGATTCAAAAACAGTAAAACGAAAATGGTCAAATTAATTTGAATAGGTTCAAATCGAAATGACCAATTCGTAATTTTAGACAGACGTAAAACAACGCATTTCTCAAAGATTTGAGCGATCTTTCGTAAAAAGTATTACAAAGTACACCGTGTTATATAGTTTTTCTATCCTTTTTTTTTTTTTTTTTACTTCGATGTCTCTGATGGAAATTTTACGCTCCGATCGTCGGTGATTTCAGTGTCAAGGTAAACGAAATATCTGACAGATCGACTGACGCAGAAACGCATTAACGCTAAAACTACTGATGACTAAAGTATAACACCCGTAGCAAAGAAATTAAAGCGCAAGGTTAAACAAAACGGACGCGAGCTTCTGTTCATATATTTTCTCGAAAAATCACTCTGAAGTATCTGAAAGTCACAAATAAATATAAAAATTTCCAAAAACGTAGAAAATTATAAATTGGTCCATTTTAACCATTTTCTGTAGTTCTAGTGTTAAAAGGAGTTGAAATAAGTTCACCAGAGAGGGAGGGGGGCGGGGTCGACGATATTTTTTCAACGGAAGGGAGAACACACTGGGCCGCGAGACAAAAAGAAAAGAAATTCGATGGCGGGTGGCATTGTTACCACCGGGGCGACAGTCGTCTGGAATGTTTCTGGCCGAAACGGCAGCGGCCATTTCGTTTTCCCCCGGAACGAAAAAGGGCATACCAACCGGGTGGCTGGCCTGGGTCTCTCGTGAATGCCGTCCACGCAGGAACGCGACGAAATTTTAATCCGCGGTTGTAATTCCCGCGGTAAATGGCGCGGCTCTCGCGCCAACGTATGGAAAGAATGAGCGATAAGACGGAGCCGTTTCCTCCAGAAGTTCCCAGAGGACGAGTCTCCCCCCTCCCCTCGCCGCCCGGGTGAATTAATCGTCGTAAAGAAAAAAAAAAAAAAAAGAAAAGAGGGAAAATTGGAGAAGCAAAGAATAAAAAATATTCGAGATATTTAACGCGTATATGTAATATTCTTCGCGTTCGTTGGAGATTTCGTGGAATTTGGATGTCTCAACTGTGGAAGATCGAACACATGTATGAAAGAAGGTTTAAATAAAGCGAGTCTATCAAAGATTCATGCGATAGCATGTATTAAAGAACTGCCAGTCTGTTCGGAATTTCAGAATCAGACGTATGAATTTAGCTCTCGCTCATAAATACGCAATAGTTCCCTTCGTCTCGTTCAATGCACTTCGTTGTATAAATGGAACGCTACGTTCATTCTTTTAGGAATCATCGTGACTGTGAGATTGTTGACCTGATTATTAATTAACTACTGTTAATTGCTTATCGATCAGACTGCTATTTTATTATTGTTAATTAATTATTAACTGCTCCTGTCGACGGTGATTAAATGAAAAAGCTTCGCTCCGGTACAACATAAATATCGACTTTTTCAAGATTTCTTTCGAGAAACGAAAGTGACAATTGATTTTTCACTCGGTATGAAATATTATCGTTCTAGTATTCATCGCATCGAATATATTTCGATACGCTAGAACCACCGAGGGTTAAACTATTAAATTGCAGAGGTATCATAGGCATTAAAGCACTAAAGTGAATCAACTCGCGATCTACAAAACATCTAACGAAAATTATAAATTGCTCTTTTTGGCAATTTCCAGCTTTCTATTCGTCTCATTTTTACCACTCCACGCGTAAAACACACCAGTCTGCGGCCCTTAATCCCTACGTGCTCAAAACTTACGTAAAAATTATCTGCCTAGCATCTCACGTTAAGTTCAAGAATCACATCGCGATCATTATTAATACCACTTCACGCGTAATTGAGCCAGAACGCATGAACGCGAGGCGAGGTTCACAAAGAGAGCGAATCGTCGATACGTGCTCGTGCAAAAGTGTGAAGAAAAGAGTTCGACGGCTGCCGCAACCGTGGAAAAGAGGCTCGCGAGATATCCGTTTCGACGTGAAATTACAAATGACGCTCGAAAGTCTCTCTCTCTCTCTCTCTCTCTCTCTCTCTCTCTCTCGCTGAAAAGTACGGGGAGCGTGTGTGCAGCGGAGCAGCCCCTCGGGGCTGCGACGTTCTCTCTTTCTCTCTCTCTCTCTCTCTCCTCCTCGTTACACATTCACGAACGAGGAAGGGTCGCTTTCGCGCGATGACAAAACGTCACTTTTCGACGAATGCTAAAAGATGCATCGACGCTGCAGTTGAATGTAACAACGAGCGTTTCGAAGCGAGCGTGCTCGCGTGCCGAGGAAGAACGAGACGAAAAGAGCATTCGGAATTGTTCGCCTGCCGAGACGAGGAACCCTCGAAACTCTCATCGCGAGGATTTGTTTTTTACTATGAAAGAAAATAATTTCCTCAGTTCAATCTTTTGTTAACGTGCCAACTTCAATTTTATATTAACAGTTTCAGATGTTTTCTGATATTTGTTGCGCGAGATATAGAACCAATAAGAATAACAAACTTATAAGAAGAACACCAAAGTAAGATTCATTATATATTTTAACTATGTATATGTCGATTTTTCAATCTGATTTACAATTCTCGCATCTTTTAGAACATGTCGACACTTTGAACTGCTGCAGCTTCTTACCGAAAAATCTGAGATCTATTTTAGTTATTTTCTAATAAAAAAAAATAAATTGCCATATGAGACCGACTCAGTGTAATAGCAGATAACGAACTTGTAAAAATAACACCAAACTATGTATATTTCTATACGTTGACAATTTTTCCATTCGATTTACAATTCTCATAGTTTTTTAAAAATTTATTTTATGGACTACTCTAACCTCACAGAACAATTTACATCTACCAACCTTACATTCACTTTAACATGTGAAGTTTTTACTTTGAAAATAGTGCGTTTGTTTTTTAAAAGATATTTTTACGTATTATACCCATATACTATTTGCTACTACTAATAGTATTGATACTATGATACTTTTAATAGTATTGATATTATTTCAAGATCATCCGTTACACAGTATCTGAGTCAACATTGTTCTACATCTACCTACAACATTATTTTTATCAGCACAAGTATACATCACGCTCTCTTGTCCTTCGCCCGCCGCCGGAAACGAAGCGGCGCGGCGATTGCCTCTGCTAGCGTGTAACTTGCCCGATTCATCTCTCCTTCTGCTCCTGTTACAGAGGCGGACAACGGCGCCATCGAATCCAGCATCAATCATCGCGGAATAGACGAGGAGGACGAGAGGATGGCGAACCAGACGATCGCCAACGTCACGCTTCGCGCGCGCGTCGACGACACTGTCGACGAAACATCGCCGGCAGCACCTACCAAGAGTACCTACTATTTTCCTCTCGCTGATCGCGAGAGCCTCGCGAACGCGTCGCAAACGAACGAAAACGGCGTCATCGCGGGATTACAGAGGGATCAGAGCGACCTGTCGTCCGTCGTCGCGGTGGCGTCGAACGACATCCACGTGCAGGATACTAACGATCCGTTACGGTCGGACACGAGGTCGACGGAGCGCAGCAACGATCCTGGAAGCAACGACGAAGCATTCGTCGCATCGACTCGGCCGAACCGAGCGGAGATCGCGTCGAGCATCGTCCCATTGGAGAGCCGGTTGCCTGAAAATTCAAGGAGCGAAGACCAGAATCTGTCGAACGTGGTGGTGAGTCACGAGGACGATCCTGAGCCAGACTCTTGGAGAAGAGAGGACTCGGTCGGTCACACGACCGCGTCTGCACGCGAGATCGTCGTCACAGCGGTGAAACCGATCGAGCAAAAGAACGCAGAGGAGGACATCAGAGCAATCTCGTTCCAAGTGCCTGCGGTTGCCGAGGAGGTTGCAGAGGACAACGAACAGGCGAAGAACGCGATAGAGCCGAGGAAGGATCATTCGAGACCGGTAAACAATCTCGTGTTGGCCGGCGGTAAGTCGACGAAAGCGTTCTACGAGATCAAACCGTCGATCAAGACCGAGATGGAGGCCGATCAGCTGTACCCGAGCAGCACCCAACGGCCGTTGCCTGGAAGGAAGTTCGTGCTGCCCAGCGTGGACAGCGCGTTCGGTAAATTCGGGCCCTACTTCGAGGACGGCGATCAGGAGGTAAACTTCACTGCCAGGATAGGCAGCACGATGCTGCTCGACTGCAAGATCGGCATGCTTGGTAATAAGGAGGTAATTTTCCCTTTTTCCTTTCTGTCTGTTCTTTATATATATATATAAAGAATATATATATAAATATATATAAATATATAAAGAATATATATATATATATATATAAAGTTTGAGAGATAGTTGTAATAAAGTTGCAATATATATGTACATAATTCCAATAGAAATCTCGCGAAGAGATGGAAACAGTCTCGAAAAATTTCGACCATTGAATCTCGAAAAATTTCACTGACTGATCACTGAACATTGACAATTCGTTAAATAAAATTAACGAATTGAAACAATTATATCCTGCTATTTTCGAGACAGACTCTCTCCGAAGAGAGGGAGAAGGAACAGCCTGAATTGATTTATCTTTATCGTAGTTTATTTATCGTAGTATAAGATAGGAAATGATCTTGAAAATTTTGTTCGTTCATCATCAATTGACAATTGACCCCTGACTAATATGTGAGTATCGGAAAAACGAAGGTTAAATAAAATTAACGAACACGTCCCGCTATTTTTCGTCCGAGAGGAAGAAAGAAGAATGGAAACAGGGAAGCCTGATTTATTTCTGGCGAGAAGAGACAAGTAGAATTTGTTTCTCCTCTCCTCACCCCCTTTTCTCTCGCGTTTCTCATAAGTGTATATATATATATATATATATATATATATATATATATCGCGTTTCATAAAGACGGAAACGTAAAGAGGAAATACGATAAACAAGTGGAAACGCTGATTTATTTTTATTGTCGCGCGGCGCTGGATGATATTTCGGCTTTCGAGAATGTAAGAAACATTTAAACAGAAGTGAAACGATCGAGCCTGAAACGTTTCTTTCTTTTTTTTCTTTTTTTTTTTATTGAAAATAAAATCACGTTGGCGTTTGATCATTGATTTTCCGTTTTCTTTTTTTCCGTTTATTAAATACATTCGTTCCATTTCACCGGTATAAACCAGAGTACGAAACGTTTCGCTTTGCCGTGGTGAGAGTTTATCTACTTCACCGGTCCCGTTATCACCGTCGTTGCCCTTTGGGGTGCCTTTATTATCCCGTTGCTTTTGCCGACGCGAGTGCACACGCGTGCAGTGGCTGATGCAACTCGCGAAATAAGATGTGCGTGATGTCGTGATGAAAAACCAGCTGCAACGGTCTTGTTATATTTTTTATGATGTCGGTGTCGCGCGATAAAAAGGTCCTGTGCTTGATGACGAAACGGGAGCGAGAACGCTCGGATCACCGGTTGAATCTCCCTTTCGAAGCCCATTAAAAAACTTTTATTTTGCGATTTTAATTTGCGATTTAAAAAAAAAACCAAATAAAAAAAAATCGAGCAAGAAGCAAAATATCGTTACACGCGAGTATCGGAAAAGAAAAAGAGATAAAAACGTTCCGTTTCGTTCCTTGCTCGAAACGGAAGACGGGGGGGAGCTCTTTTGTGTTATTCCGTTTCGTTAAACCATTTAGGAGACCGAACCGATGAAATAATGCGCGAAACGGTCAGCTTGTAATTTAATTAAAATCTTTTGAAATTACAATCTGCAACGTTCCTTTATTGTATAACGAAGATTCGAGGCTGAAAGAGAATCGGGTTAATCGGAAATATACAGGACAGTTCATTTAAGCCAGGCCACCAAAATATCTTTTCGAATTGTGACGATGCTCGCGATGCACTCTCAATTGTCGCGTCTTGGTCAAGATCTATGAATCCGATTTTAAGAGATGAACTTATACGTAAAACTCAAATTTTCAAGGTCATGTTCTTTACTTATCTTTTTCATCAATTTATCAATTACTTATTTTCTTTTTTACCAATTACACGATATAAAAAAAACATATATATATGGTAAGAATATGGTATAACTGGTAAGAATATTTTTTTTCAAGATCATTGACGTTTTTCTTCACACATATATATACATATATTATTATTATTATTATTATTATTATAAAAAATATATATAAAACTATATATATAACTCTCTCTCTCTCTCTCTATATATATATATATATATATATTATAAAAAATATTCTTACCAGTTATTGGTCTTCTGGATATCGTTCGTGTTAGTTAAAAATATTTTTTTCGCGTCATCACATTTTGAAAAGATATTTAGATGAATCACTCTGTACATCGCAAGCGAGAAATGTTGAATCGACACCAGGACGGTGGTCTCCTAATGGATGAATCGACCATCGAAATCGAAATAGTCTCTCGAAAATAGAATATAGAGTAACGATGACGTATCACGGCCGTGCGTTACGATCACGGTTCGTCGAATTTGTTGGATCTCGCAGGCCCTTATGACGATTGATAGAAGCAGGCAAGCGAGGTAATCGAAAGTCAAGCTATAATTCTTACTATCTCGCGAGGACTATGTTTCGCTATCATTGAAATTTATGCTTGTGTATTCCTCTGGGAGATCACTCTCTCTCTCTCTCTCTCTCTCCCTCTTTTTCTTGGAACGGAGTATTCTATTTATTCCGTTCTAGAAACCGATTTTCTTATCGAGCAGTCGCGATAGCGCTGTCCCAGAAAGAAACGCGGCGAGTTCTCCCCGACTTTCAGAAAGTCTCGAAAGACTCGAAATTTTATATCGCGAGGACCTTCGTATCGCGCCCCGACCGTTCTTCGTCCAGTGTCTCGAGGAGTTTCAAGAAGTTGCACGATGCAACGTCGAAATTTCAAGCATTTCAATCTTTAACCGCTTGAAAACAGATGTTTTAACTCTCCCTCGTGTTAAGATTCGAAAAATTGTGATTTATCAAAATTTCGAAGCGTTCTCCGCGCAGAATGGAAAACGTAATTCAATTCTCCCTGCGAGTGGCGGAAGTCACTTTGTTTTTTAAATTGAGATAGAAAAATTGATTTCGAGAACATTTACTTGTTTCGAAAGAAGGTTATCTCGGATACTTGTATCTCTTCTCAGTATATAAATAATTTCGCGAAGACACTTTCATTTGAAGACACTTTTTTTTTCATTGGTAGACTCTCGGTCGACGTCTGGAAAATTGAGATTCATTAAAATTTTCGAAGTTCTCCGCGCAGAATGGAAAACGTAATTCAATTCTCCCTGCGAGTGGCGGAAGTCACTTTGTTTTTTAAATCGAGATAGAAAAATTGATTTCGAGAAGATTTACTCGTTTCGAAAGAAGATTATCTCGGATACTTGTATATTTTTCGCACGTTAACGAATCGCTATTTCTCATCAGTGGACTTTCTCACGATTCCGCAATCATTCGATCGCAGATCGACGATCGCGCTTTGCAGAGTGCAAAATTTAATAAAATTCACGTTTAAATAGCGCGAATCTCAACGAGACGAAATTTCTCAACGAACCAAACGGCTCGAACGGAATTAAATAGAGTCGCTTCGGAACTCAAATAAATCTGTCGCCGGGAAACCTCGACGAGGAGGAACGGGAAATTTCGTGCCGATTGATACTAATTAATACTCGGACAATCTCTAAATGTGACGTCTGATCTGAGAAACGTAGCCGAAAAAAATGGGAATAGGGAACGAGAGCGATTATAATTGCAAACATGATTCGTTAGCGTGAAAGTCGGCCAATTTTTCGCATCGTAGTCAGCCGTAGGAGGGAGGGGGACAGGGAGGATAAACAAAAAAGAAGAAGGGACAAAGGGACGAAAGAAGAGAGAAACGGTCCCTCGGGACGCTCGATGGTTTCATATTTCTCGGAGTACGTAATTCTAAGTGATTTCAGCGTCGATGGAAACGAAAAGAAGCATCTATCGATATGGCAGTGGAATTGAATTCACGAATGCTCGAACCAACGCGAACTTCACCGAGATTTAAAGTGATCATCTCGCGTGATAATTTATCGATTAATAATTCAATAGATCGATGAAACAGAAACAGCATTCACGCTGTTTGGGTTTTTTTCGGGATCATATTGGATTTCAGAGTACTGAAATAAATCAACACGCAAAGAAGAGAAAATGAAAGCGAATTCGAGATGAAATAAATAAAAATGTTTGGCCTGTTTTCATGAAAACTTTGAAGTGGTGCTAATAACAGCTGTAAATATCATCAACTCTTACTTCGAGTTCTCCTTAACGAAGAACTTTCTTGTTATTCGTAGAATCTACTGACAAAGTTATGTCGGAAAAAGTAGGAACACATACTGTCATCGTTAAACTACGAGTTGATCATACTATACTAAAACCACAAGTGAAATCTACGACTAAGTTAGAAAAATTTAAATTTCAATCTAATCGGCATCGAAAGATGAAGAGAAAAAAAAATAAAGTCACAGAGAACTACCGTTCTCCAAGTCGTCGTTTCACAGGAAATCGAAAATCTAAAATCGAAACGAACACGTAGAAACGACACGATTGATTCGTCTTGATTCAGGCCGATGTGCAACGAAACTCGCGAAGACATCTCGTCTGCAACAATCGTCCAGCAACAAATCATCCAAGAACCCATTAATTCGCCTCGAGCGCGTCAGCCATTCGTATTATCAAGTAACAATAATTCACGTCACGAACAATACGGCCCCATCCCGGCACTTTTCTCGAAACGCTCGAGACTTCTGAAAGCTTGTCGGAATTCATCGTGAATTCCGCCAACACCTGGCAACGATCGCGTGTCACTAACATCGCGGAGAGCTTATTGTATTTCCACAGCGCCATTCAAGCTCGTTCACAGTCGATTAATTAACAAATCCCTGTCCGGGATTCCATGGAACATTTGCATAAAACGTTGTTCGTTTAATGGCGTATCATTCTGCCGGGGAGGGGGGGACGTTTTCGCGACATAAACGCGAGACGATAGTCGAGTATATTTCTACGCGCCCGATTATCGAGTATATTTTGCCGAGCGTTGCCGCCTTATATCGTTTTTTGATCGATTGGCTCGCGCGATACGCGGCCCCGATGAAATTCTATCGCTTTCAAACGGAGAGACTTCCCCCTTGTCGTCAATGTTATTGTTTTACAAATGCGAATAAAGAGTCGTTGGATATTTTCACTTAAAACAGAAAAAGAAAGAAAGAAAGAAAGAAAAGGTAACGCGAGTCCACGCTCGAAAAACAAAACAAAAAAAAAAGCGTGAAAATCTTTACAAAAGGCTTTGCCACTCGCTTCGAATTCCAAATCGTCGAATTTCATGTCGAACGAATTTTTGCAGAAAAAGCTCGCGAAATGTCATTCGATTTAAGCCGAGACTGCACACGGGCGTCGATATTTCCGTTTGAAAAAACGAATTTAAGCATCGGAGGACATTGACGTTCGATCCATTGGCTCGGTCGATGTGTTCGGGTCTCGGAGAATACTCCAGAAAAACGAGAAATGATTCCGTTTAGACTTAAACAATTACTCGACAAACTCCGACGACGCTTCATCAGGTGGATATCCCCGGTAGTATTGCGACACTCGTCACGTACCGCGTGAAACACAGTTCCCCGCGGACGGATACGTGAATGAAAGAAGAAGAAGAAGAAGAAGAAGAGAGAAGAGAGAAAAAGAAAATACGCCGTGAAAATCATGTAGCAGAAGGACGGCTGGGTTGAAAAGGAAGGGAGGCAGCAAGGGAAGGAGAAACGTAAGCCGCTCTTTCTCCGAACGCTTAGCGTGAAATTGCACGGCGCATTCATTCGGGAACGATTCAACTCCCCCCTGGGAGGGTAGAAGGGAGGGAGAGAGGCTTCACCCTTGATTCCTTGTCGCGAAATTATTAACTTTCGACGAGATTCCGCTTAATTCCACGGCTGTCTGCCAGAAACAATGCGACGATTCTTTCTCCACTCGGAGAAACGCGTCTGTGTGTCCCCTCCCCCCTCCCCCCACCTCCTGCACCGAGAAATCCGTGATTTATGAGGCAATAACGAAAGATATTTTCTGCGTCGCGATCCAGGTGACGTGGGTGCAGCAGCCGAGCAAGGACTCGTTCCGGCTACTCACCTTCGGTAGGATCCCCTACAGCGTGGATCAAAGGATCAGCCTCAACTTTCGGTAAGTGAAATTAACGAAATGTAATACGGAACTCTAATGTTCCTACGGCGTCTCGATAGTTCCAGAAACGCGCGTGGAAATTGATGCACGAGTTCAATTTCGACGATTTCGGGAAGATAAACAACGAAACATGATGGTAATCTTGACTTGTAATTTTTGTAACTTCGATTCGAACTTGGAAACTTTTTGTTTCTAAGAAATTTTGGTCGATGAGAAGAATATTTTTGCATTCGTGCAGGATGAGAATTACTACGATTTGACATACGATTGATACACCGCTTGATCACGATAGAGGTGAATAATAAATTTGGATATTATATGTAATCCTGACAATTGAAACTTCGTTTCAAAATTAAAGGTTTTTAAAAGAGTAGTTTCAATTATGTTTTATCCTAACAAAAGTCGAATTATTCTCGTCGACAAATTAAAGGAAAATTCGACGGATTTTAAAGGAATATGCGTTCGTGCAAGACAGAGGAGGATAAGTAACTGAATTGAATTTGTATATAAAACTTGACGATTTTTAACTTGAATCAAAAAATTTGTGTCTGAGAATTTTGTGTCAGTCATATTTTATCCTAAAAGTCGAATTATCCTTGTCGACAAGTTAAAGAAAAATTTGAAAAATTCCACTTTCAAAGAAGGAGAATATTTCGCATTCGCACGAAACGGAAAACTGTTTGATCTCGATGGAGAAAGACAAAGTAACGAACTGAATTTAAAAATATTATACACAAACCTGACAGTTACCAACTTCGAAAAATTTGCCGATCTGAAAAGTTTTTAATTACGTTTTATCCCAAGACAAGAATCGAATTTTACTCTCGTCGACCATCGAGCCGAGGAGAAATTTATGCATTGAACCGCGGTGACAGATATCCATTTTAAAAGAACGAGGAATATTTTGCATTCGTATTGGACGAAGATTACTACGATTTCGCGACGCAGTGAAATCCTGATCGAAGGCCATTACCAACATTGCCGGGAAATTTCTATCTTCGACGAGGGATTCCCTTGTCACAAAGTGCGGTGAAACTCGCACGCGTAGTTCGATATTTTTCACCTAACCTTCGAATCGTTGACATTTATAAAGACGTGAAAGTCGAACGCACGCGGAAATTCTGACGACACACACACACACACACACACACACAGAGCCGAATGAAATTTTCTATTTCTTTTCTGACGTCACAGGTACCCGAGCAATTGGAGATTACAGATCCAGTACGCGAACCCGCGAGACTCCGGCTTATACAAGTGCCAAGTCGCCACGCATCCGCCATTGGTTAAAACGATTAACGTCGTCGTTACGGGTAAGTGGTCCTTTTGAAACTCTATCTGCAATTTAAACGCCATTGTTTCGCTTTCGAAAGCTTTTCTTTCCGGTCGTATTGGAGCGTAGCACAATAACACCAACGTCGACAAAAGTTTCACATACATACACACACACAGAGGGAAGAGATTTGATCTTTCTCTTTGATCTTCCTCCTCGTTCACAGTCTCGACAATTCGATTCGAAAAACCAGTTAAAAACCAATGGAACAACGCGATCGCTTCTTCGAGATTTTTAACAAGACTGGTTAGTGCATTGCTTGATCCGCGTTACTTGCTGGACACAAGTTGGCACATTTATTTGCCTGCACTACTTGAATTCTACTTGGACTTACTGCCGACATTGTAGCTTTATGATCTTCGTTATAATTCTTAATGAAACGGCCAAGAAACTATTGCATCGTTTAGCCTACCATGTTTTGATCGTCTCCGATAACACGCTAAATTAAAGAAGAAACAAAAGAAACACTTAACCTTCCTCTAAACACAAACCCTTTTCATCGACCCTTCTCACGAAACGTTCTCGCTGGGCGAACTCAACCCGTCTTCACAAATCTTCCCCCTCAAAGAACTGCAACATAATTGAGACACTTCCAAGGGTCCAAAGGTCCCATCCAATCCACTTTCTGTACCCACTTAGCCCCATCTATTCGACGTCTCTCCAAGAGAACAATCGAAAGGTGGAGGTAAACAAAACCACTCGCGCGCTCGATAAATAAAATTCCATCGCCGTAACAACGAGGTGAACGAAAAAAGGTCTCTCTCTCTCTCTCTCTCGTCCCTTTTCATTCGCAATTTTTTTCAATCAACCGACCGTTATCAAAATCTATCGTCCAATACTTCGTGGCTGTGAAAGGGAATTCCCAAGGATTCGTTCGATACTTTCTCCGGATTCTACAATCTCTTTGTGAAATTATATAATATTATTGAAAATTTCGTGGAACATTTCATGACGATTGAAGAAAGTCAAAAATTATAATTACAATATTGTAATTGTCGTTTCACGAGTTTTTTGACGAGAGAGAGAGAAGAATAGAAGTACGTAATTTTTTTCACTCAATTGGCATTGTCAAAATCCATTTTCTAACACGAGAAATGGGCCACGGAAGGGAATTCCGAAGCAGATTTCGCTCCGTACTTTCTCACTATCTTCTTCCACCTTTTTTTCTCCAATTTTACGAAATTGAAAACAATCGATGTATTCGCAAGATTGTAATAAACTGTCGTTTTATCTTTAATGAGTTTATAGAGGGGAAAGATAGAAGCGTGACCGAGTAGGATTCTCTTTTCATTCGCAACTGTTCTTTTCAATTTCACTGACACTGTCAAAATCCATTTTCTAACAACGTGACCACGAGAATTTCAAAGAAAATTTCGCTCCAAGTGCTTTTGCACTTTTACTTTGTCCCAGTTTTCATTTTAAACTTCAAATTAACACTTCTGATCATATTCCCTTTTTACCCTACAAATTAACCCACTTTGCGAATCAAATTCACTTTTGACACAAAAGTGAAGTAATGACGAAATTTTATCATTTTTTGTGATTTTATTCGTAATTGCAATCACTCAAAAGACGACCAAGCCAAAAAATTCAGCAAATGATCTTGTTGATCAAATATATTTCTACCATTATAGTCTCCAATGGATGAACTCAAAAATCAAATTCTGTGCAAGAAATATTCTGACTGATCCTTCAAGCCACGAGTATTTAACGAATGTTATTAATCATTCTCTATCACGCCTATAGATTGTCATAATTATCACATGCACGTAAAACCATCCCGTATAAATGACTCTACATACGCGTACATAAATTTCACGTTGATTTTATTCCCTGTTCAAATATTATTACACACGTGCAGTAAAAATTCTTTTTTCGGAATAATAACTTTACGTCGGATTTTATTAAGATCTGCATCATCTTCCATAATTTCACAAAAACCAAAAAAAAGTATCGAAAGTACTTGATATAAAATTATAACAAACTTGTCGTTTCGTCTTCTTTCCTCTTCAACGAGTTTGAAGAAAGAGAAGGAGAAACGTGATCATCGAGCAATGTTCTCCAACGACATTCGAGACTAAAGAAGAAACTTCCCATTTGAGGGGGCAGAGTGCGCGCGAAGAAACAGAGGGATGAAAAGGGTTACGGGGCAGGGTCTCGCGTTTCCCAATCCCCTTACGTTGCCAATTCGGTGCAATGGAAACCCGCATTTCGTCGGCTAAAGCGCCTCGTGACCGGTAATCTGATCTGATCCGAAGAAGAGGGGCCCGGTCGGTGAACAAAAGCCGCCGTAAGGGACGAAGTAGGGCAGAACAAACCCGGATAGACTGACATTGTTACACGACTCTCTCTCTCTCTCTCTCCCTCTCTCTCTCTCTCTCTCTCTACCCCCTGCGTGTCACCCCGTCTTCGTTCGACCGTCTGGTAACCGTGTTACTCTCCGTCGATCGTCAAGCCCCATGTCTTTCGCCGCACCGTTTGGAATTTCTTTAACCTCTCTTACTTTCGGCAAGAGAATACCCTCTCCCCCTTCTTCCCTCGTGAAGGATGAAATTCGCGGCGGGAGAATTGTCCAACAACGAGACGAGGTGAGATACGCTCGTCGACTCATCTTGATTCGATTAAATAAGTCTCGCAGATATGTACGGAGGATAATTGACAAAAGTTGAAACCGGTGGAAACGTGATTCGAATCGAATTTGCTTCGTTCGTTAGCAACATTTTGGAAGTCCTTCGCTTCGAGCTTCCTGAAGAAACGCTGTTCGACGAGCTAATTATCGAAAATAATTAAGTAACGTTCGTTTACGAGCGAGTTGTTACAGAAAATGGGAACGTTTTAAAAGCTGATTTGGCTTGAACAATTCGACTCGAATTCAGCAGGAATTTTTGAATGATTCTTCACTTCTATCGATTTTGTGTATCTTCTAAGAAGACACTGTTCGACGGATTAATTATCGAAAATAACTAAGTAACATTCGTTGGGCGAGTTATTATAGAAAATATTGCAATAATGAGAATATTATTTGAGAAACAATTTGGACTCGAATTCAGGACAGGAAAATTTTTGGAAATTCTTCATTTCTATCTGTGTGTGTGTGTGTGTGTGTGTGTGTGTTTATGCATCTAAGAAATACCGTTCGACGAATTAATTGAAAGATTTATTTATTCGAAATGATTTGTTGAGCGAGCGAGGGAAAAACGCTTTGATAATTCCAATAGAACGTGATCTGATGAACAACGAATCGAATTGCTTCGTTCAGCAGGAATTTTCGGAAAATTCTTCACTTCGGTCGAGCTCTCGCGCATCCTCTGAAAGATATCGATGACAATGAATTAATTAAATCACATTTATTCGAATCGAACGATCGGATAACATTCGTTGAGCGAGCTATTACAGGAGATATTTCAACAACGGAAACATGCTTTGATAATTCCAATAGAACGTGATTCGATGAATAACGAATCGAATTGCTTCGTTTCAATTGCATGTTCTAAGAAACTGACTACTGTTCGACGAATTAATTATCTAATAATTGAACAACATTCGTTGAGCGAGCTGTTACAGAAATTATTACAATAATGGGGAAAAAACGCTTTGATATATAACGTTAGTCGACGTGCTATTTAAAATTCCCGCTGAACAAAGACACACGGTCGTAAAACAGAGAGTGGTACCATGCACAGAAGTCATTAAATTGATCAGTCGGAGTAAGGAAACAATGCGGCCCGAAGAATTGATTCGATGGATGGACAGTGGTGTGACGCGGGGGAGGGAGAAAATGACGCAGACTGCATGAATGAAACACGACGTTCATCAATAACGCCAATGAATATTCAATTCCCGCGAATCCCGGATTAAATTTATTTAAAACTGCATTTAATATTTATGAATAACCGCGCGCCTCCCACGTTCGATCGTTGACAGCTCGTCGTCGATCCCTCGAGTTCCTCCCGAGGATGGTTGACTTCGCGACTTCCCTTGACTTTTGGAACAATTCGCAACAACAGCAAGAACCAAGTAAGACTGGCGTGATCAATGAGAATATAACGATATTAAACAGTGGAGGTTGCTGGGAAAGTTTGCTGGAGTCTTTGACGTTTAAGCTGGCAACCAGCAAAGAAACTGCGAGAGAAATCTGTCGTTTTCGTCGTGCTTTTACTTTAATTATCACCGACACAACAACAAACGCGACACCAAAGCGTTTATAAACGAGAAATATCGTCAGGAAAATTTTCCAACGACGTTGGGCAAACTTACTCTTCGGTTCACGTGCTGTTGGCTGAGAGAAACGGATTTTCCAATGGCTGAAGATCATCGTTTCTTCGCTGGTAAAAGAGCCTTGACAATTGCCGATTCGAACAACGGCGACGGTGACTTTTAATTCGCGCGGCTGTTAATCGAAACAGCTCGCGAAACTCCTTTTGTCTCGCACATAAACAACGACTTTAACTCATGGAGAGTGGCGTTCGATTCAACTATCGCTAAATATTTATATCAAGAACGAGTGAATTCTGCGCGCGGGAAACATTTCGCGGGAAACGTTTCCATTCATCGCCGAGCGAAACGATCACGCGACACGTAAAACTCGCAAATGGGAAGGAGAGACCGCGTCGAAAATCTCCACTCACCGAAGAGAGAGTAGATATCAATAAAAGTCGCGATAACAGAGAGGGAAGCGACAGTGAAAAACGTTCGCCCTTTTTAAATTCATTAAGCATCAAGGAGCGGTACGGCACTTAAAAGCAACAATAACGTAAATTGACCGAGGAGAAAAATCGCAAATGAAATTACGCTGCATTAATGCAAAAATCGTTCCTTAATGAATGCCTCTCGCTACCATCCCACGCTTTCTCTCTCTCTCTCTCTCTCTTTCGCAACGCCATAGACATAGATATAGATATTTCACGAGTATTACGAGGAATTCCCCTGGTTTCGCGAGAAAAATAGACGCGACGCGCGTCTCGTCTTTGAAACGCCGGGGGCCAATATTTAACAGGACTTCCACGTGGACGGATATGCAAATACCCCATCGTCTCGGCGAGCGTGTCTTCGCGCCGGCGAGATAAATTGCTCGAAAACGTACGGGAGAAATCACCATCGTTTGATCTCGCCGAGTTCGGTTATTAAAACTCTCCAGCCAGCAGGCAACAAGAGGCTTTTCAGGCTGCTGAAACAGGTTGCGAACAAGAGAGTCGCGCGTAAATGCATCTCTCTCTTCCGGATGGTAACTACAACTTCCGGATGGATGCCGAACGTAACCACTTTCAGAGTTTAATATTTCAAACATCGGCGCGGAGCCGATCAATTTCGACTATCGCGAAACTGAAAGGAAAGCGAACGGATTCCACGGCATGGGATCGGCGTGGAACCGGCGCCATACGGGAATCGCGGGATCCAATTTAAATAATACTTTCTCTCTCTCCTCGCTCTCAGCATTCGCGACTTCTGACGTCCCCACCCCTTCCTTTTCTCTTGGGAAAGCATCCGTCTGGATCCCGTGGCGCATTCTATCTATTTCCCGGTCCCCTCGCGTGTTCGCGACCGTTCATCCCAAAGAAGCTTAAAAAATGATCCGAGAACGAAGAAGGAAGGAAGAAGGAAGGAAAATTTTTCGATCGCGGTCGGTCCTCCTTACTTTCCTCCTCCTCCTCCCGCAATCCTGTCGACTCCCGTTTCGCCGGATTAAATTTTCCAGTGAATTCCGCTCGCGTCTGTACGAAGGTAGCGGATCTACCCGCGGAACTTCCGCTTCGTGAGTTCTTCTTCTCCTACCCGACGATATCTGTCAATATCTCTGTCAAGACTGATCACCGCGCGGTGATCGTCTTTGCCTCGGGAAAGTACACCGGACGTTTTGTAAGAGACTCTCGCTTTATTATTCTTGATAGCAGGGGGAGGGGGCAGAGGAGGCGAGGGTGGGTACCTCGTTGGTTTCGCAGCAGGTGCGGATTGAATAGCAGGATCGACGGAGGAAAGTTGAAAGAAAAGCTCCTCTTTTTTTTCTTCTTCTTCTTTAGATGGAACAGAGGCTTTGCAGAAATAATGCGGTGTTTGTCAGAGTCTGTCGTTTGAGTTTCACAATCGTTTCGGACTGCACGATCGATATATTATTCGTGCACGCGTACACTTTTGTCAGCGGAAGTCACAAACACTTGGAGAAGTGGAATCCGAGCGAAGGTTTTTCTTTCTTTCGTGCTAGCAACGCGCGTACGTAGAAATATATATACGGAATACTATCAAAGTGGCGTTCAAATGCTCTTGGAAATTCAAAGAAATTCGAGGAAAATGGAATTCCATTATTTTTCGACGCGGTCTTGGTTTTCCTTCGCCCGGCGCAATACTTATTTTAATTAGCATTTCGTGATAATTTATACATTCGCTTCAAACATGAATAAACACGAAAAAATTCAGATTCCAATTCATTATTTTCCAATAATGAATATTTTCCTCAATTTCGATTCTCTTTGTACCACGATGTTCGATATAGTTGAATATTAATTAATTAATATAAATTCTACGACAAATAAAAATTCCAACGACAGCTACTTTTCCATTGACGTGCAACATCTTTTGTAGCTAATGTATTTTGAAAAATTAACAGATATTTCACATCCTTTTTTTTTTGAGGAAAAAAGATCAAATTATAAATAATGTTTAAAAGATAAGTATATATTTCTATTCGACCATCGTTTGTTTGCTTTTCTCGATTTCCACTTTCGATTTTCGTTGCATCATCGTCGCTAAATCATCCAAACTTCGAATATACTTGAATTTAATTAATTGACTACAACAAATAGAAATTCCAACGATAGCTATTTTTGCAGTGACGTGCAAACATCTTTTGTAGCTAATGTATTTTGAAAAATTAACAGATATTTCACGTCTTTTTTTTTTAGGAAAAAAGATCAAATTATAAATAATGTTTAAAAGATAAACATATATTTCTATTCGACCACCGTTTGTTTACTTCTCTCGATTTCCACTTTCGATTTTCGTTGCATCGCTAAATCATACAAACTTCGAATATACTTGAATTTAATTAATTAACTACAACAAATAGAAATTCCAACGATAGCTATTTTTGCAGTGACGTGCAACCATCTTTTGTACTCCACTCTACTCTGAAAAATTAAGCAATGTCCGACAAAAACAAAAAAGGAATATCCAATTACAAATAATATTTAGAGAACGAAGCAAACTCGAATTGCTCGAATTTCCATGCACGATGGCTGTCTACTCTCTTTCTCCATTTCCGATCCTTCACCCCGAGAGAGAGTGTTGCAAAAAAAGCTTCCCCTGACTCGTCATCTCGCGACTTTAATTCCTCTTTCACCTGTTCGTCCCACAGATCATGGAAATCGTATCGGCTGAGGATGGCGCGATAGGATTCCGTGCACGCATCCCAGTGGTTCGTGTGCGCGATCATTTATCCGGCACGATCGATCTGCGAACGAGATTCATCCGCGACATGACGAATCGCCATCGGGGCCATCTGTTTAACCGATCCATTCCGCGTGCCTTATGATAGCGGGGGGATAACGTCGCCGATTTTTTAACGTCGCCGAGTTTCTCTCGATCCATCGCGGTGTACAGGATTTTTCGATTCGGACGACGTGACATTACCGACTCTGTGTGTGTGTGTGTGTGTGTGTGTGTGTGTGTGGATCGATCGTAGATTCTCGCTGATTCGTTTTGTGACTTTTCGAACACAGTTTTGAAACGACGCGGCGTTTACGTTTTCGTCTCAAAGGCTAAGAGGGTGATTCGGTCGCGCTCGGCGCTGCCCCCCTCCCCTCCCTCCCCCGCGAACGCGAAGAGCTGCATATAAATTGAAAACTTAAGGCAGATATATACATACGTGTATTGTGAAAGATTGATCGGCCCATTCTCGGCCGGAAACCCTCGGGGAAACGTAACGCGGCGCGTTGTTTTTAATTCGCTGAATACACTCTTCCTTCTCGGTTCAACCCTGCAACAGAGAGTTAGTGAAAAGATACAACTGTTAATATTAGAAAAGAAATCTCAGACGATGAAATTCGACTGTCCGAAAAGTCTGACAAAAGTTTGATTCGTTTCGCTTGTGATTGTGCTTAACACTAGAACCACCGACAGTTAGGACGAAGTTATTTCTACCAAACTTATCTTGATTTCTAATAAATAAAAATAAAATAAAATTCATTATATTATTTCTTTAGTTATCATTGTAAAAGTCATTGCATCATTGTAGGGAAAAAAATTGTAACATAAAATAGAAATTTTAAAATAAAATTGTAAAACCAGTCATTTTGACTGGTATGGTAGTTCTAGTGTTAAACGTAAGGCAAGCAAGCACGACGCCTGACTAGTTACTGGTATATTCTACTCGCGATTTACGTCCAATTAATTTTGCTCGAAAATCCTACGAGAATAATTAATCGTCCGTGGTCTCGTATTTTTATTTATATTATTTAAATCCTGGCAGAATAATTTGAATTATAGCAATCTATCTTTTACCACGAATCAACTCGATTCCTGCGGGTGAATCGAGGATTTATTCTTCGTCGAACGTTCGACAAAAAAGATCACAGTTGGTTGTCCGGATCCTTTTGCCACGCTACTCGTAATAATTCAATGGCTGATTTCTTGCCTGATTTCTTGTCTCACCATTCGTGACCGAGTTACAAGTCCGGTTTTATTGATACGTCACGAGACGTCGCGTCTGTTTTCCCACTCGAGGGACTGGAACATCGTTCGGATCGCATTCGACAAAAGAGTAGAGGATCGTTGAATTATACGAAATCCGCGCGAGCAACCGTAGAGAAGAAGAAACCTCGCTCCTCGTCGATCTGATCACCCATAAATTTGTGTCGTGAAGCGTTTGTTACATTTCTTGGTAACTGTTGTCGTATCGATAGAGTCGAAACGTTCCCCGTGTTGGAAATCACATGGATCTAACGAACGATTTGGTCCCCTTAAAATCGTTCCCTGAACGGCGAACGTTCACGAGACGTCAGTTTCGAATTCCGATTTTTTATGAAATTTGGTATGAATGTAGTTTTCGAAGAAATATTTAAGTAATTTTTTTTTATTCAATCGTCGACGTTGAAAGGATAAAAATACTCTCAAAGTTGGGGGTGCGGAATATACTTTGTCAAATATCTCCAAAAATTATTCAACACCTGTTGCGTTTGTGTAAATCGATGAAATCAGTGTTCTTTAACGACGAATTTAATTTATTAAGTCAATACATTTAAAAAAAACCGTACTATTTCATAAGTTTTTCACAAGTAGATGTCAATAAATTTCCTTGAACATTTGTTTATGAAAATTATATATTCAAATGCAAATTACTGGATAAAATGGAATCTTGATTTTTGCACTGTAAAGAAATTCATTATTTTCAGATTTTTCTCGCTGTTGTTGATGTTACGTGTTCT
Source organism: Tetragonula carbonaria (assembly GCA_032399595.1). NCBI lineage: Eukaryota > Metazoa > Arthropoda > Insecta > Hymenoptera > Apidae > Tetragonula > Tetragonula carbonaria. The sequence continues at coordinate 8,662,441 of JAUCRC010000012.1, read as the reverse complement.
GAAGTACCGAATGTATAAAACACCATGCATGTCCAATCCTTTCTGGATCATCTGGGCCTCATTGGCCAACAAAAAAATTTGTTGAAGGTCGCACATATGCTTTTCAGTTCAATGTAACTTGTATTATTTATGAGAATATTAAAACAACTTTTATGGTGAAACAGTACACTTGATTAGAAAAATATATTTATAATTAATTGAAAAAATATGAAAATTTTTAATGAGAACCGAGCTTGTTTCTTAGACACCAGTTCACCGATATCTGGTTTTCTAAAATTTTTGTTCTTATTTTATTTTTTGTGTGCTTCGTATGGGGAAGAAATCTGCTCGCGAATAAAATACTCCCCACAAGGGACATCGCGAACATTCGTGGTTAAAATTATTCAAATAATCAAATTCTCATTCAATTATTCCAATCTTGGTTATACAGCGCGAGCCGTGAATCGAACACGTCTGAATTAGACAATAAGAGATATATTGGTACTCGTTAACACTGGTGAAAGGAACAGTTCTTTTCTAATAATTTTTTTGTTCGATGAAAAGAACTTTTTGTCAAACGTTAACATCACCTCGATATTAGACTTTATGAATTAATGGTAATAAAATTTACCAGACTAGTTTCTAACTTTCACAAGCTATTATATAAATGGAACTTCCGTGGAACTTACTGTCGCATAACCTGGGATAAAAGGATTAGTTTCGAACGAGATACCCGTGTTTCGTCAAAATACATGGCCGTCGCCGCGTGAGTGGATAGACGCTGGCAACCGGCGAGGAATTTGCATGTCGGTCGAGTCTTGAGAATCGCAGCGAAAACGGTTCGCTCTGAATCCTAATCGTGGCCTGGAAAATGAATCGCGTTCGAGGCGTCTCCGTTGTTCACCAAGTAGAACAGGGATACTTTGGCTCTGACAATATCGGCACATCTCTCCCATCTCGAGAATAACCAATCATATGTGCCAAAATTCCCTTAGACACGTGATGAAGAAAAGGAAATTTGAGAAAGGTGTTTCAACCTGCCCGCGGTACATTTCGCATATCACTATATTTGTATTTTCATTCGAAATCGAACTTCACTTCAATCTCATAGTTTTTACCCATTCTGAGGAGTCTGGGGAGAAAAAAAAAAAAGAAAAAAAAACGAAAAATTGTTTGTCTGTTGTACGATTGCCGGCGCAGAGAGCGCGAGACGTGATAACTGTTTCAAAGATATTTGCCCTGCCGGTCACGAACGCCGGTCTCGTCGTCGAGTCTCGTCGAGAGCCGATACATCAAAGTTGCAATCCTCGTTCTTTTCTCGCTTCCCTAATTCGTATGGGCGGTCACGTTTCGATACGTCCTGCCTGTATCGCATTTGTCACCCACGGGTGTTGGTTTCTTCTTCTTCTTCAAGATAGAGAGAGAGAGAGAGAGAGAGAGAGAGAGAAAGAATGGGGTCGATCTCTGATAATTCCTCAACTTCCCGTTACCAAAGTCAGAGACCTGTCTCTGACAGGATATCGAAAAGGAGCTATTCGTTCCTCGAGCGAAGAAGACACGAAGAAAGTCGCCGATTTTAATAGCCGATCTCCTTAATAAACGCCGACGTAGACATCTCGTTAACCGGTGGCAGCTTCTCCGGCTGGATCATCGTCGGTTGCTTTAATTATACGATGTAAATTAGTCCCCGGGCGCGGGTCACGAACGCGAGCCGCCGTTTTACGACTGTTAATTATGAATACATTTCGCTTGATTCCTGTCGGTGTAATTCAACGCTGGGTTCGCGTAATCGCGCTCTTAAAGCCGCGAGCCTCTTTGAAAGTTTAATACCACGGCTGGCAATAAGAGGGGACACAGGGGAAGAAGACGAAAGAAATACGTGCTTTTATCACTGTTGGCAATAATTGACGTGGCCCTCGAGCATTTGGCGCGGTGGCGGCGCCTGTTTGTCTTTAATATCGTCGAAGAAAATGAAATTCTCTCATCCTTCTGTGATAAGATCCTTACAGTACGTGTGACAGCCGCCATTATTGAGGAACACGAGGAGGGGGGAGGGGGGACTGAGGAATATTCTGAGACGTGGCGCATGTTTTCTCTGGTTGCAGCGCCGGAATTGACAATAACGGACGATTCCGGCCGAGTGGTCTCCAAGGAGAGGCACCTGAAGGCGGGAAGCGCCCTCAAGCTCAGATGCGAGGCCAGAGACGTTATCGAGTCCCTGAAGGAGTCTGTCATTTGGACCAGAGGAGACGAAACCCTCACCGAGGACGTTAGGTAAATTTCACAGCCTCAGTCCGTGACCGCGCAACGCGAAAGAACAGAGAGAGCTACTCTGTGTTATCAGTCTATCGCAGGGGTCACCAAACTACTGTTGGCTCGCCAACGGTACTTGAATTTGCGTGAAATTCGAATATGTGCACACTAGGTGTCTGATGTAACTATCATTTTGCTAACGTCGCTTTCTCTGATAACTTTTTTAGTAAATAAACATGTTGGTTGTCCTTGTTTTTTTTTTCTTTTTGCATTGCATGCCACTCACCCATGATCAACACGGAGTGCTGAACTTAGTTTAGTGATTATGCGGTCCGCGCTCGTCATTTTGTCAGCCACGTGGCCCACTGTGAAAAAAGTTTGGTGACCTCTGGTCTATCGTCTCGTTCTTCGTTAGTTCTTGACCTTTTTGACAAAAATATGTTTACTCGTAATCTTTCTATACACTACACGGCGACAGAGAGTATATACTGAAGCTATCATCAAACGCAAGTATATTCAATTTCATACCGTGCGAACGACACTTTGATAAATTTCAAACTTTCCAATCCAATATTTATTTCGTTGAATCGATAAATCAGGTAGTAAACGCGATTACGGTCTGTAGTACAGTACGAAAGCGAGGATTAAGGTAAAAATATTTGGAGAAGAGACTCGTACACGTCTCTTTTCCTTTGACCATAACAAGGACACGTATAGAGTTTGATAGCGTACGTGAACCGGGTGTGGGTTACGCTGATGGGATCTCTGGTTTTCCAGCGAAAACAGAACGACGGAGATCCTAGCCGGAAAGGAGGTCCTCGTGATCGTCAGCACGCTGATCGTGGAGAGGGCCAGTCCGAGACACGCCGGAAACTACAGCTGCGTGGTGCCCGGAAAGGCCAAGACAACCGTCGCGGTACACGTGCTCAACGGTGAGTTTTTCTTTTCTTTCCTTTTTTTTTTTTTTTTGTTTTTTCCTTCTTTTATTCTTTCTCGAAAAACATCCACGAACCGGGGAATCTTCAAATGTTTGTTGATTCTGTTCTTTCTCGTGCTGTTTCACGAATCTCGGGAACATGGAGACGAGAGAGTCAGATGAATTTCTGAATTTTGCTTTGAAAAAATTGCGTCACCTCGAATTTTTTGTACCTCTTTCTAGGATGTGATAGATTGCTTGTTTTAAAATGTCATACTCGCAGGAGATATATCTTTCGATATACTCGAAAATAACTGAGAAGGAATTTCTTGAAGTTATAGGAGATATTTATTTGTAATTTTTGTTTTTTTTTTTTTTTAGAATAGATTGTTTCTACCAAAATATATTTTAGCGAATATAGATTACCCTCGAAAATATTCAGAAAGCTCAGATGAGTTTCTTCAAATTGTAGGAAATATTCATTGTTTTGAAATATTTTACAGATACAATAAGTACAGATTACTCTCGAAAAAATATTTAACAAAAGATCGAATGAACTTCTTGAAATCGTACGAGATATTTATTTCTAATTCTTGTATTCTTTTTAGAAAATAATAGATTGTTTCTTCTCGAACGCCATATTACGCAATGAATATAGATTGTTTTCTGAAAATATTGAAGAGAAAAAGAAGATCAGATGAGTCTCTTCAAGTTGTAGCAAACATTCTATTTCTAATTTCTCTATTCTTCTCTAGAAAACAATGGAGAACATTCGTTTCGAAATATGTTAACGAACACAGTATGTACATGAGAAATGTTTCTCGACTTGTCGGCGAAGGGAATCGTCGTTTGTGACAGGACCGGGTGAAGTAAACGAGCGGCCGCCCACGATTTCAACCACGACACGTACCGAAAGAAACTAGGTGCTTAGATAAAAGACCCTTCTTTATCCGATAATGCGCTTACCAGATGTACCGAAAACTCGTGAAATCAACGTGAAAATCCGAGAAAGGAGGAGTGCGAGAACACTGTCGCAACATTATCCTTTCGAGAAGTCGATTCGCTCAGACGGATCCAGCTTCGTGGATCGCGGTCGATTGAACCTGAATTCCGTGATGTCTAATCGCGCGTGTGCCTCCGATCATGGGACAAGATAAAACCTCGGCCGTGTACTGTCTTCCACGTGAAACGCGAAATTTCTCCCGAAGCCCATCTATCGATAGAGTATCGGATGCCAGATGCTTGCGAATCCACCGAGAAATTATCCATCGGAAATACATCCGTTCTTCTATTTATCACTATTTTACGCGGTAAATTGCAACACTATTTACTCGATACTCTACACGCGATATGAATTTATCCGGCCGGAAAATATATTTCTGCTAGAATTTTTACAAAGTAGAAACAGCAACGCCGGGGATAGGAAAATTCATAATGTTTCGTATTCTACGAAATCATGATTGTTCAGCGATGTTCAGATTTATGAAAACTTCGTTTGGGAACAAAAATCATCCGGAAAAATCAACACCGACGACGAGAATGAGGTTGAACTTGCAAATATTTCAAGCGACGAGGCATAACGAATTTATGCGAATTAAAACGAAAAGATTGATCGTTTTGAATTACAGTAGCGACGGTGTAAAATAAAATTTACTTTTGCTTTCTGAAATGTTATTATTATTTTTCTTTTTGTTAAACTAGGTGAAATAAATATGTATTTCTGTCAGCCTTTTTTTGCCAATATTTTGTTTTCCTTTGCACTGACAGATTTTCATTCGCGCACATGTAGAATAATTGACGTAACTTGCATGCCTGAAATAATTTTTAAATTATTTGCGTTTAATGAAAAATTGTTGGACATACAAAAGTTGCATGGTTTTAAGGGAGGCAAAATATGTCGTATCAGTTTTTTGTGGGTTTCGAAATTTCCAAGGTCATCTTCACTTTTTCTTAAGACAGTCTTACTACGACCAATTGTTTAGTGCGGGAGACTGCGATTACGTTTTTGAAAATACTGGTTCATCTAGTTTTTAGTGCAAATATTTCTTTCAAAAAATTAGGAGTTTATGAAAGATATATGCAATTTTTATTCAATTTTTTTGCTATTTTTTTTCTGCGCAGATATGTCCGCACCCCGTGTTTGCCCAAACCCCACCCGCATAAGATGTGTTAAACTCCGAGTAAAAAAATATTAAGTCACATTTGTCCTAAACCTAGTGATTAAGGAGATATTTCACGATAATTTGATCATCAACGTGGCATGAAATATTAATATGTGGCAAGCAAATATGCAGTTTTCATTCGCGAGACAAATTATCCATATTTTACCTTCCTTGGAACCGTAAAACTTCTGCGTCAAAACCGTGCAATTTTTCATCGGACACATAATTGAAGAGTTACGCGACTCAGCCTGCACAAGGGAAACTGAAAATTTACAACAATCTTATCTCTTGCTTGTCTCTTTACCACCGATTTTCATTCAAAAATCGACGGAAATCCGTGTATCTGGCGAAGAAAGGGATAAATCGCCACTCGATACAAGCTTAAAAACGTGACGTGTAAAGGTAGCAAAGTTCCGGGCGGTTTTCCAGTTACGTGGAAACACACATTCCCGCCACGTACGAACGAATCTCTGCGTACATTTTTCGAGCAACTCCTTCATTCGCCTCGGGTGCTCCGACGTAAACACCCGCTCGATTCTCCATCACTCGACGCTTGCACGACGCAGACTCCGAGAGCGTATCGTATTTTACGAGTTTGATAAAAGTACACGCGGCGCGAGATGGTCGAAGGAACTGTTAAACCGCCGCGATAAGAACGAATTTCGAAGGTTCTTTCGGGCAAATTTTCCTCCCGGGGGCTATCAAAAATAACAGACGACGAGAGAGAAAGAATCGTGAATCCTTCGACGAAAGTTGGTTGACGCGAGAATCAAATTAGTCATTCGCCCATGGTTGGAAACGAAGATCTTCCTCCTCGAGATCGAGATTCTTTCGTTCTGTTCGTCAGTTTTTTGGCAAGTCGCTGGTTCGAAGCAGGTAAATTAAACTGCACAACTCCCTGGGAATGAAAACTTCCCTCCGGCTGACGTTAATTATTGCCGTTTGAAGAGAATTCATAAAATTATCTTGTTAAAGCGTCTGGAGAAATTACGCGAAACGCAATTACCGGAACGAACGAATTGTTGCGATTTACTTTCACTCGTTTAGTATTCGCTCGATTAACGTCGGGATAACGAGGGCGAGGATGTGATCAGCTTTATCATTCTGTTTTATAATTCTCGTCGTTTCTCGCAAACGTTCTCTCTTCGCACTGATGCTTTTTCAACGAAATATACGCGTGAAAAAAAAAGGAATTGCTCGTCGTTTTTTTCTCGATAAAATAAATATCGCGTAGAGTATGCGCGTGCATTGTAGTCGTAATTTTTCAAACAACTTAAGAATTTTTCGTTTAGACTACCTTTGCACAGAATGAATCACAAAGTCGACGTCTGTTCAAATCCACACATTTTCGTCGGACAAAATTTGGTGGAAAATTGCAAGACTAGCGCGTCGAGTAAAAATTCCAATCACCCACATCTCACAATCAATCATGTGAAAAAACAAATTTCACCGGTGAATCACTGCATTAAAAAGGCACTGTTATCTGGCAAAGAAAGGAAAAAAAAGGGAAATAAAATTACTCGTCCCGACGAAGATCTGTTAAACAGTTACGAGCATCCTTCCACTTTTTCCAACGACATCATCGAAAGAAAAAAAAAAAAAAAGGAGATAGAATTACCCGACGAAGATCTGTTAAACAGTCGCGAGCACCCTTTCATTTTTTCCAACGACATCATCGAAAGAACAAAAAAAAAAAGGAGATAGAATTACTTGACGAAGATCTGTTAAACAGTCGCGAGCACCCTTCCATTTTTTCCAACGACATCATCGAGTCAGCGGTTAAAACCCGTATATATCACGCGAGAAGAAAATAAGGATTATCCCGAAAGGAGCCACGAGTAGACAGAATTGTAAGAACATCAGGCTCGGGGTTGACGTACAATGTAGCATCGCGAGGAATCTGTAGACGCTTCGAAGAAAGAAGAAGAACGGTGGTAAAGGGGAAGAGGAAAAAAAACGAACGAGAAGAAAGAAAAGTGACAATATGTTCTTTCCACATCGTGAGAAGTCACGTGAACTTGGGCGCGACGCTCTTTCTCCCTTTCTCCCTTTCTCCCTTTCTCTTTCTCTCTCTCTCTCTCTCTCTCTCTTCGACATTGTAAACGAGACTCACGTTTTCGGGATGAAAGGAGCTGAAAGCCGCGACGAAAGAGCGCTTTTTCGTCAGAGATCCTTCCGCTTTTAGAAGACGAAGAAGAAGAAGAAGAAGTAGCCTGTCTTCGTTCGATTGTACGCGATCGCAGACACAACAGACGTTTATACTCTCTCTCTCTCTCTCTCTCTCTCTTTCTCTGTGGAAAAGAGATCTGTCCCTCTTCCCGTTTTCACCAGCCACGCTTTTTATTCCAAACTCCGGGCAACCTCGGAAAGAAAACGCACGCGACACCGTGTTTTATAACATTAGGTCGCCTCGTTGGTTTTTCTCTTATTCTAAGAGGACTTTCTACTGTCGATTCGAACACCGCGAATTCTAAAATTCGGTATTTCCTAAATTTAGCAATTTCACGATAATCGTATCACGTTCATAACAGAGTTGGATGATCTTACATTATCAAAGTAGCCGATCAAAAAAAAAAAAAAAAATAGTACAAAAAAGATTTAATATGAAAATTTGCTCTTCTTTGACTAATTCTTTCCTCCATTAAAATTGTGACAATATTGACTAATAATTCCAGTATGTAGTTGGTCATCTATGCTTCTTTCCTCCTCTCTTCGATTTGCCGAAGTTAAACTTAAATATAAAAAGACGTGTTGGGAAAAGGAAGCAACACTTCTTCATCAATCAGATTAGAAACACTAACATTGATCTTTGATCATCACGGTTGCAATAAACTATAAGTATTATTTCTTTACCTTACATCACAGAGAGACCGATGATCTTACATTATCAAATGACCGTGTCTTATCTCATTCAGAAAATAATTGATTGCCTGCGAATCGAACGATCGAAAAATGTGATACAAACAAAAAAAAGAAGAAGAAAAATCTGTCCCTTTCTGACTTTCGATCATACTGACTAACCTTAGAAAAAAAACTTCCCTCCTTTAAAATCGTCAAGCTAATTTGCACTTTCTTCTGAATTCCGAGAGGCTGCCAACGAGCCACGTCAGGCTCGTTTCACGCAGATTAGCCAACGATTGGGACGATTGCACACGCGGATGCGACGTTGATGCGCGGCCGGTCGTTAACGTCGACGACGCGAATTTCATGAAAATGGCCGGCCTAATGACAGCGTCGCGACATTTAGAATCAAGATAAAAAGAGGGAGAAGCAACGTTATCGTGTCGGCCGTTTTTTTTTTCCTCCGTTTGCAAGCCTTATCCCGGTAGCCGTGATTCCTCGGGATCATTGACTGTTCGTGACTGTTCGTGGCTGGCTCGCTTCTAATGGTTCCTGGCCCGATCCTCGGCCGTAAGAACACCGCTCCACTCGGAACCGGCATAATAAGGCGCTCGTCAAGAAGATGGACGATCCACCGGCACGGTAGACTCTCTCTCTCTCTCTCTCTCTCTTTGCTCGCCGATCGTCGAAAAAAAATAATATCTAACTCGTGAGAAAAGTGCGAAACGACCGGGAAAATGAATTCTCCCAATTCCAGCTTGGACAGGCTGGCGGTTATTCGTAATCGTAACCTCGTTCAGACTAGATGATATTTATACATTACAATTATATTTTCGTTCGACTACGTTCAATATTAATAAATAATTTCCTAACGAGAACGAACGAATTCGCGAATTTTCAATAATTTCTCTTCTGATTAGATCATTGAGTATTTGAAAAATTCAACAGAAAACGATCAATTTCAAATGTCAATCTTTATTTACTTTACTATATTTGTAGCGACGTGACTTCAATTTTCTTGTTTGATGTTCAACAAAATTTACATATTACATCTTTCTTTGTCGCTTGTCGTTTGTAAAAGCGTCGAAAGTGAAAAAAAATGATTTCGGCGCTGGCAAAAGTAACTTCTCGCAGAGAGTAGATTCCATAAGCGGTGAACTTTGAACATATACACGCGTGATGTTGCACGAAGTACGGGGAAATTATTTTAACGCGAGAACTCTTCTGTCCAAACATTTACTCTTGCGTGTATCTCTCTCTCTCTTTTCCCGATTTCTCTCTCTCTCTCTCTCTCTGTCCGTCCATTTTTCACGCTCTCTTTAACCAAGCACCCTCTCAAACGCGCGATTCATATTCGCCCGATAATATCCCATCACCGGCGTAAAATTGTGTTATTTTCGGAGAATGGAGTTACACTCCGCGAGCACGTAATAAGCTTTCATTAAGTTCTTCGAGAGGCTCGACGATCGCCAAATCTCTCGAGCATTATCCTGCTCTCGTGGTACGAGTTTTCCCATTGAACAGCCCATTATTATCGAAGTAGAGTTCATACATGCCATACTTTGCAATTTTCCAGAGAGCATTTACCGACGATTAAATAATCGCGTACGTTAACTTTGTTTGTTGACTTTCAACGTTTCGTCGGAGCGTTTTCGGCCAATTTTCATCGTACAGGGGTGAAATGAAAAATGTTTGTCCATGGCTATCAGAGATGAATTTTATACCGTCGATTTGACGGAAATACTCTGCTGAGAAATTTTTCTTGGAATTGTACTCATCACAAAGGAACCTAATACAGTAAACTCTTTGCATTTCTTTAAACGAAAGTGTAATTCTAAATCTTCTAATTTTTTTCTTTCTTACGTTCTTTGGAAGCTTGTTTAGACCAAGAATAGCCTATTAGGCTTCTTCCACGTCAAAAATTCTAAACACTGCGTTCACGTCCATTTTACTACTTTGAACTAGTCTCTGCAGCATCAAACAATACTTTATTTGTCCACAATTCTCCATTGTTAGGTTTTCTTTTATATTCAGTTTTATATATATATATATATATATATACTGTTAGCACGCACGTGTTCGCAGCGTTGAATTAAGAAATTTTTTCGCCATTTTTCAAAAGAACCATTCGCTGTTGCGACCAATGGAAACGTTCCTTGAAAAAGTTTTACCTTCGTAATAAATAGAATACAATTGAAAAAAAAAGAATTTTTGTTATCTACCGGCTATCTACCGTGTTATAGGAGGGTTACCTATAGTTCTTTCGAAAAATAGCAAAAAAGTTTCTTAATCATTTAAATGCGGACGCGTGCGTTCTAACAGCGACTTTATGGTTCTGGACGCGTGGATGTCTATTTTACGTAATTTTCGCTTTAGCTTCCACTGACATTTGGTTTGTCATAGTTGTAGCATCAGTGTGAGTGTAAATAATCAAATGATAAAACTAACTGTTAACATTATTCGAAATACAAATATCACGCAATATAGACATCGACGCGTCCAGAACTATAAAGTCGCTGTTAGCACGCACGCGTCCGCAGTGTTAAATTAAGAAATTTTTTAGCCATTTTTGAAAAGAACTATTAGTTGTTGCAACCAATGGAAAAGTTTCTTGCAAAAGTTTCACCAAAAGTTCGTAATAAATAGAATACAATGGAGAAAAAAAGAATTTTTGACTTTGAGATTAAAGGATTGATTTTGCGACAGATCCTTCACGTGTGTCTCGAAATTGAAGGTGTAGAATTCATCTGTGATAGCCACGGGCAAACTTCTCATTCCACCACGAAGGATTGAAAGTCACGCGAGCGAACACGCGGCTCAATAAAGACGCTTCGTCGTCTTAATGACTCGGTGTTCGTCGCTCGTGGCGTCGTAAGTTGTGTACGTCGTAAGTTGTCTGCGAAACGAGACAGTGGAGAACGGCTTGGACGCGTCTATAATTTGCCGGATGTCAAACGCCGCGGCCCCGTAATTGTTCAAAGCTTCCAAGTTCATTTCTGCAATTAGGGAATTAGACCAATTTCGCTCGGTCGCAAGTCGAGTTGCGCGCCCGCTAAGAAAATTAATTATCGACCGCCGGAGGATTGATCGTTAGAACTAGCGGGATGGAAACTACTCGAGATTGTCCCATCTCGAGCGAAACGTTGTTTCTCGATTATCGTGAACCAAAATTAATTGAAAATATATATAATAGAACAGGCTTTTCATTATGGTCGGCCATCGAGGCAGAATGCATTAAAAGGCATTAAAATTTCACGTTAAGTGTCGCGGTAAGTCTAATTACAGATGTTAAGCGCGAACATCAGTCGAATCGATCCAGTTCGGACCGATTTTGCACCGGAGCCACGCTTGAATCATTGAGTACGCAGGTGTGAATAATGATTCGCAATTTCTATGGTGACCACAATTTTATGGTGCTGTTCTTGCTTCTGATCTCGATTCTGCGAATGAGTGAGAACAGCGGTCGTAGAAATAGCGAAAATGGCGAAACATGTCGAGTGAAATTTCAATTATTTAAAAAAAAACGTGGTCGTAGAGAATCTCTATCTCTGCTGGTTAACGTTTACAAATTAAAATATGAAAAATCTATCAACAAAAATTTTGGAAGAAAGAGAAAGAAAGTATCTGACTATTCTGGATTTCGAAATATTTATTTTTTTTTCAATAAAATCGAGAATTCACGTTAAGAGTAAAATGAAATGTCAACCGTGATTTGTGAAGATTCTCTTGAAACTCCCGGCATTTTATTATAAATCCATGACAAAGCGATTCAAGCAAACTCATTACGTTCGCGCAACGAATTTTCCGCGCTGAAAGAATTTATTAATAAAATTAAACATCGGTTGCACGTATTTTCAGCGAGAATAACCGACAATTTAATATTATAATAATAACGCACGGGATCCGATAACGCGCGTTATTCCACCTGCAAGTAACACCGATGTTACACAGAAATTCGCTCTGCTTTACCATCGAAAAATGAACGATATTATTATTCCTCTGGTAAAAATTTGAATACCGCGATATCTTTGTTGTCGGAAAATTCTCTACATAAAATACTTTCTCGAAATTTATAGCAAATTAATAGCTCTGTTTTCGTATGAAAAAAAAAGAAAAAATTAATATTGCACATCGATTCTGTCACACGTATTCTCGACAATCATACTGAATCCGTCAATCGTTCAGCAATTAAAACGGATCAGACATCGAAATCGAGATGTTCAAACATTCGGATTTAATTATTGTTTGATTTTCTAGTAGTTCGACGCGTAATTGACAAACTATCCCCAGGGGATCATTTGTCAAAATTCCAATATTCCAAGCTTTATGGAGGTAACAGACATCGCCGGCGTTTCATAAAACCTTCATATTTCAGTCGTTGTTTATTCAAAAAATTAAGCTTGTACATCACGTACAAAAAAAATCGTAAAAAAAAAGAAGAAGAAGAAGAAGAAGGACGAAAAAGAAATATACTGTTCAAACCGTTCCTCACTCCGTGAAATCTTAATTTTTATTCGAGAACATGAAAAAATCACGCGGACACCACGTGTTGTATGAGCTGTTCATCGATGAAATGACTTAGTGTCTCTACGTGCCTTGTATTCGAGTCCGATTCTCACAGCTATTAAGGATATATATATATATATATATATATATATATATATATATATATATATATATATATGGGATCATATATATATATCAGGTTGGACCACGATGAATTCAAAAAATTACAAATTTGAAAAAATCTGGAACGTTACAGTCTGAAAGCTTGAATGTCTGAATGTTTAAATATCTGAAAGACCTAAAATTTGAGAATTTCGAAGATCTGAGCTTCTGAACGTTTGGAGATTCGAATATTTCAATGTTTAAGTTAATTCAAATATTCTAATATTCGGACTTGAATATTTCAGAGTTTCAAAGTTTGGAGATTTAAAAATGAAGAAACTTAAGAACCAGGGAAGCATCTGAAAACTTCGAAGGTCTGAACATTCGAATATTTACATGCTTGGAGATTTGAATATTGGAATACCTTGAAGATTTAATAATAAAAGATAAAATATTTGATATTTCGATGAAGATTAAATAATTAAATATTCAGATATTTGGATGTTTGACAGCTTGAAATTTTCGAGATTTAAAAACTACTTGGGAAATTGAAGAACTCGAGGAGTACAAAATTGAGAAATTTGAAAATTCTTAAATGGATTAAAAGGACGAGTGGTTGCACGTTACGTGCGTAGCGGACCAAAAAAAAGTTTGGCCATTTCACGTGCAAAGGCCAGACATATCCGTGATATCGTGATGGCTTAATCTAAACGAATTTCTTCTTCTTGGCGGACGCCAAAGGGCAAGTGATAGATCGGCGAAGCGAAGATCTCACGCGGATCTAATTAAAGAACGCCACCGGATATCTCGGATAATTCGAGTCTCTCTGATTCGCGTTCCGCTTGATTAAAAACCGTAACGAGCTTGCTTCTGCGATTTACTATATTTACTAATATTTCTTTCGTTCTTAGCCTCCGCTGTTTTCGCGTATCGTAAAATCGATCGTCGTGTTTCTGGCTCTCGAGCCAGAATTAGGTACGTACGAATTCCAAAAAACTATTACCAAACTCGAAAAAAAACGAACAGAAGCCTAAGAGAATCAATATTTACTTTTAAATAGACGTCACTACATTCGTCGTACTTTCCTATTAAAATTACTATTAAAATCGTTTTGAAATGGACAGGCATCTCGAAGAAAGGAAAGGGAAAATACTGTGGATTCAAGATGGATTCAAGAGCGTTCCATTCCGTTTCAATGAATACAGTAACCTTAAATTTGAGTTTCTAAAAAGGTCTTCGAAAAGACCTCACGGTCTCTCTCTCCCTCTCCCTCTCTCTCTCTCTCTTTCTCTCTACTTTCAGCGAAACTTTGGTATTCGATAGAATCGATAGGTACACGAGGCAGGAGGCGAGAGAATCGTATCTCTCCGCGGCACCGTTTCGAGATCGGCCGTTTGCGAGGCTGGGAAGTGACCAATAGTAAATTCTGCCGCGTGATTCCGAAACGAGGGTTCCGTTTCCAGGAAGTGTGGCCACATATGAGGCGAAACGACGGCTCTGACCTACGACCTTCCGTTATATCCCCACGCCCGTCGTTCTGACAAGTTTATCACCAGCCCTTGTATGATAGATCGCTTTTGTCTCTATCGAGAAAAAAAAACAGAGATAGAGAGAGAGAGAGAAGAAGAAGAGACAAAAAAGATTCCAACGAAAAAAAGCAATAGCAGACAGATATTTCCGTAGCGAAGAGAAATCGAGAAAAATCAATAAAATAATATTCATAAGTAATGTATTTTTTTTTTCAAATTGTGGCGGTATCTGAAATGAAGAATGAAGAAAATATATTGCATTCTCAATTGTTGATAATCAACCAGAGCAAACGATTGTCATGAAAATCTTGTTGTACATTCATTAAAATGAACAGTTATTATGTGTATAATTTCTTGTTGAATCTCGTAATATATTTACTGAAAGCATAAAATTTAATAAACGCTGCCATCTAGTGACAACGAATTAAGAAAAAAAAATAATTCAGATAAAATAAAATTTTGCACAGTATCAAAAAACGACGTTGCTTAACGGGTATTATTGCCCCTGATAACACATTCACAAAATTGGAGACAAAGTGGAGGACAAAAGCTCAAGACGACGAGCTCAAAAAATTGTTTCATTATCTGTTTACAGAATTTACAGAATTAGTCCAGTTTGACGAGCCGCGAACGAGCCAACACGGGCTTATCGATCGGTATTCCTTTTTTTCTTTTTTTTTTTTTGGCACGGGGAGAGTCGCGCGTAGGGAATGACCTGAAATAAAAGAGAAATGCCCCGTTTCTCGGTCGCGGTAACAAAACTCGACAAACTAGCGCGAAGTAAAACTACGAGGCAGCTGCGAGGCAACGGCGCGTCGGACAAACAACAAACTGCTGGTAATGCCGGAAAAGTGAAGTAAAACTCGCGGGTGGCGCGCGTACCCGTGGCGAAGAACGGCGAAGAAACTGCGACCGGGAAGGGGAGGGAGGTGAAAACTTTCCGAATAAAGGAAGACGCGGATATACTTGAAAGACGGTGAGAACGGCACCGCGGAGGGGATAAAACTGCAGGGAGAACAGGGTGAAACTCGCGTGTATCATCCTGTAGAAGTTAACCGAATAACGTTACAACGAGCAGAGACGAGCAGACAGAGGTTCGCTTAGCAGCCGCGCTGCAGTTGCAAAAATCGATTTTCAGGTCGGCGTATTTTGCGAATGGTGAAAGTATTGCAAAGTGTAGTATGTATGCACCCTTCCCTTGATTTTACACGCGGCCTCTTTTTCGAAAACGGCTTCAGTTCTCCGTTCAGTTCTCTGTTCACGCGGTGCTTTTTACACGCGGCCAGAAAATATATATTTCCCCAGAGTTTTTTTTTTTTTACAAAGTAACAGATTAGATAAGAGAACTCACAGTGTTTGTTTTGTCTAACAGGGCACGCTTATTCAGCGATGTTCAAGTGCACGTCACGAAAAGCTTAGCAAAAGATATAAGTTTGAGAACGAAAAAAAAAAAAATTAACATTAACGATGAAAACGAAGTCGAACTTGCAAATATTTGGATATTTGAACGAGGATAACGAGCTCGTGCCAATTAAAAAGAAAAGGTTGAACAGTTATTATTATTATTATTATTATTATTATTATTATTATTATTATTATTATTATTATTATTATTATTATTATTATTTTCTGTGATCTATGTGAAACAAATGTGTATTTCTATATATATAGGGTGGCCAAAAATCACTTCCTACTAAAATAAATCCATAATATCTTTATGATACATTTTTTTTAACGTTTGAAAGAAATAACTCTCAAAACATAAAATGAAAAGGTCACGATTTAAGTTTAATCGTTAAGTTTAATTTAATTTAAAATTAATAAAATTAGTTTTTTTCTTATATCTTAATATTTTTATTAAAAAAAAAAAAAAGGATAGGTAGGAAAAAACTTTTGGCCCACGCTATAGTAAATAGTAAAAATAATAGTATCGTGAGTAATAAAAGTTCTGTTATCGATGAGGAATGCGAGAAACGTAGGGATTGTTGAAATTTGAGCAAAATTTCAGAAACCTCGCAAGCCGCCCAATTACCGATAGGTGCCAATAAATTTTAAACTCGCCAATGTTAGCTATTGTTATTCTCAGACAGCAATCTTCTTTGGGTATGTCGAAAATAATTTGTCTTCGCGCGAATTCTTCCGACCCGTATGCGGGTCAGCGTAATCGCAAACTCGAGGACGTCCGCCTGATCTATTTGCGGGTCAGACGTGATCAAACTGAGAAGTTACATATTTTGCAGAAAGAACGAGAGAGAGAGAGAGAGAGAGAGAAGGAAAGACAGCTCATCTCGAAATGTTAATGCGGTGGAATAAATTTCAAAAGGAATAATTCCGTATCGCCGGAAGATTAAATTCAAGGAGAATTAAAGCTACGCGATTATGACGAATTGCGTAATTGCAATTTATTATTCTCGCGAGAGCTGTCCCGCTTTTACATCCTATTAACTTGAGTTTTATTCACGTTTCGTGCAAGAAGTGCAAATGTTTTCCTTTCGTTTGTTCGTTATTCATTTGATGTCGTAATTCCTTAGCGAAGGCGTTTCCCTTCGGAAATATCTTTTAATAAACAATTTAATTGCACACGGCGGATGAACGAGATTCGCGTATCACTTTCGGTCGAGAAACAAATACGAAAGCGAAATTAACAACAACGGTGAAGCAAAATGAAACGGGGGGGGGGGGGGAATCGATTTAAAGTTTTACAATTATTAATTGAAAATCCTCCTCGAATTCATTCGACGATTATTTGACCAATACACTGATAATAAATTGGCAATAACTATTGCAACTCGGAAAACTGTTTGACGTTCATGACCAGTTCAGATATTGAAATCCCAATGGAAAAATTGCGAATGACTGTCGGCGTTTACAAGAGAGATCGTGGGATCGTGGGATCGAGCCGATGCTACCGAATCGCTTGATGCTTCATTTCACCGTGTCGATCCATCGGTTCCAACAAACACGCGCGCAGCGTGTAGGCAGAGCAGTATCAAAACGAGCAGATGCACACGCCGAGGGTTGCAACGTCGACGGGCAAATTCGAAAAACTAACGCGGACGATTCGCGACGATGGCGGTCGACCGCGAACACAAGAGCTCGCAATTGGAATTCCCGGCTGCCGCCAGGAAGTGGTCAATAGGAAGTTCTGCTACGTGCACTCGCGTCTACAAGGCCGCGGAACGAACGGCCAGGAAACGTATCCGAGTGGGTTGAATCGAAACAATCGAGCCGCAAATACATTGTCCGCTGTGAATCCTCGTTGTCCATTGATTAGAGAGGCATTCATCGTGGCTAATTGCCACGAATCGTCAGAGCCTCCCCCTCCCCTCCTTTCTCCCGTGTTTTCCGCGTCTTCGAACCGCAACTCTCTCTCTCTCGACGTTTCAGGCAACTGTCGTTAAACCCAAATTGCTACTTTTTTATCGTCTGTTCAACGTTTCGATGCTCCCGGTATGTTCCCATCCGCGGAATGAGTCTTTTTTCTTTTTTTTTTTTTTTTTTTTTATTGAAAATCGAACCGGTCAATCTCCGGTGGCAGGAATTTTATCAAATTTCAACTTTCACGATATCCGCGTTAATTAGCGGGGATTAAATAATCTATTGATTATCGTACCAACGGGCGAGGCGGTCTTTTCAAATTATCCGTGGTATATAATAGAACTTACAATTGGTGAATTTCGGTAAGTGGAAGGAATGCGATAACTGAGAACGAATATAACTGTAGTACGTAACCACGTAACTAGGCCAAACTATAATATAGTAATTGTGAAGCGATAGAGAAAGAGCGAGACAAAATTTCAATTTCCTTTTTTTTTTCTTTTTAAATAAACTACATGTTTTCGCATGTGTGTATATATATATATATATATTTATAATTTATAATTTTGTGTTTATAATTTATATTTGTAATTTTTAGTTATTAATTTTTCACATGTATATATAAGATACATGTCCAATGTGTATCTTTTTATTCTCGTTGGAAAAGATCGAAAATGTGTAAATCTAACCTGTTGAAAGGCCAACGATACGTGTAACACTTATGACATGGATGCGCTCCAGATATGTCGTATTTATTAAGAATTTCTAAAACATTTGTGCGTAAAACTCGCCACTTAGAAAACTCCAAACTAGACGCCACTAAATTTTCATCGCTCTCAAGTGCGATGGAGTCTTCCATCACTATAGGATTGCCGTGTGACAAACACGTGCGTATCCGAAGTATTGTGCGTAAGCAATGAGATACGTTGAACTGTTTCCTAGGAATACCGAGTCACTCTCATGGGCTGAGATGAGAAATTTTGGAAACCATACTTCCTGATTGGTCTTAACACATCGCCCGCTCCATAATTTCTCAGAATCCTTTGGAAATGGTAATCCAAGGCTTGTTATAAAAGAGGAAATTGGGGTAAAACACAGTCAGATAAAGATACAGTCAAAAACGCGAGAAAAAGGAACAAAACAAAAAAAAACGCTTAATTCACAATAGTAATCGAAGTGAGTGACTTTAACATTTTCATCGAATCAAGAACTGCTCGTCAGAGACATCAGCCAATATTCGACTAACAATAAGTGTCCCTGTCGAACTCAATAGTCAGTATCTTAGTCATTCAGACAAGCCAAGTTTTCCGAATCTTGGCAGAAGCCATCTTGGCAGAAGCCATCTTGGCTTGCAAAATGAAGACAGTGTGAATCAACCAGAGAGGAAGAGAAAGTTATTCATTTCTCACAAATGGATGCTCCTTCGAACTCCAAAAGATATATACGCAAAGATACGATCGTCACCAGTCGTGAGTATCTTTAACATAACTTTCTTATCTTTCCTTCAGTCAAATAAAAACACAGTTAGATAAAAATACAGTCAGAAACACGAGAAAAAGGAAGAGAACAGAAAGAAGGTAATGCTTAATTCACAATAGTAATCGAAGTGAGTGACTTAAACATTTTCATCGAATCAAGAAATTATATTCGACTAACAATAAGTGTACCTGTCGAACTCAATAGTCAGTACCTTAGTCATTCAGACAAGCCAAGTTTTCCGAATCTTGGCAGAAGCCATCTTAGCTTGCAAAATGAAGACAGTGTAAGTCAACCAGAGAGGAAGAGAAAGTTATTCATTTCTCACAAATGGATCGTCCTTCGAACTCCAAAAAATATATACGCAAAGACACGATCGTCACCAGTCGTGAGTATCTTTGACATACTCTTCCTACCTTTCGTTCAGTCAATACTGAACTGTAGTTTCAATCATTCGATTGCGCGAAACACGTTGCACAGACGTGTCTGTAACAGTGGCGCTGATTTTATTAGCTCGAACTGAAGTAATCTTGAATGAAATTGAAAGGAAGCGAAGGAGTAGAGGATAGAGAGGCGACAGATTTCAAGAGGCTCGAAGCAAGAAGAAAAGAGAGAAAGAGCAACGAGCTGAAAGAGAGAGTGCTCTAACGCAAGAGAGAGGAGAGAGGAGCGCAAAAGTGAAAACGAGAGAAGCGTGAAATGCGGAAACTGAAATGGAGAGAGGGATCACTGGTGCAAAGGAAGGAGGGAAGAGAAGAGAGGTTGGAGCAAACATAAATCGAACAAATAAATCTCAAACTCAAGGAACGCAGACGGAGATAGGTAAAAATTGAAAGATCAAAGTGGCTGGCCAATGAAACGTTGGCGAAAAGAATTCCTCGAGATGTGTTGAGAACACGCGGGCGAGATCGAAGGTCTGGCGAAGACGGTGCGCAGACACACACACACACCGGTGTAAAGATAGTGAAATGAAAAATTCCAGACGAAGAACGAAAACGCTCACCCGAGGAGAAAAATGTTGAACAAACATAAAACCGCTGAGATCTCGCCTCGCAGCGCGTCGAACTAATTTCTGAACGACTTTGCGAACGACCGTTTGGTAAAAATGTCTAAGAAAGGTCTTGGCCAGGACCTGAAGTGAAAATGATCTTCAATGTCCAGTGTGTTCGTAGAATAATCTCAGCGATTTCAAAGATACATTAAGATACGTCTTGAATGTTCTTCGGATTCGCAACAACTTTGAAAGTACGACATTCGAAAGAGCTTTTTAATTGAACTCGGACGAGTCTTTGACGAACGTTGAAATAGCCATTTTATAATAACCATCAAGTAGCACTGAATAGTTTTTCAGTTGGTGCTCGTGCTTTGACATCTCGAGTGCATAATAATTTTCAAACGACTCTGAACGACTTCGGATCGACCTTCAACAACTGAAACAACCTTGAATGTTCTTCGAACAATGTTTCGCAAACGATGTTGAGTGTACTTTGCAACGTACTTCTCGAAAAACGACATTCGAAAGAGCTTTTTAATTGAACTCGGATGAGTCTTTGACGAACGTTGAAATAGCCACTTTATAATAACCATCAAGTAGCACTGAATAGTTTTTCAGTTGGTGCTCGTGCTTTGACATCTCTCTCACTCTCTCTCTCTCTCTCTCTCTCAAAGGAAGAGAACGATCGAGAAAGACGATTATTGAGGAAGCACGTTTTCTATCAGGCTCGCTGTGCAGACCGGAAGAACGCCGATCCTCCGTCGAGTGATCGATAATCACTGGGTAGCATCGGAAGCTGTTCGATCCGGCTCACTATTTTTCTATCTGGATTTTTCCGTTTGCCAGATCACCTCTGGGTGATTAAGTTCTATTTCAATCTGTTGTTGAAATACCTTCTCCGCTGGGAGTTTCACGATGCTCGTCCCACCATTAGTATGAATTACGTTTCCGCGAGAGGCGTGCGCACTTCGGAATGTGCCATTTCCAAGTAAATATCTCACCCGGTACTAGCAGACTCTCGATGGTAGTACGTTCCACGATAAACCAGAGGATGGTGATAGAGAAATTTCATCATTTTTGTGTAGAACTTTCGTGTGGTTGTAGATTCTGCTGTTGGATGACCAACCATTGCCTGACAATATTGGCTCAGTGTTAACGCTAACAATGAGTCAGCAATATTTCTCCTGAAGAAAGTCCTGCGAAAGATCTGCGAAACACTTATTCACAGAGAATAAATAATTCTATTAATAAAAGAAAAAAAGAAAATTCCAATAGTTGATCATTTACGCTTCTTTCTCTGTCCCTTATAGAGGGAGAGGAAGCAGCAGTCTTTTTCATCGAGCGGATTAGAGCTATTGTAACGTAATCTTTGACCACGGTTGCAACATAAAATAAAACCCTCTAAAACAGTGTTCCCCAAGTTTCTTTTTTTTTTTTTTTTTTTTTGGTCATGTTTATTTGATCCCATCTAAGTAGGTATCACTAAAATCCTGATGCTCCAAAAAGTAATTTTTTTATGTAAAGGAAACTTAAAGGCCATTAACTCGGACTAACCAAGCTTTCAAAGAAGAACATGAAAATCCATGAAAGAAAAGAATGAAAGAACGAAAAGACAGTTGAAACAACACCTTGAAGAAATCGCTGAGAAATTGTTTCCAAAAAAGTAATAAAATAAAGTGATATGATCGCTGTCAGGACGCACGCATCGTCCGCAGTATTGAATGATTAAGAAACATTTTTGCCATTTTTCAAAAGAACTATCAGGTTGCGATCTATGATTCCTTTAAGCTTCACCTTCGTGAAAAATAAAGTACAATGCAAAAAAAAAAAAAAATTTAAGATCAATTTTGCGGCAGGTTCTTTGTATGTATCCCCGTCAAATCGAAGGTGTAGAATTCATCTATGACATCGTCTTTTTCTTTCCACCCTGTACGTGGTAATTTTCCACAAATACAAATCCATAGCTCGGCAATAACGCGGCAAGTTCAGCCTCGGAAACGCGTTGCCGAAACGCGTAGAGAGTTGCGCGTGAAGTTTTCGATTGAATAATCAAGACGAAGAAAGGGGGAGAGAGCGAGATAGAGAAAGAGAGAGAGAGAGGATAGAGACGGAGAAAGCTGAGATAAGCCGATGGGGCGCAAGATCCATTAATAAGGAGTGCCTGATTTCGTGAAAGCCGCCAGTGCCTCGAACTATTATCTAGGAAACGTAAACTCGGTCGAAGAGCGATTAAACGGACGCCACCAAAATACGTCAAGTTGCGGCGGGCTGCGTCTGACAGAAAACCTATAGACGGAACAACCATTAATGAAATGACAAATGTGTTCTTGTCGGCGGCACACGAGCAGGCTCGCGTTGCTCGCGCCGACGCTCTCGCGCGTACCAGCGAGCCAACGTTTGAACAACAACAACCAGAAACTGCGGCCACGCAGAAAAATGAAATACAAAATTTCGACCGCGTGATTTACACGTGAGTCCATGATATCGCGACGAAGCTTATCGCGACCAGAGGAGCCAGCCACGGCTCGATTGATCGTTGCTCGCGCGACACCAGCCGCGTCGTTCGAACGACTTGGCGATCGATTGCTTTCGATAACGCTTGGCGACGTAGCCAGATTTATAGCCTGATATTGCGAGCTTCCGCTCGATGATCACGTCTCGCGGGCGAGACTTTTGACGAACGGTTTCGATATTGATTAATTTATCGACACGCGATCGCGATACGCGAAACACGACGAAAGTATTAGCTCCGCGCGCGACTCTATCGCGACGTTGTTATCATCGCCGTGGCAACGGGTAATTTCTTCCGACGTTTGCAACAGGTATAATTGGAAGTTCGAAACGGAAGACTCGCGTGTATAACGGGCAACGGTCGTTTTTCACGCGTTAACTCGCGAAACGAGACAGTTGGGAATCTTCTGTACGCGCTGTACAAGACACAGCTTTTTTTTGGAATTTATACAGCGCCAGCTGTAGAAAAGAGACACAATCTCGTCGGTACATTTTGTCGGGAAAATTTGAAAACGAATTTTTGAAGTATTGTTGGCAAGTAAAAGCACGTAGAACGATGACGGAAAATTCTCATTCGCCAGATCGTGTGGAAGAGTTTCGTAACGATTATAAACTGTGCAAGGAACCGGGACAAATATTCAAACACTTAAAAATACGTGTGCCTTGCGAAACTACGAGATTAACAAAAAAGAGAAAAAAGGAAAAATTGGAGAAATTAGAAAATTCATTTTGATAGTTCTAGCTTTAATGAAACGTGTGTAAGAGTTTCGTAACGCTGCAACTATCGACGATTATAAACTGTGCAAGGAACCGGGACAAATATGCAAACACTTAAAAATACGTGTGCCTTGCGAAACTACGAAATTAACAAAAAAAAGGAAAAATTGGAGAAATTAGAAAATTCATTTTGATAGTTCTAGCTCTCGTTAATAAAACGTGTAGCTTCTTCTAGGGACAGATTAATGCGGACGAGCGAGAAAATTGCGACTTCGTTTCTCCCTAATTTCCCTCGTTGGGAAAGAAAAACAGGATAGAAGGACAGGTTAACTAAGAAGCGCATTAGGTTCATTCCGCGGAGCTATCGCTCGTTAGCTTTCAGTCGAAACGAACGAGGCGAGGATGCAGCCGGCAGCAGCACGTTATTTAATTCAATTTCTTTCTCTCGTTTTGGTTTCAGGGGAGTTGCCAGCCGCGGTGCACGACGGTAACGGGGTCTCCAGGGCGTTCCTCAACTTGTGGCTAATTCACTTAACCATGAGCTACGTTTTTTCCAGATGACAATACTAAGGTGAGTCAGTTCATCATCAGAACGATCCCTCTGGAATCTTCCTTCGCGCGTTCTTCTTTCGCGGCCATCTTTATCCGCCTGGCGTTAGTTACAAGCTTCCAACTTCTTAACCCCGAAACTTTAAAAGGCCGAGGTTTCGGAATTAATGGCGCGCGAAGCTCGAAACTTTAACCCTCTATTGCATTCCGTTCCCAATTGGAGACTTAACGGATTGGAGATTTTTTTTTTGTTTTTTTTTTTTATTTGATTGATTTTGTATAATGTATAATGTATAATGCATAATGTACAAAGCTCCCATACAGGAACATTCATAAAATGCAATAAACAACATTTTCTAATAAAATTTTATTATTTGTTTATTTATATATTTCTCTCAACTCGTCATAAAAATTCATGCAATATAGGGCTAAGATACAAATTTTTTTGGAGAGACTCTCTCGAGAAGTTTAAGTGAAACAGGCGATACATTTTTTCGTTAAAAAAATGAATTTTTGTCGTTAAAAAAAAGAAAGAAAGAAAAAGAAAGTTCCCTTTTTTGTTTTAAGAGTTCGATCCACCGCGTCGTGTCGCGATAAATACGTTATCAAACTATCCAATCCGGCGAAACGGTGGTAAAACGATCCCGAACAACTCGTCCCCGGCGAATCGATCGGCCTCGAGAAACCGAAACGCTCGCCGCGGAAGCTCTCCGTTTCCAATTTGAACGCTCGTCGAGCCGTTCGTCCCCCGGAAACTGGAAGAAGGATCTAACCCTCGGATCCCGGTCGTTCGGATTCGCTGCTGGGATCGTATTCGACGATACGGTCCCGTTGCGAATCGAAGCGCGAACACACAGCTGCTGAGGAAACTCAGGCAGCAACAGCGTTCGCGATCGTATAAAACTGTCCTCTCGCCGACTATGGTTATTACGACGATCGTGTTATTACGACATCCGTGTTCGTCGTCTTTCGCTGCCTCCGAGCGAGATTGCCGCCGAGAAGTTTGTCTATTCGCGTAATTATTAATATACCGGGGCGTGTCGCTCGAAACGTTGAACGTGTCTCCACGAGACAGATCCGCGAAAATTGTCGCGATCTCTCTTTGAGCTAATCTCATCTCGCCCACTCCGATGACACCGCAATCATGGTGTTCCTTAGCCCTCTCGTTCGACGATTATCTATCTCTGTTTTTCTCTCTTCTGACATTTTTCTTTTTTTTTTTTTTGTCGTCCACGACGTTCTTTTAGCGCTGGTGAAACTCTTTCGTACGAGTCCGAGGTTTCTTCGGCCGGTTGTCTTATATCCTGCACAGGTTTTACTTTTTTTCTCGCTCTTGTTTTCTTAGTCCCTTCTCGCTTCTCCTTTTTCCCCACCCACGTTTTCCACGAAACGAGTAGGTCTGTTTGCGATTGGGACCCGTTTCTCTAGCCTTTCCGCCGAGGTTTTCTTCCTTCATTTCTGTCAACTTTCCTTGCTCTCTGACTCTCTCTCTCTCTCTCTCTCTGTCTCTCCTTTATTTTCTCTTCGGTCTTTGGCCTGTGCGCTTTTCCTGACCCGTTTTCCCCGGGAGCCTGGATTTAGCGCTCCCTTCGCAACTCTCTGTTTCCGTTTCTTCCGTTTGCTCCCTTTTTTATCTGCTCCCTTTTTCTCTCTTTTCTCTCGTACTTCTCCTTCCATCCTGGCCATCGTCGCTTGTCTCCACGTCGTTTTATGATCTTCCTTTTCGGTTCGTCTGCTCCTTCTGTTCCGCGCGCGCCGCACGCTCTTTATCTTCAACTGTTCCGGATTTTCCGCTTTGTTCTCCGCTAAATTTCCTCCAGAATTCTTCTCCGTCCCCCTTTTTTCCCCTCCCGCGGCCGATGCTATCACGTCTCGTTTCGTTTCACTCGCGATTTTCATTCAATCTCTACTGGGGACAAGGATCCTCGCTGTCTAAGCCATTCTCTCTTTTCCTACGTCGGTCCTCGCCCGTTTCCTTCCGTAATCCGAGTTACAGATGAGTTTCAGATAGCGGGTCCATCGATAGTCCATCGATGGGCTTAGCTGAGAAAGTTGCAAGTTCGCCAGTTAACGCTAGATTTACCATGAGTTGACGTATACCTGTTTCTACCAGTGGGGTCAAAACGACCTCTTTCGGTATTTAATTACAAAAATATAAACTGACCTATCTATCATGAAGTTAAAGTAGAAAAAACGAACCTCGATAAAATTACATCAGTTATAACAATTAGTTATTATTATTATTTGTTTCTTATTTTTGATATTTTCTTGAAGAAAATTAACGAAAGGTTTTCTCAGAGGGGTCAAAATGACGTCTTTCGGTATTTAATTAGAAAAAATATAAACTGACCTATCTATCATGAAGTTAAAGAAGAGAAAACGAACCTCGATAAAATTACATCAGTTATAACAATTAGTTATTATTATTATTTGTTTCTTATTTTTGATATTTTCTTGACGAAAATTAACGAAAAGCTCTTCTCAGAGGGGTGAAAATGACCCCTTGGTAAACCTAGTGTTAAATCCAGCCCCGACTTCCACAAGAAAGCGGAAATATACTGTGATATCCACGACAGTTTAACGATTCTATTCTCTCGATTTCAGTCGAGTTGATCTGCGATCAAGCCAAATCAAGCATTGATAAACTCGATGAAACAATTATCCGCCAAATGAAGGAACTATCGAACTTGGTGAAAATTTAACTTTCAATTTGATTTTTAAAATAGATGGTTCAAAATAAATATAAAGTTTATTTAGGAATTTAAAAGAAACAGTAGAAAAGTCTAAATACGGCGATGAGACAAAAGATATTCATGCTGTTACAACTCGCTACTCGCTATAATTCACTCAAGATCTTCAGGCTCTCGCGACTCGATACTCTCTGTAATTTCCTCATAATCTGCACCCTGCCACGACTTGATACCCTCTAATCTTAGCCTAACTCGAAATCTTACTCTCGAAACTTTCATCCTCGAACACTCACACACACACAACTATACTCTTACATTTTATGTTTTAAGACTTGGGCGATTAAAACAAACAGCAAAGCCTGACCTTTGCTGTGATAATCGCACAGCAGGCGACAATTGTCTCGCAGGAAGAAGTTCCGGGCAATTTCCACTCTACACTATTGAGCTATATGTTGAGGAAAGTCTGTTTAAGAAAAATTCAATAGCAACATTCTTATGTTTACTCATTCGATCATCGTGTATTCACCATCTTGCATGCAACTCGGGGACTCCATTGATGCTGCGGGGATCTGATGCGCGGGGTCTTTAAAAAAATGCGGCGATCAAGAGGTTAAAGGGAAAACATAAGACAAACAGAAAGAATCGTCTAGGACGTTCTAGAAACGGCGAGATCCTTAGAACGAACAATAATGCTATCTGAAGACACTAAAAATGACACTCGGAAGTAAAGAGAATTCAATTCTGTGCGAGCTTTTGAACAAACGTCGAACTGTACAATTATAATTATATATTTTTTTACACGAAATGCAAATTCATTTATGCCCTCACGCGTCCGTTCTGTTTTAAATTTTACAAAGACAATCCATACACGAAGAACCGAAGAGACACTTCTCGCGATACATCGGAAGATACATGCGACTCGACATTTCAGGTAACAAGTTCAGCTCATCCGTCTCTGTTCTTCGGAAAATTTTCAACGAGCTTCCGGCTCCTGATGGCCGCGGTTGCCCGCATCCCTGACTAATTCAATTCACCCGGTTAAAATTTACAAGGGACGCCGGGTATTTTCCCCGAGAAATTTGCCGAAAGTTCGGAAGGATCGCTTACAGTTTCACAGGTTTAATAATAAATAAACCGGCGGCCGCCGCCTGGTTCCTCTTCCACCCCCGCCAAATTCTTCCTCTCGGTCTTCGCTTCACGGAAGAGAAACACGTCTGTTTCCTGTGCAATCGATGGAAATTGATTTCGAGGTCGCTCGCGTCCACCTGTCGATGTATAAAATTGCAAGGTACGCTTAGAGGAAAAAGAGAGAGAGGGATTCGGTGCGATTTAAACCGGCTGGCACCAGTCACGGGAATCGAATCCATTTAATTGGATTTTACACGATTTACGTTTCATGACTCCGTGAACCGGTGAAACAAATAGAACGAAAGGAGCACTGCGAAACGCCCGCGTGAACGTCGTTTCATCGTGCGCCGTTTACCATTAATGAATTAATCGACACGGTACCGAATAACCGGGAATTACTCAGCAACGAACTGAGCGACAAATTCTCGAAGGTGTTTGAAAAAACGGGGCGATAAATCTTTCCTTGCGCGAACCTCGAATTCTTGTGGCAACTACCCCCGAATGGACCAATTTGTAATTGTTGTCGGATATTATATCTACAGATGCGAAACAGTGTATACTCTAGAGATTTAAAATGATTTTTCGTAAGTAAATTTTTCCTGTTTTATTTTATTTTTCTTTTTTTTTTACTTCGACATCTTTGACGAAAATTTCACTAATTTTTAATCGCCGGTGTTGGTGGCCAGTATATAATTAAATAACCGAGATCCAGAAGCGTCTAGAAATTCAATCCTCGAATACTTTCAGCTGTTCTTTCAACAACACCGAAGAGCACAGTGATTCAACGTTGACGAGAATATCTCCATCGTAGTTTCAAACTTTCTCTCTTATTAACAACACAGACCGCGAAAGTCTCCCGCGGTGGAAACGAAACTTGGACGAGCGCGTTTCAATCCTCGAAGGAACAAAACAAATCGCAGTGACAAAGCAGCAACCTCTGTCTGTGAACACAAGGGCCCCGGAAATTGCCTCTAATTTCCCGTGAACTCGCAGAACGGTACGGTAGAAAACTATCCGACACGACATCGATGCTCGCGATCGTGGTTCGTTATCCTGTGATTCGACTCCTCGTCTTTTCGTTCGCAATCCCGATGATCTCGTCGTGCAGCTCACGTTCGGCGAATTAACCGATATTCATAATTCAAAGTTTTATCACGCGTGTTGCGCCGGGTGGGGGGAAGGGAGACAACAATTTCAGAACGTGGAGAAGGAAGTAGCGGGGTGGTCATGTGACGGCCACCGCGGAAACTATAGCTTATGGAACGCGGCTCGCAGCCAACCGTATCTCACCTTCCGTGCTTTCATTATCAGTCACCATAGATCACCGCGAGCCAACGTCAATGACGTCGCATCCGTTCATCCCTCATCGCGAGCCGTCGCTCGGCCAATCACGATCCACCCCTCCTCGTGCATCGATATCGATAGCGTCCGCGAGCACCGCGATAAGCACCGTGGATCGATCGTTAAATCTCCGCCACCGTGAGCGAACTTCCAAATTTCGTTTTTCACCGAGTTAACGAATGCGAGAATCTCAAAATTTTACGTTACGCGTCAACCCACTGTTAACACATCCGTCCGCATGACGAAAATTCGTCATTTGTATACTGCAGTAAGTAATTGATTGTTGTTTTATTAAATCCGAATAAATTAAAACGTAATTTTTACCAAACAGAGATAATTCTACGAAAAAAAACTAATTTCAGCTCCAGTTCAGCGTATAAGGGTGCAAACGCACCAAAAAAAAATTAATTTTGAAAACGCATTAGTCGGCACTGCGTATAGAAAAAGTTTATTCAAAGTTTAAGCACTTGGGTGTTAATTACTATTAATTATTGATAAAATTAAAGTTTCGAAAATAATTTACTTTGTCTAATAAAATAATGAATATGTTTTCAGTAATTCATTTCAACTTTTTTATTGAACTTCAGAAAGAAAAAAATCAAAAATAAAGGTGTACATATAAATACAAATTCATTTTATTTCATTTCCCAAAATTTCGCTAAAAAATATATGACCTTTTAAAAGTTGGGTTATTTTTATACAGAGCATATCGTTTCTACAAACAGTGTCGAAAAATGCCGACATTTGGTCAATGGCGGTGCAAATAATGCCGGACGGATATGTGTTAACGAACAGATCAACATAAAGAAATTATGTTGTCTTGTATTTATCGCAATAGTAACGACTCGTCCTCTCTTTTGCGTTGACAAGAAGTTCTAACGTGCAAAACCATTGTGTTTGGAGCGTTTGCTATTGTCACCTAGGTCACCGACTCGCGAGTCTGATTATTTTATGGGTTCAATCCATAGCATAGGCCATTGTAACATTTGTGTAAACTTAACGCAGATAACTTTGATTACATTTCTTATATTTATACTGCAGAATGTCACAAACACGATATTTCTAAACGAAATATTATAAAATTAAAAAATTTTATATTAATTTTAATATTTTCATATTTTATATTAATATTTTTATATTTGATATTTTTATATTAATTTTAATATTATAAGATTAATATAAAACTGACGAAAGAGCAAATTAATAATTCAATAGTTCTTACGAAACGCATGACATCTCCCAAGAGAATTAACAACTTGCACTGTTCTTAACTCTTGATATTTTTTTTTTTTGTACCTTGGTCTCTTACTATCTTGTATCTTTGAAACCTTCGTTCCGATAAACGCAACGGATTAACAAAGCCGTAACTAACAAGATTAATAAACGTGTCGCGCCTTGATATTTTCTCCCCGCGCGTTCCTCCACGCGATTGAAAACAGAAACGAAGGAAACGTGGACGATCTACAGCGTAAACAGTCCAAGAGCCGTGATTCATCGGTTTAATGTTTAATCCAATTATCAAACTGGACCGCGCTGTTTCAAGGATCGCGGGACTGGCTTTAAGACGAATTCAATAACGAGTTTCTCACACCGTTTGTTATCAATCTTATGGAAATCCGTAATCCCTCAAGCTCTATTTACAAGAGAACTTTATTTAACACCTTGCCTCGTAACACTGAGAATCTCGCTCGTCGCGTTTGTCCTTCTGAAAAAAACTCGTGCACAAACACGAGTACTCGAGAAACTTTAACTTCACGTTCAATTCGCGAATTTAAATAAATACACTAAATCGCAATCTCGCATGGATATAAATTACGTGTAATTTTTCAATACTGAACACATTTCTGCAAACATTCGTCTGTTAACGCAAGCAAATCCGCTGGTTTCTTTTATCGAAAGTTTTTATTAAAAATTTTTTTAAATTACGTATAAATAGGAGTTTAAACACTATAAATACAAGTCACAATCTCTCTTATAAATTGCTTGTAATGTTTCAATACTGAACACTGATTTCTTTCATCGATAGGTTCGAAAGTTAAAAAACTAAAAATTGAAAACTTTTCAAATCACGCTGAGATACTACAGATGCAAATTATAGAGAGAAGAGTTTAAATGTTACAAGTACAAATCACAATCAGATATAAATCGCGTGTAATATTTCAATACTGAACGCTTCTGCAAACATCGTTTGTCTGTTAACGCAAGCAAATCCGCTGGTTTCTTTTATCGAAAGTTTTATTAAAAATTTTTTTAAATTACGCATAAATGCTATAGATAGGAATTTAAATACTATAAATACAAGTCACAATCTCTCATATAAATTACTTGTAATGTTTCAATACTGAACACTGATTTCTTTCATCGATAGGTTCGAAAGTTAAAAAACTAAAAATTGAAAACTTTTCAAATCATGCTAAAATACTACAGATGCAAATTATAGAGGGAAGAGTTTAAATGCTACAAGTACAAATCACAATCAGATATAAATTACAGATATAAATCGCGTGTAATATTTCAATACTGAACGCTTCTGCAAACATCGTTTGTCTGTTAACGCAAGCAAATCCGCTGGTCTCTTTTATCGAAAGTTTTTATTAAAAATTTTTGTAAATTACGTATAAATGCTATAGATAGGAGTTTAAATACTATAAATACAAGTCACAATCTCTCTTATAAATTACTTATAATGTTGCAATACTACAAATACAAATCACAATCAGATATAAATCGCGTGTAATATTTCAATACTGAACATTTTTTTCTCCATCGTTTGTTAAGGCAAGCAAATTCACTGATTTCTTTTATCGAAAGGTCGTTGAAAACGTTTTAAATCGCGCTTCCACGGTGATGAAATCTGACAGCTAACAGAAACTGGGAAATGGCAAAGAGATCGCACAATAAATAGCGCCAGAGTAGAGAAACGTTTTTCTACGAGTGTCTTATCTAGCAAAGCCCTCGATCTCCTGCCGGAGGTCGATGCAGTCGACAGCGTGCGAAAGAAAGCAGGCCAGCCACAGGGGTTTAATGAGGAATCCGCTTTGCACATTCTTCCACAGGGTAATTGGCACTTCGCCTCGCGCTAATTGACAGATTCATTCCTCGCCCTTTATCGCGGGTGTGAGAAATGAACTGTGGAGAACGCCGGTTCCAGCTAATGTTCGCCACCATTCACGTATCCTTCATTTCTCGTCTTACAACCGATTCATATAACGTCACGTTGAACGTCACCGGTTCAACTTTCCAACTCCTCTGAATCTATAAATACCCGGCAGAATTAGCAGAATGCGACGATGTATCGCTATCGGATGGCTCTGTCACTAAATTGGTCAACCAAGAAAACGAATAAAAGAAAGGAAATTAATAGGATTTGTTTATACTGCACTGTGACGAACACTGATTTTCGATGAATAATTAGGAAAAGATACGCAAAGAGAAGCGCGAGAAGTAGTTTACTACTTAAAGCAAGCTTCGAGTCTGCAGCCAGGAAAACTCGAGTCTCGGTTCTAATTTCTATGCCTTGAGTCTCAAAGGTTTTCAGCGTTAAGCTGTAAAAGCCAAAGTCTTTCAAGCAAGTCTCTTCGCGAGACTTTGAACTCGAAGACTCGAGTTGTCTAAATTACAGTGACCAGCGAAACTGAACACACGCGTGGAATCTTAACGCGAATAATATTTTATCGAGTGTTTGTACGTAGAATACAGAAAAAGCAAAATATTTACGTAGCGTTTTGCAGGATGTTTCAGCTTTCCCGGGAAAATTCTACGACCTTGTTATTCTTCTCACTATTCTGGCAAATATAAATTGTTGTTCGTAAAGTCAATTTTATACGATCAATATATATATATTTTTTTTCAGAGATATTTTAATACCATGTAGCAAATGGAAAAGTGTTTTTTTCTTTCAAAAAAAGATTGTAAAAATTCACACATTAGTAGAAACACCGATAAACTTTATTTACGACTAAATCCATAGTGGCCTTGAAGATTGAAGTTTCCTTCAAATTTGCTGTACGATTTTTTTTTTCATCGTTTTATTCAACAGTGGTCACGAAATTTTATTAATACGAAATTTCATTATTGATTAAAAGAATAAATCTCGACCACTGAGGTTGAGTGTTGGAGCTTCGAAGACTCGAGCTTTGTACACAATCAGCGAGAACTATACAACCAAAATGAATGTTATAAATATTGCGTAAATTTTCAAAGCGTGAATTCCAAATTTTCTGAACCGACCGTGACGGAGGGCGCGGAACACTTGAAACTTGCCAAACTGAACTGGGATCAGTTCGAACAAAAATTACAGAAATCATTTGCGTTGAGAGTATCCTCGCCAAGCACAAATTCTCTTTGATCACACCGCCTTTGCTGCCGCGTCGCGCAAGATAAATTCGTTTTCCCACTATTCCCCGCTATTCTTTATTCAACAGACACGAAATTTACGACACTTCCGTAAGTGTTTGAGCTTAATTAAACTACAAGCTCGTCCCTCCTTTTTCCTCTTCTTCCTTTCTTTTTTCTTTTTCTCTTTTTCTTCTTTATTTCGGAAACGAAGGACAGACGCGTGTTATCGCTCGTTCGGTAGGTTTAGCACGAGACTGAAACGAAAGATTACGGGCCCCCTTTGAGAGGCACTTGCTTCTCTAAATACATTCGCGAGCGAAAAGAAAAAAAAAATATATATATATAACGAGAAATTAGAATGTTTTCCGAGGCAGTATTTTTGCTTATCAACGAAAACGAGGCAGGACGAAGCGTTAAACGAGAGGGTAAACGAAGTTTATAACGGAACGAGAATTTGCAGAGGATTAAAGCCTTCCCCCCCCCCCTTTCTACGTTGTTCTTGCGAATTACGTTTTCTCTTTTTTCGCTCTTTTTTCTCTCTCCCCGTATTCCCCCCCTTCTCCATTGGTTCTTTCCTCTCCATTGTTTCGATATAAAGAAACGAAGAAGGACGATTAGGTCCTTTGAAACTTGGCAAATAGTAAAAATTAGTTTCCGTTTGATCAAAGTTTCATTATCCATCCTTCGGCGGATCGTTCGTACGACTAACAAACCACGGTTCTACCAGCATCGTTCGAACGACGAACAAAGCCCGGTTAACGAGCAAGCTGTTTTACCATCGCCAAATAACGATCGCTATGCTTCTAATGACTACTATCAATCCACGGCAAATCGTTGTTTAACCTTCGACGTTTAACCCGTCGATCGCTAGAAAGAGCGATTGCACAATGTACAGGGTGGAAAGAAAAGTTTGTCCGTGGCCATCATAGAATGAACACCTCCGATTTCATGGAAACGCATGTAAAGAACCTGCCGCAAAAAATTGACCTTGACCTTTAATGAATTTCAAGATTTCAAAAATTTCTTCTTGCATTGCACTTTGCTCGTCGAAAGTACGATTTTCCAAGAAACCACAGGTCGCAATCTAACAGTTCTCGAAAAAAAGTTTCTTGATCATTTCAACAGTGCGGACGCGCGCGTCCTAACAGCGACTTTATGTCTATGATACGTAATGTTTATATTTCGAATAATGTTACTTGATTATTTAGAGTATCGCACTGAAACTATAACTATGATAAAAAAAAATTAGTGAAACCTAATACGAAAATTACATAATATAGACAGACATCCACGCGTCCAGTAATTAAAGTTAGATCGCTGTTAGAACGCAAACTTTTTTTCAAGAGAACTATTAGATTGCGATTTATGGTTCTTTAGAAAAGTTTCACCTTCGTGATAACGTGATAAGTGGAGTACAATGCAAAAAAAAAAAGAAATTTTTTTATCTTAAGATCAATTTTGCAACTTTACATCTATTTCATGAAATCGAAGGTGAAAGAATTCATTTATGATAGCCACGGGCAAATTTTTCTTCTCACCGTGCGCAATCATATTTGCAACAAATTTGATCTGTTGACATTTCGGAGCATTTCTACTCCGAACATAAGATGTATAAATGGAAATGAAATTTTCATAATTCGCGGCTTTCCCGAGCGTCAAAGGTTGAAATTTTTCCCTGAATCAGTGATAAAATTCGAAAGGCCAGATCCCGATTTCTACGTGATAATTATCGTCGTATCGGTGACTATTGCGAGAGTAACCAATCGACTGCTACGTAAAGTCGGGACCGCGATTAATTTGACGGACTCGCCTTTCGGCTTAACGAACAGGACGCGCGTTGTTTTTCACGCGCGTTCAGACGTGTCGGTCTCATTTTTCCACACCGTCAACCGTTTCCCACTGGCCGATTGCTGGCCAATGTCCAAAAAAGTGACCGCAAATGGAGAATCGATGGAACAACAAGCGCATTCATCGGACTCATTAATTCTGTAACTGCGTTGCACGGCCGCGTATCTTTCTATCGCGGGGGGACGATTTATCACGTACGCAAAACGAAAGTACAAACAAAATCAAGCCGCGGCAGGATGGATATCCCTCCGAAATTTATACGACCCTCCAACATAGAGACGCCTGGCCAAATAAGCTGGAAATTTCGGCAGAAAGTGTCTGATACATTTTCGTCATTCGTATATCAAGGGCAAAATATTTGACCATCGGTACTGCTGATAATGAGAAGCAGCGAAAGATTTTTGTTTGTGAACGTACTTTTAGGTACTTTATATAGACAGAAAATCTGTAACTTTCTTTTTGTAATAAAGACTGCCTCTCTTGACGTAGCTCTTTGTCTGATCAAGCATCACTGGCTACTACTGAAATTCTACTATTCACTCTGATATCTCGACGAAGAGTTAAAACTACCCAATAATTATACCAAAATGTGAAAAATATTTATGGCGAGTTGATTTAATAAAGACTGTCTCTTTTGACGTAGCTCTTTGTCTGATCAAGCATCACTGGCTACTACTGAAATTCTACTATTCACTCCGATATCTCGACGAAGAGTTAAAACTACTCAATAATTATACCAAAATGTCGTGAAAAATATTTATGGCGAGTTGATTTAATAAAGACTGCCTCTCTTGACGTAGCTCTTTGTCTGATCAAGCATCGCTGCTACTACTGAAATTCTACTATTCACTCCGATATCTCGACGAAGAGTTAAAACTACCCAATAATTATACCAAAATGTCGTGAAAAATATTTATGGCGAGTTGATTTAATAAAGACTGTCTCTTTTGACGTAGCTCTTTGTCTGATCAAGCATCACTGGCTACTACTGAAATTCTACTATTCACTCCGATATCTCGACGAAGAGTTAAAACTACTCAATAATTATACCAAAATGTCGTGAAAAATATTTATGGCGAGTTGATTTAATAAAGACTGCCTCTCTTGACGTAGCTCTTTGTCTGATCAAGCATCGCTGCTACTACTGAAATTCTACTATTCACTCCGATATCTCGACGAAGAGTTAAAACTACCCAATAATTATACCAAAATGTCGTGAAAAATATTTATGGCGAGTTGATTTAATAAAGACTGCCTCTTTTGACGTAACTCTTTGTCTGATCAAGCATCACTGGCTACTATTGAAATTCTACTATTCACTCCGATATCTCGACGAAGAGTTAAAACTACCCAACAATTATACCAAAAATGTCGTGAAAAATTTCGCGCGTCGAACGTGTGCAATAAGTAAAATATTTATGGCGAGTTGGTCAGCTACTCGTCAAACTGTCATAAATCTACTGCGAGAGAAGAGTTACAATCGGCGCGGGCTCCATTGTTCGACAACGTTTCATCCCCGTCGCCGGTTTCCTGCGGCGCGAATCTCCGAATTTCCAATTTTCTCCCGTTTCTCGTTCCTTTCCCCCTCCCCTCCCCCCCGTCTCTCGTTTCGATCGCGATTCGTCGATCCCGCGATCGTAGCACGCCGACGCGACGGTACCCACTTTTGCAGAATCTGCAACGACGCGTCGATTGGCGTCTCTCGGCATGTACAGGGTGATTCCATCGAAACGAACGATATTTCTCTCCCCATGAAAATCAATTTAAATCCTCTCTCTCTCTCTCTCTCTCTTTCTAAAGAAACCAAATTTCTCGTTTCGAACTGTCAACATTGAAAAATTGAGTTCTCCCCCGACCCTTTTTCATACTCGTACGCACATTGTCACGTATACATTGGAAATTAAATGACACTTTTTCGAGATCGTACGCCAGCGAACAATTGGACGTTCGCGAGCAATCGTCGAGAGCCAAGCAAGTCACGTGAAAGCCAAGTGCATGCCACGTGTACTTAAACGTGTTTAAAGCTACTATTCAACTATCGTTTTACGACTTGTCGCTTGTCTTTAGTACTCTAAAGTTCAATGAATATACTTCGAAAATTTCCTCAATAGCTCGTAACATGAAAAATACGTTTGCCTCGACAACTCTCGACTCTTTGCGCTGTAACTGTTCCCCAATTTGTTCTCGGCCAATTCTGATTTAATTTTTTCCTACTAATTTGCTTTGCCGACTATAATCACGTCGGAGGTGTGACTTTGGAATCCCGGGAGAAAATTATCACGATCGCCGATTAAACTTTCTCTGAACCTTGAACTCTGAGAAGAAAAAAGTTCCGCAGTTACTCGATACTATCGTTCAATCGCAATCAACGAGTGACTTTCGACAATTTTTCACCGTTCTACCAAGGACAGATACAAATTTTCACCAAGTGGTGGTACAATGTTCTTGTTCTCTGTCGGCGATCAAAATTTATCATCCCGTTTGATCATTTTTCTCGATTTCGACCAGTGTTGAATTCGAATCGTCAGAACGATCCACGCTTTATCGAACGTTTTAGTGTTTTGAAATCGCGGCGCCAGTATCGAAGAGACTCGAGAGTT
Source organism: Tetragonula carbonaria (assembly GCA_032399595.1). NCBI lineage: Eukaryota > Metazoa > Arthropoda > Insecta > Hymenoptera > Apidae > Tetragonula > Tetragonula carbonaria. The sequence continues at coordinate 8,624,643 of JAUCRC010000012.1, read as the reverse complement.
GTACACGTTGATTTATGCGATTGCCACAGTGACGCGGTGATAAATGAGCACGCTGGATGCGCTGAGGACGCGCCGCATCGATTTCTGCGGTGTATGATTCAATCTATTTGAAACTCGATGTTGTTTAGCGTCATTTTATCGTCCTTGAAAAACATTTGATCGTCGTTCAATGAAAACGTGGTTTCGGAGCAGTTCGACGTGCGAGTTGCCTGATTTCCGATGAGAAATTCTTTGGTCGTGAAAGCTGATACTGACAATACTCGATCGCAGAACTTGATATCTATACAATATCCTTCAGTCATTAATAGTGTCGAGTTCATTAGGAACTTTACAGTTCATTAAGGAGCTCATCGTTATCGTCTCTAGAGTCAGGGATTGCCAGAATTTGAAACACGTTGATTTATCGTACTTTGTTAACAATTGTTATCAATATATTTACATCTGTTCATTCATCGATAAGTTACGTAACCAACAGATATAGAATCTTCCCTTCGATTTTTCTGTGAAACATCCTTTTCTTTTCCTTCTTTTCTTTTTTTTTTTTTTGCGCTTTCTTCGCAAGTGATTCAATCTACATAAGTGACGTAACTCAGTCAACTGAAGTCCTGTCGCCTTTCAATTCTACGCGACTTCCACGTGAAACGTTACTTAAAATACATTTCCTAAAATACGTTCTTTGGAACGTTACGCAACGCGCTAAAATCTGCAGAATATATTTTTTGTAAAAAAAATTTCCATAAACAAGGTGGTTCGATGGCGCGTTTAGACGATCGAATTGTTACTGTTAACGAAGCATTCAACGCATGAATCCGAGGGTAGTCGAGGCAATCGATGCCACGCGACATCGACCGATCGAGAGACGAAAAGCATCGTGTACAATGAATAATTAATTTATGCAAAACGGAACACACTTAAATTGTGTGCTCGTCCGACATTTTCGTCGCGCGCGTACACAACCCGTGCGTCTTCTACCTACTGGGTGAAATATATCCATTACACGCATCTACACGGGGATGAACGACGTCTCTCATTTGAATTCACCGACGAAGACGCACGCAGAGAGTTACCAGTCCACACATAGGAGCCACGGCGCTGTGCGTGTTACCAGCGAGCGATTTCATCGTGTTCCAAGCGTAACACGGACGAGCGCGCCTCCCCTCCCTTCAATATATTCATATTCGAAGTTACATGTCCCAGCGGTGCTTCAATCTCCGTGGAAGATTGAACCGAGATGCTGGTCGTGTTTCGGCAACCAAGGCCTTGTAACGAAGTCGCATGAAATTCGTTCGTAATAACACGCGCGTTTCTCATCCCCGGGCTGTGCCGGAGCGGAGCGGTTTTGAATTTCTTTCTCGCGGGAGAGGGAAAAAGGTCCTCCATCAATGGGACAACCTTTTTCTCTCGTTCAACGTCGCGCCGTGATTGATTCTTCTAGCGTATGTATATATATATATATATATATATATTTGCACATACTGTAAATTTAGTATTTAACCCTTTGCACGGTTCCGAACAGTATTCAATATAACCTCTATCAGCAACTCCGATTCATTTTTACTATCGGCTACCAGCTACTCCAGACGATTTACAAAGGCGCGAGCACGCGTCTGTGTAATATTGAAAAATGATAAATAATTATAACACGATTATTTATACAAACTAACTATTTAAATTCAATATATAAAATATTTAAATTATAAAAACAATGTTTCTTTTTGATGTCGCCGCAACAGCGCGCCTCAAAATATTTTTGTTCCTCCCGATCCACCTCCTGGAATTTCTTTCTTCGTCATTTTCACCCCCTGTATTTATTTATCTGACTTATACTCATCTCGCTTGTCTCATGTCTCCCCCCCCCCGACCTGTGCGTTTGAAGCTTCATTTTTAATCAAATTTGTTTCGCTCAAAGTTGCATTGATACGTGTATAATTGATATAATTTTCAAGTTCAACGTTCCCGAAAATGAAGCATGGAGAAAAATTTCGCTCGACACACTTTCGAACGTAGACTAACCTCCTATTCTACGTAAATTCTCAAAGTATACTTGACAAATCTTCAAACTCGATTTCCTCGAAAACGAAGCATATTTCATATGAAAACGTAGAGCAACTGTTTTCTAATGTTGCTCTTCTTGTTTCTTCACCTGTGTTTCTACGAAACGGATTTTCCCGCATATTTGAACAAATTAAATTAAATTGAACTATTCATGGTGCAGCTTCTTCACCGACTAAATACCGATCTCCTCTCAAGTTTCTCCCTTCAGACTTAATTATTGAACTTCGGCATTTAAAATTTATCTGAATTCAACATCGAGGTCGCAATCATTTTTTTCTATATGATCTATAAAAAAAAAAAATATAACGCTGTTATCCCTAAGGTAATTTATTCTACTGATTTTAAATTAAAGATCAAAAAATTTTCTTTAATTAAAGTTTCCTCCCAGCTGAGTATTAATTTAAATTTTATAGTAAATACAAAAATAAATTAATATAAAATTCTATAGGGTCTTATCGTCCCATAAAGAAATTTTAACATATTAATTAAAATTTTAAATTCATAATATATATACAAGACATAATGTATATATTACATTAATCCTTTCATTCTAGATTTCATTTAAAAATCAATTGATTATGCTACCCTTGTACAGTCAGTTATACTGCAGCCATTTAAATTTCATTGGACAGATCGACTTACAGTTATTTTCAATAAGACATGTTTTTGATCAACAGTTGCGTCGATAAAAACTCGCTCATCGCGTATTTCAATGTGAACGACATTTGTCCAACGTCGGAACGTTTGATTATCTTAAAACGTTTGACGAATAGCGGGAAAAGCAAGAAAAGAGGGGAGTGAATGGTGTTTTTCAGGTCCATCTGGTGCAACGTTTTTGCGCGAGCCCTCTCGCAAATAATCGTGAAACGGAAATAGAACGGATTACTAGCCCGGTAAAAAAAAAAAAAAAAAAAAAAGAGGAAAATCTCATCTCCGCGTCCTTTTATTTCCGAACGTTAATACCTTGCCTCGGTTGTTTTATTGCATCGTCCCACCACACCTCCCGCGAATGTTGTATTTTGTCCAGGATTGACTTCCCAGTATCCGTATGTAAATTATTAAAGCCCAGGCTCTATCTCTTTAACCGTGTGCACTTAGATAGGGATAGGCGTCTAGCTATATGTTTCTGTTAACATGTTTGCAGCGCGGTTAATAGCCTGAACGTGTTTTGAAACCCTAATTACGAACGATGGAGGAACGTTTGATGCAGCATCGTAATTACAGAGAATGTTTAAGATAATCCTTTGACGACTGGTAGTAACGAAATGAAGCGGAGGGGGTAAAGGACTAGGACCAGCACTTTGGACAAGGCACTTTAAAGAAACGAAAAACCATTGTCACAAAGCTTCCTGCCTCCGTTAGACAGCATTGCGCGTTTCTTTTCTTTGCATGCTCGTGTTTCTAAATTGTTTGAAGATACGAAAAGAACGATGTAGAAACAGCGAACGGTAATGCAAAGGAATATAAAAGGAAAATAAAATTATAGGTTATGCGTAAAAAGGAAAATAATAACCTTATAGGTTATACTATTATAACATCCTAATAAGATGATGATTAGGTGATAAAACAACACAAATTTAACCAAAGTGGCTTAAACTAAATATAAAGTTGATTAATTCAGAAATTAAAGGAAACTGAATCAGTCCGAATAAAGAACACTGAAAAGGAGATATTAAGTACTCGATACTCTCTATACTTTCCAAACTTTCTACTCTCAGAACCTTCGTTTTCGCACATTCACTCGCACGCGTCCATACTCTCATATTTTACGTCTTATAGCTTAAGAATAGGAAAGCTAAAACAAGCAGTCCCAAGCTTGTCCTTCGCTGTGACAATCGTCTCGCTTTTGGATCGCACGGGAAGAAATTCCTGAGCAAATGAGACTTCCGCGTGCCACAATACTTGCAGCACGAAATTGACAACGGTACATTTAATCACCGAGTGTACAGAAACGAACGAACCTCGCAAGATTTGCAAGCTTGCGGAATGAAATATCAATTCAATTGTCGATAATTATTTACTCGTGTACGACATTGCATAAATAACTAAAGAAAGAAAAAAAAACGCAAGAATGTAATTAACTTAAACTGTTGAATCTGAATTCTAAGGGAACAGAGAGCTTTGCTATCAATAAATCACGAGAAACAACTGAAACGTCGCAATCAGACGATTTTAATTCACGTTTTACTCGATAATGAATATTGACTTTGATCATTCTTTATCTAACCCTAATATCTAACCCTTCTCCGTAGCGTAGAATACCTCGTTCGAGGATAAGTCGAAGACAAAACTAACAGAAAAAAAATGAGCGGCTTTAACGCCCTTAAAGCCTGTCACATAGAATATGTCTGATTTCATTTCTGTAAGGAAATAAAACCTTGACGTCCTTTTTTTCTTCTTCGTACAGCTTTTATTTTCCTCACAATCCCGCTTGCCCATCATCTGTGTCTCGACAACCTTAACACTAGAACTACCGACAGTTAAGACGAAGTTATTTCTACCAAAATTATTTTGATTTCTAATAAATAAAAGTAAAATAAAATTCATTATATTATTTCTTTAGTTATCACTGTAAAAGTCAATGCATCATTGTATTGGGGAAAAAATTGTAACATGAAATAGAAATTTTAAAATAAAATTGTAAAACCAGTCATTTTTGACTGGTGTGGTAGTTCTAGTGTTAACATCTCACTCTTTTACAGCATCTGTAACCGATGACACATCGCTCGTAAACTTATCTCTCTTCTTAATCACGTGACACTCCCCTCTCCTCCAAGTTCTTGCTCGAGAGCGTGAATTTGCACATTTTCGTTGCACATTTCGTTACATTTTTTGACCGAACAACCCCGGTAAAACATAGTCTATGTTAAAATCGTGAATTCGTGTGTTCCAGGGTGTCGCAACAGTGCCGAGAGATCTCCGCCGGCAGTCAGACGTGAATTTCGTGTCGCGGGGCATCGCGAGACAAGACGATGTAGGCGCGTCGTCGATGAAATGGACGAGATCACGGATTAATCAACCGGCAACGAGTATCGATTCTCAGGATCAACGATGGATCATCGATCTACCTGGCCGGTGAAACGAAAAAGAAAAAAAAAAAGAAGAAAAAAAAAGAAAAAAAACGGACAGAGGAAAGATCGTTTTTACCTTTAACAAATAGATTTTCCCTTTCTCGATCGATCGATTTTGATCAGTAGCTCATCCTCGAAGAACTCGTCCGGTAATGATCATGTCCGCGAGTTAACGTGTAAAAGCGAAAGAGAAAGAGAAATAGAGAGATCGTTTCATTCCGCTGTTACGGAGACACATCGCCGTTTGTTACAAAGTGGGCCATTATTGTACAGTTCTAACTTGGACTCGACGCTCGAGACAGTGCGCGAGAAGTCTTCAAGATTATCTCTAGTGTTCGTCGTTGCGATGACGTGGAACATCGGACGCTCTTGACTAATGAACGACGAGAGATCCCCGAAAACCAATGGAGAGGAGCTAGTGTTGTTTGGAATGTTCCGTCGATGGAGGAATTAGCGGAGATTTATCGCTCGTTACCAGAGAATAAGCTTGTTGGATCGAGAACGTTGATTGAAGAACGAGTACATGTTACACGGCACGCTCAGCTCTTTAGAGTTCCGATTATATTCCCTCCTCCGTATCGATCCTCACATCGTACTTTATGAGTACTGTTACTTTGTCATTTGCCAAAATCATAGTTGAAAATTATCTGTTGAAGACAAGTTTCCAAGACGATACGTTAGGATTATCATTCGTACACGTGTTGTACTCACTGCTTTCTAAAGTTTTCTACCAAACTTCCCCTTCCGAAGCATCATTTTTTCGTTCGCCGAAGCAAGAGTGGAAATTCGAACAGAAAAATTCCGGAGAGCAGTCGAGGGAAGAAACTCCCGACAGCCAGTGTGCGCGAGTGTAATCGAAAACTACGACCTCTCGTCACTCACGTGCGCGTGTACCAGAGCGTCAGCCTCGGTTTAACCTACATCTAGCGAAAGCGCGTCGCCGACTTTTCCACCGTCGAATAGTTGGGATAGTTGGACGAACGTCGGTCGTGATATAATTAATTAGAGAGTTCTCGCCTGGAAATTCTTTCCAACTATTCGTTCTCCCGTTCGCGTGGAAAATAATCGTTTGCCAACGCGAACGTTGTACTGCGAGCGAAATTCACTTCGAATCTTGACAAATCTGAGTCGAGTTTTCGTTACGAACGAAGTGAACGTCTTGCGAACAAAATAATAATCTCATACTTTGTTTTTTTTTCTTTTTCTTCTTTCTATTCCTCCTCACTTTTCATTTTATTTCTATCTCAGTGAGAGACCGCCCAATCCTCTCCTCTCGATTTCGCCACGTCGTTCTGACGTATTTTCGCTTGTAAACACAGCCTGATGAATTATTTGCGCGCAGCCATTTGCCAGTAGCACGCCAATGCGCCACGAGGGTGAAAAAAGAGAGAACTCACGGTGCGCCTCGGGCCTCGAAAAGGGTAGCAGACGATCGCTGCGAACAAGACCAAGGATAGTTGTGTACAATAAACTTCTCGGGCAACGGGCAACCCGCCCGAAAAGATTCATCCGCTTCGTTTGAAAACGTTGCCGATGCCTGGAGCGCAGATACCTCTGATCGTGAAATAATATTCACCAATCTCTAGACAATTTTTTTCCCCTTTTTTTTAGGTACAATTTGCAAATTCTTGGGCAAATATTTACCAGAGGCAAATTAATATATGGAACAGGAGTGTGCGGATATCCGATATTGATATAGAGGAGAAGGGTCGAATTCAATTGGGTTGGGATAAATAGTGTTAAAAACAAAAATACGCTCGTTGTTTCGGCACTCGGAATTTTCGGAACCCAATATTAGACTCGGTATATACGATCATTCCGATTTATCGTAAATACACTCAACCCTCCATTTACGAGGAAGCTTTTTTTTACGCGATAAATTATAACACTATTTTCGCGAGTGTACTGTGTTTTATATGCGATGTCAATTTACGCGAAAGAAAATACATCTTTCTAGAATTTTTAAAAGTAAGAATAAAAGTAACGTAAGGTAAGGAAACTCATAGCGTTTCTATTCTGCGAGCCGATTATGATTACTCCGATCATTATGACGATGTTCAAGCACGTGAAATTTTATGAAAACTTAGTAAAAAAAAAATAAGTTTGAGAACGTCAACGATAAAATAAAGTCGAAGTTGCAAATGTTTCAAGCGAGGATAACGAGTTTGTGCCAATTAAAAAAAAAAGATTGATTGTTCTGAATTAGCGATACATTGCGATAGTAGCGATAGTAACATTGAATAAAATTTACTTTTGTTTTCTGAAATATCATTTCTTTTTCAATCAATTTTTTTTTCAGTCAAACAATATTTTGTTTTCTTTTGAACCGATTTTCATTCGCGTAAAATGAATCCGTGTAAATGATGGGCTTGTATTTATCTTTGCATTATATTGTATAGTTTACTTTCTTTTCATACGTACTTTTATATCATATCCTTCCATTACGTGCTCTTACACATGAAAATGTTTTCGAAACTAAAATTCGAAAAAGAAAGAAAATCACGTTCCAAATCCAATGTCGGGTCACGAATGAATTTCGGGTCCTGAATTTTCGAAGCTAAAAATTTACAACAAATCGGGAAAGAATCATGCTCCGAATCCAATATCCGGTCTCGAATGAATTTCGGGTCCCGAATTTTCGAAAACGAAAAATTTACGAGAAATCGGAAAAAAATCATATTCCGAATCCAATATCAAGTCTCTGTTACAAATATACCCGAACCTATTCACGTGTTGAACACACATCTTTCAATCTTTCAATATTCCCGCACAATCCCTACGACACGCACACATATATTCCTAAATCTCTCTTCTTTGTCTCTGTAAAAAACTTGACACGTTTGGCAAATCTGTAATTTCACTGGGATTAATTAACAAACGGAGAGAAGAACGAAGAACTCGCTGCTGATCTCGATAGAATTAAACGGATCGGATAGAACGACAACTCCATTTCATTTTTTGTCGATCGCTACGAAGAAGTTGAATTATACAACATTTATACCGCCGTCATTCGTGACGTCACCGTGATGCGAAACGCGAGAGAAAGAAGGAAAACCGATTCGATACAATACGATTCGATTCGATTCGCCGCGCAAATGTATTTTCGCGCGATGATCAAATGAGTCTCTTCCATGTTCAGACGGTGTGAACGTGTTCGACATCGAGGTCGATATAATTTCGATACTTGACACCAGGCAATTTTCTACGAAGAAGTGGCTCCTCCACTTAACCGGTCCAAGAACACCGGCAATTGCCGCGATATTCCTCCCCCCCCCTTCCCCAGTATAATTTAATCGATGGAAATAAAATATAGGGGAATTTGGGAAATTTCCACTTTTTTTTTTTTTTTTTTATTTCCAGTATCGACATTCGTGAAAGGCGTCGTGGAATATTAAAGTAGATCGTACTAGCTATCATATTCCATTTGCATAAAAAAGAGAGAGAGAGAGAGAGAAAAGGAAGATAATAGATAATCTCATAGCCTCGCTCTGTTCGATATTTCAATACCTTCTACGTCAAACATTTAAATTTCATAATGAGAAATTAATTAGATAAACGCTAATTCTTTTCTCCTCGATTTCCATTCTCCCAACACTCAGATTGATTAATTTCACGATTTTTACTTGAGCAGTTTCGCAAACGACGAGAACCAGTTCCGTTCTTTCATCAACGAGTTTATGCTAGCTTCTCTCGAAAGCGAAACTAAACGAAAATTCGTAGACGGATCGTTTCTCGATCAACGGTCGTTATTAATTAAACGATACATTTGTCGTGCGATTGCTGACCATGTTCTTCCTCGCACTCTAAACAAGGAACAAGTATGACGAGCGTAGTGGAACGTGACCAAGATGCGCGATCTGCCGGTTACTGACGAAAAATGTGATGTGCGAAAAACGTATCAAGAAAAGAAAAAAAAAAAGAAGAAAAAGAAAGAAAAAACAAAGGAAACTTGGCCGATGTTACCACAGAGGATTTTATCTATACATATTGTAAACGTGCACGATCTATACATATTATAAATAGGCCCGATCGATCGCGATAAGATTATATTTTTATATGTACATATGGCCTTCCTTCTTGTTATCTTATTAAATATATCGACGAGAGGCGGTAGATAGTGACGAGCCAGCACTGCGATCCGAGCACTGCGTGTTGTCTTCTGCTCGACAAATAATAACGGAAAGGGTAGAAAATGATCGGTTTCTAGCGTCGAGTAACGAAGCATCGGCGAAACGAACGAAATTACACATTATTCTCTCATTTCTCTTGACAGATGCTTCGTAAAAAAAGAAAAATGCTACCGGAGGCAGGTAGGGAGCACACAGTCTTTACAAGGTTAATCGTCGAAAAACACGCCGTTGGACACGCGATCGGCATTGTACACGCACGATTTCACGTGATACACCCTGTCACCGCGAGGAAAGTAGGCTTTCACATTGTCAATCCGAATGCGTCTTGGCTTCGATCGAGCCGAGGCCCAAGCTCGTTGTATATTTCCGGCTCCGACCATCGCACGGAGTTTTATGAAATTCTCCGGCCGAGTTCGATGAAAAATTTTTATTAGAAATACCCCCATTTCCTAGCGGCGGAACGTTCGATCGAGCGTTTTATCACGGTGCAACGGCGTTGCATGTGTACATGTGTCTTTCCGTGTCTTTCCGTCGAGGCATGCTTTTGACGAAATTCAATCTCGTTACAAGATCCTCGCGCTGGCGATCCATCACGAGAAACAAAACGACAGAAACGAACGGAAAAAAAAAGAACAAAAGAAAAAAGGAAAAGAACAACGACAGAGAGAGAGAAAGAAAGAGGAAATACACGTTTGGGATAACGAGATTTCCGGCGGTGCTGTAGATTTCCTCTCGAACAACGCGCGATTAAATCTTGCTCGATTTTGGAGGTGACGTTTATTCGGGGGCTCGCCCGGCGTAAATTCGCATGGCGTTCTTCACACGTGCACAAGTACACGCGCGCACGCACACGCGCGCGAGCATCATCCATCTCGCGCGTATTCGAATAAAAAAACGCTCGAGAGACCGGAGGGAGAACGGAACAATTTCACGCGCAACGATGCAAACGGCAAGCAAGCATATTCGACGATGTATAGCTCTTAGATAGCTCGTAGATGTAACTCCATTTTGATAAACTGTGCGCACTTTTTTCGCACAGATACGAGAATTTGACGCACGTGCGCCTCGTGTTTCCCAGTAAATTGCAGAAATTCCCGTCTAATTGCTACTCTGCTTCTGTATAAATGTTACTGATATTAACAAATATACACACACATACACATGTATATGTACATATATGTGTGGGTGTGGGTGTGTACACACCGTGAGCGTTGGTCGGAACGATCGAATCGATCATTGTATGTACAACGACTCGACGGATGTTCGTTACGTAAACGCGAGAGGGAATTGCTTGATTGTGCGTAAAAAGTTGTGCGACCCGTTATTCCGCAGGACATGCACGCGTTAAATAGGCCGGCATTAAGGGAACAGACAGCGGGCGGTCCGGCCGAGTTTCGGGGGCTTGTCACGCTCGTAATGAGATTATGTTTGCAATGCGGCAACACGACGCGACAGGAAATGTTACGCGCTGCCCGACATCGCCGAGAGAGAACTGGAGGAGAACTGTGTCACGGAGCTGTGTCACGGAATTTCGTTTCACGCCGGACGATGAGTATTGTAATAATCCGGGATTCATAATGCGACCCCACGGGCGCTAGGGAAGAGAAGGGAGAAGAAGGGAATTGTGTTTCAACGGTTTCGCAGACAGCCTGCGGTCGCTGGCTGACTGGATCCGTATTTCGCGTATTACAGGCGCGGAACTTGAACTTTGCGGTTTACACGTTGCACGATCTTTGTTATCTACCGCGGCAGGCTGAGAGACGGCAAAATCTGACTCTCGTTGACGATTGACAGGCCATTAATCCTTTCGCTAATTTTGGCAGACTTTCGATAGACGTAGCGTACGATGGAAGTTCAATCGCGAGAGCTACACTGATCGTGAGAACGACGAAATCTTTTCGTCGGCGTGCATTTCTCAGAAAGTATATATTGACAACAATCGAAACAAACTGAATTGCACTACGTTAAGCCAATATTATTCATTTATTCGTATGTACTGAACTTGTGTTTCTGAGAAAGTATATTGAAATCATCACAACAAACTGAATTGCACTACGTAAAGCCAATATTATTCATTCGTTCGTATGTACTGAACTTGTGTTTCCAAGAAAGTATATTGAAATAATCAGAACAAACTGAATTGCACTACATTAAGCCAATATTATTGATTTATTCGTATTCTGTATGTTGAATTGTATATTTCGCAGAAATGTATGTTGAAATAATCGAAACAAACTGAACTGTTACTACCAATTAAACCAATATTATTTATCAATTCACTTATTCTGTATTGAATTGTTCAGTGCACACATTGAAAATTTAACAACAACTTTAAGCTTCATTTCATGATATGTCTAATAATCTAGTAAAGTGTGGCACAATTTGAAACATGGGTCAATATATAATCCCACGTCACGTTTCTTACATTCGTAATGCGTCTCTGTTGTTTTCTACACACTACATATATGCACCTTGCATTTTTCCCAATTGTCGTTTACGTACGCAGACAGAAAATGCGTCAAACGAGAAGGAGATCATCGTCAGTATTTTTGCCTTTCGATTTACATACGTATATACGTACATTATATATATTATATATTCTATTTAAGCTGTGTTTTTGCAAATATAAAATTTCATTAAATTAAACATAAACGAGCGGGGATCTCGTTTCAGCGGATCGAAGCGAGTCAGTAGCCAAAGGGTTCATGGAGATCACCGTAATCACAATGCTCACCTTCTAAATTTTTCCGTAGTTCGAAGAATCGAACTACGAACGATTAAAAGAGAACGGTTTCACGGTTTCGGTCCGAGGGAAATTTTTCTCCGATGGGACAACAGCAAATCTCGACGCAAACAGAGTAAAATTCGCGACGCAGCGATATTCCCAGTCAGGAGGTGAGAAAACACAAAACACGCGCGTCAGGATTTCGCGAAATTGCACTGTCAACGTCGTGTCAACGATTGCAGCCTCTCTGGCTGCAACACCTACAATTCGCAGGCTTCCTCGCGTTGCGTAGCCCGGTCTACAAAAGCTGTCAACTTCTCGCCATTTATTGTCTTTTCGCCAAAACGAGTCACGTGTATCACTTGAATCCCCCACCCTCACATACAATTTAGAATTTCATCCGTTCTCGCGATCTCGTCATTCTCGGCCGAGAAAACGAAACATTCAGTTCGAGATTCCATTGTTCCGCGAATCGAAGAAGAAACCGCTGAAAACGGTGGTTGTTGACGACTGTGTGTGTGTGTGTGTGTGTGTGTGTGTGTGTACGACGAGTCAGAGATCGGTTCTTCACCATAGTGAAGAGAGATCGCGAGTAGCTAGGACCGCGAATGCGCGAACAAACTCGGTATTCGCAATAATACCGGCGGATCTGGCCAAGGTGGTCCAACAGCACCCTTTTGGTCAGATGCAATTGCACATTCTTCCCACGGCAGCGTTGGTGATCTTCTGCTGGCTGCATTCCTCGAATGCGCTCCCCTTACGGCGAGAATTTGGTCGCTATCGGGCCGCCAATGTTCTCGGCCCGCCCCCCGCGAGTCACCCGTTTCACCCAACGTTAAAGTTAATTGGAAATGTTTTTTGTAACATGGAACTCTTATAACTGTGAGCCGAGCATCCCTTGACAAACATCTCTGTTTACTACGAAAAGGCTGAAGAACGTGAAATAATTTAACGCTACATTCAGTCGGACTTAAAGAATGAATTCAACTTCAGCGATGTGAAATTGACCCTTTGCTTGCGGCGCACGAAACTATCAATACACACACACACGTACACACACACACACGTGTGTGTATACGGCGTGATATTCGAATGTCAGTCGCTGCGACTATTAGCTATCTTTACTAATTGTATATTTACATATTTACTCGTTTCCTTTTCTCCTGACCAAACTATAGCTTCACTGTATTATCTAGACGAAACAATGAATGAAATTGCAAAACTGATCACAAATTGAGATAAATACTCGCAACTTACATGTGCAACGTAGCAAAAGGAGTCAGAAATTGAGACCGAGCAATATTAATAAAAACGTGCGAACGTTGAAACAGTTATTCAGTTTGCAGTTGCTACATTACATGGAACGATGAATTTCCATGTTAGATCAGTTCAAACAGTAAAACAGTGAATGCGTCATGCTAAGAAAAATTTAGAAAACGTACATACACCTTTCGCAGTCAGAGGGTTAACGTACAGTGAAGAGCACAACTGTATCAATACCTAAATTTTTCGTGTAAATAATTTCCAATTGTCATTCACGATAAAGGAGCAAAAAAATAAATGTCGCAAGTGCATTTTGCAACGTTTTCTTATTTATCTGTAACTAAAAAACATACGTTGTCGCAGTTTTGCAAACAGTAACAGTATATTATATAGGAAGTCGAGTTCTAGCTAATGTTTACACTACTAATAATAACAATGTAATTATAATATTCACTTTATTGAAAATAACAATAAAAAATTATTTACAAAGAAACACTTACATATTGATACAGTTATGCTCTTCACCCTTATATGTATCTCTATTTTTCACGTACATATATTGGATCGATTTACGATCTGACGATTTGAAAAAAAAAAGGGTCTTCGCAATCCCAGCGTTGGATTCATTTTTCAACTTTGAAACGAAATCTACTTTCGACTATCTGTCTTTCGAGCAAGCAAAGAAGGAAACGCGTTTCGTTTCCGCGCCATTCAAGGCGTGTGTATCGCATGATCACGTTGCTGCTTCAACTCGTAACGCCGGAAACAACCGCCACGTAGACGTAACGATCGCCAGCAACGAGAATGAAAATGATCGTTTGCCAAATTAAACCGATGTAGCAAGCACGAGATGCTGCAGCCGTTGTTCCTAATTTATCCGAATATATTTGCCGCAACAGTGATGCGTTCAGATGCTTAATTAACAAGCCCGATGTTATGTTGTTCGCATCGTTGTTCGTGTAGCAGAGGCGCGCGTATCTCTCGTTCTGCAGAAAAGCGACTGCAGAAGTCGTGCCGTAAATAATAAATTTTTACGCGATGCGCGCTGCGTTCGTAACTAAAAACTATCGACAAATCGCGTGCAAACGTGCTGTAATCACGCAACACTATGACGACACTAAATCGCTAAATTTTCCAAAATCGTCTGAAAATCCTCGGGAGAACTTTTCGCAACTTTTATCCACGTACGCGGATATTTGAAAAAAAAAAAATTAAATTTCAAGAATCGACGTAAGAATCGTCACAGTGTTGACTGTTGATCGCGACTTACAATTTATTCGCCGTCAGGTCTTTATCGTCGTTTATCGTTCATCAACTTCCGAAGGTCTGTAGGCTCTGTGCTAGTCGACGCGAGAAAAGAAAAAAAAAAGAAAAAACACGAATTCAGAGCCCATCTGTTGCTCAATAACCGAATCAAAGATGGACCATTATTCCCCACGCACGAGGAATCAAAAAAAAAAAAAAAGAAACAGAATCGAGCTCCCGCCTGCCGATACATACTCCGAAACGAAACGACGAACGAAAGAGCGTGTTGAAGCGAGCGAAAGAGAGAAAAAGAGAGAGAGAGAGAGATTACTATTATGAACTAGCGAGATAAGTTGTATAGCTGTTTATATATAAAACCGTACTACGATACGCGATAAGTTACGTAAAATTACCTTAAAAAGTCCTTAAAAAAAAAAAAAAAAATGTCACTTATCGACTCATCACCACTGTAAAAGAAACGTTTAAACTCGACTCGAGAACGCGAATGTAAAATTCGACGCGTCCAGATCGCGGAGCGTGCGACGAGGCGAGTGGAAAAGTGAAAGCGGAAGCGCCGCACTGACGAGCAGCGGAAAGCAAAAAGAGGCGAGAAAATGAGAAGAGAAGAATGCGGAAATGAATTACGAGAGGACGGCTGGACGCGTCCGCTCGCGAAGCTGTATATGTAAAGCAATTGTGAATTATTAAATAAACGAATTGAAAGCACCGTTCTGGCCGCCATTTCCTCGGGGGACACGGACGTCGTTTCAGTGGATCGGGGTAAAAATAATTTTCCCGCGGACTTGATATCATTACCGTCGGGGACAATTACAGGCTTTGGAGAGAGAGAGAGAGAGAGAGAGAGAGAAAGGGGATGGAAGAGCGTAGAAAGTAGAAAGAGGGGGGGAAGACGCCTCTGACCGAAAATTGTTTCGTCCGCCCGACCACGAAATGACGAGTCATTTCGTTGGCTTCTAACTGGCGAAAGAAGCACTTCGTTCTCGTTTCTCTCAATTTTTACCCCGATCTTCCGCGTCGACGTTTAACTCGACCGCCATCATCCATTCGGTGCGACCCCGAATTCCTGTTTCCGTTGCCGGTGGTTGGCTCGCTCTCGCGTGCTTTTGAAAGTATTAAATACCGCAACATAGAACCCGGTAAGTATGTAATTTAAATTGAAAGATATTTTTTTTTCAATTACATATATATATTTCTTTTTTCAATTATATATATGTGTGTATATATATATATATATAAAATTATATAATTGAAAAAAGATACATATATAAGATATATATATATATATATATATATATATATATATAATAAGATATATATGGCGAGCTGAGAAATGAAATCATGACAGAGGATTGTAGTTGTAGTGAAAGAAAGAAGGAAATTCAAAAAAACCAGAGACTGATTGTGCGATGAAAAAACGTTTGAAAGCTTCGTTTTCTTCGTTTCTCTTTATATGTATATATATATATATATATATATATATATATATAAAATATCTGTTAAGTAAAGTCTCTGTTTTTTGAGAGAAGAGCCCTTGTGGAGCCAGACTGCCCCGAATGAAAGGACCGTACGCAAAAATGGTCGAAACTTGGTTGGATTTTGGAGGACGAGAGCAGACAATTGCGTGTTGCTTTGGAACGCGTTTATTTAAGTGTATTTGATTAATACAGCTAGCAGACGATCGCGACAGCGCATTCTACGACGGCACGTAGAAACTTCGCGCAGATTCAACATGGAACTCCGTGCACATTCAACAACTGTGCAAACTGCGTGCCCGAGTGGACGAGGAATGATAAATATACCACGGCGTAGTATTAGTTAATGAATCAAATAGAAGGAGAGATTCCAACGGTGAGTATTGTTCGACGAAATCTTCTTCAACCATTCTATCCTCCTCTCTGTCTCTCTCTCTGTTTCATTCAACTGTCTGTTTTACGTCGTCGTAAAACTCTATTAATTACGATTCGATAAAATTTACCATATAATCTCGCGTAACGCGCCAATAATCCTGATGCAAAATCTCGTTTAGTGCGTCGTACGCGAAACTCTTTATTACCCGGATAACAATTAACATAACGATCCATTGCGACGAAATATACGAGCGTCATAAAATAGCGCAATAAAACGAGATGTGCCAGCAAAATTCGACACGATTCGAAAGAACAACTATTTCTTCGTTTCAGTTTTAATTAGTTTCAATTTTTAGTTGAAATTTTACAGCGTTACACTTGACGAGTTTGCGTCGTGGCTCGGAATTCTTGCATCGAGTGACGCGAAATACACGTGGACATTATTTATCGGATTGTCGAGACAGATATCGAGAAGATTTCGCTCTGACAGGGGTGGATGAAAATAGGACGAGTCATCACTATTCAGGATCTGGATAATCGTTCCCGGGATAATCCGATTGTAATGTGCTTCTGCAATTCACAGGCGATATAAAAGAGAATGATGAATGGCCGGAGATGGTAGCCAGCCCAATGGAAAACACGCTATTTAACATCGAATTAATCGCTTAACGCGGACACGCGTATTAACGACTCGACGAGATTAATTGCACGCGCCTGATACTTTTCGAACCAGAACTTTCAATTTCCCGCACGATTAAACCTTTATTCGATCCTCGGTGAGCATCAAGCTATCGGTTAACATTTTATTTTATTTCCTTTTTTTTACCTCCTCCCCTGTTAATATTTTATAAATACGATTTTACGGCGAAAAATTGCGCTGCCGTGCGTCGCGTACAATATCGAGGAAATTTAGTTGAACAAAAACCAATTACTTTTTCAGGCAATTACTATTCCTTCAATTACTACTTCTCTCTAAAAAAAAAGAAAAAAAGAAAAAAAATAACGATCTCGTTTAATACTTTGTATCGTATAATATATTTAATATATTTAGAGATATTCGATATTATTTAATTTTACTTAATATTTATTTCTTTGTTTATATTATTTACTCAATGTTTAATAAAGTACTGCATATACTCTGTACTTGAAACTATTAGAAATCTTATTTTTCTTTTTAGTTAAAACGTGTCAAAAGTAATCCAATGACACAAAGATTTCCGTTTAGTGAATAGTTTAGAATTTTCGCGTAGTGGAATATAAAATTCACATTATATTTAATGTAAAATCAAATCGACCAGACAGGTATACAGTGACTATGGTTCGAGTTAAATTGTAATAACCGCGAAGATCGGTGAAATGGAGGGCAAGTGGAACGTGTCGGCCACCGGTCAGACATAGATGAATTCCATCGAAAGCCACTTGCCTCTGTAAAACTGCTTGTGCTGGAATTCAGTTTCAGGATTAATGGACTGTTAATGGAAATTATTGCGCGGCGGCAGTGGCAGCCGAGTGGTTATCCCGGTGGAAACTACGAAACGACCTTGGTCAATAAAATATACGAATAACGGAGGAAAATTCAAACGAAAACCAAAAACGAGGCAGCGACTGAACCGTCCGCGGCGTGTGTCCGCGAATAAAAATAAAGGGGGCCAAGCGGTCAGTTGAAACGCGTAATGGCATTATATCGACTTCATTTAAATTCCGGTACAGGCTGGCAGGCTGTATAAAGAAACAAAGGGAGAAAAATGTGACCGCTGAAATTAAATCTGCCGCGTTCGATGCAACGTCCACTTTTTTTATTCCTCTCTCTTCTTCTTTCTCTCTCTCTCTTTCTCTCTTTGTTTTTCGACTGCCTTTTATCCCACTCTTTTTTTCGACTACTGTTGCGTCGCTTTCGCGTTGCAGAGAAAAAGAGAATAATCGCCGCTCGAAGAAGTTGAACATTTTACGATCGAGTTCGAATCACAAACAAACTAAAACTAAATGAGAACACAGAAAGTATGAAAAAGTTTCAACAAAAGTTTCTACAAAAAATCTGAAACATCGTTCGTGGGAGAGCAACGAAAATTCTTCTCCAAGACTTCTTCTACAACGATTTGGTCCGAATACCGGTAGGAAGTTTATAGGGATCGGCAACACGATCCTCCTCCTCTCTCGATGGCCCGTGATTTCGAGTCGTTCAACGAGAAAGACAAACTGCCGACCGATGTGTTCTGCTCGTTGAAGGATTTATACCCGCATGAAACGGGTTACTTTTTTCGTTTTCGACAGCAACGCCTGATTCGAGTGTTTGTCCAGTGAGAACTGATTTGTCCGGCAACGATCGATCGCGCAACGAACGGGTTTTCTTGTTAAGTCGTGCCTCCCCCTCCCCCATTCGTTTGTCGCCGCGATATTTTGTTCATTTTCTCCACGGCCCCTCCCCGTTGCAACGTAAATATCCGTTCAAAAGGCAATCCGTAATTTACGAAAGCCAGAGAGAGAGGAGGCTGCGACGCTTCGTTTCGAGCTCGCCGATTTCAAGTTTCGAAAAGTACGCCGAGCGGAGCGAATTTTTATTTCACCGAGTTACGCGAGGAAACAGAGCCAAGCTTCCCGAGTGCCGTCACTTGTCGCTGGGATAAATAAATTTTCGGAGAGCAGAGATTTCTAGTCTAGTTTCGAATTAAAAAGTTTTGCAACTTTAGTTTGCTGCGTATTAAAAATCGCTGCAAGGTTGATAACAGTCGTAGAAACGAAACAAGTTGATTATAAAAACAAGAAACACGCACGTCCGCAGCGGTGGAATTGACGCGTTGATCAAAGAGTAATCAAGATAAATGTAAAAAGTTGGGAAAAGAAAATCGAGAAAGCGACTACTTGTGTCGTTTCAGCGTGTAATAAATTTGTGTTTGATTACAACCTTCTACAGCTATTCGCTATATCTTGTAATAAATTCATTTCCAAATGATCTCATTTCGCGTTTCATTCACATTTCGATTCGCCTGCGAGAATATTTAATACAACGTCTGTAATAATAATCGTAAGTCCGCCTGTTAAAATGTAAATACGCACTAGTAAATACACATCTCACCCACTTTCAGTATCACACGCCCAACATCAAATTTGCATTTTCTATCATCCCCAAGTCCCCAGCTGGTTCGTTCTATCTCCAATCACATCGCACACATCCACGCATCAAAGCCGCGAGAATCGAGACGTGTCCATTTTCCAAAATTTAAACGCAAACCGATTTTCCCTTTCCACAAAGAAGCGAATTTCGATCGAATAATTTCTCAATAATCCATCCATCCGATCCTTCCTTCGTTCGTAAAATTAAACAGTAACTTTTTCACTGAAAAAAAAAAAAAATTGAAAGACATGTACGAAGCTCGACTTGGGGTTCCTTCGGGCCAAGTGTTTCTTTCTCCTCTCGTTTTCTCGAGAGCCGAGATTTTAATGGGAAAAGTTTGTAAAAAGAAAAAAAAAGGAAAGAAAAGAGAAAGAAAATATAGGAAAGTGGAGGAATCGAGCCACGATCTCGCGGCTGACATTTTCAGAATTTAAATAAGTACAAACGGAACGTAATCCAACGTTGATCCGGGTAACGGGCACGTTTCGCCCGATGGTTGTGGAATGCAGGAACGTGCCGGGGTCATTCGGTGCCCCCGGACGGTCGCGCACAATCCCCCGTGGGATTCATGAATTTCCTCGTTTAAAAGCTTGGTCGCCGGGCCAAGATTTTAGTCCGCCGTTTCTCTATTTCTCTCTTTCAACGAGCGAAGCAATCCGGCCAAAACGGGTTGCCTCCCGTTCAAACGTTATCCAAGGTGAAATGAAATTCAGAAAGCGTTGAGAAATAGGCTAACACTCTCTTAGCATGTGAATGATGAAAGTCTACGAGAAAGTTTCAGGACAAACAGCTAGACTGCTCTTCAAACGACGAATTTATTCTCTACCCCTGCATTATTATCGATGCATTATTACGGATTTTGTTAAACTTAAAAGTCACGAGAACGCATAAAATGTCCGATATTTAACAGGCGAAGTCTCGATCCTGTTCCATAAATTATTTTCATCGAGATGATCGAAAGTTGCATATTCTCTAGGAACTGACTTCCGTCCAATTTGCCAGCTCACCGTACGTCGTATCGTTTCGTCATTAATCATCCCTTAAGCAATTGATTTTATCGACAGCTCCGGGAATTGCCGGAGTGAAGAAGAAGAAAAAAAGAAAAAGGATCGACAAACCGTGGCCGAGTGTAAAACGTGATACCGGTTAACGGTCATCAACACTGTGGAGAAGCGCTCCAACACCGGATACAGCGGAATGGGAAAATTCACGAGAGGGGAGCGAACAGCAGTGCCAGGGAAAACTGTGACGGTGGGAAAAAGCGTCAAGCAGGCTCGAAACTTCGGTTCCACGCGACAAAGTTTCGGGGTACGGCCAGTTGCAAAATTTATTCACTCGCGAATTCGAGTGTTCCACGAAAATTAATATATTCCGCTTATGTAAGTAACGATCCATCCCTCTCCTCTGCGCATTTCGTTCACGGAATCCGCGAGAATCCGTATTCCGGCATTATATATTAACGCATATCCGTCCGGCATTATTTGCACCACCATTGACCAAATGCCGGCATTTTTTGACACTATTTGTAGAAACGATATGCTCTATATAAAAATAACTTTTAAAAAGTCATATATTTTTTTAGCGAAATTTTGGGAAATGAAATAAAATGAATTTGTGTTTATATACACCTTTATTTTTGATTTTTTTCTTTCTGAAGTTAAATAAAAAAGTTGAAATGAATTACTGAAAACATACTCATTATTTTATTAGACAAAGTAAATTATTTTCGAAACTTTAATTTTATCAATAATTAATAGTAATTAACACCCAAGTGCTTAAACTTTGAATAAACTTTTTCTATACGCAGTGCCGACTAATACGTTTTCAAAATTAATTTTTTTTTTGGTGCGTTTGCACCCTTATACGACGCTGAACTGGAGCTGAAATCAGTTTTTTTTCGTAGAATTATCTCTGTTTGGTAAAAATCACGTTTTAATTTATTCGGATTTAATAAAACAACAATCAATTACTTACTGCAATATACAAATGACGAATTTTCGTCATTTCGCTGCTGGTGATTGTCTGTGAACTGACGAATTTTCGTCATGCGGACGGATATGTGTTAATAACGTGTCCAACAATCCGCGATCGGCATCGATTCAATGCATTACTTTGTAAAACTTTACCCTCGAAATTGACGAATTTGACAAATTTCAGTTTCCCTAGCTGAACAGATAGAACCACGTAATCTTCGCGCACTTTTTAAATTGGTTCATAGTCCTAGATTCAGTGAAAATTATTTCGGAATTAAACGATCTTCGTCGTACTTTCTCTTAATTTGAACTCACAGAATCGTTCGAGCAATGTGATTCGTAGGAAATTTTTCTTTCTTTCAAACGTGGCTGAACATTTAAGACGAAATTTAATGGATAACCCTGACACGTCAAATTCGAATGTCATCTACTTCTCGATGTATTGTCAGCACGAATATTGTCGATGACTTTTTTCCGACAGTTGCGCAATTACCGTGTTAATCTTCCTCGCGGCTATCATTACCGCGATTATTCCTTAACGTACGTTAAACGAACTGGAAACAGCGCGTACATTCATCGGGAAATAATGCAGTATAATTTGTCAAACTACTCGCTTATTATCCGAGTTGTAACTTCGCTGCGTAGAGCTTAAGAGAAGAGAGAGAAATGAATATCCTCGTTATGCGTACATCATAATCAAACCGTGCCTGTGTGTCAAAGGGAAATATACGTTTCGCGGTCTGCCCTCTCGGTTCCGCGTCGACCGTGATCGTGCTCGCTCGAAATTTCATCCGCAGAGGAACCAGAGAGAGAGAAAAAAAAAAGAAAGAAAGAAAAAAGAAAAAAAAAAAGAATAAAAACGTGGCTAAGGGAACAAAAACGATGAACGCAAATAGCAAAGGCAACGCGAACGGAGCAACGGGAATCGTCGATCGACTAGGTAAAATTCGAGCGGTAAAAAATAGGAAATCGAAAAGGGACGAACGCGCGGCTGTGTGAAACTCATCCCCGTGAGATGGCTCGAACTATGTCACGTTCCCGTACTATACCTATCGCGTAATTGGCCGTGAGGTGTTAATTCGCGTCGAGTGACCGATCGCCGGCAGAGACAGAGATCCGTTGTTTCGAAAAAAGAGAGAGAGAGAGAAAAAAAAATCCGGCGATTTCGAGCCGAACTTTTTATCGACTGATCTGTCAGCATCGTGGAATCCTTTGGCTATCCGACGACAGATTAATTCTTTTTTTTTCTGATTCGCGTAACTTTGGCATCGCTTTGGCAGAGAGAAAGTGCGTTTTTACACAGGGTTGTGTAAAACAACGCCGAAAATCAAGAAACGAGTAATTTTTTTCTTTTTCCGAACCGATGAATTGAACATCGTAACGCGTGATACGAAGATTTCTATTTATTTTGGGAGAGGAAATAAATTACTTACGGACGGAGTCTGTGGACGATTTACCACGTGACATATCCGGTACAAATGATCGATTCAATTTTTATCCCGGCAACGGTATCCGGTCGGTAGATATATCCGGTCGCGACTTTCGCTGGAGAATTGTCTCGTCGTCGCGAAACGAATCCGCAGGACGCTTGATCAAAGTCTAACCGGTAAGTTATTTCAGCTCTCCCCTCTGCAACCCCCTTTCGCAATTAATGATGCAACTTCTCGTCTCGATTCGTACCAAATCCCGGAGGGTGAATTTCTTTCTCGATCGAGCCACCGATAACTGTGTGAATGCCGGATAAATCGCCGGCATATATTTCCGCGATTTACCTCGCACACGGGAACGCGACACGATGGATTGGTACTTGGCGAGCCCTGTTTTCATCCTTTCGAATAGGATTTCCAGCGGTGAAGGGAGACGCGTATTACACAGCCTTCGTGAATCAGCCGAGGCTTTCGAACGCTTCGAAAACACGCCCACACGTGGACACACAGAGGGGAAGAGCTATATATATTATCAGGCAGTATTTTGCTGCCGATGAATATATTTAAGATCGCTGTTGCGGAATACGAAGTGGATTGGATCCTAGACATCGATCTTCCGCCAAATTGTCGGGCGATAAATTTTTTTTTCAAGGATGGAAAACAGCGCGAGAAAGACGAATGAGGAGAATAAATACTTCTCGCGGAATATATATATATATATAT
Source organism: Tetragonula carbonaria (assembly GCA_032399595.1). NCBI lineage: Eukaryota > Metazoa > Arthropoda > Insecta > Hymenoptera > Apidae > Tetragonula > Tetragonula carbonaria. The sequence goes on along the minus strand of JAUCRC010000012.1, from coordinate 8,601,051 downwards.
ATTGCTACTGTTAGATTTATCGAAATGCTCGTTTCTTTGAAATTTCTGTCAATTGATGTTCGTCTACACTGATGAGTACGACCTTCTAATATAATTACATTCACAAAAATCGAAACTTGCACAATTGCATCCTGCGAACAAACGAGGATACAGTTTTCTATTAAAAAAAAAAAAAAAAAAGAATCACTCGATCTTCGCCGCAGAAACGACCGCTTGAAAATGGAACGCAGGCGTGAAAGGGAATCACACTGCGTGAAGCCACTTATTGAAACATCGAGACTTCCGTCCGTGATTCCCTTTATATCGGAATCCAATCGAATGGTTGGAAGCGAGCGTGGAACAAAAGAGTGCATTGAGTGCACCGCGAATGAAGCACTTGGCCACGGCCGCCCTTGCCATAAAATCTTATCAGGGGAAAGCTTCCCGTTCTACATCTATATACGGCACGTATCGGCAATTCGAGCAAAAACCAACGCCATTCTGTTCACCACCCGCGATATGCAACGTCGTAAGAAAACGAGGGCAAGACAGAGAGAGAGAGAGAGAGACTGTTTCCGGTCACCATAAACCGAAAGGTGGGCGTGATCGGAATACGACTATTTGCCTGGAAGAGCAGAAGATGGAACAAGAGGACGAACGAGATGATCGATTTTTATATAACATTGAACGTTCTCCGGAGTTACCGTCGACGACAGAGATACTCTCGGCAGAGATTATCGACAACGAAGTTTTAATATCGCTTTATAAATCACGGGCACGACATACCCGGATGTCGCTTTATTTCACTTCCGCTTCTCGCAGAAGCGAAATATATATATATATATGTATATATATATATATATATATATATATTGTAGATCCTTATCACGGATATCGGTGCTCCTTTTTAAAAGTTAAATCGCGATCGATTCCTCGAATGGCGTTCGAAAGTCATATTAAAATAATCCATACCGTATGCTTTCTGTAGGTTTTTAGAAGATCCGCGAGAGAAACTGCAGAAACTGAAATATTCATACGGCAAGTATATGTATATATATATATATATATATATATACATATATATATACATATACATATATATATATATACATACATATACATATACATATATATACATACATACATACACGATGCTACGAGGTAGCTGCGATAAATCTCGACATTCGTGTTGGAGGATTCAGCTATAATCGTTCGCGACCGCGTTCTTAGACCGCAGAACAGGTGTTGGCACGATTGTTCAAACAAGAAGCTGAGAACACTTGGGCTCTATTCAGGTCAGTCGTTGCCGTATCGAGCATTCAAAATATGCCGCGAAGTCGCTGCATTATTGCACATTTAGCAAAGTTGAAAGGGTCGCGAGAGTGTGGATCTGCCCCCGAGGAAATCAGTGTCAAAACGAGGAATACCATCGATCAAGTGTCACTTGATTATAACCGAAAGGTATCTTTCCTACGTTCGGCGAACGAAAATGGGAACACCGAACACCGGGGGGAGGGGGTGATTTCAGAAAATATATCCTTTCGTCTTTTGAAAAAAGTAGGACGCGATGAAAGAACGAACAACGTCGGAAATTAGACACTACTTAAACGGACGTTTAAATTAATTCCGTTCCTCGGAGATCGACTAGATCGACGGTCTTTTTACAAAAGCCTCTCTCTCTCTCTGTGAGCTGTGATACGTCGCATCCAGGATTTCTAGTCGCGACAACGGTATTGGATTTGATTGAGGTCTCAGCCTTTGATGTTCGCGAATCCTTTTTCTTGATTACGTGTCTGCACCATACCCGTGTGTTCTTCTCGGTCGAGCGATATCCTGACGCAATCACTCTGTCCTTGCCATCCGATTGCACGTACGTACATCCGATCGTATGTTCCTTTATAATTTATAATTGTATAATTTCATAATTCAATTTGTCAGGGATCTCGAAATTTTGCGGAATCTCGAGATTCTCGAGAACCCCGATTTTTCCACGGGAAATCCGAAGTTTTCGACATTACGAGGTATTTTCAAATGCCGATCCTCAACGCGAGTCTTCGTGTTTTCGTACATCTCTATAGTGCGTACTAATACGAACAATTCTTTTCATCTTGCAATTGATTTCTACACTGTATTGAAGTAGCTACGAAATTAATCTTTCCAGAAACAAAATCCCAGCCAATTGCGTACATGTCTTCCAGAGAGAATTTCTGTCCCATTGTGCGCGATGCAATCCACGTATTAATCGCAATATCGAAAAACCGTCCGAATAACAAAGCGAAACACGCGACTGGAACAACGATGACAAAGAATTATCGGGGAAATCGGGGAAGAGGCGTTCTAGCAAAAAATTCCGCGAAGGCCCTATTGATATTATTTAACGCGATCCTGTGCTAACGATTTTTAACACAGAATTTTGCGCGTTTTATTCCCGGATACGCTGTCCGATGAAACATGGAAATTTCCATCGCATTGGTGGAAACATCTGCAATGAATTCGGGAGACCGTCGAACAGAACTAATGTTACCGGGCAATTTGTAACGAGAGGCTGGCTAACGCGCACACGCCAACGTGCAGAACGTGAGACAGCGAATCCCCGTGTCAAAGCGTAGATAAATTACTTTGTTTGGCGGCGAAGAACCACAGCCCGAGGCGTGCAGACATCAATATCAACGACTGATGAGTTGCCCCTCGCAGCCTCGTATCGGCGATGGGAAACCATCTTGTCTTGAACCTGCCGCTCGGTTCGAAATTACTGAAATCCGTTGAGCAACTTCCAAATGGATCAAGATAAATGTTAGACGACGCCGGTAAATTAGTTTATTTAAGACGCAGCGAGATTAATTTCGCTAAAGACAGCGTTGTTACGAGAATTACGTATTTTAATATGCTTCAAGTTTTTGAAGAGACATCAACCACTATTGTTGTCCACGGTTCCAAAAGATTACGAATAAAATGTCGCACACAACGTGCAGATTTCTAGCGAATTGTAACATAAATTACGCTTACTGTAGAAAATTAAATCTTGTAAAATTTCGATCGAATAATTCTAAGAGACAAACACGAGCAAATAGAGCAGCGAGTTTCCAATGTGAAGGGAGGTGAAATTCGCACGTGGCAATTCTCATCTCCGCTTGTCACGCTTTTAATCGAGATGAACTCAAATTTTACTGTACCGACGCAAGTGGCGAATGAGTATCCAGCACGGAATGTACACAGCAGCGTCGTTTTGTTTGTTCATACGAAGATTCCCGAACGCTGAGAACCGCAGAAAGTTCGAATTGCATCGTGGAAAATTGCGGCGAAACTCATTTCACGTTATTCAGACGGCGATGCTTGAGTGCACGGGTCGCGTCTCGGAACAGTTTTCAAGATCGAATGCGCTGGAACTTGCTGGAACGGCTCAACGAGCTTAATCTCTTTCTGATCGACGTGAACATCTGACTGGTATCTTGTAAACTTGTTCCAATTACACTTTAGTGCTTTGTCGAAGACCTCGCAAGAGCAAAGGGAACAAATAACGGAAAGAAAAAGCTGAGAAGGATTTTATATCTCTTTGCTTCCACGATTCTCTTAAACGCTTTAAGGTATAACTACACAATATAATTAGTTATGAGAACTAATGTTAACTGAATTAACATCAATTAACTCAAAAAAAAGGTATATGTCTTTTCTGCGTAGTTTTCATTGCTAATTGTCGACTGACTCATGACCAATGAAAGATGCAAGCTATGAAGTCTCTAAACCTCATTAATAAATTTTTTCGATCGATAATAGAACACCGAATATGGTCGCTCGATATCCTACAACTGTGACCAAAGATTATTACACTGCTGGATTCTTGATGACGACATTTCTCTTCGCGCCAAACCGATTTTCTTGACTCTCGTTTTACCACCACATTTAATACACGCCTCCTTAATAATACTCGATCATAAGATCTTGCTCTTCTTGGATCGTAACCATGATTCTGAAGCATTGCTCTCTTTCCGCCGAGTAGAAAATTTACAAGAACTCATTGAAATCACATTTTTCTCATGGTTTAAAATGATTCGTTCTCGTTTCAGATTCAACCGACTGTTTCTGCGAAGGCGACATTTTTCAACCGTTGGAAAAACACGCTGCTCGTAATCTTTAATACTGACAGTTTAATCGATAGAAAAAAAGTTTTTAATTGATAATATTGATCATACAATCATCAAATAATACGATTGCCTATTCACTTCCTTTCTATGATCTCAGCCACTCGTCCTATTTTTCCATTGGTATTCGTTTGCAAAACATTCAATATCATTTGAATCATTATGTAAAATAAATAGCAAAGAAAACTTTGATGAAAATTACAATCACAACACCATATGAGATAATTAAACATAAAATTAAACATAAACATAATATGCAATTAAACAAAATTATCTATTATAACACTGAATAAGTATTAACTGATATTTCCTATGTGGTCATTTAAAAAAGATCTACTTAACCACAAATCTAACTTAAGCTGGCTATAATATAATTTTTTATTAATTCTGAATATCTGCTATTAAAGTTTCAAATATATCATTTATTGATGAAATATAATGCGCTTTGAAATAATAAATATTAAATTTAATATAATAAATAATAAAATGACGTGATGCACAGAACATGTTCAAGCTGGTTTGTTACAGCATCCTTTATCGCAAAAATTTACTTTTATTAACACTAGAACTACAAAAGTGGTCAAAATGACCAATTCATATAATTTTTTTTTTTAGATTTACATAACGAGACGCATTTCTGAAAATTTGAATAATTTCTCGTTAAATACTTAAATGAAATTAATTATTTCGTTAATTATTTTGAAATTAAATATTTCGTTCAAATATTTAGATGAAAGCTTGTATTTCTTTTCATATCAAAAAGCTTTTCTATTGCGTTCAATTCAATTTCTCTGGTACAAGTATTATATTTCAATCACCGGTAGTTCTAGTGTTACAATAAATTAAACTATACCTCCATGAAAAGCTTCCAACATGGCGTCCTTTTGAATTTGGCGGCGTCCATTCGAATGTCATGGCGTCTCCCCGATACTTCGAAATTTATCCTTCGTAATTTATCTTCTAATATTCTAAATAAAAGAAAATCAAAACTTTCAAATAAATGTGTAAAAGAAACAAATTATATAGAACAAATTATGCTAGAACAACGTTGAAGGTTAAGTGCCGTTAAGTTGATAATACGTAGCAACCGAAATGACGATTACCGACGAATCAGAATATTTAATAAATTACTAAGTAATAACTCCAATTAAAGAAAGTGAATAATAGCTATTGAACAATGAAAGGATGGTGATGAAATTATACAAATTACACAAAAATAGAACAGCGTTGAAGGTTAGGTAATACGCAACAATCAAAATAACGATTGATGATCAATTATAATGATATTTAGTAAATTAAAAGAAATAACATACGCTAATTAAAGGAAGTTGATAATAGCATGGCTATGAACAGTGAAACAATGGTGATAAAAGTATTGCACAGTTAATAAATATCACGCAATAAAGCGTTACACCTAAACACCACGATTTCAAACATTAGACTAACCTTCTACGCAACAAGTTCGTGTCGCCAATTAATTTGGCGTGGTGGGGAGGAGCTCAGCCAATAGAATTCGTCTGACGTATGGAAAAGCGAAATATCCAATAAGAACATAAATATCTGCACGCGGTAATTTGATTTGAAATAGAACCGATTAAATTGATGAACGTAAAAAATAATTAGAGATGCATTTTGAGAATGAAAAAAGCACTTTGTATATATATGATATGAATTTTAGAACAATTATAGTAACCTAATTGTTAATCTGAATTGTTATAATGTGAAATTCTATGCTTGCAACATATTAATTGCAGCATAATACGAAAATTAAACATTGTATTTAACCATTAGATTAAGTTTATTTCATCAATGTAATTGTTTATTGTTATATCTCATTATAATGCTAGCGGAATTTCGAAATGTTTCAATCACATGCACAATGTGAACATTATTGAAATTTCAAAACGACTAGACACATGAAAACGTAGAAATACAAATTCAAATATATTAAATACAAACTACTATTCTTCTTGATTCTCAAATATAAATATTATTTTTCATGATTCTCAAATGAGAATTCGTTCGAGTAAATAAATTACACAGCATTTTCAAGATTTAAATGCTGCACTCAGGTAAATTAAATGAATTCTACTTAACTAACAAAGCCAACCGAAACCACATAGATTCTATAAAATCCTCCAAAATCACCTATAAAGTAAATAACTCATAATAATTATAATTTTACGATTTATACAAAATTAAAATATTATGTTCGATTCAATTCGAGATTTTGTATAATTATGCGAATGAGTTTTGAAATATGTATTGAAGTCAATTAAACACATTAATTAACTTCAATAACGCAGCTGCGTTCATCGTTGCGGAATATGTAATTTGAGATATTAAGAACTGAATGAAGCAGTGTATTAGATCAAATTGATGACCGAGTAAAATACTTCAAACATTTTAATTTTTTATCTTAAGATAAAATCGATAAAGTCAAGTGCAATTAAGTTAAATTGGAGAAATAGAATGAATAAATGCTCACTTAAATATTGGTATCAAACAGGTCAAAAACACGGTGTCCATGTTCGAAAAAAATATACGTGTAAATAACGCTACGGTTGGTTCATATCTAGGCTAAAAAATATTCAAAAATAAACTAGTAATAATAAAATTTTAATAAAATTTTAATAAAATATGATGGTATTTTAATATTTTTTTACACATTGACGAAGTGCAGTATCCAAATTCTATGTTATATATTTTACGCATAATATGTTAGACGATTACATTCGGGTTAACAATTATTGCAATCTGTAGCTTCATTCTCGTTCCCGATCGCACTTGTTACATTGTTGTTTTCATAAGATACAATGTCATATATTTTATCTGTCAATTAATTAATCGATAAAAAAAAAGATATCTCGTAAATTTCAACTCTGTTTATTTAATCGGTTGCAAATATGACAAATTATTTCTTACCATAATATTTCCTTAAACAGAATGTATCGCTCACGTCACAAGTCGAATGGAAATCTAAAAATAAAAAGAAAGTTTTGATCGAACAGTTAAAATACTATCGAGCATGGAAAACAGTAATATAAATGTCATAAAATTTACTGCCTCAGAATCGATATTTATACAACGAACGTGCATTACTTTTTCCCAAAAATATGAATCTCCATTGTCTTAATGCCGTTCCAAATTTATTTTCAGAAACGAGAACGCGACACAAATTCTACGCTACTCGTTCTAAATTTTCTAAACTTTAGTACGACGAATGATTCTTTAAAAAGCTAAGAAATTCTGAAAAATCGGATGATAAGATAATTTCTCCGCACACGCTTCGCCTTTGCAATGTGAAAAGAAGAATGGTCTGCATTTACAGTGGTTCCATATATGTACGATTACGCAGTCGTTGTTACAGTTGTGTAATTCGGAACGTATTCGGAACGTGTTCGTTCACAAAAAAGCAATTTCGTATTTCCATCGAGAGAAAGTGAATTTTATAGTGGTGTCGATCGCCTCTGATGATGTACATATTTCTTCATTGACGGGGCAACCAGAATCTCCAAAACGCTGCCACTGTTCCAGTCAGAATTGAATATCATTATCTGATGACTATACATATCGAGATTACATCGGCAAATATTTGTTCGTCGCTTTTATTTCCCGAAATCATTCAAACGGCCACGAACTATTGCAATTTTCTTCGTATATCTCCTCTTTCATTGATGCAGTTTACGCTTTTTATTTTTTTGGTTATCGGTTGATCGAAACGCATAAGCGCTTTTGAAATACGAACAAGCATTTTTTCCCCAGAAGCATTCGAACGTTCGAAACAGGCTTCGCCTATACCAAAAGAGAAGCAACGCGATCACACGTGTAATCGCGATACGCTCGTTGAGTTCCGTCGCGCGAAAGTTTCGCTTTATTTCCAACAGGCGCAACAAATCCTACGTTTGTATACTTCTCGCTTAAAGGAATTTGCTCCTCTCTCTCTCTCTTTCTCTCTCTTTCTGGATCCTTCTTCAAACATCCTGAGCAATGCGTCACGTTTCTGCGTGACGGTACAATCGTGTCCAACGCTTTATAATTCGCAATTATCCGCAGCTTTTATCGCGTGTAAATTCTACAATCGTGATGAATTCAAATGCACGTTCGACAGTACATGGATTTAGAGTCCGACGCGCCCGACTGTTTAGAGGAGAATTATTAAATGGTACATAACGCAGAAAACGTGCGTCGAGCAACGTGAATGGCTGGTCGTAATGGCGGGTCAAGCTTTTTCCGACGCGAAACGAAACGTTGCATTGCGTTGCTAATGACTTCCGCCGGTTTTTCTCGTCGGCAGACATTTGTACCGCAAAAAAATGCGATAATCGGCGCTCGAAGAAACGAAAGCGATGATGAATGGCAAGATCTACGTGTTAAACGTTCGAATATTTATCGAAAATGTATAATGAAAATTTTGACAAATAATTACCTGCCAACCGACAGTGGAAAAATAGCGCAGTGTAAAAGTAATCATCCAACATGACGTCCGTGATCACAGTTAAACCGTTTTTTTCTGCACCTGGATACTCCTTTACAATACAATTCAGATTTCTTTTGTTCAGAAAGCCTGTAATAGAATTAAAGAATTATAAATACTCAGAGAAAGAAACATTGTGAGAGATCGGTATCGAGGTATCGTCAAAATCCTCCTCAATATAATTGAAAACGCAGCGGAACATGTCAGTTTATTATTTCCTGATTGCCGATGTAACAATTCAATAACGCAGTCGAGCACCGCGGTGTTGGCTGAAGTTTCCTTTGCGTTATCGAACCTGTAAAAACTAGATTTCTTCGCAATCCAGTGAACGAAACCGCGAATTAGTATCATGGTACAACAAATGCTGCCACTCACGCGTTTCATTACGTCGGCGATATCATAATTGTCCCAATCGTGAAGGCCAGACATTAGACACCGCGCGATCTGACCGTAATCGTCAACCGTGATAAACGACATAAATCGTACGCGGAGAATTTCATTTCACGGTGAAATTGCTGACCTTCGCTTCGCACACCTGTCGTTTCGAGAATTCTCCTGCTCCCGTGGGTTAATAAAAAAATTTCAACGCGATGAAAGCACGGCATTTATCAGCGATTAAACGGAAAACGCAAGCGTATCGACGATAATTCGAGCCTGATAATTCACTCACGAGCGAATGATTCGAGAGGATCGTCCTTTAGTTGGCGACAAAACTTGGCGAACTATTTTCGCCGGGGTGTCGTTGGATTCGGTGCGTATTAATACCTGATTAAATTGGCGAAAGCTAATCAGGCGCGAATTAGCGTTCGTTAAATCGGCTGGCGCGAATCGATGAAACTACGCGACGCGATGTGATTACGATTCTCGTAAACGCGGCCCCACCGATGAACACCGTTCACGGTGATTATCAAAGTGATTAGGTGACGGCTGGCTGAATCACGTTTTGGTGCTTCACGTTTGGTTTTTCAACGGGGTCACGGCTTTTCGAGTGCAGTTATTGAAATTATCCGGTGCCGGGTGCAATTTTCTGCAGTGCGGCGAAACGACGTGCTATAAACCCCCGACCATCCTATCCCTCCCTTCTTTCCCCCCTCCCCTACTTTTCCACCCTAACGCTATCTCATTCTACTCTTCCTCTTTCTATTCAATCCTGTGGTTCCTACGCGTTAAAAGCCACGATGCTTGCTCTCACTATTCGCGAGAACGCCGGTGTTTATTTAATACTCGGCAGTTACTGACATTTCAATCGAGCGAGTTTCGTGGCGGATCGAAGACTTATTCTGTTAATGGTGCAAAGCAGAGCACGGTTGAAAAGCACACAGCTGAAATGGTGAAATGGCTCAGTTCTCGTGTCGCGGTTTCGTCCATAAAATTTATGGGTGGCTGTCGTTACTATTCGTTCGTATATCACTTAATTAAAACGAGATCGAGTTGAGAGCCTCGGTTTTTCATCGAACACAGGCGAAAAAGGGTGGAAAAAAAGGGACGAAATCGTACATGGATTTTCTTGTTTCTTTTTCCTTCTTTCCTTTTTTCTTTTTTCTTGTTCTTTTTCTTTTAAACTCTGTGGTACCCCAGTTTCCGTAGCGAGGCTTATTGATTTTCTACTTTTTTCCTGAATTTTCGTTATATCTCAACTTGCCCGGGAAAATGATTTATTTCGTCACTTGGCAAGTGCGCCAAGTTTCGCGTGATTGATATGTAAGCTTCATTTTGTACTCCAAGCAAAACATTAACATCTGGAGAAATTCGAAACATGCGAGGAACGAGTACAGGACTATTCACAAACATCTAATTGTAAGAAAAAATTCTTAAATGATTTTTCTTCTCTCGTGGAACGTGTTTAATACCAAGCTTCCCTTTCTTTCTTAATGAATTTCTCGATGAAATATGAAGTCTCGTAAAAAGAAGGGTAATAGCCAGCTAGCCGATAAAAAAAATTCTCGAGTTCGTTTTTTTTCTTTAATGAACGTGATATTCATTTGCCATTAAGCACGCTCGATCGCTACGTGTAACTTCTATAAAAAAAGAAAAAAAAATAACCTTTCAAGCGCTCGTAAAACAACGGCTCAGCGGGACAAATGAGGATCTCGTTTATTACCGAATTTGTTTTATAAGAATCGTCCGCTGCGTCGTTTTACGTACGTATAGTCATTCGCCTCTATTGCGTTTTATATCATTTTGCGGTATGAAACACTGAAACTCCGTCCTATTATATTTCCCCTAAATGTCGTACATTTTCCCGAATCTCAACTTCTTCGATTTTAATCCTTTGTAACTGTAGATTGAATATGCAGGGTGATCCACGTAACTTGCACGCCAGAGCTAACTTTTAAATTGTATGTCTAATGAAAAATTGTTTAACAGAAAAATTGTATGTTTCAAGACAGATGCTCTGTATTGATAAAGAATAAAGATATTCTCGAAATTTTTCTCTGTGATGTTTTTCAAAGTATAATAAATTACCCTAATGTTTAATGCATTAAACAAAGATCTCTTCTTAGCCACGGTTTCTATCTATCCAATCACTCTTTCTAGCAATCATTCGTTAATAACGATCTCGAATTAAGTTCTCCTCGTGTTCCCGTGTTAAATTAATCCCACACTATAACTAACCAGGTAACCGATATCGTTTACCTGAGTAGCGAACTATCCGCTTTTTTCTCCCCACCTCTTACGATTATATTTCCCTTTTACGCGATACTTTACTGGATACGTTATTTAAAGCAACGATGTGATCAGGTATCTCGGGGAAATTGTGCCGGCTACGTCGAAGAATAAACTGAATGCAAAATGAAGGCAATACCGCGTATTTAACGGCGAGCATCTCGGCGAACGATCAAATTAGTCGAACAGATAATCGTTTAGTTACTCGGAGAGCGCAACGGTGTTTTGCCGTGCATATGAAACAGGGTAATTTCGTAATGCGATTACACGTGATTGCTCGAAACAGCGGGGGATTTCTATATTCCATGAATTTCACTTACCTGTACCAACCGGGACTTACTTCGTCTTTCGCTGTGTTTTTTCTTTTTTTTTTTTTAGAAATCCGCTAAACTCGCGTGCTCGCCAGTATAACCGCCAATGTTTTCTTATTACAATACTTCGTTGCAAATCCGATGTTCGTAAGGAACGTCGGATTTTCTTCCATCCTGCTTGTTCACGTTATATTCGTACAGCGGTATAGTTGATCCGTAAGATCCATCTGCCATGAGTGCACAGTTGACTCTCGTGAGCCCCTGTTAGCCCGTCGAAAAAATTCTCGATTAATTGTTAATTAGCTTGTTACTCGTACAGAGAATCTGCAAAAGGAAAATATGACGTGTAGTATTGCAGTATCGCGGAATAAAACGAGCGTGAATGAAAGGATTTCGGATTTTATATCGGTGAACACGAGCCTCGACTGCGTGTTCGTGCGTGCGTCGGGGGGAAAAAGTATGACATGATAGAAAATAAAAATTCACGAATATAGAACGAAATTCTCGATTTAAATTTGCACACGGTGAAAATTGGCGATATCGATACGGTAAATTCTTGATTAAGTCCACTGTTGAGCTAGCTGGCAGAACCAATTGTTTTTGTTTACAAAAAAAAAAAAAAAAAAGAAAAAAAGAACACAGAGAAAGAATGAAAAATATGTTAAACAAAAGTGGTACGCGATGCATGTGACAACCAAAGTTTTTTTGGAAAACGTGTATACCGTGTGGATGAAGGTCCTCCGCTGTTGCAATTGTGCTCGAAGCGAATATTACGCGATTTTCCACTGAAGAAGAATTATGCGATTTTCCACCAACGGACTGTGTCTCGTCGTTCCTCGATTAGAATCGTAAAACACTTGCGGTCTCGTTTCGCGTGATACATGCGTCGCTTAGGCGACGGCACGATTGCACCGCGAAAAGATCGCGTATCTTAAACCATTTAATTACCGATACGCTCCGCTTATCTCACGCACGGTCAGTAGCTCGTTACTACAGGAAAGTTATGAATCGTGCTTGCACGTCGTGTTTCCTAGCACATCCGTTGTCCTAACACGTTACACTATATCGCTCTTCATTCTCGTTAAACGCGACTCTGCCTCCGAAATTACTCATATATAGAAATTACTCATATATAGAAACTCATATATAGATGTTATATTTTATATTCTCGCTGTTTCACTGAAACAGTACTCAAACTTTAAAAAAAAAATGCAATCAGAACGCGTTGGTCAGCAGAAAGAAACGATAAATCAATCAAGTGTCAACAAGTGACTGGAGCAAATGAGTGGATCCTCGTCCCAGTGTCAGAGTCTGGCCTTGAATTTGTCCTACAGCCGGTTATTAAGGTCATAAAACTTCGGGACTTCATCAGGTGTCAGGTTCGTGACTGGAATGACCGAACTGGTTGCTCGGTGGCAGTTCAGTCGCTAATCCAGCCTCGACTATCTCACTGCTCTATCGTTTTCGAGGCTGGCGCAGCCAGGCGTGTTGCGTACATGTGTCGTTATGAAAATGCGTGGTTCGTCGGTCGCCGGTAGCTCGTGAATATATTACAAGATGGTTGCACGTGCAACCGTGGCTGCCTGAGCAACCTTGCAACCAAGTGACACGAGCCAAGGGAACGGGTTACCGTCGCGTAAAATAGATCAAGTTTACACGACGTTAATAGAATCATCATACAGAGGCCGTTTTCCCCTCTGTCGCCTTAAATCTTTCCCACCGGTGTCGTCGATACGAGAACGTTTGTAGGCAGGATGTGTCTCCTCCTACCTCTGCGGGATTATTCCACACCGTGTTTCCACTAGCGGAACAGCGTTTCGCGAATCTCTGCTCAAGTTCGCACGAGGATTCCGTCGCCGCGAGCCGTCTTGAGGCTGGGAAATTTATTCGCAATTGTTTACCGAGATATTACGCGTCGTTTGAGTAACTTGCTTTCGTTTGCTCGGTGTTTTCATTTGGATTTAGCACGGCCGTTTTATCATGTGATTTCCATTGCGCTAATATTCGACCGGCGGTGACGATTTTGCTACGTTTTCTTACTGGCCGATTGGTCTGACTAATGCTTCGCTCGTACTACTTCGTCGAGCTACTGCGCTAGCAATGTATTATGTAACACAGATGTTCAAATATTCGGGGAAAATTTAATGACAGAAAAAGAAAAATGCAGGATATGTATAAGTAGAATCTAAAGTAGAATTTATGCATGTTATTGCATTTAATCCCTATGTAATGGTGATCCGTCGTTGAATGTTTCATCGTGAAGCGCAGTTGAACGATCAAGTATTCGACGTCTGAGAGATATTACCTGTTCATGTATTCACCACATGGGGACATTTAATGATGAAAATGTACAGAATATAATGTGGTACGCGAAAATCTTTAGTCACTTCTCATTTAGTGGAGATTCAATCGTTATTTACCACATTACCATTGAATGTTTTATCGTGCAACGTAGTTGCATCGATCATTCGACATCTGAGTGAGAGATATTACATTAGCAATATAACACGAATATATAATATTCAGGAAAATTTTCACGGTGAGAAAGTACAAAATGATGTTGAATTTATCTAATTTTCCTAATCCTTATTCAATGATAATTCAGCTGTTATTATCACGAAACGAAATGTTGAATGTTTCATAGTGCAACGTAGTTGCATCGATCATTCGACATCTAAGTGAGAGATATTACATTAGCAATATAACACGAATATATAATATTCATATATAATATTCAGGAAAAATTTCACGATGAGAAAGCACAAAATGATATTAGATTTATCTAATTTTCTTAATCCTTATTCAATGATAATTCAGCCGTTATTACTACGAAACGAAACGTTGAATGTTTCATAGTGCAACGCGGTTGAGCGATCATACGTACATTCGACGTCTAGGAGATTACGAGATCTGCCTCGTAGAAGCAGATATCGATTATCCGCTGATTCGATCAATAAGCGCGTGCAAAATTGAAAACTAGAATTCCTAATCAGTCGGCGCGGCATCTATTCTACTCGCGGTAGCACGAATCAAAGCAAAGCTCGTTTCAATAATTAATAACGCTTTGTTTCGTGCAACCGTGGCTGCCTAGGCTGCATCGTGGCTGGCATTAGATCCGTGGAGGGCGATAATTCATAGAACGTGGAACTGCGTATTTCCACGATGAACCTTTGTAACATCACCCCAGCCTTTGTGAGATTCAACGTAACTGTATGCAGTTATCGTTGTTGCCGCGCCTAGAATGCAATCACAGCCCTTCGTGTGTGTGTGTGTGTGTGTATTTTATATATATATATATATATATATATATATATACCCAGTGCGGCGCCTCTTCGCTCGTTTGTACTGTTTAGTTCGAAAATTCATTAACAGAAGTAATTAGACAGAACGGTACGTTCGGTGAGCAAGGATCGAGCAAAGCAGAAACGAACAACGATTAAATTCCTCCGTTTCTCATTCGCAATAAAACCGAGGGTACACGACAGAACTACTGGACGCAGGAAAGTTTCGCGTCCACTGCGTGCTTCATTAAACCCGTGAGACTATTATAAAAAAAATAGTAGTAAGTTTGCTAAAACCGAGTGTTTGCAACCGAGCGAACCTCTTTTCTCGACGAAAAGGCTCAGGTGTATTTAAATGGCAAAGAGATTGGT
Source organism: Tetragonula carbonaria (assembly GCA_032399595.1). Lineage (NCBI taxonomy): Eukaryota > Metazoa > Arthropoda > Insecta > Hymenoptera > Apidae > Tetragonula > Tetragonula carbonaria. Next base: position 8,585,825 of record JAUCRC010000012.1, on the reverse strand, counting down.
AACAATCTGGATAATCATCAGAAGAGAAAAGAATTTCATGTTTCATGTTTCCATCGCTGCACCATGTATCGACGAAGAGCAACGAATAATTTTCAAATCGGGGGCTTCCCGTTGGAAGGTGAATTTCTTGAAAAACTTGCTTCACCCAATTGCATCACGGTCTCCAACAACAAGCTGTGGGATTAAGGGAAGATCAGTTTGAACCTCTGCTATCTTAGGCAACATTTGGCGAGAGTATATTATTATCGACACTTGTGGAATTAAGTTTTAAAGCCGAGTCGATAAAAATCTGGCGATCGTCCAATCGCTATCGCGCACGAACGAATGTTTCCACGAAAGAATATCGGAGAAACTTTCCGCGAGCAAAGGGACAATGATAGCTCGCGCAGCAGACTGCGACGAAAAAAAATCCGCGAGCGTAAACCGATTTTATCTGGAACGAAAACGATACACGCACGCTTTTAACGATTTGCTTTTTACATTCGCTTCGACCGGCTACGAGCTTTCTCTCTTCCTCTCTCTCTCTCTCTCTCTCTTTTTTTCTTTTTTTTTTTATTATTTCCATACACCGCCGACATACACCGCGTTGTATAAATTCATCTGACTGGTTGCGTTACGGATTTAATGACGACGGTCGGCTGGTGCAACGTCCGAAATTGAATGCAACTAATACCATCCGGGAACCCGATCGGTTTAGCAAAATCGGCCGGTCTTTGTATGCAATCCCGCTACAACAATGAATACACGCCATATGAATACGCAACAATGAAACTTGTGAAAAAGCAACTAGAAGACATGAATTTCTGCTTTGTCTCTAAATAACAACCTGTGATGCGGAACCGTCGACCATTGTTCGACGAATTTGCCACCGATCGCGTGGGATACGTTCTCCAACGTAAATGGCGCGACTCGTTAAAATCCGGCGTGAAACCGAGCTTGTTCTTTTCTGAGATCGAGTAACTGATGACAAAAGGACTGGAGCTACATCGAGGTTATATCGAGGGAAAGTAAAATGTGATTATTCTCGAGGAAGAGATCGGCCAGAACCGATGGAAACGTTTCGGACGTTTCCCTTTCACGGCGGCTTCTCCCCGCAAGGCGAGCCCGTTATGACAATCGAGCAACAATTAAGGGATATCGATATCAATTTTCTACAAAGAAGCGGCAGCTAGCCGCTTTGGATGCCTCGCTGGCAATAATTCACTCGGCTGGATCGCTTATATTCACGCTGAATTTCATCTACGTCTGTGGCTCGGCCCGGCGTTTCAAGTCGATCGTCTCGAAACCTCGAGCACGTTCGAGCACGATCGAGTTTCATAACAATGCGATGGTCCCGAAGCGAAGCCACCCCATCGATATACTCGCCACAGTATAAACGACAGCTTCGAGACAGGGTAGATCAGACTACTTTGAACTTTGAACTCGCCTTTTTTTTTAACTTTCGACGCAGCCGTATCGAACGCCTGTATCCGTTCTCGATCTCATTTCCACTGTCGAGATTTGATAACGTTCATCATCGAGCGATGATGATAATACTCCCGCGTTGTTTCGAATCGACGTTTGCTTATTACGACGGTAATATGCAACAGTGTCGTGAAAAACATCGCTGCGTTTCGTTTCGCTCCAGTAATTTTCCGCCCAATTAACCCGCATGATTTAAACATTAAAGTACACTCGATACATCGGCGGAATAATATCCACGTTAATGCATCGATTATCTTGCTCGGTACGTTATTTTTCACCGATTGATACCGTTCGTCCGTCTGTTTCAATCGACGATAATTAACTTTTATTATCGGATTTGTGCCCCCCTTCGCCCCTCCCCACCTTTCTTCGTCCCTCGATACGATCAATAAAAATCAAAGGAAATATTCAAAGTTGCGTTGCGCTGACAAAATTTCGTCTGTCCGATGGCTTCCTTCTTCCTTCTTTCCCTTCCGTGTCACGCTTGGTGAGATCAGCTTTAACGCTTTAAGCTGCAGCTGAGGCTCGTTAGATAGCTCGCGAGCTTACGGTGCAAGGTATTCCTTTGTAGACTGCCGGATTCCCCTTTGCCAAGGTCCGATCCACGAGAAAGGAGTCAGGGGGGATCGCTAATTTCTTCGTGAAATACGTACGTCTTTGCTTTAATCCTTTCGTTCCGCCATAGTGACGCCACTGAACGAGGCACCGCGCCGAAAAGTGTGCACATTGCACATCGGTAATCTTCGGTGTTTCGTATGCAGAATATATTTTTAGTAAGATTTAATCCGATATAGATCGACAGAATCAAGAGATACCAGTATAGTAGACTCTACCAGTATAGTAGACTCTTTTTTACTGACGAGAGTCGGCTCAGTATACGTGCCGACTGTAGTCGGCACCTGTAACCTAAAGGGTTAAATTCTCCCGATGGTGGAAGTGGCTACGATGAAGTAGTTTACAAAATTATTCTTCAATTTCTACGTATATAGAAAAAAAAACAAAAATTGCTAAATATCTCGTCTCTCGTTGGCAATAGTCAGAGATCGAGACTTGGAATCTCAGAGAATCCTCTCAGAGAAGAGACGGAACAACCCCAGTTGTCCAGAGAGAATGAAGAACTGCAGCAACAAAATGCGGGACGCTGAAAAGAAACACGAGAAAGGACATTGGGAAAGGGATTCCAGCGACGAGTGGGTCAAGATGCCAAAAAGTTGAGTTCGGAAAGAACACTGTGACAACTCTACGGCGCCATGGGAAAGGAAAACAAGGTTACAAGGAATAAAGGGATTAAAGAGCATCAAACTGGAAGAAGGTAACAAAGTTCGCAAAAAAAAAAAAAATGAAAGAGCGATTGAAATTAATTTCAAGGCTACTTTTTAATATCTTCCAACATTCAATTTCTTATTTCGAGATGAATCGTCTCCGACGATTGTTCGAAAGAGATAGTGGATCAGTGAATTCAAGAGGGTGGGTACAATGCAAGTACGAGTGAAGCTTGAACTAGTAAAGTTTACCGTAGCAGAAATGTGACACGGCATTATTCAAACGAACGTTGGAACCGTTGGAAAAGTGCTAATATTTACCGCGAGCTCGATCACGTTGATTCTTTGTCGTTCTCGCGTACGAATACAACTCGCCCCAATAAATTTTCTGTATCGGCGTCGTTCGTTCGCTCCCGGCCGGCTTTTCACCCCTGTCCGACGGGGTTGGTCCCTTTAAAAGCTCGAGCACGAACAGCCCGACGAAATAAGCGAACTCGACGACCACGATCAAGCTGAAACCGACGAAGATGCCGCAAATACCGCTGGCCTCACCTGCAAAACGTCGATCGAATGGTTAGTCTCTCTCTCTCTCTCTCTCTCTCTCTCTCTCTTTCGTTCATTAAAATACATTACGAATTAGAATACCAATTGGTGAAAAGGATCGAGAACGTTCGACCATTTGCACGATCGTCCCTTCCCCAGGGACATAGCAAATCGACTGTGAACGTTCGCGAAAATTTATACTCTTGCATAAACTTGTTCTATTAGCGTCCCACGCGTATTTTATATATTTATTTGCTATTAGATTTCATCTAACGTTGTTCACATTTTTTCATTAACACGGTTGTTTAATTCGTTCGTTGAATATCGACTTTGGCAGGCTCAAACTTTAGACTTTCTACACAGGGTGAAGTCGAAAAACAATCACTTCCTGCTAAAATAAATTCATAATTTTAATTTTAGTCTTCTTTAATTCTTCCTTTCCTTTCACAGATTAAAGTACATTTAAAAAAAAACAAATTATGCTCGAACTTAAATTTAATTAAAAACTGATAAAATTATATTTCTTATATTTTTATTGTGTTTCATTCAGAAAGAAAGAAAAAAAAATAGGCGGGAAGAAACTTTTGGCCCACCCTGTACAAACGCACAAATCTGTTAACAAGATTCCCTGCAACTTCCTCTACGTACGTTCGAACGAAAGGAAAGAAAATTTCCATTGAATTTTTATATCGTGAAGTATCGAATTACTTCGCGACACGCGGTTGGAAACACTGTTTATATTATTTACACCGACGATACGTGATGTTACATCGTCGTACGTCACACGGGGCAAAAATATTCCCCGCCCCTGCGTACGCAAAGAAAGGGGAAACGAGTGGGTTTCTTCTAACGAAAAATGCACGTCCTTTATCCCGAGTGCATTACATTACTTGCGAACCGGTGCCGCAAACGTGTGTGTACATAATACAATGGATCAACTCGTAACACGAGCTTGCAGCCGCGTGCTTTTATTTCCTTTCTCTCAAGTAGCCGGCACAACAGACTCCATCACAGGAGTAGAAACATCGCGTTACGAGCCCTTCGTTACACAATGAAATCGTCTGTACTTTATGGATCTCTTTTGCCCCTGAACACGTTCAAAAATCAGAGTACAAATTGAAAACAGGGGGGAGAGACCGAGCTCTGTCTCTGCAACCTTCAAGCATTCTTTCCGCGACTTTCATCCACGCGAAACAGGCTCGAAATGGCCGGTCGATTTTAGAGAATAATAAGTCGAGACGATGGTAAAGTAAAAAAGGATACGTCACTAAAATAATAAAGAACAAATTGTAACGTAGAGACGATAAAAATTTTGCGTACGAGACTTTGTTTTCGAGAAGGAATTCCATTTTAAATATTCAACTGGTGAGAGATATACTTTCGAATTAAGAGAGAGACTCGTGCTTGTACACACGAGCAATTGTTCGTGTTTGCATTTATTGTACGAGATAATGGAAAGCACAGACGTAGAATAATTCTATTAAAAGTTAAGATTTCATTACTTTGGAGAATCGTTGAATTGCCCATATTCCCATGTTCTAAAGTACTACAATTCGATCTTACTAAATTTGTATAGGATTAAATTTTCTATTATTACGTGAAATTCACCGAATCGTTGCGTATTGACGTCAGGTTCATTGTTTCGCCGCGTATCGACGCGAAATTTATCGTTTCGCCGCTTCTACAACGTTGTAACAAGCACAAACGCAAACAAAGACGTCATTACTTCGCAGCGAGGTGCGTTTAACTCTCTTAATCAGATGAAACACAATCTTCGTTCCCCTCGTTTTTCTTTTTCTCCTTTTTTTTTAACACAGTCTCGTCAAGAAGTGAAGTCGAGAAGTGGGAAAAATTTCAATCGTTTTTCGTTTAGAATTGTTCTATTATTCTATCTTGAAAATATCGCTTACCCATGAGCTCGTACCAGCGATAGATCACGTCCTGTTTCAACTTGATCGTGCCGAAGTTGTTGAAATATATCGTCATCACCGATTGATCCTTGACTTCCGTGTCTCTTCTTCGGATTTATCGATCCGTAGCAAAAAAAAAAAAAGATTATTGACGCAGTTTAAATAAATAATATTCTAACTTACAGTATTTCGCAGACGTGTTCCAAACCGAATATGGCCATCTTCGCGTTGTATTTCACGTCGCTACATTCGGGGTAACAGTCGCAATACAGGGTGTTCGTTTTTTCCATCTCTTCGTCGTTATCGTACAGATTGCCGTGCGGTACCACGGACAGCCACTTAGCTGCAATTCGAACGCGGAATCATGAACTTTCCAGATTCATTTTCCAAGCCTCCATTTAACCCTTTCGCTTCCAGTACGCCTAAGTGCCGTAAGCACGCGCCAGAATTGTGCGCGTGGTTTTTGTATATACGTTTCTCTAAGTCTTAGGTATCAACTGTGCTTAATAAAACAATCGTTGCTCTAATATAACACGTATAGTTCACAGTTTTAATCTGAAGAGACTTATACAAAATTATATTAGTTATTCTAAAAACGTCTCAGACCAATTACGGTTGACATATTTTTAGGTATTTACATATTTACAAGACTTTACGATTAAACGTTTAATATAATTAATAATGAAACGCAAATTAGTTAATACATTAAGACGATCTATTCCTAATTCTTGTAAAAAAAACGTATACGAACTATCGTTTCATTGTCGAATGGATTCGATAGATTCTTTCGAATGAAACAGTAAACGATCGTTTTGATGTCGTAAAACAACAAAGAGTAGTTTTAATATGTGATTAATCCAATATATCAATAAAATCAACGAAAAATGTTCTCGCGATAACGAAGAATTTATCATTGACTAGAGATGGTACTTGTATACACATCATATGGATGACGGATATATCCGGCGCTCGAAGCGAAATAAGTATAACCGAAATAAGTTAATCGAATAAGTATAACTGCTGGGGCGAATACACGGGGAGAATTACGATTTTTCTATGGCTTCACGATTCATCGTGGAAAGATTCATTAACACGTTCACTGCCAACTACTTTGTTATCTCGTAGTTTGTTTTACTTACCATATTTTTGCAGCTACGATGAAATTCGTAGTCTATCAGTGTAAATATGAATCGATAGCTTGTTCAGGGAAGAGAACAAAAAATCATTATTGTCTTACACGAACAGAAAAAAATTTATTAATAAATGAACAGAAAATATAGTGATGCAAAGTTTATTCGAAATCAACGAGCAAAAGAATATTTTTATTTGTCATAATTTTTCAAACAATCTTCCACGCAAAAGGCTGACTTCTCTTGACAGATTGGCGATACTCTGTGAATAATGAAACTCTTGCAATCTAATTTTTTTTGGTACTCTTGTTGAATCTCTTCTCCGATCAACGCGTCGACGAATGCTTCTCTAAACTTTATAAATTTTATTTTAGAAGAAGTTGCTTTATGAAAAAGTTCGTGCGCATTGTGTGTGTGTGTGTGTGTCTGTGTGTGTGTATAAAATATGTAATATAATATGTTATATATATAATATATATATATAATATGTATAATATGTAATGCAACCTTTTTGGTCATCTAATAGTCTTTCTTTACATACGCCAACTACGAGATAATTCTCAAGATCTTTTTTTTTTCAAAGAAACACATTCTATATGCTTCTTGATGATTACTATGTATTATAATAGGAGTTTTTAGTAATATAATATGATTAAATTGAATTGGCTTCTTAGACCGTGATCCTGAAAAGTGACCGTGGCAGTCAACGTGTTAATTAATCAATCTCGTGCACAGTGCCGTACAATTCAACGGGCACTGTTTTCGTGATCTACCGCCGCGAAATTCGTAATCTCGACGCTGCTTACATTTATACTGCAACAAGCACGGCACATCTTCCAAGTTGCACGTCTTTTTAGAATCTGGAAATAAATATACGAGGGGATAATGAATATCTGAGATATTCCGACAACCAAGTGTAAACAGAATGCAACAGAATTTTTTAACTCTTTCAAAAAGCAGCTTAACGCGGATATTGACCGTATTCCATTGTTACAGGGGTTTAACGCCTTCTCTGGATATCTTGGGAATTTTCCTCCTCTTAGATTCAAGGGTGTACAAACGAATTAAAACACGAGCCAATTCGACCTTACATCTAGCATTTCTAACGAAATTATTAAAGACATTGGATCTCAATCATAAAACGCGTAAGTCAAATACTGCATAATGTTATTTCTTTTACATTTACATTCTCGTCGTTGTTGTATTCGTTTATTGCATATTATGTATTTTTCCCCTTCCTGAATAAATAAATAAACAAATTTGGGAGGAAATATTAATTAACATTAATATACGAAAATATTAATTAATATTGTATTAAAATGTAAATCAGAAAGTGACGACGTTTTCCCAGTCTGTGTAATTCAATTTCTTTGACACAGTCTTTTACTCTAGATTTCATATTACGTGCGATCTGCTTTCAATCGCTGAAAGACGAGAAAGCGAAAAAGGCAGTGACAAATGTTCCTCGACAGACGAGCCGAGTCTCATAGCTCCTCTAATCTCAGAATACGGGGTGTTGTTAATGTCTTGCAAAAGCATACTCAACGGCCGTCGCGGTTCATTTCGACGCGGGGTGAAAGTGAAAATAGGGGATGAGAAGGAAGGGCCCTTTGAAACGTTCCGTACGTTTCGCGGTGTCGACCTTGTCGCGCCTGTCTACGCTTTTAAAACATTACCCAATGAAACAACGAAGCTTGAGAAATAACGTTCCTGTACTGCGTTCCTCTTGCTTGTCTTTCCCTGTCAAGGGATTAGAATTTTCTGATTTCAGCGAATTTCGGCTTCTGTTATCGGTTTGATAAACGGCTTGAGGGAATTTTAGTTCTATTAAATTTAATATGTAGATTATCAATGCCACGTGGCTTTATGTTTTAATAAAGTATCAAATATATACCATAAATTTATACTATAAATGTGTGCACTATAAATCGTACAAATTTATATTCATATATATTTATATATATATATATATATTTATATAATTTATATAATTATACTAAAAGATTATATAAATTTGTATTTATACAATATATAAATTTATAGCACATATATTTATACGTGGTACAAGTTTGTAAATGTATTACCAAATTGTGTATGTAGTGAAAAAATTTGTTAATATAGTATCAACATGTAGTATCGAATTTATAGTATACATTTACCGTATACAAATATTTTGTATATTGTAATTTGTATAATACTGTAGCATATTGTAATCGTATAAATGCGACAGTCAGTCAGTACTATCTGCAGCCGCTTGCAATGAAACATATCGGCTCTTACCTCGATTAGGCAGAAAGAAAGGTATACACCCGCACATGTTCAACATGTCCACCGCTTTGCAATCGACGATGCAGTTGCTATAAGTGTAAAACCTCTGAAGCGCAGTCATTTCATCCTCGAACACGCAGTCGCGTTTCTCCAACGAATGCGACACGATGCTCCTCGTGCTGTCGAACATGATTGCCTCTAGTTGCACGCTGCGGTGCACCCTGGGCGAGACTAGAAAGTCGATCACCCCTCCGCTGGTTGTGTCCGGATAATCGTGCGGATTGAAGATCGTCACCTGAAAGTCGCGAGACTCGTCAGACTGTTTCAAAGACAAGACAACCCGTACCTCTGCACCCGTGCGTTATTTATCGCATGTACGATGTTTGCGATATTCGAACACTAATACACAACAGAGAAGCCTAACCGCGTCGAATCGACTCGACGACGTGGGAAATATTCACAAGTCGTCGAGTATTTACTGTATTCGGCGAATAGTCTCTGGAGGGAAAAAGAAAAAAAAAGGGAGAGAAGAAAAGAACCCGCAATTTGCATAATGCAGCAATCCTCGGCTGTCACGCGAGATAATCGTCAGAAACGACCGACATTTCCTGTGGGCGGCGGCGTGATTACGAGCGAGATACTCGTTTCTACTTGGTCTATGGCTTGGAATTTGGCAAAATTTTCGTCGCGGCTGATTTCTGGAACTGACGAAATCCTATCCACCGGCGCGTGATGTTAATTCGCGAGGAGAAATCGCTTTTACTGTCTGAACGGCGAAAGGCCGCATTAACGAGCGATCGACCATCCCCGCGGCTGTCAGTTTAACGATATTGACGATACTGAACGCACACGCCGACGCGATGATACTTGGAATATTATTCCAAGGCTTTCAGACTGAATGTTAAACAGCTTGTTTCCGAAGGACGTTCGAGAAAGTGAGGGTGGAAGCGGGAGAAAGACAAAGAAACATTGAAAAGCGACGCCGCGTTCGCGGAATTAAAAATTCGGTAAGCGTTTCGTGCAGGCGCCAGCTTCAACTCGACTGATGAAAAATTACCTTCCAGCCAGCGCTCAGGAAAATAGGATAGAAGTAATCGTCTAGAAACGGGTCCAGCACCACCAACAGCCCACCGTTCTCGGTTAGACTTTCCACCTTCATCGATTCCAGCTGATCGTCCCTGCACAATACGTTCGACGTGAAGAAAGAGACTTCGCGACAAGAAAGATGGCGGAGTTTCGCTGGTCGCGAAGTATTACACCCATAAGTGACGTCGTTTTCTTCATATTTAATGACCATCACAACGATAATAACTTAACTAATCTATATTCTAGTTAAGTATATCGACATAGTGTGCTTATTATAGATTATTAAAATTATATCGTGAATATTATAGATAATTATAGAAATAATATTATAGAATTGAAAATGCATTAAATAAAATAAAATTTTATACAGGATCAAAAAACAATATCACTTATAGGGGAATTATCTTTGATAATTTCCAGACATCGAGAGAAGAAGAAAGTGAAAAGGGAAATTATATTACGAATATTATAGATAATTTAAAAAATTATTATAGATAATTACAGAAATAATATTATAGATAATTATAGAAATAATATTATTATAGAAATAATATTATAGAAATAATATTATAGAAATAATATTAAACATAAATAAAATAAATAAAATAAAATTTTATACAGAATCAGAAAACAATATCACTTATAGGGGAATTATTTCTGATAATTTCCAGACAGCGAGAAAAGAAGAAAGTGAAAAGGGAAATTATATTACGAATATTACAAATAATTTAATAGATCGAAACTGTATTAAATAAAAATAAAATTTTATACAGAATCAAAAATCATCGGTATCTCTAACAGAGAGAAAAAGAAAGCTGGAAAGGAAAGAAAGTTTTGTACCGCGACCGGCTAAAACCAGCACAACGAAACACGAAATGAACAGAAGCTTGAACGCGGTCTGTGGAAACCGCTGTGAAAGAATGAATAATATAAATAATTGGCCGAGTAGACGCAAAGGCGGTCTGCAAACTCACAGCTGCGTGTCGTCCCCTTTGGTCGCGTAATTGAAGGTACAACAGAAGCCGTCCTGCGTCTTGCGGAATGTGAACAGTTCCGAACAGTTCCATTCCTTGTCGTGAAACCGACACATCAACAGCATGGAGGAACACTGTGGCGTCAACTGAAACGTTTGTCACAGAGGGATCGATCGACGGTGAACAGAGAGCTCGAAGATGGAAATCCACGTTGGCGACATACAGAGGTGGAACGAAAATATTCGCACGCTCGATGGAAAACTATATATATTGATACTTTGAAACTCGACAATTCATCGACATAATTGCACAAACGTTGCATAATAGTTTAGAGAGAAATACTTGCACCGTGACTCTATCTCTTTACCGATTATTATGATTTCCTTTTTCGCTTCGCTATGCAAAGTTACTCGCGCTGCGGAAGAAAGAAGAAAAAGAGAAATGAAATCGCAAAGTATGAGTTCCGTTCTAATGTTACATTGTAATATTTCTTTTTTCGTCTCATTATTTTATTCTTTTCCTCGAACATGTAATACTTCGTTCGTTTCACTCTAATGAATGTTCGAATTGTCGTTCAATGCAATGGCAAAAATGAAAATCAAGTTTTCAAGAGATTGTTGCAAAGAGGAGACTTCAATCTTCAAGTGGTTTAGATTTAGTTATGAAAATAATTTTTCAACGTTCTCGGAGACATTTAGAAGGTATTACAATTTCCGCGAACAAAGGTGTTCTTTTCCACTTGCAACGCGTGATGTAAAAATATCTTTGAGAAAAACCACCGCAAGGTTGTCAAAGTAAAGGCTTTGTACTTTAAAATGAAACCAACCCGATTGTTATACGATTTTTCTTTATGAAGCTATAACAATTCAAAATGCAGACAATTTCTCATCTCCAATGTGCAAATACGAAATGTTTGGACTCGTATAATATAATAATTAATTAATATAATTCAGGGTGTTTCCAAAATTGTGGTACAAGCGACTAAGGTACGACTTTATACTTAAAAATGAGAATAAAATTTTTCCACGTGATTTGAAAATTTTATCAAGTATGCTTGAATTCTGAGAAGTGAACAGAAAAGAATAATTATCAAAGGATTAGTCTACGTAAGAAACGTGGTATGAAATTTTTTCTGTAAGATGCTTCGTTCTCGAGAGCATAGAGTTTGAATGTTTATCAAGTACACGTGCACCAAGGTAACTTCTGAAGAAACGTATTCACAGTTTATTTTCATAAAAATGAACGAAAAAATTTTTTAATCTATTATTCATTTTTTACTTATTTTTGGACGTAGAATATTCTTTTATTAATTATTCTTTTCTGTTACATCTAGGATTAGTTACATTCAACATTTATTTAGTTTTTCAAAAACGAAACCTCAAATTAAAAGAGTTTTTCCTTTTTTTCTCGACACTTTTTTACTTATTTTTGAACGTAGGATACTCTTTTCTGTCACGTCTAGAATTAATTAAATTCAACTATTTAGCCTAGAATTAGTAAATTTTTCAAAAACGAAATCAAAGAAGTTTATTCTTTCTTTTTCGATTTTTTTCACTTATTTGAACGTTCGAGTTCTTACTCTGAGGATACTATTAATTATTATTTTCTGTCACGTCTAGGATTAGTTAAATTCAACTATTTAGCCCAGAATTAGTAAATTTTTCAAAAACAAAATCAAAGAAGTTTATTCTTTCTTTTTCGACTTCCTTTACTTATTTGAACGTTCGAGTTCTTCCTCTGAGGATACTATTAATTACTCTTTTCCGTCACGTCTAGAATTCAACTATTTAGCCAAGAATTAATAAATTTTCAAAGACAAGGCCTCAAGTCGATGAAGTTCATTCTTTCTTCCTCGACTTGTTTTCTCGTCGTAGAATCAGCCTCGTGGCCCCGATTTCGGGATACGTTCTGTAATATAAATTCACTCACTCGTTTCATTACGTCGACGATATCGTAATAGCCATTGTGATACACGGTGAGAAGCTGATCGATCCGATAGGAGCGGTTCTGCGGCGGGAACTCGGAGTCGTAGAGATCGCCCAGCTGCGAGATCATGCTGAGGATCTCGCCGACGGGTAAATCGGTGATGTTCGCCGCGAATCTGAATGTTAATTAAATTGAAAATACCTTTTGAAAAACGCGTCGTCCCGCTGACAGAGTGAAAGCAGCTCCGCAGGGGAGAAGTTCGTGCGAAACTTCGTGCGAAAATGCTCGTCAACGTACGAATGGGTGGCAATTTTTGAAATTGATCGGGCAAATTTTCCTGAACATGGGGGGAGGGGAAAGGGGAGGGATTGGTGCGTGCTCGAGGAAAAACGAGCAAACGGGACGGGACATGATAAAATATATTCGCTGAATGCTTTGGCGGCGATCGATGTTCGCCGGAAACGTTTCGGTCGAAAATTAAATTAAAAATTCTATCCTATGAAAATTAACGACAGTGCACGCGCGTACAAGCGGCCAAAGTATATCCATGGAAATGAGTCGCAAATTTTTAGCCAGATGAAATTACACGGATCGAGTTAAATATTTATCGTCGTTGTTATAAATCGCGATTAAGTGAAACGACGCGATATTGGGATATTAATAGATAATGTCCCTCTCCCATAGCGAAAAAGAGATCCGACGCTATACGCTGCATATTAATGGGAATTCTTTTCCTTTTTCTTCTTTTTTCTTTTTTTTTCTTTTTTTTTTTTTTTCTTTTGCGAGGCAGACTTAAAGTAACTCTCGCTAACTGAATATTAATGGCCAGTTTTTGCAAATTCAGGGCTAATTAGGGACGCGTTTTTGCGTTTCCCCTTTTAATGAACGCTTCTTTTCATCGACGCGAGGAGGAACTTTTCTAAATACACCGGCGAGGCATTATCGCGATAATTCGGAATAACGTTGCGAGGAACATCGAGGAACCCGCATGGAAATTCCATTGCAGATTCCCTCGAGAGAGGAAAAGGGAAGAAAATTGAGAATTGTACTCAAGGAAGGATAAATCATACCACGTCGCTGCAATTATAAAAATTACCAGTATCGAGTATATAGATCGATGCGACAAAGCGACGAATGAAAGAGTTCTAAGTTCTTGCTCGAAAAGTTGTTATTTATGGATTTCATCAATCGTTCGAATTTCCATGTAAAACCGCGAGCAAAAAAAGAAATATCGATACGGGTTAATGTACCGTCTGAAATGACAAATACGCAGCACAGCTTTTTCTCTGTCAGCGTTGCAGGTTACGCTTAAACAAGTGCTTGACAAATATTTACTCCCGATATTTTATGACAAATAATAAATATACAGAGTCACACGTGTGTCGTAAAACTGCATGCAGTAAAAATTAGACAGCTTTACTATGTACAGTATACTCTACGAAAATATTTATATATGTATGTGTATGTGTGTGTTACAGGTCGACACAGCAAGTCATTTTCTGTAAAAAAAGGATTAATCTACGTATATCGAAAGGCTATTAGTTTTGGAAATACTTTGACTTCAATTTTATAAAATCTATCATATGAAAGACGAGAAAGGACAAGATCAGTATCCTTGTATTCATATTGTTCTTGTCTTTTGTACATAGGTTTTATAAAAAATATCTTACAAACTAATGGATTTTCAGACGTAGGTGGATTAATACTTAAAAAGTTACATAGTTATATTTGAAAAAATAGTAGTGACCCACACGCGTTTATCTAGAGACGAACTAACAAGGAAACATACCTGTGTGAATCACCGATTTTGATGAAATTTGACATAAATGTAGTTTGATAAAAATCGTCGATGTTGGAGGAGTGAAAACTACTCTCAAAGTTGAGGATGCTGAACATATTTTCGAATATCTCCTATTATATTTTCAAGTATATCCTAAGATACCGTTTTTGTGTAAATTGATGAAATTAGTGAAATTAGTTTTTAACGACGAATTTAATGGTGTATACTATTTTGCAAATGTTTTGCTTTCGTTCAAGCAATATTTTTCATAAGTTTTTTTTCAAGTAAATCTTAATAAATTTTCTCAAACGTTTGTAAACTATATATTCTATACTACAAATTTTCTGGAACATTTGCAAAGCTATATATTCAAACACAAATTACGAAATAAAATGGAACCTTGATTTTTGCATTATGAGAAAATTCATTATTTCGTAAGTGTACCAAGTTATTTGCTCTCTCAAAACAGAAAAAAGAGATGCATTTGAGACATTCTTCAAATTACTAGAATAGTTTCAGAGACATTAAAATGAAACATCCTGTATACACGTTCCTCAGATCCATAATTTAATCGTTGTCGAGCGATACTTCACGGCCGGCAGGGATTTTTCTTCGTCTCTGCCGAACAGAGTTGCAAAATCCGAAATTCGAAGCCTGATGTTTTGGCTGTTACACGTTCTCGAACATTTGGCGACCATGTTTTCTCATAATGCCGACGATGAAATGTCCCCCTCCCGGTGAATTTGAATGAACGAACACGCGCTGGCTCCGCCAACGAAATAAAATTTTCAGGGAAATTCATTTACGAACGGAGGGCAATTCTAAACGCGAAACCGCAACTTCGACCGCAATCGAAATTATTCGTACAACGAGACTCGTTGCCTACTAGATTGCCCAATGAATCTAACCATGCCCTACGCTGGATTATACTCCTCCACTCTGTGTTTCGCCTCCCGTTTATTTGACGTTTAAACACAGCTGCTCACATTTCGTTTGCCAGTTCGGTCGCCGATCGAAGACTTATCCGGTTGATGCTGCAGATCGCCACACCTGGAAAACACCATTCAACTTTCGTCAAACATAACTCGTGGAAGAATAGGTTATTTCTTTGTTGAAGAACGCGCCAACGTCAAAATTTCGGCTCGAGAACGTCCGGGGAAAATTGACGAAAATAACGGAAAACTGGTTCGCGATCAACCGAGTAACTCTTCCCAAAAATCGAGTGTAGATGTAATTAAGCAAAGATCAAAGGCAAACAAAAATTTCCACAATAGCGTATGAAAAAATTTCCACGAACGTAGAAGTATGATACTCAATGATACAATATTGAATTGAAAGTAAGATAGGCAATTTCTTTGTTGGAGAACGCGCCAACGTCAAAATTTCGGCTCGAGAAACGTCCGTGTAAAATTGACGAAAATAACGGAAAATTGCTTCGCGATCAACCGAGTAACTCTCCCTAAATATCGAGTGTAGATTATAGAATGTAATTAACACATCTTATGCGGGTGGAGTTTGTGCTGTGCAAACACTGAGAGCAGACATAAAAAAATATCCGCGCAGAAAAAAATAGCAAGAAATTGAATAAAAATTGCATATACCTTTATAAACCCCTACTTTTTTGAAAGAAATATTTGCACTAAAACTAGATAAACCAGTATTTTCAAAAACGTAATCAGTCTCCCGCACTCAACAATTGGCCGTAGTAAGACTGTGATTCCCTTCATCCGCAAACAATGTGTTAAGCAATGATCAAAGGCAAACAAGAATTTCCACGATAGCTGAACGTAGAAGTATGATACTCAATGATACAACGTGAATTGAAAATAAGATATTTTTGACTTAGTGAATCGAGGTTGCGAATAATTTTAATTATAAACACCGGTTTCCAGCTATCGAGTTACTTGTTACTTGTCAGAGATTCTAGCAATTTGATTGATTTTTCGTCCACGCTTGCCCACGTGGGAAATTTATCGTGCGTACTTTTTTTCAAATTGCAGCATGCGGCTGAACAGACGGGAGGAGAGTTTCATTTACCTGGGAAACGTAATTCGTGCGTGGGAAAGTATTCCGTTTCTACGCTAGTGAACAACGGTTTCTCCATAAATTCCAGGTACGTGCAATAGATGGAATAAACCATGGCGGACACCGTGACCATGTACACCAGGAACCACAGTACTCTGAAAAAACAGCAATGGGCTGTTGAAAAAAATTTTCGCCCCACTGAACCGCGTAAATTTCAGTCAATGAGTTTCTTTCCTCCGTTGTTGCAAATTCTAGATATTTACACCATGGTATATATATATATATATATATATATATAGATCTCGATCGAACGTTCCGCAGACTATTTCAGAAAAAGGTTTCTTCCTCGACGCATTCGAGAAAGAAATCGAAAATTTCAATCGAGAGCGGAAGAGTTAGATAACTCTTACAATATAAACTGCTTGTTATCTATTACGAACAGTTACATCGTACAAACGTAATTAATAATAACAGTAAAATTTACATAAATAAGCGATATTTCCATCATTGTTTATTAACACGTTCCGTGCCGAGCCGATTTTATCTTCCGTTTACGGATATCACGATTAATAATTTCGCTTCTGAAGTATGTCTTACAATTTCTATAACAGTGCGAAAACTATAATTATGAAGAAAAATGTCTAGAGAACAAAGCAGTAAATTTAATTTCAAGGTATTATTTTAACAAACGAGTTTTTCAACGATGCCAAAGTTAATTTTAAAATAGAAGATTTTGTTCCAGATATTTTCAGTGTTGCTGCCCATGTACTAAATAATAGTAAATAATATTAGATAACAATAATTCGTTATATAAATTATACGATACTATTCTCAGAATCCTTATTATATAAATTATAATACTAATAAGTGATATTTACTTCAACGTCACTCTGATAACAAATTTTATTTAAAGCTTCTTCTTATCGAATTGAATCGATCTTAACAGACAATCGGAAAAAAGTCGATAAGATAAACGTGATGTACGTTTATACATGATTACAAATTCTTCGCCTTACAATAAAAATTCCAATGGTTTGAACGCATATGCTCCACGTGGCACGATACGTGTTGATACTCGAGTAACAGATCATTAGATCTCGATTAGATAACGATTGGAATTTAGATCAACCAATGAGGCAACATTCTAAAACAACAGTTCAAGATAAATCAACAACGATTCAACACGATATCGAGAGTTTCGATCCTTTATTTCTTGCAACACTCTTCTCGAAACAGCCTGTAAAAGCTTTCGACGTGCTTTCTTCTTTCTCTCGGAAGACTCGTCGCGTCTAAATTACCTGTCGAACCACGTGGCTTCCGGGTCCACGAAATACCTGAATCCGGCGAGTTTCGTGTACCTGCAGTACAGCTTGCAGTATTTTCTCAACGTTCGCGTGAAACGAGATGTAGACGAAATCGCACGCGTCTCAGGCAATTGCCAAGCTCGCGGGACACTTCTAATATCACTCGCGTTTATCCTCCTCGATTTATCCTCCTGCCAGACTCTCATCTCGCTCTCCTCCTCTTTTCGCGATTAATCGCGAAAGAAATAAAAAAAAAATAAAAAGAGAGAAAATATATCACCGTTCACCGCGAGCGACGTTCCGCTGGTCGCGTTTTCAACGCTCGCGAATAAACGGAATAATTCGAGAACGCGCGTTTGACGAGAATCGCGAATATCCCGCTAAAAACAACGGCGGCTAATCGAGAAAACGGGAGAGTTTACGACGGCTTCAGTCGACAGGGAAATTTGCCTTTCGAAATTCTCAGGTTACGCGGGTTAAATTGCGCGCTCAGCTGTCCAGCTTTCGACTGCTCGGCCTCGCGGATACGGTTTATACTCGGCCTTGTGACACGGTTTATACTCGCGCCGTTCTTTTCTACTGTTTTTTTGTCACGCGTGTCTCGTTCTTGCCTATCTCTGACATCGTTTCACGGTGATCGCCTGTTACACGCACGTCCGCGATGGAACGCTCCTCGCTCGTGAAATTCGTTGCGAACATGTTTGCGTCGTTCCCGCGTTGAAATTTTCCCGGGTGAAATTCTCAAATGCAAGCACGCACGATGAAAACATGATGAAAACGAAATACGTGTCACGTTATCGTCGAAACAGAAAAACGGATTCATTGCAGAAATAAGGAAATAAGGACACGCGAAAAACACTCATCATTTGAATTTTTATCGACAGAGGAAATATCTATAGAATCATTTCGTGCGTCACTGCGTGTCGTTTCGACGTCTCTTCGTTCATTTATTTATCCATTTTTAAATATTTAATTTCGCGATTCGACGTTCGATTAAAGAGAACGACACGAAATGACTGATCGATGAGCGATAGTCGGACAAAAAATGGAAGAAGGGAAGAAAATGGAAGTTTCGTCCAAGTTCCACCTCCTCGGGGCGTTCGCGAGTCGCTGATTCCGGAAACGTCTCTTCTATTAACATCCTCGACTTCCACCGCGAGAAAGTTTGCAGCTGGCTAGCAAAATCGTAGAGACAGATTTTCGTGGCATCAGATCGACCTTGTCAAATGATCCGTGACCGGAAGGAAGCTGCGCCGGTCGTCATCAATTCATCGCCGTGACAATCGAATCCGCGATGCGGCCACAATTAAACAGAACTCGAAGGATGATTGATCGATTGACCGAACGACGAGATATTATTATCAGACTTCCGGTTGAAATTAAAAATCCAAGAACGAACTGCTAAGATGAGCAACCTAACGATACGAGACTGTTGGTAAATCGTCGATAGAATCGCCGATAATTTTCGAAATCGTCTCCCCTCCTCCTCCCCCCCTGGAAACGGAAACGAAGTATCTGCAGTGTCGCGATTGCGAATTGAATATTAATGGACACTATGGATTTCGATCGAACAGGGGCCGAGTTAAATATTAATGAGGCCTTTTCGCAGCGGGGAATTAATGACAACGTTCGCGCGATGTTCGAACGAATCGCACGTATGGATTTCCAAATATTCGGCTTCAAAGAATCGGCCGCGAATTTCGATCTCGGAACGTGAATTTTATCCCCGTCGTCGGGAATGAATGTCGTAAAACGACAAATACTTTTTATATATCTTTCTATAGATATTAGCAAAGAGAAACTATAGCTATTAATAAAGAAAATGAATCGTAAGTGCTGCTACAAATATTTTATATAAATATTTTTATAAATATTATTTTTGTATTTTTATATTATTATATATTTTGTTATATATATTTTTCATTACATTACACATTAATATATATTTTATATATTATCTTTATATTATTTTTTATTTTATACACATATTTTTTATACATATATTTTTATACTTTCATAGACATTAATAAAGAAAACGCGGTTGCAGGGATTCTGAAAACCATTCAAGTTGCTCTGGGGAGAGCGCAGAATGCAGCATGTTTGTATCGAGGATCTCGCATCAACCGCAAGACGTATCGTTGCCGCGCGTAACGTTCCATTAAATCACAACGCGATGCGTCGTTGCGCGAACCACGCATTTTCACGAACATCAGGAACATTCTTTTCGCGCCCGTCTAGCTTCCCTGTGATTTGCAGTCGGCTTGATTTGCGATCTCTCCCAAATGCAACCAACGTCCTCTCCTTCTCGTATTAATTTCTGTCATCCGGCAAGATCATATTTCTCCGGGTGGAAGGATCATTGTTGATCTCGTTGCTGCCACCATTCGCATTGAAACGCTTTCGAGGACTTTTGAATTTGGAGCTTCTCTCTCTCGTGACGTTCAATTTAGCCGATGAGACGATCGATTATTTATCTCAGACGATTAATCGCGGTTATGAATAATTCAAACACGAGTCACTTGATCGAGAAATTTAAGGTGCGAACGCAACGTCAGGGTACAGCTCGGTACATTCGATAGTATCCGCACGATATGGATTTCAATTATCTCAAGTTGGTCGATCCGATCCTCGACGGGACTCGCGGCTCGAGATATTTTATTAATGCTCCGGAGCCGCAGGGCTCAGCCTGGGATTTGCGTGTAACCGAATGCATGCGAAACTTCGGTATCCGCGGATGCCGCCGCGCCGATCCGTTTCGTTGCTCGCGAGAGAACAAGTTTCGTACCGTTTGTTTTCTATGATCCTGCGTCGATTGGAACTTACGATCTTACGAGCACGTGATCGTATCGAGAACTTCGGTGAGCGTGGCAACATTTTAAATCTCGCCTGCCCAAAGTTGCAGACAAACTGAAGACGTGAATAAACAAACGTCCGTCTAAACGCGAAATTTCAATGAAGCAGAGAGATGCGTTATATACACATCGTTGTGAGTTTTGGTTTTACCCATGACGTCTTCACGATGAAGAATATACAGAAAACTGGGTCACACGGTTCGACATTCATTGTCAGTTCGTTTATCGATAGATGTTGTCTGACGTCTGATCAATGACAGGGCTATACCACTGTGTCACCAGTTATTTTATTTTTCACCTTATATGTTTCAATTTTAGACAACATTTTTGTAACGTGTAACGTTGTGTGATATACTCGGTCTTAGTGTCTGACTACTGACAGGGCTGTATCACTGTCTCATCCATAATTTTCTTTATTCATTTTCTATTCTTTTTTTTAATTTTAATTTACACGTTAGATTTAGAGATTCTGTCCTCGTACACATATTTTACACTCTATAGAATATATTGTGTTTGGTTTTTACATTCCGTAGAATATAATATTTTCATTCATCTGATGTGTCTGATCTGCAACGAAGATTATTTCTATATTACTTGTCATCTTTAAACACTGCTCCTGGTTGCGTTTCAGTCTCAAAATTATTCACTATCTGTGAATAGAAATCCTGGCGTGGCTCCCCATACCGAGCTGCGACAATGTTCCGTATCATTTGTTTTTGTATTTAGCTCATAAAGACGCGTATTAACATCGAATTCCACGGGGATATTCAATTACGTGCGACGTCGTTGATCGCATGAACGGCACACACTTAAGTGTATTTCCGCGAATTAATCTCGAGCATAATCCAACGTTCACCAACATACCGCGGACAATCCAATTTAAATAGCTCGGGGGATCAGGCGTCGCGTTGTAAATTGCATACAACACGCCGGAATGGAAATTACGTTGACGAGATTTCCCGTTTACCGGAAGGACGACGCCCCCTTTTACATACACGAGGAGGCAGGGGGGAGGGATTTTCAGACGAATCGCCGGTGAAACTGTGAGCCGTTATTTCCATGTAACGAAACATCAAGGGATGAGGCAAGGAGCGGCTTGTCCTCGCCTCGTCTCGTTAAGATCGTTTTAAATTTAGATAGACAGACGTGAGGGAATCTCAACCTTCAAAGACTCTCTCTCGCTGCCTGAAGGAGCAAAACCACCTTTGAATCTTTTTTTTCTTTTTCCTTTTCCTCCGTAGGGGGAAACCTGATAGAATCAAACAAGGGGCTTCTCTCGCGCGTGAACGTCGTACGATGTGAAAATTTCACAGAGGAATTTTCTTCTGTTCTTTTATCTCTTTCTCTCTCTCTCTCTGTTTTATTTGCCTATTAAATTCTCATGAAATTTGAGAAAACAATTTCGATTCGGCGAATCTCGCGACGAGTCGCGGAATTAAATGAAACGCGGCGCGTGGCCCCGGGTTAAAAAGTTAATCGCGTCGCGTTTCGCACTCGCGGCGAAATCCCCGCTTGAACATGGAATTTTATAAATACGATGATTGGCGACACGTGCAACAGGAATTAGCGAAACAGAAGGGGTCAGCGATACGAATATTTCACACGTGTCGACCGATGCAACGCGACGCGCGAAGTCGCAGCCACGCGAGTATGTGAATATACTCCGATGAAATAGCAGATTCGGTCGAACGTTCACTCGATGTGACTGATTAAAGATTAAACTCGAGCCGGCCCGTGGCTTCCACGCGACACGCGTTGCTACGTCGCGCGACTGCATCGACCCCCCTGGTTAATTGTTTAACGAGCGTGGAGATGAAGCGTAACTCCATTGAGCGTGTTCGTCGTTAGAAAAGGCAGCCCATAGAGATGGGATTTCGTATCGAAATTCAATCTTCACCGTGTCACCCAACCACGCACATACATCTATGAAACACATACATCGGTCTCGCGACAATTATTTTAAACAGCACGCCGCAATCGATTCCGCCGCCCCGAGACCGTCGTTATCTGCGTACATTACGAATCGCGGCATTAATCAACCCGTACAAATAGTTTTGTCACCGCTATTAATTTATAATGCCCCGGTAATATCCCCCTATAAATTCACACCGGGGCTTTCGCGCATGCTGCTCGCGTACACTCTATGGATTATAGGCGAAACCGATTCTCGGGGCAACCGATATCGTCGATCGAGGGTGCCCTCGTTGCGAAATTAATCGAACGAATTGAAATGAATTCGAATCGTCTCGTCTTCGGGAGATCAGGAAGACTGGAAATCGTGTGAAATTCGGAACAATTATTTACACTCGAGGTTATAGTCGAGATTCGCATGTACGTATTTAAACTTACTTAAAAAAAGACGATCGTTCTCACATCGGCGAGACGGTGTGATTCTTCTATGGTCGAATTGAGATTCAGGGACGCACCTTCCCTGGGCAGCAAGGTGCGCCGTGAAACAAACGAACGAGAGAGGAAGAAATGTAAAAAGCGAAGAATTCCATTTCACACCGCTACCACTGCGAGAGCACAAAGGATTAAGTGGAGAGTTAATTACGGCGGAATGCATGGCGAAATTTCTCCTCGAAGGAGAAGACCTGTATGTATATCGCGTGGACAACGAGGCGGGACGCGGATAAAGGAAGAGGAAATAAGAGGAACGGGAGGGTGTGGGGGAAGGAGAGTGTTTTCATGCGCGGAAGAAAAGGGTGGAAAGGCGAGTTGACCCTTTTGTCTCGTCCTTAATTGCATGCGCCAGTCGCGTTACACGTTCCTGCGTCTTATCTCAACCTTTTGACCATCCGCATTCCCCGACTATTGCCCTTTGTCTCGCGTGCCCTCGCGCTTAAAGAATCGTCTGGCTCTAAGACCGTCAATTCGTCCGTGATACATCATCAAGCAATTTCCTCGTCTCGAAGTAAAAAGCCGTCGGTTTTAATCTCAATTTCTCGCGTAGCGCGAACCGTCTTTCTTATTCGCTCGAACGACTCCGAACTTTCGGAAAATGTTAATTCATTCCTATTTCGTTTGGAAATAATCGATTTATTTCAATCTGTTTAGAAATTCGATTTGTCCAGATAGTTTTAGAAATTGCAGAAATTGGAGAAGCAAGTTTCGTAAAATGTTAAAATTTGGTTCATTCCTTTCGTTTGGAAATATTCGATTTATTTCAATTCGATTTGTCGAAATAGTTTTAGAAATTGTAGAAATTGGAGAAGCAAGTTTCGTAAAATGTTAAAATTTCGTTCATTCCTTTCGTTTGGAAATATCCGATTTATTTCAATTCGATTTGTCCAGATAGTTTTAGAAATGTTAGAAATTAGAGAAGCAAGCTTCTCAAAAATGTCGAAATTCAATTTATTCTAATTTATTTAGAAATTCGTATCTCTAAATGACTTTCAGAATTTTAGAAATTGGAAAAATAAATCTTTCGTAATGTTGGAATTAAAATGCAAAAGTTAACTATTATCATTTTTTTGAAAGAACAGAATTTAATCGTTTTTTATTACTGTTAGCTCTTTACTAGAAAAACAGGTTTCTTAAAATATTGAAATTACAATCATTGTCATTGCACGAATTAAAGATGTCAATTCTAATAAAAGATTCTCCAAAAAGATTCGTAATTTATTCTCGCCAAACTTACGCACTTACGATCTCCTCGGAAAATCTCATTCTGCATACACGTGAAAACTGTCTCTCTCTCTCTCTCTCTCTCTCTTTCTCTTTCTCTTTCTCTGCCGCCGGTAATAAAATTGTCGGATCCAAGCGATCGGAAAGTCGAAGCGTGATATAATCAAATGTAACAGTTGGATAATCCCCGAGCTTTCACGCCCGCTATTTTCTCCGGATGGAGGCGAATTGACGAAGGGATGAAAATTAAGAGAAGAGCCGTTGCTTTTTTACACACGTGAACGTAACCGAGTCGCGGCCGGCTGTAAAGGAAGATAAGAAGAAAGGTTTTTGGGGCTTTGTCAAGCGCAAATTGAAGCGGGCACTCGCGTCCTGCCTTTTTCATCAAAACCTGTCATTTTTCAGTCAGGTAAGGCATCCGAGATTGCTCCTTTTCAACCACCGAGCATCTCGCTTATTATATAAAGATCGCCTCGATAGCATAGCGGTTCGCCGCGACTCATGCTTGAAAAAAAAGATCTGGACGAAGATAACAAGCCGATGGTGAGACTTGGGATTTTTCTCAAAAATAATCGTACTTTTATCTTTCTTCGGCGCATTCTCGTCTCAGTACGTAAAATTCATATTTTCATTAAACGTTAATTGGCAATTGGTTGAAGGATATTAGCATTCTTTTCATCATAAAATATTTCTTTTTTTTTCTTTTTTTCTTCACGGATTCTACCTTTCATTCTCGCGATATTAAATTTTCGTAGTTGCAAGAATACCACCAATATCTTTTGCGCGCCACTGTACTCTAGGTTCATTAGCGGCTCGTAACGTGAAGCAGAACGATAGATCGCTGTTGAAACAAGCGGCTGAGAAAACAGGCTGGCTGAGAACAAGGACATTGGATAAAATGGATAGATACGCGATCGTGATTCGTAGAAGCGTCGCTGGAGATTTATCTACGATGCGATCCTCTTAATCATTTCACTCATTGGACGCGTGCAATTTGAAAAAAAAAAGAAATATATATATATATGTATATACATTATGAAAAAACGAAAGAGGAAAGAAATAGAGAAAAAATTACGAAGGACATTCCAACGTCAGCCGTGAGAACTAATCGAGAGAAAAGAAATCGCTTTGCACAAGCGGAATTAATAAATCGTTATTATATCTAAACATTTGCGCATGTTCAGTAAATACGGATGAACACGAGGCGCTGTTTGCTGATTTCGATGCACGCAGTCGCGTTAATTCGCTCAATAAATGAAAAGCAAATATTTAACGATATGCGTCGGTGCCGGGGCGCCGTCGAGGGGAAAAATTCCCACCGATACGGGCTGCTGGAATGAAAAAAAAAAGAGAGAGAGAGAAAAAAAACGATGCTCGCGGAGTAACAGCGCGATCGAAATGAAAAACGCGAAATAAAAGATAGAAAATGTGGAGAGAGGAGAGCATACCTCGAAAAATCGCTAGTGCATTACGAAAACAAAGCGGATGGGAAATTGTCAGCAAATTCGCAGGTGAAACTGTAACTTCGGACAACTCGGAAAGCGGAAGCCCCCGCGCTAGAAAAAAAGAAAAAACGTCTCGTGTAATAAAATTTCCGCATTCCGCATTCCCTTTAATTTAATCCGTGGCGAAAGCTGTCGCCGCATTGTCGCGCGGCCAGAAAACTAACTTATAATATATTCACGATTAAGCTTTGCCCTTTTCTTCGCGGCGTAGCCCGATGGACGGCCGTAGAAACAGGTCAAAAGAAATTAATTGTAACGCGAAAGGTTTTCGAGAATCGCGAGAAAAACACACGCACACTTTGTCGCTTCGTTGTAAACCGCGCGAGGCACGGAAACGCTTTCTTTTCTTTGTCCCCGCGCTTGATCCTCGTTTCCCTTCCCTCTTATCCGATAATTTTCAGTCAAGAAACCGACCAGGTTCCATTCATTCCAAGAGGAAGGAATGGAGAAGAGGAAGTTCTCCGTTTTTTCTTTTTCTTTTCTTTTTTTTTTTTTTTTTGAAAAGAAAAAAAACGGGATCCACTTAGCGTGATTGCGTGCGTAAACGACACGCAAACGATACGATCTCACTCGGGAAGGGACGAGAAGCAGAAGCAGAAGCGAACAGAGGCGTCGTAAGGGATCGCGAAGCGTAAATTGCGATGGCCGTTAAACTGTTTCTGTTCCTTCTCGCCCCAGTTTTTCCCCTTTTGTCCGGCCGACAACGTCTCCTCGGTCGTTAAGCCAACGAACCCCCTCATTTTTAATGCATTAAAGTACACCGGGCAGGAGAGAGCAGGCACGATCAGAGCCGACACGAATTCTACAAGGATCCATCAGCGACGAGAAAGGAGGCGGAGACGAGAGAGAAATCGAGGGAGGAAGGAACCGATCCGTGTCGAATAGAGCCGGGGATCGATGCCGAACGATGGCGATCGTAATAAAATCGCGGGACCGTGTACGTCCCGTTGAATAAGAGCCGGCAGCATTCTCCATCTACCCGTAAGAATGGAAGGTGTTGGCAAATGGATAGAAAGATAAATCGATTCTCGTCCAACCGTCATATTTTCACTTCTTTTTCTCGTCACTTTGACCACTTTGTTCGGGTGGCAGGGCGGGGGATTTGGAAGAAAGGAATTCCAAAGTCGGAGGGACCTTAAACGCGACAAATTCGAGAACTTGAGAACTCTCTCTCTCTCTTTTTCTCGATTGGTTTTCAAACTTTACGTTTCTCGGACGCATCGGGAAAAAATTAAAGGTGAAACACGACTCGCGGCAGTAGAATCGATTTTCGCGAAGAATGGATTGGAGGATCGAGCCGATCCGCTATCGCGAATTCAATTACGAACCGAGAGATATAACGAGGAGTGTAATTATCGCGGGTATCGCGTCTTACAATCTTGCCCGGTGGTTACCAGCGAATCGCAATTAACCTCGCGCGCGTTATTTCGAACAATCCACGAGCCTGGCCTCGGTGTGTGTGTGTGTGTGTGTGTGTGTGTGTGTGTAACTTAATCCCCGTCGGAATCCACAGGGGAGTGTTTACGAGTACGCGGTTCGAACAAACTCGCTGCCATTTGAAATTCTTATGATTCCAACGGAATGAATTTCCTGGCTCCGATCCCCACCACGTTCGAGCCCATTACGTTTCGAGTTGCGTTCCGACACGTGTTACACTCATATTTCCCTTTTTCACTTCCTGCAATACGCTCGTAGCCGTTGCAGGAAATTTTATTAATCCATTTCAGGAATCAGGCGGTTTGACTTGAGTCGAATGATTGCTCGAGAGAGATACGACGTTGAGCTGTCATTCGTTTAATTTTCTCACTGCATTGTCTTTCTCAATGTTAGTTTCTTTTTTCTTTCTTTCCTTTTCTTTTTTTTTTTTTTTTTTTTTTTTTTTGTTCACTCTGTAATAAGAAAAATCAGTCATTTTGTGCTGTCAGTTAAAATTTCAGACTCTATGGCATTCGACGAATTATCATGTTTACGATAATTTAAAGAATTTATAGCCTTGTAAAGATATTTTTACACGATTGAAGCGATACTGCGTCGATGAGTTCGCTTTACGAGTATTTCACCACGGTCAAATCGGGCTTTCCCGCAGAAATTACGAGTCTTTTCGTGGTTTATTCGCGAAAAAATAAATAAGAAAAGTTCTGTACGATAATATAATTGCAGAATGTTTTCTCGAAGAGAAAAGAACACGTACAAAAATTGATACAACGAAACCAGGGTTATCTTTCGTGACAGTAATATGTCACATATTGTAGTATCGTAGGTTACTACGTACATTATTTTAGCTATAATTCGTTTTGCGAAAGAGGAAAAGTATGAATATAGTGAGAGAAGCGCGACATTAAAAAACGAAAAGAGTTCTGTCTTTTGGCTTCTTAAAAAAAAAAAGAAAAAAAATGTCGACCAAGAGATAGAACAAAGTCGGAGACAGCTGGATTGAGTTGACTGAGTCTTACTTCAGTGGTGAGCGAGTATATTACTTATTAATTTGTATTCATTACGTTGTTTAACTATCTATTGTTGTAATCGCCAGCATTATTGTGAAATAAATATTACCATGCAATATTTATTCTTTATTCTTTCTCGGACCGAAACGATCGGAACAAATACACAAGCGCGTTATATCTTTTCGTTTGAAAACGAAGACACTTGATCTGCGCGAAGTGGACATCTCAAAACTGGAGTTAAAAGTCCAATTCTGTTAACAGAGTGTTCACTTTGAACGAGTTAGCATATATCTGATACTAGAATAACTTTGGTCTTTTCGTGCGAGAAAGTTGGCAAAGAAAATATAAATAACAAAGAGGTAACTACTCCTACAACTGGCAAAAGTAACTTCCGAACTTCATAAGCGTTACTTTTCATGAATTATTTATAACGATCCCATAATTAATGATCGTTCAGAAATTGAACCACGCAAGGGAGCAAAAGTGACCAACGAGAGAGATTGCACGCTCGGATATTCAATTTTTCGTTTGTTTAAAAAATTCATGAAGCCTTTCGAACCCGTTAGCGTTTTCACTAGCTTAGAGCTTTGGAGAATTAGAACAACTTTCAATCACCCTTTAAAAATCGTGCCAATTAAAAATTCCCTTCGACTGAATCGAACGTCATCGATCGGATGCGGCATTGAAGAAGAGGCGATCTAAATTTCAAATTCGCTGACAATCACGTGCCAAAGAAATTCATATTACGGTTACAAATTACTCCATCGGCAGAATTGGGCAAAATTCAATTAATAACCTGATTGATGATTATAATTAACGTGGAATCAGAATGTCAGTCAAACAATCAGTAATCGCTGATCAATGAACAAAGGAAGTAATCGAAATCGTTGATGACAGAATGACTGCACTTTTGACTATGATTGTATCAATAGTATCACTG
Organism: Tetragonula carbonaria; assembly: GCA_032399595.1. Taxonomy (NCBI): domain Eukaryota; kingdom Metazoa; phylum Arthropoda; class Insecta; order Hymenoptera; family Apidae; genus Tetragonula; species Tetragonula carbonaria. The sequence goes on along the minus strand of JAUCRC010000012.1, from coordinate 8,556,785 downwards.
TGTATATTTTGTAGAAATTATTGTATGTATTTATTATTTTGCACAACTCTACAGTTTTATTACGGCGTGTTTAAAAAAATTTCCCATCAATTCGTTCTCATCTATAGTTCATCGAGTCGACTTTAACGATAAGCTTGCCGAACGATTAAAATTTCAAGATTCCTCGTTATCATACGTACTCATTTTTCTTCCAAAAGTGTAGTAGAGAATTTCGACAAATAATTCTAAATTCGACGGATATTGTGCAGCGTAGATATTCTCTCTAGTCTTGGTCTACTAATGGGTCTGTTATTTAAATTAATAATAATTACATTTAGCATAATCCCATGCTTATATTAACACGCTTAAACGTTTTATACGTTATATAGCAATTTGATGAAATGCTAATGAAGTACAGATCAATCGCTTGTTGATTTAAAAGTTACCGATCAACGGTTACAGAAATTACAGAAATCAATCGAGATTAGTCTGATTTATTTTAACCAATCAACCGATCAATGACTACTCAATGATTATTATATCTGGCAATCGATTATCGTCGGAAGAAAAAACAGATTCTTCGCAGCACGATAGTAAATACAGATCGTAGATCTCGAGGGACGTGGATTCGCAAAGAATTCGAAGACCTGCCGCGAAGGTCGATTAATCAACTATTCTCATCGTTAAATTAATAATAATAACATTTGGCATAATCCTATGCTTATATTAACACGCTTGAACGTGTTATAGCAATTTGATGAAATGCTAACGACGTACAGATCAATCGCTTGTTGATTTAAAAGTTACCGATCAACGGTTACAGAAATTACTCGAGATTAATCTGATTTATTTGAACAATCAACCGATGATTATTATATCTGGCAATCGATTATCGTCGGAAGAAAAAACAGATTCTTCGCAGCACGATAGTAAATACAGATGGTAGATCTCGAGGGACGTGGATTCGCAAAGGATTCGAAGACCTATCGCGAAGGTCGATCGACCAACTATCCTCGCCGTGCAAACGAGGAAGGTGAATCGTGTCGGATCGAGCGTCGATCGGCCGACTGGTAATCGCCGGTTATTTCGCCGGAGCACGTGTATCTGATGCACCGAAATAGCGATTTGCGGGCATCAGTCAAACAGTGCCACATGTTACCGGCGGGCCGTCATAAACGCGCGTCATATCGTTGTCGCCGGCTGCGTTACGTGTTCGCCCGAAGTGTGCTGATGAAAACGTTCCGCTCATCGATTCTATGCGAGATCTCGCGCAGCCCGATCTCTTCGGCAGGCAACGAGGCTTTCGATTTGATTCGACTCGACGACGACGACGACGATTTCGGAATTAAAAGACGATTGATGGCAATCGCGTTGGAACAATTCTGAACAATGAACGAGAGAGGAAAGGGGAATCAGGTGGAAAATGAAGGTTGACGCGTTCGCGGAACGATTTTCCTCGTCTCTTCCTTCTCTTCGTCGAGCGGAAAAAGAGGCGAACTTACCGGCGAAATTGAATGCAATCGATGTAACGTTCGTAACACGGTCGGGCGCTCGGAGAGATCGTTGCAGGTTTTTGGGAATCGGCAATCGCCCAGAAACGATGGGTGCATCCGAGCTTCCGATGTTTCTTGCCTCGCTCGTTCGGATTTCTCGCGCGTAATGAACACCACGGTGATCTATAAAGAGCGGGAGAAGAGTGAGGGGAAGTCGAGTCGATACACTTTCTTGTACGACGAAGGTAAAGTATATCAATCGTTCGACAAGAAGGGCAAGAGAAGCTCCTCGTTCTACAAGCTACTCTGGTCTCCTCTTACGAGCCGTTTCAAGTCGTTCGACTTCTAAAAATTAACGGAGACACGCCCGGTTATATACAAACTTGCGCTCGAGATATTTATTGCAAGCTTCTGCAGTTAATGAAAATCTGTTGCAAAAAAACAAAAGGATAGTCACAATCGTAAAAAGAGGGCAATTTCATGGGGAGGAGGGTTGAGATACAATTGACAACGGAGTTCGCACAAACGTTCCAATCGCTTCACGCGTAACGACGCAACCAGACGTAAATCTCCGCCCTGGGAATCCTCTGACGGTGCAATTTATTTCACGGGACAAGCGCAGATACATTTTCTCATTTCGCTCCACAGAGTTCCTTAACAGAAGCGTAATTATATCGGGGCGACGTGTGCGAAGGTTTTGATTAGTCGGCGAACGCATTCACACGTATTCACGACATCCACGACTGATCATATTCCAGTGGAATACAAGTAAATCCAAAATAATTCCAAGATAATGTGCGATAATTTAATATTTTCAACGGACAAATGCCAATGCAATGTCGGTAAATATTAATAAGGGACATTTTGAAATGCATGCACTTCTATCAACAACGTAAGGAATATTTGTCAACGTTAGGCGCGGCAACGTCGACAAAAGATTCGGCGCATCGGTCCCCCCTCCCCGCGTCTGTATCTAGATCCAAGCAATTCCAACTCTATATCTGACAACGTATCGGCGCTCCTTTCAATCGACAAGCCTGATCCGTGATTCGGTGCCGCTGATAAATCTCGCGCGCTGCGAGACGACGGCGGCGGATTCTCGCCGCGGAAATACTTGAGTAGCTCGATAACGGGCAGGATTTACGCGCGAGCCGTCAACCTGCATCCTTCCCAGGCTGTTCAGATCTTGCTGAGACACACGCCACTGAGAATTCCAGGATCATCCTGTCGATACGCGCGCGACATATACACCCTCGTGCGCCCACTGTGTGTTCTTCCAACTCGTCGCCTGCGCGTGAAACCCGTTCTGAACTCCAGTCAGAAACTATGTGTATACCCGCTCGTATACACGTGGCTGAGTTAATCGATCGTGTATCGCGAGTCGAATTCTTTTTTCTTTTCTTTTTTCTTTTTTTTTTTCTTTCTTTTGTCGTCGAAAGGAACTTGCGTTCTTTCAAAATTCCATCCGGTTTACTGACCATTGCGCGCGCTGCGATGTATCCGCGGAGGAGGAACTCGATCAGAGAGCGATGCATTATTCAGACGACTTTGATAAAACAACTTTTCACTCGCGGCTACCCACAAAGACACGTCTGGATCTTAATAGAATAAGTTATCGCACGCGCTGCGCGCGGCGCAGCGGCGACTCGAAACTTGTTAAACATCCTTTCGGCGGCTAGTGTCACCGAAAGCCAAGGTAAACGCTGTGTAGCGTCTATTTTGTGAGAATCGACCGGATGTTATAACGTACGTGCGTAGAATACCTCGAGACCAGACCAGTCCAAGCGGTTTTACGCTAGACGATATTGCGGCGGAAACGGAACGACTTATGGCCAGAACAGATTTCTTTTTCTTCTTTCTCCGCGCCATGTATCATTCGATATTTCGATATTTCGCATTAAGAGAAAATTCATTGAATCAATGGACCTTCTGCGAGTGGCAATTTAGGGACGAAGAGTCTCATCTTTTTGTTGACTTTAAAACGCTAGGAACCAACGACCGCTAAAACATAAAATTTCCCTTAGAGGCATTGAAGTAAGAAGAAGAAAAAAAGTTTTATGTACTACGGGTATACATAAGTAATGACACTGTACAAAATTTTGATTTATTTAAGAGTTAACACAGTTTTAATCTATTATATATATAAACAAATATATATATATAATATAAATATATATATAAATAAATATATATATAAATATATATATAAGTCTCTTTAATATTTATTAAATTAATCTTAATGTTTATTAAATGTTTATTAAATTTGAAAAAGCGACATTACTTATGGATATCCCTTATATTTAAAACGAAAGATCCTTTAAATCTCTAAACATACACTGTCTAACATGTGTAAAAATTATAAATTGCTCGTTTTCGACCACTTTGGTGGCTCAAATATTGTCAAACATAGTAAAGAGAAAATTCTCAAAAATATCATTATGCAATCAAAATTTGTTATATATCGAATCGTTGTATGAATAATAACTTGCGAACTACTTCCCTTGTAACGGAGATCTTCCAATTCCTCGACAAATACCGTTTCCTTTTTTACGTAGTATTCGAAAAATATCTTTTGTATACAATTTGTATACAAATGGGATAAAAAGGACCTTGTCATAAATAACGCAAAGAAACATCTACGTATCTTTTCCCTTCGGAACAGTTCCAGTACAAAGTTCGTGGTTCCAAGGACACCGAACAGTTTAATGAACCACATGATTGGTCAGAGTTAAAGGACTAGGAGAGGTCAATTGCAAATTACCTTGATTAATGTTCGAGTGCCATCCAATTCATTGAAATTCATTAGAAGCGATCTTCCGCTCCATAAATGCGAGAAAATTGAAACACGAGTCACCCTCGCTAGAAAATCGTGTATCATTCCATGATTATTACACGGGCCAAGAATATAAAACGGACGAGTTTTCACTATTCGATTGCGGAATCCTATAGTTCGTATTTGTCTAAATGCTGCCTAAAAAAAGAGAGTAAAATCTAAGCGATTTCCTTTCCTGAAGAAAAAGAAGAAAAATATAAAAGTACGAATTAGCAGAGCGTATGCAGAAATTTGTCGCAACAAGTGTAGAATCTGTACAGTTACTAAACTTTCTACTAAATACGACTAAAAAGTGAAACGGAAACAACTGCCTCCTCTAACGAAAAAAAAAAAAAAAAAAAAAAAGAAGGAAGAAATATAAAAGTATGAATTAACAGAGCATCTGCAAAGATTTGTCACGACGAGTGTAAAATCTTGTAATTACAAGCTCGTTTATATCTTTTTAAACGCGATTAAAAGAAATAAAACCAAAGCAGCTGCCTTCTCTAAAAGAAAGAAATACAAAAGCACTAATTAACAGAGCGTCTGCAGAAATATTATCACAACGAGCGCAGAATCTTGCAGTTACAAGCTTTCTGAACACGACTAAAAATGTTTACCAAAGCAACTGCCTTCTCTAGAAAAAGAAAGTATATATATATATATATATATATATAAAGATACCAAAAATTTCTTCACAACGAGTAACTAATTTATAAATTATAGACACACATCCAGAGAGCCGTGAGTCTGGCTTTTGAGCTACATTTTGGTAAAACGACTCGCAGCCATATCGCGGCGAAATTGAAAACAAAATGGGAGAGAAAGAAGGGGGCGGGGAGGAAGAGAGGGGAACGACGAGGAGTAGAAACGAGGGGATAAAAAGGGAAAAAAAAAAGAAAGAAAAGGATAACAAAGAGAGAGTGGCGATTGGCCAGGGGCGTCGAATCGAATAGTTCGAAAATTTCATTGGGGGGTTCCTCTGCGGCCGTGCAAACAACGATGAAGCACGCGGGGCGCTTCCTTTCGCTGGCAAAACGCAATATGCCTGGCAGCCTGGCGCGAACAACTCGCTCGGAGCATGTTCGACAACAGAGATCCAATTTCGGGGCGGCGACGTAACGCGCGGCACACGCGGCCGATTTCAAAGCCTATCGATCGACGACGAGCGATTGTGGGTGGCGACGATTCAATTTTCTCGCCGGCGACACTTCGCGACACGGCTCAATAAAGCGGCAAGGTTAATCGTTGTAATGCGGATTGCGCGCGTTAGCCTAGCACGCGCGTGTTAAACGAAGCCTCGCGAGCGCGCGGCTTCAAATTTTCAACGGCATTGGCCAGTCTCCATTGCCATTCTGTCGATCCATTGTCCATCGATTTTTCTTTCTTTCCGTTTCTCGGGAAATTCGCTCTCCGTTTTCGGCATTGAATTGCCGAAGTAACGGCTGAAGAAACAACGGGTCTGAAAATTCGATAGTGAAATCACCACTCGTCGCTGGCTAAGCTTTCGATGAATAACTGAAGTAAAAACGATAATAATTCGCAAACCGATTTTTGAAGTCAATATTTCAATTTCGACTCGGAGATATTTCCAATTTGACATTTTTTTTTTTTTTTTTTTTACTGTTAGAACGTATATAAAACCATCGATAGCATTGTGTTTAAAGCGTCAATTCAAGACGCGAAACGAACAATCGAGCGATTTGATTGGAAAGGCAGCCAGGATACTGCGGTATTCCGGTCACGTGACGAATGAATTGCCTTGATATTCGCGTCCGCCTAACGTAAACGACTTCGTTGATTTTAATTCGATTCCTCGGACAGGCCGGCGACCAATATTCCGGTTATACGCGATTCGAAATCATTTGAAAGTACGCGTGACGTTTCATTTGTCAGCCGGGCTTCTCCGCCAGTTTCATATTTGCCGGCACGAAAACGAACGAACGAACGAACAACGTGCCGCGCTTATAGCTGCTATTAGGCAATATTTAATTAACGAAATTGAACGGTCGAAAAGGTCGAACAAGTCTGTCAAATATTTGCACGTCAATATTCGCGCGAAACATATTGACGGAACAATGAAATCTACTCTAGCCGGAGGATATTAACAAATAGTAGAACGTCGTGTCCTACTCGCTGAAACCAGATTCTGTTTCCACCAACACAGACACAACGAACCGGTTCTGCCCCGTTCATTAGCAAATTGACACAAGGCGCATAACACACACGCGATAATCGCGGTTTAATTTCTACGCGCGACATTACGAGTCCAACATTCGAGAGAAACCGTCGTCGAGGTATCGAGTCAAAGAATCGAAAGGCAAACGAGACCGTACGGGTGCTCGACGTTCAAATATTATATATGCGAGAATTCCGCCTGTAAAAGTTCAAACGAACCGCAACTTTGGTATTTTAGACGTTGTTAACGCGACCTGCTCGGCCCTACGTGAGTCTAGTAGCCGCTGGTCATAACGATCGTAACGATAAATCGGTTGGATGCCAGCTGGCACGTTCCTCAATCGGGATTATGGCTTTCGTTAAAGGATCACCCTGACTGAGGATACATCTTGCTCAATCCGAGGAGCGTAACTTCCGATTTGAATGGCGCTTCTGCCTTGAATGCCCTTCGACGAACGGTCGATCGAACTTCCGGAAAATCGAGATTATCGTTTCGGTGGTTGACCTGTTGGCTCTTTGTCAACTCGAAAACCCCTAGTCTGCCTCGTTGTTGCAAGAAGCTGTGGAAAATTTGCCCGGATTCCCGCGAAGCGAACACTGAGAAATTCCTTTATTTCTTTCGTTATTAACAGTTTTGCGAGTAGTTTCGCCAGTTTGACGAAAAATTTATGCATTTCGCGATGGACAATTATGATTAGGAAATCATAATCTTGTGTAATACTCGGACACTCGCTACTCTCGAACACTAGTATTTACCACAAGTGAGTATCGTATCGATCTTTTCTTGCGTTGAGTATTACCATTACCGACAAATTTCGATACACTGATCAGAATTTGAACCTATCAGAAGAGATTATCATTGAGGATATGATAAATGATAAACATCTTCATTTACATTTGTTATTATTGTTATATGAGTCTCTCGATCGCGTCTTGGCCAAGATCTGCGCTTCCGATGGAGGTAAATTTATACGTAAAACTTAAATTTTCAAGGTCGTGTTCTTTACATATCTAAATGTAAAAAAAAAATATATAGTTATATGAAAAAAATATCAGTAACCTTGAAAAGTCTTTGGAAAAAATATTCTTACCAGTCGTTGACTTTTCGATAGCATTCGTCTTAGGCGTGAAAATATTTTTCGCGCCATCGTAATTCGAAAATATATCTATGTGGCTTCACTTAAATGGATGAGAAACAGTTTTGAAAACAGAATAAAGTTGATCTTTATTTAAAAAGGTGAAACCAATTTAAACTTAATGTTAAATAATTATTAACTGATTAATAACTAATCAAATCACCACTTGTCAATTTGCAATATATTATACTCCTCGTATAACGATTTGAATCGTGAACAAAACGCGAGCGCATCATAATGATAATATTAATACCACAGATCAGTATTGGAGTCTTCTTACTCTATCGGGTAAAGGGGGACGATTTTCCCGAAATGAATATCATATATCCCAATAGATATATCTTACATCTTCATCGTTCAATTCCGGGATATAAGCGCAGGTTGAAACGAGGGAAACTTTTATTTGCTCAATCATATTATGTAGCCCTGGATGCTGCCGGTGGAAGCCCCACGACGTCGAATGACGTCGATTTCCTCGTAATCGTTTCCCGCGCAACGACAGCCCGATCTTTCAGTGCTCGAAAGAAGTTACACAGGGTGCTGCACGCCACTCACACCACGACAGATTCCCTCGACGATACAATTGGAAGCCGGAGAGATCGCCGAGGGATGGAACTTATCATTTTCTCATTTACAAAAGGGCACTACTACGACGACGTCCCTCGATAGCCGATGTCAAAGAGCAACGGATAACGAAATGACTAATTACCCTCGAGGATCAAGGTAAATTTGTCCGAGCGACTTTAGCTTTCGCGGATTGCAACGATTCGCCTCTGAAACGGCAGTTTCTCACAACCGGGATATTACGTGAATCTCTGTCTCGAATTAACTGAAGAGACAGGTTCGAGAACGTTTGCCCGGGGAAGTGAAATCACTCTCTCTCTCTCTCTCTCTCTCTCACTCTCTCTCTCTCTTTTTCGAGATAGCGAAATAATTTCTCCCCCGCTGAAAGTCGCTTCGCTATTTTTCGCCGTTTCAGCTCTCAACGTGCAACCAGAATATTTTTTTTTAACAGAGATTACGTCGAACTCGTCGATGAATCTATGGACCACGTGACGAAAAAGCATCGACGATTGATGCTTTTAAAGGAGGAGTCAACTTGCCGAGATGTCGACATCTCTTCCTTTTCTTTTTTCTTTTTTTTTCTTTTTTTTTCTTTTTTTTCATCGGGTACTTAAACTCGATGATTCGAAACGATGGTTTCCATTGGGGGGAGGGAAGTCCTTGGGAATTCGAAGCTTCGAACAGGGATTAAAGTTTTCGAGGATATTAACCTAGATATGCCTATCATGCCTTCCAATGGTACTTTCGGATTTATTTTCCGATTTCTCAGCGCTGTGCACAACCGTCCGACCGTCTCCTTAAATGATGGATAGATAGATCGTTGAAAAAAGTAACGTAATACAAAAGCTTGATTAACGCGTTTAATTCAGAACTGGTTGCGATGTTTAGAGAAACATCGTTTTAAAACAGATGTTATTCGAAAGTAACGATAATGAAATTTAAATTTAAATTAACCCACGATTCGTAGAATTTTAGATTCTCTCAATCTTTTCATTTCAACTTGTAAAGAGATATTCAATCTCTGATTTTCAAGCGACTGAAAAATATAATTCGATAAAAGATTACCCAGAAGAACGCGCGACAAATTGAAATTAATGGCTTTGTCGCGAAGGATTTCGTTAAAAAAATTCGAGTTAATTAATTTCTGGTTAAATTGGCTTAAGCGCTGCGAGACGAGAACGACGTTGAAGAAACATCTTTTTAAGAGGATTCTGTTCGAAAGTAACGGCAATAAAATTTAAATTCAATTAATCCTAGAATTTCAGATTGTCTCGATCGAAAATTGTTTTTCACTTCAATTCGCAAAGAGATTCTCTCAGATTTCCAAACGACTGGAAAACATAATTCGATGAAAGATTACCCAGAAGAACGCGCGACAATTGAAATTAATGGCTTCACCGTGAAGGATTTCGCGAAAAAAAATTCGACTATATCCAAGTTAATTAATTTCTATTTAAATTGACTCGAACGCTGCGAAAATAAGGTGGAAACGAGGTTTTTTCGTCGTGTCCGTGGACGATTTGAACGTTCCACCGCAAGTTAATCGAAGTTCTAGACCATATTCATTAGCTCTGCCGCGCATGCATGCCAGGACAAATATTTAATTCTACGTCAATAACTGGATCCGTGCAATTAAAATCTTGGCACGTACAGCACATATCGTTAATATGTCAAAGGTTCCATCTCGAATTAGTCAAACTTCAACGTGGAAACGTTCCGCGGTCAGGCGAGGATCAGGCGTGAAGTGAAAGAGATATCTATTTTAGACGTTTCTGGATCTACCACTTAGCAATCCTTCGTTGGCCAATCCTTTTAATTAACAGTGGCGCGTGCTGCAAACAAGCCAAGAAGTTCTTAGATCAAAGAGAATCACGAAGAATCCAGAGTTTAAAGCCGGGTTTATTCTCCAGGCAACTTCGAGGCAATCTTTAGCTTAATAATTAACGCGATTAATAGTACAATTTGAAGTTGATCTCACTAAGAACAAGAATAAGTCTCCGTCGCCTATTGTTGTTTAACTCTCAGATGCAAATACAAATCTTGAACGATTGAAGGACGAGAATTTCAAATAAAGTTTGCGCGGCGTATTCTTTTTGGAATTTAAAAGATATACTTTGTTCGTTTTGTTGCACTTTCGTTTCATTGAACGTGTTAGACCAGAACTACTTTTTAACGTTAATAAATCACGTTTCCTCTCATTTCTTTTTACACAAGTTTCATACTCCACTCACTTGCGCTAAACCAGAGCTCTTTATAACATTTGCGAGTCACGTTTTCTCCCATTTCTTTGATACAAAATTCACACACTCTAGTCGCGCTAGATTAGAAGCACTTTTTAATATTAACGAATCATCTTTCCTTCCATTTCTTTGATACCAAATTTTATACTCTACTCGCGCTGACATTAAGGGATCATGTTTCCTTTCATACAAATCTTACGCTTCGGTCGCTTTTTTTTACACATTGACGTTAATTAACATTTTCTTCGATCGGTCGTCCTCTCACGTCCCCAGCGACTGTCCGTCACGAACGGATCAACTTGACAGCTGCATATCGACGTGTAGAATCGAAGGTTGCTACACAAATAAACGTGGCAATTCGCGCGTTACTTATCGGTGAGCCGTGCAGCACGTGGGGAATCACGGTCGGACACACGCTTTATGCGGCCGCGACTCCACACAGGAAAGGATAACATTGCAACGCGAAACCACGGACGCTTCCGGCGACCGGCTGCCGCATAACGGCGTCATTGATCAACGGAACGTTTCATTTGGCCACGATAGACGGACGCGAAATCCCCCGTTAGAAGTCACACTCGTTCGCGTTTATTATGCACCAGCCTGGCGACTCGATATCCATTCAGGTGCGAATCGAATGGGATTGCGGTCGAGCGTCGATCGGAAGGCGTTCGTGCGCACTGTTCACGCGATTACCTATTAATCGGCCGCTGATTGAAAAATTCCCTCGCCATCTTTCTCCCTCGCGCCCGCTCCAGCAACGCGCTCGTGTTTTCCAGAATTTCTTCGCATCAGGCGTTTCGAGGCGTGGATGCATCGCGTCGTAATTTCAATTTCTCGATCCAGCAGTCGAGAACTAGCAACTGGTACTACTCTTAAGTGACCCTTGAGTGTCTTCCTTCGAAAATTTTAATAAATTCACCTTATCGTGTATGTGTATTGTGCGTGTAAATTTCACGATTACACGATTGTCTCTCTTCGATGCAAATCTGCAATTGATTGGAACGTCGTTGCTCTACGATTCGCTTAACAGAAGCTAATGAGAAGGTGAGTGCCTTGTCGTTTGGGGGGAGGGATGGCAAAAGAAAAGAGGAAAAAAGTATTGCGCTGTGTCGTTTAACGTCGGAGGAAAGGAAGCGAGATTTCTCACGAAGAAGAGACAGGCAAATCTGAAAGTCTGATGACACGACGGTGGGGAGGGGGGGGAGGGGAGAAGGAGAAGTTCGCTAAATTGCGAATCATTGTGGTGAGTTTTTGCGTTACTTTTCCAGAGTGCCATGGCTTAAAAAGGAAGATTATGTCGCCGCAGCTGAGCGTTGAGCAAATGCGTGCGGGAAAATAAGACGAAGCTCCTGAAAATCTGAAAGCACAACGGCACGGAAGGGAAAGAGCAAGGGTCGCAGGCGTTTTCAAACCACGGGGCCACGAGCTTTGCCAATTTGCATTCTTCACGGTTGTTAAAATCTCTGCCGCTCTCGGTTCTCTATTTTATCTGCCTCTCTTCCTTCTAAACAAGTGAAATTTAACGCGACGAGCAACGATTAAAATCCGCGGCTACAAAGTGTACAAAAAAGGCGAACGATAGAAAACAAACTTCGAACTTTTTGGACACGTTTAAAAGCGAATTTTGGTTTTTTCCTTTTCTTTTTTTTTTTCCTTTTTTTTTACTGTAATTCCCCCGGTTGTCGTTTCCCCCAAAGGAACGATTAATCTGTTCGTAGTTCAGACCGGAGGGAACGATATACTTTCCTCAGTACGAACGTTATAACGCGCCGGAGAGACATTCTGCACATTCCGTGCGCGTTTACGTCGCTCCGCGAGATTGTATCGGTCACCGTATAAAAACGTAGCTCTTCTAATGTGCCAATAGACGTAGCACTTCTCGTCCCTTGCATAACATTAACTCTGTCATTTCCACCAGTGACAATGAAAAATTATCGATAATTTAAGCTGATACATGAAAAAAAGAAGATCGTATAACAATCTCATTTTTCTACTTTGACGATGTTTGTGTTGCGTTGTATGTAGCTGGTGAGAAAGTGAAGATACCTTCGTCTCGAAAATTGTGAAAATCCAGACGCGTGCGAGAAGGTTAGAAAAATCTTTTTCATGACTAAGGCCAATAGCCATAGTCTCGAAGATTGAAACTTTCTCTTCGCAACGAACCCTTGAAGCTCGCTGTACGTCATTCTTTTTCGTCATTTTATTGAACTTAGAACATTAGGGCTAGAAACGGTAGAATTTCTTAAATTTTTGTCGTTCAATTCTAATGCTCGATCGGTGACAAAAAGAAAATCGTACAACAAGGTTTAAAGAAAGAAGATAGAAGAGAGACTTCAATCTTGAAAACGACGGTGAATCCAGTTGTCATTGTGACTTCTTTTTTTTTTACATCACAGTTTGTGTTTCATCGTCATCGGTGCAGTCATACGCTTCACTGTCACATTCAAATTTTACCAATGCTATAATCACAACACAGTAGCGAAATTTGAAAATGTTACACGCCGTCCCTGTTGCCGACAAATTCTCAAGAACTCGCACAGAGTTACAAGAAGTTTCTCTCGCCGTGCGAAGATGCGCATACATCTTCTTTAAGGAAACGCAACGAAAACTTGGTCCGAATAAATTGTGATTAAGCAGCCTTTTAAGCGACGAAGTTCAACCGGCTCCGTTCGCGGCGAGTGGATCTTTTTTCCTGCCCGCGTCGGGCGTTACTTTAACGCGAAATATGCGAGAAAGTTATGAAAATAGGCGGAGATTGTGGACGAGAGTCGCTCGGCCCGCGTATAATAACGAGAGAAAAAGAGACGAGAAAGATTCCTCGCTCTCGTCCCAACGATCCCTTGATGCACGCATCACCGTGTAATTAATTACTTAGCTCGGCCACTAATTAAAAAGTTTTCTTCCTTCGCTGCAGCTTCCACGTCACACTGTTTCTGGATCCTTTGACGAGCTCGATGCGTCGACAGCGTCCCAGCTTTTTTTCCTGTTCGTTACAGAATTATCAAGTCTTCCTTCTTCTCCGAGAGAAGGAAGCAGACATGGCGAAGTCGACATTTTGCGAACTATGCGCCTTTCAGAAGAAACTTCTGAACGGAAGACGTAACAAGACGCGGAGCGAAACTCTGGATAATACACCGAATTAACGCCAATCAACTCGTTCGATGCTTCGGGGAACCGAGATTTCGGCAGGCCTCTCAAGTGACAACTCGCGTATAGAATCTGGCTAAATTTGACTATCAAAATCCTTAAAAGTTCGTACACTCGACGGCCAATAACTCCATCGAGTCCCTCGAAACTCCGTCGTCCAAGTTCCATCCTCGCGTTGGAAGTTTACCTCTCGCGGAGGGGAGCGAGGGAAAAATCGAAACTTAAAAAAGAAAATGAGGGAAGAAGGGCGAGGAGGACGAAAGAGTCCCCGAAGGAGAGACTCGTGCAACCCACGCGAAGCTACTCGAAACTCAATTTTCCTTATGCGCTTGTAGCTTCGTCTGGTGAATAAGGCAACCCCCCCCCCGCCCCCACTTGCCTTCGGAGACGGAATCACGTGCAGCGCGAATTCCTTGCGCCCGTACGAACGAGCAAAATGGTAACAAGAGGTGAACGCCTGTAGTATCGGTAGCACGCCCATAAAACCATCAAGGTGGCGTTTGAGGCGGTTCCTTCGTTGCTCAGCATCGCCGTGAAATTGAACTGGTCTGACGTGATTGGCCCTCGTCGCTGACGTTCCTTCACAGAAATAACAAAGAAATATCCTCGTAATTGTAAATTACAATCGCGTGAAACAGCGAAACGAAGAGAAGATGAAGAATGAAAATTCCTGGTGCTCGATGCCTCGAAAGAAGAAGGAGAGAAATACTGTTAAAATAATCCAGGCCAGGTACAGAAAAGCAAAAGTACAAAGAGATTATAATTACCGAGAAACGCTCTTGACAGCTCTTTTCCTTCGTTCCAAACCTAGCCTATAATTCCCATTGGGAGAGAATCATCGGAGACAAAGAAGCCGCCGATGATGATGTGTCTGACGGACCGTTCGTCCGGATAATCTGGCTACCATTCCCAGAAATGGGATCGATGGCGGATTTGGAATTGGAAATAGACGGAGTAGTCATAGCCTCTTCGGTCGCCTTTTCTTTTTTTTGTTCTTTTTTCTTTTTAATTCTTCGCGACTTTCGTGATTTCGTATTCCTCGCGACGATTCGTTCGATTCGTGGAACTTGCGTTTACGCGACAAGGAGGATCGTCTTCCGAAAGGCGAGAATCATTCTGTTGAATTCCGTTGAAAGTAGAGAGTTGGCTATGGGACATAAAGAATAAAAAAAAAAAAGAGAAAAGAAAAAGAAAAGATGAAGTAAAGTTGAATTGGCTTGCTTCGAAGTGACCGCACAATCGAGTGTTTGAACAGTAGTAAATCTTGATTGAATCAACGAGCGGTAATAGACAGGGAGTAATAGACGGTAGTAACAGACGGTACTTGCTCAGACAGCTGCAAGATGCGTACTAATTGCCTTGTTGCCGCCAGCACGCGCGTCGACTCTAAGTAGTATATACCGTACTTAGTCAGACGCAGGACGTCAGAATAGCTCCTTGGTCGATTAATCAGGCCTACGATAACAATTAGCTATTGTGTGTACGGGATAGAGCTCCGTCCTGACACACGCGCGCGCAACAGCTTCGTATAGTCGCTGAAAGAACAGCGCTCCGTATACTACTCGCTTGTCGAAAGAATTTCCAAGAAATTCATCTTCCCGCGATTGAGGAACAAATACCACTTGGGAGAAAGGTACGATATTAACCGCGCGCGCTGGCTGAACGCGTTAAATATTTATCGAGTTAGCTGGACTTGCCGCATACTCATTGTCGGGAGAGCCACCAGGATGATAAATCGGTCGTTGGCGGCCCGCCGATGGATGATCGTTCGTCACGTAAATAATGTCTCGCAACACTGTCGGTGGAAGCGTTTTACGCATTCCTCTAAAAGTTGCCCCGATCGTCGGGCGATCTTTTTCAAAAAAGCTCTTTGAAACTCTGTCGATAAACACTGTCGAGGTCGAGGTCGAGAGGGTAGAAATGGATCATCCGAGACGAACGAAGCGGCAGGAAATTCTCCGGAGAGTCTCTCCTGCCCGCGGAGTCGTCGCAAATCGTGTTTTTTATCGGCACTCCGAGGACGTCAACTGATCGTCATTCCGCGCGAACGCGTTCGTGATTACACGGAGACCTCCTCGGGGAAGGGAACTGCTTTTTATTCCTCCCACAGTTTTTCGTAAAAACCAACGAGCCTCGCTTTACCCCGTGGTTACCGTCTTCTCGATCGTACGGGGGTTAAAATGTTAATCCTTCGATAAAAATCCTGCGACGACGAATCGACACGTAAAAAAAAACAAAAGAGTTCTCAAGAATTCTACGATAACCCAATGAAAAATCAAAGTACCATCCTACTCTTTCTTCAAAAAAGGAGACATTTTCTCATCGTCAGTGTTATTTCGACTGTTTCCTCATGGCACGGTCACGATTATGCCGAGCGAGAGCCGATTCCTCCTGCAGCTGTGCTCTCGTTGTGACTGTTGAGACGTGATTCTCAATCGTGATGCGCGGTTTGTTGCGGGGCATAAGTCAATTAAGCTGGTATTGGCCAATCGGGTGTCTTCCTGTAGAAGCAGCTTGTCTTCTAGTTGATTATTTTGTTCGTTACGTTTGCACGAGATACGAGATATATGTTATATATAGAATTTCTACTATAGACTACCATACCACTCACTGTCTCCCCATGGTATCATTTCTATATATAACATAGTCTCCTAATCTCCTGATCACCGACATACTTTTGTGTAAAACTTTTTCAACAGACATTCAACGTAAAAACACGAGCGACAGGCGATTATATTTTAAATTCATCCTTCCACTGGATGATGTGTTTCTGGTCGTTTCTCTTTTTTCCTTATTTGCATTTACGGCACATTTAAAGACGCAAGCGACTTACTTTTGATCGATCATCCACGATCGATAACCTTCGGCGTAGCCGACATTTTTAATAACTCTCAGCCGGTCCATTTGCCCTCTGTACGCCGCGTCGTACGAGAGGATCTACCTTGAACGCTTGGAAGAACGGGAAGGGAGTCAGAAGACGAGGATAAAAAGGTCGGGGAAAGAATCCGTAACCCGCAACGTCGTTCAGCGAGGATAGAGGCCCTCGAAGGTTTTATTGGCTCTGCTCGTCAAGCACCTGTCAGTCGCTCAAACACGGGTCGTAATTACGAGAGCACGCCTCATCGAGAACCTCCCTCCTGAAACAGATCTTGTCTCCGTTCTTCTTTTTCTCTTTCGCCATTTCTTTCCCCCTTCCGTTTTCTATCCCTGATAGAAAGGCTGAAAGACCAGAGCGCCCGGAGTCGAGATCGCTTTCAAACTACGATCGCTATCGTCGACCTCTATTTTCATCGTCGAGACAAGTGCTTCTAAATTTTTCCAATATTTCATTACGTTTCACTTTGAAATTTACCGTTCATTACCCGCCTTAGCCTCTTGCTCTTGGCCGCACCGCACCGCACCGATCGAGCGCACCACGACTTTATCGGATAGGATACTCCGGTCTTTTCATCGGCCAGCCGTCCGCTTTAAGTCGTCGAGTGTCGTGCGTTCGATCGGATCGCTTATTACGTACTTCACCTCGCCGCGAAGATAATCGCTTTTGTTCGTCGCTTTCCGGCGAGGTTCCCGTGAGATTTGTTTAGAGCAAGGGCTCTTCGTGTTTTACTCGTCGTGCTTTCAATACAGAAACGATACGTCAGTCATTTCTTGAAACTGTCTCATATTCGCACAAAAACCATTCGTCTCTGTTCGATTCGAATGCTATTTCGTAAACGGAACTCCCCGTTATAACGCGATTTGATAACAACATAATATAATGCAACACTTGGTTACAATTTATTTATACAATTTCCACGAGGATTGAGATCCGGATCCGGCGGGAAAATCGCGTTTCGATCCGGCAATGCATTTTTGCAAGCTGAACGCGAGCCCGCGATTGCTAAAAGCTCGACACCATAAACGAGGGTGGCTGTTCGCAGCACTATAAATTCAGCTATTATCGAAAATCCCTTCGGCATGTTCGCGTGGCCTGTGATCGGGTCGCATATGCTCGGGATATACAGGACACGCGTGCACGCCCCCGAAAAAGAAACGCGTTTATACGTCGTTTGACGTTTATAATCCGCCGGCTGTAATCATGTTAAACGGCGACGACAGCTTCTCGCGCGTTCTCCAGCCTTCGAAATTGATATATTATTACGAACGATAACACCCTCGCCTGCTTTTGGGCCGTTGCTGACAACCCGGAACGTGTCCAACGTCTGTCAACACGCTGAATTCGTGCGGATTAAAGAGTTAAAAAATCGAGATGATCTACCATGTCCAAATGAAAAGTGCATTCAACAGACGAGACTTTTAAGCGAGAGTAAATATTTATTTATCCCGAAATAAACACTAAGGACCGAAGGGTTTCTTTTAAAACTGCGAGAAAGGAAAAGAGAAGACTTAAAGAAAGATTTAAAGCGCGTTTGCAGCAAAAGATATCTCGCGTTGGCGCTGATTCTGTAAACAGGAAAATTCGCGCGAACGCGAAAATTTCGATGAGGTTTCGCCACGGTCCGCGACAGAGTTCAGCCGCCGTTCCGGTGTAATATCCGGCCGAACTTTCCACCGAAACGCTTAATAATTTCGCGATAGCGCATCGCGATGTGTCGCCCCGGCGTCGACGTCGAGAAGTTTTCGCCACCGGGTAATGCATACCGGGAAGCAAAGAAGCCGCGGGGAAACTTTCCTGCCCGGCAATTGCCCCGGAGAACAATTTTTATCCTGCGTCTCTCCGGCTGCGGGACACGGTCTGCTCGGTCTCCAGCCACATAAATTATCAACAGTTTCGTACGTATAATCTGTTTACAAGGCTGGCTCGCCTTGTACCGGTAACGACCGGCATTTTTAAAGCGTCTCCAGCCGGTTCTTTGTCTCCTGTCCTGCGTTTCGAACGCTCGCAGCGATCTCCCGGCACGATAACGGACGACGCGAATCGAGCAACGCCACTGGCTCTCGATTAGAGATCGGCGGCCACCGGTTAGATCGGCGACGTTGTCGTTAATTACTGTGCACAAGTTCGCAAAATATACCATCATCTATATATATATAAATAAGTTAGACCAATCTCACGGATTGATTTATTTTTGTCGATCTATCTCGGCGGGGAAATTTGTAAGGAGGATGGATATCGCGAAAATTAATTTGCCTCCACTATGAGGCAGGTTAATGGCT
This sequence comes from Tetragonula carbonaria, assembly GCA_032399595.1. Taxonomy (NCBI): domain Eukaryota; kingdom Metazoa; phylum Arthropoda; class Insecta; order Hymenoptera; family Apidae; genus Tetragonula; species Tetragonula carbonaria. The sequence continues at coordinate 8,538,079 of JAUCRC010000012.1, read as the reverse complement.
TGATAAAGCGTTCCTCGAGAATGGCTAATTACAGCCCGGGCTATGAAGGTGCAAAAACAGACGCGGTGTATCTAATGAACAACGAACAATCCAGAAAAGCTATTTATTAAGCAGGGAAATGAACATCAACATTATTTACGTCTCGAGATCTACGCGATACCCGGCCGGTTTATTGTCCGGCGTATTGGCCGTGTGAATGATGAACCGACTTTGCAATACACGACTGTGTTCCTGTTCTTCCTTGCCAGATTGCAAGTTATGATATTTAATTCGCGAACGTTGTTGACGTGTTAAATGAGTCCTCGAGGTGTTAAACGAGTCTCCACTCTGCTCGTGCGAGTCGACGAAAGGGATCGGTAACGAAGGGTGCGATTTAACCCCTCTTCAAACCGAGATTTGACAAAGTACCGGGGCACCTTAGGTCCCACAGCGCTGTCGTTAGAAGCAATAGATACCTCGCAGCTATCCCTTTAGTTAGCGAAAATTAATCGATGATAGTAACGATACACGGTAATCGACCGCCATCAAATATTTAGCAAACCGAGCCTTTTGCGGCGTGAGGGTGAATTTCTGGGTAGATCGGCGCCGTGGGACCTCTGAGCTATCGAACGTTTACGAAACAGTAAATCGAGCGAGATGTTTGATCAACAACCATTCGCTTATTAATAGCGTAATGTGTTTAACGGATCGGCGCTGCTCGCGAGAGATTTAAGGGATCTACGAAACTTGTAGATCCCTTAAATCTCTGGAGGACGAGATCCATACTGCGGACAGCTCGATTATTAACACCAGTGAATCTTTAATGGATATTTCGAAATATTTATAAAAGATGTCTCCTCAACGATGACGATCGCACGATCCAAAGGAATTCCAATGAGAAACAGGTCTGGAATCTGTCATTTTTCACGTTAAACGAAAAACAGTCTTCAGCAGTGAGATCTACTAAACATCTCGCAACACTTTTCCTACTTCGCGGCAGAACTACAGAACGAACCTACCTTAGACTCCGCGGACAGGGCTTACGTTGATTCCACGACGTTCCCATTTCCAGCGTGATTTTTCGACGCAGATTCCCCCTGAGAGCTCTTACACCAGCCGGCACGACGACAACGACGAGGTCTGGAGGCGACGGTCTCCAACAAGCCTGCAACAGTCGCGAACGATTATCGATCACCATCGAGAGGCAACCGGGAGTATAGATTAGTTTGAAACTCGAATCAATTACACGCAGGACGAGGAGGAGGAGGTGGAGTCGGCTCGGTCGGCCAGCCAAGCTCGGTACACCAAATCTAATTAGTAATGCCGATTTAGCAAACCCTAATTGCGCGCCAACATATCACCCGCAATTTATGCGACGCTCGTGTTATGAATCACCCCGGTGATCTGACCCTTCTCTCCCTCCCCCCCCCTTGGTGTTTTCCTGTCGGCTTGCAAACCGACACCCTTCCGCTCGCGCGTGTGCGCGTTACCTGCGTGCCGCCTTTCTCTCCGCCGCCGATTTCATATTAATTTCCATACTTATCGCGGCCGCATCGTGATCGCGACTGCATCGCGCTGCGAAATCTCCTCTCGCTGATGGCCGTTGGAAGCTGCCGCCGCGCCGATTTCACTAATGCTTCGCGTTTCGAGCATGCTGATGCCGGGTATCGCTCTCTCGCTCGGAGCACGATCACGCAGCTCCCGGATAATGATTAAACTGCTTCGCGATCGAGGGTGGGAATTACCTCCGTTGTTTCCCTATTACAACAAGCGAATCTTTTCAGAAATATCTTGCTGTTAAAGCTACCTGGTCGTATTTTTGCCGCACGAAACATTAACCTTTAACGGTCCGGGAGTATTTCGAGTTCACTTCCCACCAGGTCCAAGCTATTTTTCATACGAAGAGAAAAAGTATTGAATTGTATCCGAGGTGGAATGTCATCAATTTCTGTAACATTTTTCCACTCGGTATTCTCATCAGCAGTATCACGTTCATCTTCTTCATCCTCACTGTAACATATATTTAGAATTTTTCTTCTTTTTCTAGGAACTACTTCGCTATCAGTATCATTATAGTCTGAAAACGTAATGCTTCTCAGATTTTCATTTTCATCGATAGAAATATATACCGAATTCAAACTCGTCGTCACTACTGCTAATATCATTGAAATTATCGTTATCGTCGTGTGTTATTCTTTCAGAGTTTCCGGCCATATTTTTTACGGTTTTATTGACAAAATAAAATATAATAAACTAAACTGTGTAAAAGAACTCCGATAACGCGCACGTTCTTTTGAAAAATCAAATCAAAGGCTGACTTTGCATGCGAAGAGCGCAAAAGTGCACGTACACAAAAACGGTAAAAGATAACAGAACATATATATAACAAGCGAAAACAAATTCACAGAAATGACATGGCACGATACTTAACGCGTTAATAGTAAATATGACAACTCTAACAGTGATAAAAATAATAAATTGGTTTTTGCCGCCATATACGCGGCATTGGACCCAGTAAGTGAAAGCGCCATGCCGCTTGTATGGCGGCATTGGTCCGTTAAGGGTTAATTTTCTCACACCCGTGACACTGCCCGTCGATGTTTACGATATCTTACACTTTGAAATTCATCGTGCAAAGTTACACTTCTAATCGTTTTTCGTTTATTTTTAAGATAAATTCTACTGTTCGAATTACATTCTATCATTTAATTCTTCCCCTCTGTTTAGTTAAAAAGGGTACGTTGCTAAAAATGTGTAAAGAAGAAATGTGTAAACAATATCTTCGGAATGTGAATTTATGTATAAAGAAAAGAAAAAATATTCGTGTATATTCGAAAAAGATCTGAGCGTCAAGAGGTTAACCCGTATTATCAGGGAAGCAATTCTATTAATTCTGTCGGCAAATAACATGCGAACCTTCCATCCGCGGCTAACGTCCGATGGCACAGATGTTTCGTCGTGCAAACAAATTAATCGTTAAAATCGAATGCGTACGATCAGCGGGCGAAACTAGCCTGTCGACGAGCTGTCATTACGTCAGTCTATTAACGCGCAAACCTTTTAATAGCAGCGTCGATTTTCCAGCCGCTTTATTCCGCGGTCATTAACTTGTGTATCGAAAATGGTATTATACGTTCGAAATTTTCGGGGCCGATGAGATCACATCGTTCTTGTCCCACTGAAAACCGACCGTCAGTCAGAAAAATTTGATCGAGAATCAGTCAGGAAAATTGATCGAAAATCCTCCTTGAAGAAAAAACCACGACCGATCACGAGTGGCCATTTGATCTACAAAATGCTTCGAATCACGATCGAACCAGTCGGAAATTAACAATCGTGCCCCCGTACCGTTCTAATAACGATCATCATTACACCAGGCCGGCGGTTATTATGAAAATTACAACCCACGGTGACCGTTCTATCGGTCGACAATTAAATGGCGAATAATCAAGTTACTTGATCGCGATACAGGGAAACAACGCCGGGACATGGTGGCTACCAGTTAATTTATTTCAATTTATTTGCCAGACGTAATAATCGAGCGGACATCGGAGTCGATCGACTTGCACAGTTACCTGGCGATCGGGTATTAAACGGTTGGCGGGCCACTGACAAATTCAAATTGATGGCTGTAACACGGGGCCATTTTTCGGTTTATTAACTTTCGTCGGTTGTTTAATTGAAAGAAGTGATTAATCGACGGCGAAACTATCGACGTACGGTTACTGGCAGAAAATGTTGAAAATTCGCTTGCAACTTGGCCACGTGTAATCGAATCCGTGTGTGTGTGTGTTGGTATGTATCGATTTGTCGCGTTATTGGGACACCGAAGACCGAGTCTTCCAATCGGAATACAGAGGCACAGGGATAGCTGGAGGGAAGAAAGAAAAAGAAAGGATTAAAATTAATCGTTACCGCAACCCAATTTCGGTTTATTAGTTTCCTTTCACTAGCCGCTATCCGGCAGAGATGATTAATCGTTTTCCATTCGATGGCTAATTAATTGAAAGCTTTAATCTATCGATGTCGTGTATCTCGTCGTTAAACGCGTCTCGTTGTACGTACGTTAAACCTAGATTGTTATTGCAAATTAGACGATTTATCGACTGGACGTACACTTCCTCGTTCCCTTCGTGCCGCCGATCGCCATCGAGTCGACCGAAATTACGGATTATCCTTTCCCTTCCCCCTGCCGCTGGAGCTTTCCGCGCCCGAAACGAAGAAATAATGAAAGTAACGATAAAAGTTAACGATTCGATTAGATCCGGGCGCGGCAATCGAAACTGTGCCAGCCCGGCTGATTAAATCGCGAACAGACTGAAGTTTGCGTTTGGTAATTGCAAAACGACTTCGCCCCGACTCTCGGCCCGTCCTCCTCCCGTCTCGACTTCGCGTAATTAGTTCCCCGCCGAGTGTCGATAATTCAGTTTCTCGGCTCTTTTAAAATGCCGCCATTTTATCGCAATGGATTCGCCCCGGTTCCCCTCCTCCATTCGTTCAACGAATAATATTATTATCGATGACAGTATCTTGCCATTCTTCCGGCGAATACGATGGAGAATACATTTTCCATGGAGGGGACAAATCGTGGAAAATACCGCTCCGCTTCAGCGGAGAGGTGCCATAATTTTCGAATAATCGAAAAGTTCGCTGGGGAGGGAAGAGAAGAGAAGAGAAGAGAAGTTCTGGCAACTCAATTCGCCTGGGCGATTCTTCGTCGAAGGATTCGTGGCCGGCTCCTCGCTTCAGCCGTGAAGCACTGGCTGCTTGTTTATGCATTCGTCCGCAACGCGAGCGAATCGGGATGTTTGCCGCGATGGCATCCGGTCCCGTTGGAATCCACGCGTTTCGATTAATTCGTTCAAAGACGAACGTTTATCCGAAGGAACGGGGACGAAAAATGGAAGGGAAAGGCCGACGTTGTAACGTTTCCTTCACTCTCGCGAGCACGGGACTAAAACTTTCACGAGCATCGTTGCAAAGTGACAGGAAGTAATTTCGTAGTTTGCAACATTGCTGCAGATCGCTCCAAAGCATTTCCAGTTGTTTCCAGCGAGTTCTCGAACCAGTTTCAACAACGTTGAAAAGGACGTTTAATGGGAATTCGTAGAATATTGCGCTGTTCCTTCATCGTCGCTTCTTCTTTTTTTTTTTTTCTTTTTTTTCTCTCCGACGGCGTTGTTTCACAGAACGCGGTAAACGCGATTTTAATTCTCGCGATTACGATTCTACGTGAGCCTACGTATGGTGCTTGTTTGATCGAACGAGGATGCCGGTACGTCTAGTTTCGACGTAGTCTCTCGTCTCGTATATCTAACGCGCGCATATCGCGTTGAGCGTATAATCGTCTTACATTAAACTGACTGTCTGACCACACGCGGTCGTAAACTACTTAACCGTGCGCCTACAGTAGACGCGGCGACATTATCTACGACCGACTCGCTATAACGTTTCCGTTGTTACCTGTTGTCACACAAATTACTGCAAATGCTTCCGCCAGTAGCAACTTTGAATTTCAACTGCATTTGACGTTATATTTATAAATAACAATCCAACGTTGGACGGCCAGTATTTAATTGTCGTGTGCGATCAACTTCTCGGACGAACTTCTCGGATTCACAAACAATCGTAGAAATAGCTAGATCAATGCAGCAGATGGATAATTATCAGAATTATTCGGGAATTGTTGCGTAATGGTAGTATCAAACATAGAACTGCGGTCGATTCGGTCACTTTGACGCGAACCCGGCACGACAACGCATCTGAAATTTATGTCACCCATTGGCTTAGCGACTGTTTAACCAACGATAAGCAACGGCTAATTTCGTTAGACGTTCGTGCACGGCTCAAAGCATCCTCAGTGAATATATTCATCGGACAAACTGTGTGCGACATCGCGTTTCTTATTAATGTCGGGAGGCCAGTCGCCGCAAAAGGAATAAGGACAACGTTTCGTATATCTTCCGCTTCGATTAATTTAATCTTGAACGTTTCTGTTAAAAGATTGAACCCGGTAGGAAATCCCGGTCTGCAAATTGAAGTCTCAAAATGAAAAACACTCGCGTGGCCGCGGTTTTAAATGTAAACCACGGAACGACGCTGTTCACCGCGAAATAAAAATTGGCCATCCTTACCCGGACGCGCGCGTTACGCAACCCGCGACACAAACTGCCAAGCGACTATTTCGCTGGACTTTATTAAATTTTGTAGATGCTGAAATAATAGAAGACGAACTGCTTGTACTTTTTAATTAGTAACATAAGAGATTCTTTTTTTTTAAAAAGAAAATGTTATAAAGATACTTTTTATACTTTTTATAAAAAGTTACAAAAAGTTATTTTTATAAAAAGTTATAAAAAATATTTTATACTTTTTATAAAAAGTTATAAAAAGTTACTTTTTATAAAAAGTTATAAAAAGTTACTTTCTATAAAAAGTTATAAAAAATGTTATAAAGATATTTTTTATATTTAGATAATAAAAAGTGCTGTATATAAAAAAATATATTATACTTTGAAAGAAAAATTATAATTTAATATGTCAAGTATGTAGTTATTTATAAGTTTTCATATTAATTATTGTTCAATAAATATGTTTGCTTCCTATATGGTGAATTCGTTTGAATTAAATTAAAATTCATTTTCTTTCAAAGTACATTTGTGTATAAATATATGCAATAAAAAAATCAACTATATATATAATAAGTGCTTGTAAAATACTATAAATACTTATAGAAAATCAATAAATTATATACAAAGCTGTTAATATTCATAAATTTTTATATTTTAGAGAAAAAAGACAACAAATGAAATATTGGAGGATCTTGATACGGTAAATCATTTCACTTATATTTATGTTGGTAACCTATGTTAAAAATTTCTTCTTTAACAGAAAATTAAAGAGATAGAAAGATATGGATATAGTACAGAACAAAGATATAAAAGAATTGTTGAAATTCTTATATTATATAGTGTGTTTATTTTATATCATAACGGCATTATTCATTTCTTATTTCTACTTCTTCCAGGCATCGCTATATCATCAAATTATTCTACATCATTCCGTTATATTGCTGTCATTCCCCAAGATCCTTCTCTCTTTTAACACTGAGTGTGAAAACGTCACCATCTTAAGGCAGGTCCACATGGTGTGCGTTTAACCTGATCACTATCGATCCACGCGTAAGTTACATCCAGCGGCTTGTGATTTTGGAATTTATATATATTAAGAACGAACGCTGCGGGAATTCGACAGCAGATGAGGCTAATTCATCCTGATTGCCGGCCGAAGGGAGAGTTTTTGAAAATTGAATCAAATTGAGTAGGTAGATTTGAACGCGAAGGACTCGCAGTGACGTAAGAATTAGCCCAAAACGTCGAGAGACGTCACAGTACATTTTCTTTCACTTGCCCTCCATAAAACTGGACGCACGTTTAATGTACAGAAAAAATTTGGGATTTTCCGCGTGCAGAACGAAATTACAGAGACAGATTGTAGGATTGCTGAAAAAGACGAGAGAAAGCTCGTTTCTTAGCAAGAACCTTCGTGTTCTGAAGAAAACGTAGTCTCAACTTTAAACTCTCTCGTAATTCAAAATCGCAATCATAATGCTTTTGAAGTGATCGCATCTTAATCTATCTTGACTATTCATCCAACAAAAAATTACATGCAATAGTTATTTTGCTTAAAGCCAGAAACACAGCAACATTTCATGTGATTTTACTTCGCGTTACCTTCTACTTTGTTTTAAATCATATTTAAAATACATTAAAATACTTCACTGTCCATCCAAGATACCTCACACGCTACAAATAAAGTATTTTCAACAACTACAGGTATCAAACTTTCAGGTGTATCAAACTTTCCTTTCTTTGTTCCATTATTCCTTTAGTTCAAGTTGAGGGAACCATATCCACAACTCACCAATTAACTTCCTTCCCCGAGGAAGAATAACAAAGCAGCGTTTAATAGCGCTGTTTATCCACGCGATGGGTCTTGAATTCAGCCACAGGCTCGAAGCGAAGTTTCGCCTGAAGATTTTTTGTGCGGAACTTTTGTAGTATCATCGGGCCGTAAAACTTATCGGGGTCAAGTATCTTTCGATGAAACGAGGCTTCCGTCGCAGTTAACAAGAGACAATTCCATGGCGACCACTCCTCGTCGTTTCGAAATCTCGCGAGTCTCAACTCCTGCAGATCATCGTTCTCAGAAACGGCCGATTTCCCGTGCCAAATGTCGTTCACCAGATGGTAAACGATCTTCGCGTCGATGACAAACGCCAGGCTCGTGTAGCAATGGGCCCCAGCCTCGCGACGTCTGACGTCGCGAAGAAGCGCTCGATAAGGCTCGTAGACGAGCCGAGGCGCGGCTCGAGCTCTCACGTAGAGACAGTAATTGCACGAAGATGAGCGGAAGCGTTCCTCGCGTGGAAACTTCTCGACGGGCAATAGCCTGCCGCAGCTCCTGCAGATGGTTTTACAACTAGACCGGAACCCACCCTGGATCGTCCTGTAATTCTCCCGCTCGTTTCTCAAGGACTCCCTTGCCAGCCTCAAAAAAGCCATCCTCAGTCCACTCCTCAACCAATTCAGCTTACTTTCCTCCACGTTGCGAGCCAGCAGATCTATCTCCTGGTTCAACAAACGTATCAGCTCATCGGATTCCCTGCACGTGTGAGGCTCGACGTCTCTCCTCAGTTTGGACAACGTGTCAATTCGTTCCTTCACGGTCGTGTCTTCCCTCGACAGCTGCTCGAACGTATCCCTGAATGATCTAGCGCGCTGTACAAGCGGCGTGATCACAGTCGTCGACTCTCCGCGATCATTTCGCCAGATGACAGGCTTGCATAGCTCGTCCAAGAATCTCCTGTACGATTTTTCCTTCTTCACGAATTTCACGGTGGTTTTCGTGGAATCGATGGCTCGCAGCAGCTCGACTTCCTTCGACAAGATTAGACTGCACAACGCGATCCTCGACGGCTGGAACAACTGTTCGCTCGCGCTCTTCGTCTCGTGGATACGCCAGCGGTCCAGCAGATTGTACAGCAACTCGAACTCCGACCGAGTATTCGGCGACGTGCGGTTTAGTATCACGAAATCCCGGCTGTGATAGGATCTCGCTACAGGCACTGGCTGTATTTGCTGCCGGTTCGTGTTCTTAGCGCTGGCTGATACGCCACCCGACGAGATCGTGGTTTGCCGGCCGCGGTGAGCTCTGCGGGCAACGTCCAACAGACGTTTGAACAGGTGTTCCTCGGAGATTTTGTTCGTCGCCGGGAGTTTACGCCACGAAGTTGCGATACACTCGGCTCGGCGATGTGTTCTTCGTGGACAGGAGGTTCGATTCGGGAGAATCCAAAGGATTTTGGGGAGCCAGACGGTTTGGGCAAAGTTCGTGGATCAAGGGCTGGGCAGTTGGGCTAAGCGCGCTAAGTACCAAAGCGATACTTCGAAGGTCGATAATCGTAGAACCGTGAAAATTGATCGAAGCATTAATAGAATAGGGGGTTTGGAGAGGTTTGAAATTTCTCTGCATCGTGTTAAATTCGTCGTAGGTCGAGGAAAGCCAGTTTCCCTTTGACCTACTTATGCAACGCGGACAAGTTGTGTAACATCGACAAGTTTCAACTCTCCCTTCGTAACCGGCTAGAACGATTAATTGATAAAAGCATCGTGCTCGTCTATCTCAGCTAGCCACCAAGAGTATGGGAAAAAACCTCTCCGTTCCTCCGGATTATTGCTTCCTCGTAACTTTCGTCGTTCGTTACACTCACCTGTAAAACCTCTGTGCCTTTACGACGCTCTCTAGAATCTTCTCGTTCGAAGGATCCTCGACTCTTGATTCCCTCTCGTTCGAAGGCTCCTTGGATCTCTGTTTCTTGAAGTTTCTGAAACTCTGTACGACTCCGTCGACGTTGGCACACGTCTGCACACCAACGTCACGCTCCGTATTCGTAAACTTGTCGATCGTGAAATTCGTCTGTGCTTTTTGGTCGTTTCTACCATTGTTTTTGCCAGTCTGCGTGCACGTATTCCAATAAACGGTCCCAGTGAGTTTGTTCCTCCAACCCGCCAAGTATGATCCTGCCTCAGCCTCAAATGGAGTCCCCATTTGAACTTTGGTTGGTTGTCATCAGTGGTATGGCGACACCGGTTCATCGGGCTAACTACGAGGAAAAAGGAAGAAGGAGTGAAAGGATAACCGGCGGCTGAAAGCTAGCCTGGGGATAATGGTAATGCGGGCAGTAAAGGAAATTACTATGCCAAGGTTTTAAAGGAATCACCCAGAGGACTGCGTCGTCCGCTCTTTTACAATTCCAAACGAGCGTTGTCGGACACCACGACAGTGAAAGCGAACCCGAAATTGACTACGCGGATTTAGATAATCGTCCAAGTTGTTTTCGCGAACCGCGTGTCTTCTTGCCTCTCCGCCCTTGTTTACCACGATAACTATCGTCTCGCTTTTACGTTACTCGATCCTCGTCCCGGGATAATCTCCCGTTCGTAAGCTCCTTCTCAATTTTCGAGTCGAAGTGAACTTTGGCACGCGCAAGGATTCTCGAGTCCTCTATCTTCCGTCTCTATGTTCTTTGACGAGTGATGAGCGAAACTCATTGTTACCTAGAAAGAGATAAAAGATCAATTATTATGATCAATTATTATAATGCGAATATCTTTGTCCTCACTTTTCCTAGAAGCTTCCTATTGATCTGGAAAACGTCAAGAGATTCTTGATTTCCTTCTTCAACGTGAAATTATTGTAATCTGAAAGGAGTAATGGTAAAGGAATCGATTCGATCATAAAATTAACAATTGAAAGATTTTCGTCTTTGAATCGCACGTGACGCGCACACCAATTTCGGTTCGCTGTGACTGTAGCCTAATCTGTACGATTTACACGAGACCCATAACTTAGCGGTGCTAAGTGTAAATGCAATTCGGGATTGTCGGTTACAAGTGCATGGCAAACCAAAGGTCATATAATGCTGCGTAAACAACGAACAGTGACATTAGGAGCCACGTGGCGCATTGTAAACATAACCACGTGCCATTAGCAGGCATGTAGCGTAATGTAAATGTATTGGTGTGACATTAGAAATCACGAAGCGCAAACAGGCTCTCTCTCTGGTGAATCTGGCAGCATCATAAAGTACCGCAAACACAATCGCGCGGCCTATTAAATCTAGTTCAAACATCCCGAACTTCATCGCTATCGATCGACGCTGTACAAAATTTAATTAATGCTGCAGAAAAATTTCGCCCAGAGTTGCGAGCAAATGATTAATTTTCCAAGTTTTGCAGCTTCGTTGTTACAACGGCGATCATTAAAGAAAATTAGCAATGCTTTAAGCAGCATGACTTTTTCATTTGTATTTAATTCCTTGAAAGGAACGAAGGAACCGTGTCCCCCATTAGGGAATGAAAGTATAATATGGCACGAATAGCTTCCAAGCCATTAGCAAGTTTTGAACATCGTGGTTAGATGTGCTTTCTTGCCCGTTAGTTTTCGGCCCGTAATGGCCCGATAAAAAAATCATAAGCGTGTAAACCTAGCCCAATGGTAACTGCACTGAGCAAACGGCGTAAATATTATAGCGTCAATCATTGACGTATGGCGTGTATCGCGTCATAAATTTGGCCATAAATGTGGTTGTTATGTCGGTGATTGCTTAGTGTAGCATAAATTTCCCTGTAAACGAATATGTACTGGCACAAATTCGATCATAAATAAGTGTATTGCCAACCGCGAATAAGTTGATCGATCAGAAAACCGTCGACGAAAGCGCAAACGTATGTAATTCACGAGGCGATACGTTCGTCAAAATACCTCGATTTAATTGGTCAATTCAAACCACAATTAGATGATTTATTTATAAAAATTTAAGTTCTTAGATCGAAGAAGCAAATATTGAAAGAATAATTAAAAATTTAAGTTCTTAGATTGAAAGAATAAAATACTAAAGGAACAAATTTCCATTCATTGGATATATTTTATATTTTTTTGCGTATGAAAATTACAAGGAGAAAATTCAACTTTTATCTTTCTCGCTGATAAAGAAAAATAATGAAGGATATTTCAATGTATAATGCGTTATAGAAAGCTTCGACGGCTTTTCAAATTATGAACATCTGTTAATTCAAACGCAAGATGATACTTCTAATTTCTTGCCATCCTGTCAAAAGTCGGCTAGAATTTTAGCATCCGCGAGGAGGAGAGGAATGCATCCTTCAAGATTTTATGGAAATCCAACCGATAATTCCGGTGTGCAAGGAAATGCACTGACGAGAACGCGGAGAACCGTAAAACGTTGTGTACCAGCGCCCATTGCGCGATCGATACATTAAATGCATCGCGTGTAATTCACTCTTTTAAAACACACATACGTACGCGTAATTTATTTCTAAATCTTTTCTTACTCTCCTTTCTTATTTCGTTCGACAAAATTTTAATTAAGCTATTATAAAGTATTAGATCGTTTTAGTCGCTCCTTTTTTTCTACTTTTCCGTCTCCTTCTTCATTTTACTCGCGGAGTATTGCCTTTGAAAATTCTGGAATAAAGTGGTAACGGAGTAACAAATTAACTATAGGTTTAAGAAACGGAATAAATTTTAATTTGGAGGTTGATTCAATTCTACGTACATGTAGTTGTAACGATATAGATTTTCGATTGGGTGAGCTGTAATTTAATTAGAATTCGTAAAACGTGGAATAACGCGGAGAATTCATTTTGCACGTGTAAACTGGCCCGCCTACCCCGCGAGCTAAGTGTTTACATTTTGCTTATTAAACGTTCGTGGCCGACTGAACACAGAAATTTCATTTCTGTTTAATTGGATCGCCAGCAGCTGACTACATCTGCACATGAAACATTCATGATTCTGCGAGAAGACGACCGAAGTCAAAAATGCATGAATCGCGCGGCAGTCTGCAAGCGAATGCTAGCAAGCATCCTCTTCGGATCACTTTTTCTCCCCAATTTTGTTCCTTCTTTTTCATCTTTTTCTCAATTTATCAAATAGTATCGAATTACAATGTATTTTATTTGTCGACTTGTTTGTTCGTTGCAAATTCATTTATTCTCGTATTCCCTATATTCCTGACTTCATGTTCATTTCAAGAAATTGTCAGGAAAACGTTGAACTTCTTTCTGTGTGAAAATTCCGAGTCAGGAGAAAACATCTGAAAGTATTTCAAGATTAAAAGACCACCAGAGGAAAACTTTCCGTGAATTATTGCACACGATTTTTTCAAAATTTTTCAAGCGAAGCAACGCGCTCGCCTCGTGCGTTATGAATTATTTAACGAAAAAACGAAAATAAGGGTGGCTAAGATACGACACGAGCGCAAAAATATTCCAGTAAATCGACCAAAGTGTTGAAGAAATGCAAAAAGGGAATCGCCAATGTAACCGCTTCGTCTGGCTGCGAGCACGCCCGCGCGAGTGAATGGTTTTTCATCCCTCTATCGGGATTAACGTTCCTTTTTTCTTCTCGAAATCAAATATAAATATTCTGAAGTAATATTCCAATACTCAGGGACGAGCGCTGAAATTTCGTTGAAACTTTGAAAGAGTCCCGGCATCGACGATAAAACAATATCAATGAGCCAAAATCGAACGATGGACGCATTTTATAAATTCGGAAAAAATATTAAAAAATACAATTATCGATCATTTCGATATCGATGAATAAAAGCAACGAAAGGCGAAAACAAACGAGGTGAAAGCAAATAATTAGCAGAAATGACAATTAAGAACCGGGTTCCGCTGGTAATACCATCGGCAATCGTCGAAAAAATAGAGAAATCGATTCGCAAATGTAATTGCAACACGCTGCAATTATCTCAGAGCGCGCGAGTAACAAACGATACTTTTCATTAAAATCAACGTATGATAAATCAGTAATCTTTCTTTTTTTCTTTTTAAATTAGCTTCATTACACATGAACACATTACAGAAAGGTATGTACGTGCAAATTTCAACGAAACGAATACGTGCAACGAGAAAATTCATAAAGGACTGAAGTTCATTTTTCGACGGAACTGTTATCGATGTAATAGTAAGGCATATTACGGCATTCTAACGTACTTACTTCGTTCTTCTTGTTTTATACGTATAAATTCACCATCTCTAGCTATTTATCAAATACATCTGATCTCGAGATTATTCATCGTTCGTTTTGTCGTGATTTGTCGTCGTCGCCGAGAAATTTATCGCCGTTCGTCCCGTTCAGCAATAAATTGGCCAACGACGCAAAGTGTCGCGACGCGTACACTAACGACCAAGAGGCGAAACGACGGCAGTAGCAACGGCGTGCCTTGAAATAACGCGTGCTATTAGATTTATCGGAACGACATCGTAGCGCAGGGAAAGAAACGAGAAACCAGTTCCGGAAACTGTCAGACAGGAAAGAAAGAACGGTGCTTTTAATGCGCCGCAATCCATATAGACCAAGAGACTTCCGCACCACCTGAAAGGTCAAAGCCTTAAATCCAGCGTTGCCAATGGCAACTTGCTTGGTCGATTGGTCAAAAGCACTTTCTACTCCATTATTTCTTTTCGATTTTATATATCTCATATGCCAAAAATCCCATTGATCGTGGTTCTTCCGCCAAATGCAACAAAACGAGTGGAATTTAAATCACGATCGTCGATCTTGCAAGAAAAGAAAAAAAAGAAATTATTCTTTAAAAGAACGAGTCGAAAGTGCATCCAAGTCGAAAGCGACTTGAAACTCGTTATTTGGAAGAATAAAATATTTATGAGAGTAGATAGAAAATTATACAGAGCAAGATGCATCACGTGAAAAGGTAGTCGTCCACTTTGATCGCTGGTTTGTATATCGCTTTGTCCTCAATTTTATGAAACTTTTCTCGAAACTCCTTCTCGAACTGTCTCAGATGCCTGCAATGAATTCAGTCGATACGATTATTTTACTCTCGGAAATAAGTAAAATGTATATGTGCACGTACTTAAATTGGTTCTTCGCTAACTGATGAGACAACAGGATCTTCTCGATAAGTGGCATCGAGTATACGTCCGCGAGATTCTTGATCCTGCAATGAACGTCAGCCTCCTCCTCGGTCAAAAGCATGCAATTCCACGGTGACCATTCCTCGTTCACGTCGTATCGAACGATTCGCAATAGAAACAGATCTCTGTTTTCGCTAACGATCGACTGGCCATGCCAAATATTGTTCACCAAATGGTACATGTCCTGCTTTTGCATCATAAACGCAATGGCTGAGGGTGATCTTCTTTTTATCTCCTCGCGACGCACACAGTCTAGTAGAAATACGTAAGGATCGTAGTTCACGTGTCTAATATTTCGTTCACGCAGCCAAGTACATCCTTAAACCGGTAAAAGAAGATTTAGAGCACGTTTTTCATGCGAATATTTCGATAAAAGTGTCAGAACTAGATCAATCAGTACCAACGCAAGTAGACAGCCGTTTCATCCTTCCATGAGTAGTGAATTGACGAATAGGAAGCAATTTCAAACAACTGTGACATAATTTCGTCATAGGTTCGATCGGTTCTCGCAATTTTTCATCGTCTACGTTCTTACAAAAGTGTCTATCGTTGTTCGCGCAACAGCACGAGTATGATGTCCGTAAAAACTTCAAGTAACTGTCTACATCGTCAAAGAGAAGAAAGGAAGAAGTTTTATTAGCAATTCTTCTGCCAACTTGGAGCGTCCAAGCCAAAATCTCCTATATTATGTTTTTTTTCTTACAAACTATCCTTTCCCGGAAGTAGCCCAGCGACATGCTTTTCATCTCTCTTGCCAAGTAGGTCAGCTCCTCGTCCAATAGTCGTATCAGATGAAACGCAAACACGCAGTTGTGCATCTCCAATGATTTCTTCAGCATCGTGAGCATCTCTATACGTTCCCCGCGAGTAACATTATAATTCATTAACGAATCGTAAATCATCTTCAATTCCCTCGCCTTCTGGTTTCGCATCGTGTCCATTTCCAATAGCTTGTTCTTGTAACCGTTCCACAAAATAGGCTTGCAATTCACCGTAACAAATTTCACGAGTTTCTGCTTCCTGTATCTTCTCTTCACCGCCTGTCTTTTCTCGTCGATTACATTCAACATTTCTATGGTTTTCTCCATGATTCTGTAATTTTCTGCGCATCTCGCGGGTCTGAAGAAACGTAGCTTCGCACATTCAAGGCGATCGCGTCTCCATTTTTCAACCAAATCATATAACAAATCGAAATCCAGCCGAGTTCTAGGATTGATTCTTCGAAGGATCTCCTGTTGATGCCTCTTCCTGAAATGTGAATCGAACAAATACATTTTCGAGCAATTGAATGCATTTTATAAGTTTTACATGTTACATACCTGTATAACATTATCTTTTCTGCTTCGTACAGCTTACATCCTTTGACCAGCTCTCGATATTGCCTCGCGTATTCTTTGATATACTTCAGTAATTTGTATACTCTGTAGTTCCTTTGGATAATTCGTGCCTTTCCATCGTAATCCAATCGTTTCATCATTTCTTCGTATGTTTCATAGGGTTTCGATGTTATATATTTATCCGATTTGCTCGATATAAAACAATCTGATCTAAACGAAGAGAAAAATACAAATTAACGAGAAGGAACGATAAAAGCAATTTACGATTAATAGAAAAAAAAAACTTGTAGGTGGGCAAATGATCCGTAATACTGAAGAGAAAATTGTAAGGATCTTTTTTAATCTGAATGCAAGAAAACCATGTGTACCGCCACATTTGTGTTGGATGATCGCATGGTGTTTGCGCACATACGTCTGACCAAGAAATATATTGCACTCCTTTGCTGCACTTTTCTATTTCTGGCTTTTTTGGTGGATCTGTTTGCGATTCGGCATTTAAATACTCTGTTTGGGTAAATTTGTGTTTCCATCCTCCTAAATAAGGTTTCTTTATTCTTTGATCTTCCACTTCTATGGAATCACAACAAACCATTTTGAAACTTTTTATACATTAATAATTCAGAATGTTTTAAATAAAAAATATTCGCATAATTGGAACAATTTGGTTTTTAGGTAATAATAGATTAAACATTGAATATAGGTTCAAATTTAGACAAATCTTGTATTCATTTTTTTATTAATGTACATATGTGTGTGTGTGTGTGTGTGTGTGTGTGTGTGTATGTGTAAAATGTATAATGTCGTTTATTAAATATACAACTTTTTCAGATTATCATTTTTATTAGACATACATCACTTTCTCACATAGATTTTGTAATTTACAAGTACTTTATCTTTCAATCAGTAATTTTACATGGAAATTCAATGTTTCAGTTTAGTGTTGCAATATTCTTTCGTTTCTGTACAATACAGAATTTAATAATATATAAATCATGTTTTTCTAAAATGTAGGGAATATATTTGTAGACATAAACAACTTAGGTCTCGTTTGATTAATGAACTTACGAATTATTATAAAAAAGATTGTTATCAGAACGTGTATTACATAGCTGAAGCTTGCAATATATATTCAAAATGTTGCAGACGTCACTAACAAGAACCGTTAACAATTTCATGTGTTACTATACAACATTTCGAGACTATACATCCTATACTTCTGTTATTTACATTTCATAACGATCTGTAAATTTCACAAACCTCAAACGATCGTCGCATTCATTCTTAATATTCACATGAACTCACTTAAAGCATACGATTTATGATAAACTATATACAAATATAATTTTCATTTTTTATAGAAATTTATCCACAAAATATGTACGATAAATAATATATATCTGTACAATGAAGGATGTACTGTTAATAAAAGAAAAAGGAGAGATTGTATTAAACATTAAAGATTGTATTAGACAAAAAAAAAGGTATCCAAAGTCAACAACACAAAAATATTTTTTGCACGTTTAAAGCTAGAATAAATAATATGTAATTTATAATATGAAATCATGGCCGTCGCAAGTAATTTAGATCAATTTTATCAATGGAAAATGTTGATGACATGAGAAATCAAATACTGGAGGTTCTTTGGAATCCTTTTTATGCCCATCAGCGAGTAACTTTAGAACCACAAAATTTGTTTTCGCCACTTTCAATAAATCATTGATCTGTAAATCAAGCGATAAAATGTGTAAAATATGTTTGATAAAAATATAGAAATCAAAAGTATTTACTAAGTATTATTTACCTCATTCACAGTACTAGCGTTCGGTAAATAAAGAGACAATGCTCGTTCTAACATATTTCTAGCTTGATGAAAATGACGGCAACCAGCTAAGTACAGCATTTCACTAGTAACCTTTTCCTAGGAAAATAGAAGTTAAGAAAGAATGCTGCTAAAAAAAAAAAAGAAAGAGCGGATCACTATACTCACGTTTCTTTTATGCATCTGTGCATTTGTCATATCTAGGAATTCTTGATAATGTACCGGAGGTGGAGTCAGTAACGAAGAAAACGGCAATAACCTATGTTCATATCGAACTCGTTCTGAATCAAATGGCGACTCGGGAAGTAATATTTTACCATCCATACGGAAACCAACTAAAGCCTTTGAAATAAATTTTATAGATGAAATAAAATCATTTTAGAAATAACTTTTTACAAAAAACCAAAGATATAATAATTTACTTTGTAATACCCTCCGCATATATTTTGCATTGCTTGATACATTAATATTTCTAAGTTATACGGTCTTGATGTTGATTTTTTCTTCTTATTTCTCGCACTTTTCTTACTACCTCTACCTTTATGTGTATCATTATGTACATCTTGTTCCATTAAGAATGTATTGGCCCTTGTAATAGCTGATACAAGCCATCCATAAAGAAATTCATATAGGTACCAAAATATATAGTGATATTCATGGACCGAATATAATTCCAATTCAAAGCCACTTAACAAATACATGACCATAACTCGTAACGTATGATACAAAATCCACGTTCCAAAACAAGCTAAATGTGATCTAGGTGTATCACTTTTCAGTGACAAGGCATGTAAGAATCCATCAACTCTTTCAGCCTGCCAAAATTACAAATATATATCAGTTTGAAGTTATGAATATTAAATGTTGAAATATAAATTAAATACTCTTTAGAACTTACTTCGTCCTGTAATATTGCAAAATCGTCTAATAAGTGTGCTAATTTATCTCTCTGTCTTGCCCTATTGTGGCCAGTAAGTTGTAGTAAACTACCAAAGAGGCCTACACAATGAGATAAGAAACTATCAACATATTCCTTAGCTTGATGATTTTGGAGTAACGTGCTCTTTGGCATTAGTACTGGTGGCGCTATAAAATTCCGCGCTGCATCTTTCAAAACATCAGCAAAATTTTGGACACCGAATACCCGATTTGTTGTAGGTAAATAAACTATTTGCAACATTGATCTGGATAATATACATGGACTTTGTCGTGAAAATTCTAAAAAAAAGTCCTAAAAAGAAATCAGTGTACTTGGAATTTATATCAAAAATTTCTACTAATCTATAGATTTTTTCTTACCAAAGCTGCATGAAAACCATTCTGATTAGTAATCATAGTAACTGTTCGAAATCTATTCAACAACTCATCTAAATACTTTAAAGCTTCTATTCTTGGTTTTATTTTTGTATACCGTGGAAATGTTGGTGGTAATAATCTTTGATTTACCATAGGGTCAAACCCCATAATATTTGGATAATTTGCTACAATCATTACATAATACTTGATTTATACAGGTAAGCCATGAATTTTGAAAAACTTACATATTTCATCAGCTTTCTCTCCACTGTTTACTGTCTTAATCATTATTTGAATCATGTAAGAACATCTTGATAACAATGTATGACACTCATTTAAATTTTGTTGCAGTTGTTCTTTTTTTCCCATTAATGATAAAATTTGATAAAATATCTTAGTAAATCTAATTCTGGCATAGAGTGCTAATCTATCACCATACTGAAAGAAATAATAATGATTTCAATAAGGTATAATTATTTATATCTTTAATTGTTCAAAAAAAATCCAAAATATTTTTAAACATGCACCTACTTCTTTCTCAGATACTACATGAATTGGTTTTATTCTACTTTTCCTAGGTAATTCATCTTCTACTTCTTTCAACATGGATATGATTTTTTGTTCTGTAATATCCTGTTGCAATCTATAACCATAAGTAACACTCTGGAAATCTTCTTCCTCAAAAACTAATGCTTTATTTATGCAATCTTTAATTATTTCAATTATTTTATATACAGCATAACAAAAGGTTCTCAGAGGTTTATCCACTATTTGACTGGGTTGATGAAGATATAAGTTAGTGAAAACCGTTTGGGCCAAACTGTGACCTTCAAGCCAAGACACTATGCACGCATAAGTTGAATCTATTATTCCTATAACTTCTGACTGAGTCAAATTGTCCAATTTCAATGCACCAGTGTCAACAGCCTGTGTAAAAGTACATGGTTTGTTGTTGCCTCTATTACATAGCATGCCAACATCCATTTTCGGATCCATCATTTCAATTGCAGACATGGCTTCAAATAATCCAAACAACTCATCTCGCAACAGTTCACCCAATTCCAGCTCTAAATAAACATAACAATAAAGTATTTTGTGTTGTATAAAATATTATTTCAGTTAGTTAATCATTATGAGTCAAAGTTCTAATAAATAATGATACTTGAATGCCAACAATATTTTATTGAACAAAATTATAAGATTTGAATAAAACTAGTTGTATGCAAATCAAAATTAAATCCTCTCGATTACAATAAGACAAAAAATATAAGGGAGGAAAAAGAAATAAAAAGAAATAAAAAGAGAACTTGCAAAGCAAGCATTTACAAAGAAGAAAATAAGCACCTGTAATGGCATCGAAAAATTCTTGGGTAATATCCACCCAATTGTAAGTAACTTGGTCGAATCTGTAATGTAAATAGATGTAAAAATTAAAAAATATCACCGAAAGTTACATATTATGTTATACGTTAGGTTATTTTTCCAAAGCTTAATTGTAAACATAATATTCTTATTTCAATATTTTCATGTAATTATAAGTTGGTTATCAGTGATTTTTCATATTATAATTAATCTATCACAACTCACTGTGATTCTTTATCTTCGCCCATGTCAACCAAATTCTGTTCTTCTACCATGGTCGCCATTCTTGCGGACTGACCTGTCACATTTAACGGCACTGCCAATAGTAGAACACTATATTATCAAAAGTTAACCCTGGGTTCCCATAGTATGTCAAAGCGAGATCATATTCACAGAATACTTAAATTATTGAAAAACTTTAAAATCGCGAATTATTTTATGTTTATCAGTTAAAATATATTTAGAAAAGTCATACCTAGATATGAAAAATACCATTCAGATAAAATGGTTTTAAGAACACTTATATTCAGACATTTAAATTTATGACAATTTCGTTTGACCAAAGCGAACTTCACAAAATTAAATTTATGATTAAGTTAATATTTCTTCTTGTATTTACTTTAATTAATTTTATTCCAAATGGATGATAAGGTACGGAGAAATAAAATTCACTATATTTTAAATATATTCTCTGGTAATTTGTGCGAATACTTATTATTTTCAGAAACTTTTAAATGAACTAAAAATATTTCGACAAATGCAACTCGAATTACAACAATTTTATATCTTGTTACGATTAATGAGAGCTGATTTGGAAAAGATTATAGACAATTTCACTTCGTTAAATCATAAATAATTTTTGGTTAAATTTTGGTAAATGGAAATATTTCTTCTATGTGAATAATTAAAATTCATTTAAAATAATTTTAATATAAATAATATATATATATATATATATATTTATATAAATTTAATATATAATTTTAATATAAATAAATAATATATATATAATAAATATATATATATATATATATATCTGTCAAAATTTATATCATATTCTACGATTTTGGTCTTATACACATAGTCCTTGGACAAAAATAATTGCTAAAGTTATAAATTGTTTCTTTAAAACCCGATTATAAATGAATAACAGTCATTAACACATTCGCTGTTACCGTCGAAATATTGTCATTGTACAACATTTTCAACGTTGTACAAATTTTACCTACAAATTCAATTAATCATAAATTTTTATAGGTTATAATAAGATAAATTTAATTTCTTTATTCAAGTAGGTCATTATTGTTGTTTTTAACATGACAATATTAAAATCCCTAGGGTGATATTGCTTTGAATGAGTTACATAAAAACTGCCCTTAACAATCTTTTTGCATTTCCTACAGGTGTGTTACATATTTCAGCGTAGTCGTGCATTTTCTGCTGCATTATACAGCATCATGTTCTAAGCATATATATACACCTGTATACATATATATTATGTTAAATACTTATGTATCTTCGCTTACGAGCCAGCATTGGCTTAATTCCAAGAATATTTTGCAAATTTTGAGCTGCTCGAAGTTTGCTCAGTAAAAAAAAAAGAAAAAAAAGAAAAATTGCATGAATCTCTTACATTTGATCTATTTTATTTTCGACAAGAATTCGTTAAAATTTGGACATCATGGGAATTATATTATCAAGATTTCGTGTAAGTCACAATTAATGCATAAATAATATTAATACCGTATTATGAAGGTTAACTCTGTTGTACTATATATATATATTTTTACTACGTATTTGAGAATAATTTAGATATTATAATATTTTCTTATAAATATTAAAGCTTCTAACACATAATATACTTTTTTATATTTAAATATTACGGAATTAAGCATTTCTTCGCAGGTGATAACATTTTTAGGTTAGGCGCGAAAATAAGAAAGTTTTGAACAGTTCACTAAAAAAATAACATATATATATATCTTATTATTAACCAACATAAATTATTTAAATATATTATTTTACTAATACAAACATTTATAACCTTTTTTGTAATTCAGCTGAAAATATTGATACGAAATCATTATTCAATGATATAAAATCCAAATGATTTAAGTTTTACTATTCTCCAAAAAAACTGAACACACATATTGTCTGTTTTTTAAAGTAGTACTATATGAAATCCTCAAAAGATGTATCATTTATTTTATATTGTATAATAAAATTACATAAAACTACATAAAAGCATAAATACTATAAAACTTAATAATTTAATATGTGTTCTATATGCACTTATTTATAACACTTTTACATTAGTATTTATTCCATGAGTATACTTTGTTCATAATGCTGAATTAATATGAATTTATTAATAGAACTTTAATTTCTTTTAAAATACATTTATGTATAAATAATTACATTGAAAAAAAGAAGAATATTATAGATGAAAATATTTTTGTTTTTATTAATAATGTGGTTAGGTTAAAACATAAGTTATTTTTATATTTCAGAGAAAGAAAACAACAATCGAAATTTTAGAGGATCTTGATGCGGTAAAATATTTATATTTATTTGTTTACATTATATTAGTAACTTAACAAATAATTACCAATTATAATCTCTTTTGACAGAAAATCAAAGAGATAGAAAGATATGGATATAGTACGGAACAAAGACATAAAAAAATTGTTGGGACTCTTATATTATATAGTGTAATACTTTATATCGTAACAGCATTCATTTTTTATTTCTATTTCTTCCCTGCATCACTATATGATCAAATATTCTACATCATTCCATTGTTAATTTTTCCAATTTTGTAAGTAATTTGATATTGCATTCTTTTATTATTGTTTATAATTATTATAATGATACATCTTATTGTTACAGAATATTGCTTACAAAAAAAATGGTAACATGGTATTATAAATGTAAAATTTCTAAAAATGAAGATAAATTAAGTACCATGCAAGCTGAGAAAAAAAAAATTTTAGATGAAGTTACAGAGACTGAAACGTACAAAAAAGCTAAAGAAATTCTGTTAAAATTTGCTCCTGATCAATTAAGAATGACGCCAGTAAGTAGATCTATAATATAATATAATTTTTTTTATTTTAATTATACAGTATATTTTTTATTCATATTTTTTTTAAATAATTGAATTATTTTCTTTATTTTTCAGTTGTCTCCACAGGTTAGTACCTTGCACAATAAAATATGTGAAGAAAAAATTTGAATAATCAAGTATTTTTTTTTTTCTAATAATAAAATATTAGAGAAAAATTTGAACAGGAAAAACATAAAATTTTAGTAAAGAAAACACTTTTATTTTAGCAAACTTTTAAAGTGTCATCATCAACAGAAACTCCTCAACGAACTAGTACACCTCATCGTATATCTTCAGTATCTCCTCCTGGAGAACTGAGAAAACGTATAGTAACAAGTCAAAATCAACCGAATGTACAAAGTGGTATATTTACTAACACTGGTCCTGTCCCAGTTGGCAGAGCTCCCACTCAGAATCCAGCAAATACTTCATTTCAGAGTGGTATTAGATCAGTTAATACTCCATTCAGGGACTATCGTTAGTATTTTTGCTATTATTATAATTTTCATTTTTTTATTTAATTCATATTACATCCTTATTGTTAATTTAATAATAAAAAGTCTAATACTTTGTTATTAAAGTTTTGTTGAAGAAATAAATATAGGAGACACGTTCATACAAAGAAGTAAATTAAGGAATTAATAAATGTATCATGTGATAGGAACTCCTTTACCACGTCCAGTATTACCGCGGCAAAGGACTTATTTGGATCGGTTGATTGACTATCTCGTCGGAGATGGTCCATCGAATCGATATGCTTTAGTATGCAGAAATTGTGACTCGCACAATGGAATGGCTCTCAAAGAGGAATTTGAATATTTTGGTAAACATTTGTCTTAATCTGCCAAAAAGAGTTAAGTATAAAGATTTAATTATGATATTAAATATTCAAAATATATGTATTTTTATTTTGTAGGATTCAGATGTTGCTATTGCAACTTTTGGAATCGTGCGAGGAAACAGAAACCATCTGCTCCAAAATTAATGTATAATGTTGGGCATAATAGTCCATCTTTAAATACTTCTGAATATTTATCACCTGATACAAATATGGAGCATTTGAAAGATAGACAAACGGAATCAATAAGTGCATCAGATTCAGGTTTGAAACATGGATTATTTAGCATTTATTTAGCAATTAAGAAAACAATTGAAATCAATTCAAAATAATTTTTAGATTCAGACATTGAAGTGGTTGAACGACCGACAGAAGTTTTGGAAGAGACTGAACATATTACGGAATCAGTTAAAAATGCATGTGGTAAATAATATTACTGTTAATCACGTATTTTTATACTATTTTAATATTATAAATAATAGTATTATTTTAATATTATAAATAATTACAGTCCTTGATGAACCAGGTAGTGTAAAACAGGATATTGAACAGGCATCCGAAAGGAAAGAAGTTCATAACTGTGAAGAGAGCGATGAAAAAATGGATATCGATGAATCTTCGTCTTAAAAAAATTATTTATTTTTAAATAATTTGTAACTTTTCGTTACGAAATGTTAGATGTTAACAAAATATATTTTAATGTAATTTGCGACATGAAACTTTATTAAATCTTGATTTTAAAATTCATGAAAAATTCTCCTTATGTTTATATTTATTTTGTACTCCTCATTATTTAAAATATTGTAACATTTGTTATTAAAGTTTGAAATTATTGAAACATATGTTATTAAGGCTTTACAAACTCTCGGAAAGAAAAAAATCCATTTAAGAATGGAACGTGGAATATGGGTGAATTTTTTCAAAATGTTTTTTTTCTTTTTTTCTCTTGTTCTTTCTTTCTCATTTTTTAAATTGATCATATTGACAAGGTGTATAGAACGAAAAACAATCTTATAGTATAGAATTCGAATGGCTATCACTCCTGAAATTTTATATATTGATATAATATATTATTGATAATAATATATATTGCATAAACTCAAACTATAAATCTAAAAATAAAAAAAATAAAAGGAGTAGTTGAAAAACAAAATAAGTACATATATCGGCGGGAAGCAAATAGAGAATGATCCTTTGGACAGAAAATTACTAAAATAGTTACTAAACGAGAATGAAAGCACTAAACTATATATTTTTATATTAAACAAAATTTTTTACATATTAAGCAAATATATAATTTTATATTCTATTATTATCTATGAAATAATGATAAAAAATAGATGTATAATGAAAATAGATATTTTTTATTATTATTCACACAAAATGATTTTAGGAACACTTACATTCAAATTTGAATTTATGACAATTTCAGTTGAACAAAGAGGATTCCGTGGAAGGAAATGTCACACAATGTTAATTGATGTTTTGAAGTGTTTACTATGTATTTATTTAAATCAATTGTATTTTAAATGGATGATAAGGTATGCAAAAATAGAGTCTTATTGTATCGTAATTAAGATATTTCTTTATATAAATATTGATGCGTTACTTTCAGAAACTTTTAAACGAGTTGAAAAAACTTCGACAAATGCAAATTCAGCTGCAACAATTTTATACATTGTTACGTTTAATGAGGGTTGATTTGGAAAAGATTATAGATAATTTCACTTCATTGAATCATAAGTAACTTTTTGTTTTCGTTAATATATATTATTAATATTTTGCTAAAATATATAAGTATAAATATTTTTCGTAGGTAAATGAATAAAAATATTTGGGAATATGTATATATATATTTGCTCTCTACATACTTAAATAAATTTACAAAATGGAGAAAGAGATATCAGAAACGTCATCCTCATCATCTTTGCGAAGAAAATCTATTCTGGTACAGAATTCATTACAACCTAATTTAGTGGAAAACAATGATGAAGCTGAAAAATTGGCTAGACGATATGAAATAAGTGCTACATCAATAGAAAATGTAAACACAAACACTAAACGAAGATCTTTGGGACTTGGGTGTTTAGCCCAAATGTCATCACATCAAATAAAAGATCATATTATCGAATGTATAAAACTTAATACTGAAAACAAAATTAATGTGAAAAATGCATTTAAACTTGAAATAATTGACTTTATGTCATATATGATAAAAAAACAAGATGCTAACATATGTAATCTGCAAGCAGCTAGTACATCTTTAGATGTAAGCTCAAAAATCTACGGTTTTCGTGTAGATGGAGTTCATACAGAAATAATGAAAATGGTTGGTGGAATAGATAAACAGTCCAATGATGAAGTAAATGAACAGTTAGATACTGAGCTACAAAATCAGATAAACAATGTACAAAAGAAAATGAGAAAAAAGAAAAATAAACAGAAAATTTTTAGTATAGCAGAAAGTTTAAAAGGAGCTGTAGAAATTATGAAACCTTCTTGGATAATGGAGAATAAGGATTCACAAACTACAGATGAATTGTATCAAGCAATGCTATCAAATCATGCAAATTCAAAATATTCTTTACAATTGTATAATGATGTTATTATGGATATTATAGAACATAAAGCAAATAATAAAAGCACAAAAGTAACTATTACACAGATAGAAGATTTTTCTAATCTAGAAATATGTCCACCTTTAACTAATTTTGATTTTCAAGATTGGAATGATGGTATTGACAAAGAAGAAAAAGAAAATAAAAACACAAAATCAAAGGAAAATGATGAAAATGGATTTCAATTTGATTTAGATGCTAGCTTACCATCTGAGAATGAAGTGTTTCATGATGATTTGAATTATTTGGATATCCAAGACGATGTAGAAGATATAACAAAATGTGTTGAGATAGAAAAACCACCAGAAAAAATTGTAGATTTATGTAAAGTTTTATCTAATGTCAATATGACTAAACCATCTGAATACTCGTTTCTTCAGAAAAGTTCGAGTGTACACTGGGCTGGTCCATCTCACTGGAAAATGAACAATTTTACAAAACTTTCTGGAAGTAAAATTATTGCTGCCTGCCCACAGAAGCCGGGTAGAAAAAAAAAAGAAATAGAAATATGTTACGATGATAGTATAAGATCAGAAATATTATCAAAATTTATAACAAGTAAAGCTTCGAAATTTGAAATTGTCAATTTAGACTGGAATGAAGAGAGACTTACGTTACCACGAGACATGCATTATAATATTGCAAGTGCTAGTAAATTGTACCTTCATGAATTAATACATATAAATATAAAAAAGCAGGATCAATTAGATGCTACTCATATATCTGATATAGAGAATTATAATTATGATAATGAAAATGATATATCAAATTATTGTCCTGATATTCCTAATGAAGACTATGCAAGTGAAGTTAATAATGAACCTGAACATAATAGAGTTGAAGACAATGAAATAGCAGCCCAAATGATTTTTGCTGGAGATAATTTAGTAGCTATTCCTAAATTAACCAATAAAATATCTATTACATATAGCACACATGCTAAAACAATTGATATGAGACAATTAAAAAAATCCATTTGGAAAAGCCTAACTAAATGTAATAATACAGAAATTACAAAAAATGAAGAAGAAGAAAAGAAGATAGAAAATAGAAGTTTTAATGAAATTTATAAAGTATTGCCGAATCTATTAACAAAAACTAATATAGAAGCTCTAAGTTTTCCTATTTCTTTTGTATCCTTGTTACATTTAGCAAATGAGAAAACGTTAAAACTACAAGCTGTTCCAGATATGTCTGATCTTATTATAGAAGCAAATTAAATAGATTTGTGCTATAATCAAAAATTAAATAATAGAACAATATCAAGTTCTTTATTTAAGTGGAAATAATGTTTTATACATTATAATAAAGTTATATAATGTATTGAAATTTTATTAATTTCTATTTTTATCTAATTCATTCTGTAATTATGTTGACATATATATAATATACAAATAAATATAAATAAATAATAAACATTATAGACAAAATGGGGAGAATTAGCAATAATAGAAAAATAAAATTTTATGTTTATTATATATATAATTTTTTAAAGCTACTCGATTGTTTTTTACTCATTTAAATCAATCTATTTTAAACCAGTAACCTAAATATTTTTTGAATTTTATCTTCTATCTTTCTTTAATCTTTGACAGTATTAAAAAATTATCGTCAATGATTCATTTAGAACAGATGTTTGAATATGATTGGAAAACAACGATATTTTTTGAAATCTATCAAAAAATGCATTTCACGCCGCTTTTACAGATATATTTCAAATATGCCAATTGATGATGAAAAATCAAAATATGCAAAAGATAAAATAAAGGAGCTAAAATTAAAACAGGAATCTAATGTTAACAATAAGTCTCAGTTCAAAAATTACAACTGCTTTCTGCCAGATTATAAAGGCGACATAAGAGTTTGCATGATTGGAGGATGCGCGTCATTGATATACGCTGCTGTTCTTTTAAAACAATTTCGTCTTATAAAACGAATACATGTGGTGGACGCAAAAGATTCATTAGCTAATGCAATTTTAGATATCAGTCACATTGATACATCGCCTCGTATAAAACATTTTAAAAGAAAACATTTAAAAGAAGCCCTTAAAAAAGTATATATTTATTTATTAAACAATGGAAAAATGAGCAGCACAGCATTGACTACATAACATTAATACGCAGAAATCGATATTATTTACAGATAAACATTATTGCATTGATGGATGAAACAAATCCTAACATTGAATTAAAACCCACAGCACAGTTTGAGGCTGCATCGTCATATGTAAGCGAGATGGCTGAACAAATGGCACAATTGAGTTCAGAATCTTTGGTAGCCGTTTTTACTCGACCAGTAACAGCTACACTGCCCATGGTATCAGAAATTTACAAACTCGCTGGATGGTGGGATCCGGACAGAATTATTGGTTCCATTGCACGTGATCGCATGCGAATGGAGGCATTAACCGCAAATCTATTAGATTTAAATCCTGCATTCTTATCAGTCCCAATGGTTGGCGGAGCAGATTTGAATACTGTTGTACCGCTTTTATCTTGTGCTTCTCCGATAAATCGGTTTACTAATGTATGAAACTATAATCATTTATATTGAATTATTGATGGTTAAAAAGAAGAATTTTCTTCTACTTTATAATGTTTCGTATTAAAAATTTATATAGGTGCAACAAAAAATGTTGTTACAATCGTTACGTAGCTCAGATAGAGAAATGAAAAATATTGAATTCAAAAGTCCAATATTGTCTGATGGAGCAGCAACTGCCAAGTTAATTCTAGCGCTTGCCGAAGGACTTAGCGGCTATAAAAATATTATTTCTTCTGCTTATGCACGATCAAATGTTATGCCAGGATGTCGATACTTCACTACTAAATTGCAGTTCGGCCCAGGCGGTATACAAAAAAACTTTGGACTACCTAAAATGTCAGCTACAGAGATAGTACTTGTGGAACAAGCAATTCCTTATATTAATAAATATATTGCGATGGGATTGAAAGCAGTTCACACTAATAGATATATCACACTGAAAACTGTATAAATTCAGTTTTTTCATAAATGACTTCATACTTTTTAATAACATAGATAATTTGACAAAAGAGATGCCTAAATATTTACTATTTACTGTTTGCTATTTGTATTTAATAAAAATAACAGAAATGATTATTATATGCTTAAGTATAATACGTCAGTTATATATTTGATATTCAAAATATATATATACACAATGTTAACATATATTTTTATTTCATTGTATTTCTTATTTATCAATGCGTGAGTCGAGCCGTATTCTATATAGTGTGTTTAAAGCTGCGCGTTTCAGTTTCGTTCGCAGTTTTAAACAGAACATGTCGCGACTGGTTAATATCGATAGAAACGAACATGAAATGACAATGAACGTCAATATACGATTTTTTTTTACACTTAATTAACTTATTCGACAAAAGTGATAAGTGAAAAGAATTTCGATATCAACTGATTTGTTAATATATTATTTTCGCTTTATATGAATATTCTGCGTAAAAAAATAATCATTTTTTTTAAAGGTCATAACAAATAATTAGTGTTACTATCGAGAATATGACTCTTATAAATACTGACTCTTGTAAATACTGAAACTATAAATATCAAGGCAAAGCACAAAGTGACTTAAGTTTAAATTTGGCACCAACGGTTGATTAAAATGGGAATTTTTAGCTTTCTATTATCAAGATTTGGCGTAAGTTAATGCTATTATTGACATAAACAACATTAAATTTTTATAAATATATTATTTTATAAACTATTATAATGTAAAAATTTATAATCTGAAATTTTTATAATTCAAAGTTTTCAACTTAATTGAATAAAATTTGTATTGAATGTTTACTCAACACTGACCTGAATAAATATACATATGTAGATGTAATTGTCATACAATGCAAAATTATTATTCAGTAGCTTTTTTTATATTTCAAATTGTGTAAATTTTGTAGATGCTGAAATAGTGAAGACGAATTGCCTGTATTTTTTAATTAATCATATACGAAAGTCTTTTTTGTTAAAAAATGTTATAAAGATATTTTTTATACTTTTCAAATAATAAGAAGTGCTATATATAAAAAAATATATTATATTTTGAAAGAAAAATTATAATTTAATATGTTAAGTATGTAGTTATTTATAAGTTTTCATATTAATTATTGTTCCATAAATATGTTTGCTTCACAATAGTGAATTCATTTGAATTAAATTAAAATTCATTTTCTTTCATTTTCAAAGTACATTTGTATATAAATATATGCAATAGAAAATGAAAATTAATTATATATATATAATATTATATATGTTTTATATATATATATATATTTAAAAAAAATATATATATATAATGTAGTGCTTATGAAATATTATAAATACTTATAGAAAATCAATAAATTATATACAAAGCTGTTATAAATATTTATAAATTTTTATATTTTAGAGAAAAAAAACAACAATTGAAATATTGGAGGATCTTGATACGGTAAATTATTTACATATATTTTTTCACTTATATTTATGTTAGTAACTTATGTTAGAAATGTCTTCTTTAACAGAAAATTAAAGAAATAGAAAGATATGGATATAGTGCAGAACAAAGACATAAAAGAATTGTTGAAATTCTTATATTATACAGCGTGTTATTTTATATTATATCAGCATTCATTTTTTATTTATATTTCTTCCAAACGTCATTATATGACCAAATATTCTATATTATTTCGTTGTTAATTTTTCCAATTTTGTAAGTAATTTGATATTGCATTCTTTTATTATTGTTTATAATTATTGTAATGATACATCTTATTGTCACAGAATATTGCTTACAAAAAAGATGGTAACATGGTATTATAAATGTAAAATTTCTAAAAATGAAGATAAATTAAGTACCATGCAATTTGAGAAAAAAAAAATTTTAAATGAAGTTACAGAGACTGAAACATATAAAAAAGCTAAAGAAATTCTGTTAAAGTTTGCTCCTGATCAATTAACAATAATGACTTCAGTAAGTAGATTAAGTAGATTAAATTATTTTAATTATACAATATATTTTTTATTTATATTTTTTTAAATGAATTAATTTTTTTTCTCACTTTTCAGCTGTCCCCACAGGTTTGTATTTTGAAGAATATATAAAGATAATTTGAATGAGAAAATAATGTATCAAATGAAAAAAAACTTTCATTTTAGCCTAAAAATCTTCAAAAATCTGATACATCACAATCTCTCATGTCTTTTTCTGGAGAATTGAGGAAACGTGCGATAATGAATCAGAATCAAACACAAATTGTGCAAAATAATATACCTACTGACACTAATGTTCCATGCGACACTCTTGTTTGTAATTCACCAAATATTCATTTACAGAGTACTGGTAGATCAATTAATACTCCAAATAAAGATTGTAGTTAGTATCTTATGGATTACAGTTAATATTTTTCATCATTTATATGTTATTTTTTTTCTGCTGTATAAATCTTATAATAGAATCTCCAGTACCACATTTACCAATATTACCACGTCCAATATTACCTAAAAGAAGAACTAGTTTGGATCGATTAATTGATTATCTTGTTGGAGATGGTCCATCAAATCGATATGCATTAATTTGTCAAAGTTGTGAATCGCACAATGGAATGGCTCTTAAAGAAGAATTTGAATATTTTGGTAAACATTATCACATAATTTACCAAAAAGAATTAATTATAAAAATTTAATTACGATACTAAATATATGTATTTACATTTTGTAGGATTCAAATGTAGTTATTGCAACTTTTTGAATCATGCGAGAAAACAGAAACCGTCTGCTCCGAAACTAATATGTGATGTTAAGTGTAATTCATCTTCAAATACTGAATGCTTGTCACCTGATGAAAATATGGAACATTTGAAAGACGAACAAACAGAATCAATAAATGCATCGGATTTAGATTTGAATATGAAGAAAAAATAATAAATAAACTTTGGAATTAAAGAAAATTGAAATCAATGAAAAATTTTTAGATTTCGAAGCTGTTGAACAATCGATAGAAACATTGATAAAGACTGTTAGTGATTCATTTGAAAATGCATGTAGTAAACAAATGTATCCATTTTTTCATTCTTTTCATAATTTTGAACTTCTTTCTCTTTGGATTTGTAATTGTAAATGAACCAGCAGGTAATGCGGACCCGCAGCATCCGAATACGCATTACCTGCTGGTCCATTTACAATTACAATTATTTATAATATCAAAAGAATATAGAAATAATAATAAGAATATAGTTAAGAATAATGTTGCTACTACATGCATTTACAATTGAATCTAACAACGTCTTTATCAACGTTTTTGCTAATTGTTCAACAGCTTCGAATCTAAAAATTATTTTTGATTTTAATTTTCTTTAATTCTTAAAAACTATATATTCAATATAAAACTGATTATAAAATATTCAGACTACAATTTACAGTACAAATGTGTATTATTATTGCATATTTAAAAATATATAAATATAAATGTAAATAAATTACAATTAATTTTTTTATATATTGTTACATATTCTTACATTCTTACAATAAATTTTTTTGTATATTTTTAAATATTTAATTATGTTGAATATTCTTTGAAGTATTTTATAAATAAATTCCGCAAAGCGTAATGTTTTTTCTTTTAACTCGCCAATTGCGGATGCTGATTTAATAAAATATTCGCTTGCGTTCTTAAAAGTACAAAATTATGTTCATTGGGGTACACGTGTGAATTGGTCTTAGTCACATGGTAAAAATAGTGCTCGGTCGTCGACGGATTATCGTTCGAGGTAAATCTAACGATTTTTTCGGCATCGTTGTGTAGTGATAGTAAAAGAGCGCGAATATCGAGAAACAAATAACAAACATATCTTTTTACGTAAATCATATTACCTGTAATAATTTATTTTTAACGATGAATATGCGAAATATCTGTGCTTCAATGCGAAGTTCATCGCGCTTCATAACGATCTAAAACAGTTGTATAAGGACGCAAAGAGATCAGAAATGTTACTGAAATGTCACTCATGATTATTGGAAAACAGTTAAATTTGTCACAATAATTAAACATAAATAACAACGGAAATTGTCGATCGTAGTTTTGCAAGTATTTTTTGACTACCTTCAGTGGGCGCCATAACAGCGTCCATTTGTCTGTTAGAATTATTGTGTGATAAGTGTTTATCCTTGTTATTCAGTTATTTTGTATTTATTAATAATTTATAATTTGCTCATCAATTTCACTGTTATTTTATTCTCGTATCTTATCGCTCGTGTTCATTGAAAATCGTAGTATGATCGAGGATATATTAGGTGGGGCAGAATTTGTTAACCCGGTATAATACACGTGCGGTCGATTTTTATAGAATGATTGTTTTAGCGAAAAAAATTGAGTTGAATGTATAGATTCGTTAATATCTTAAAAAATTAAATTTTTTTCAAAAGAAACAAATGTGAATTATTTTGCTGTTATGTTATAAATTTGTTTCAGTTGTAATGTGTAATGAAAACTGGTAAATATACATCAGTAGTATCTAACATGATTATTCATTCCAGATTAAGAAATATGCCTGAATTAACTGAACTCGATAAAGCTGCAAGTTCTGAACCTGCTAAGGTTGAAGCAACAGGAGCAGGATCAGGAACTGACACAGATTCAGATGACACTATTCCAGAATTGGACGATGCAGGGGCTGGTGGTACTGTTGGTTTTCCAGGGACAACTGTCACTGGTCTTCCCATCGATATGGTTTCTAAAGCGAAACAAAGTCGAGGAGAGAAAAAGGCCAGAAAGCTAATGAGCAAATTGGGACTGAAGCCTGTATGTTGAATAAGTGCTATTGTTATATATTATTATATATTGTTATATCATTTTATAACAAGTGAATACTTTATAAATACTTTTATTTTCTACAGGTGCAAGGTGTTAATAGAGTAACTATCCGTAAATCAAAGAATATTCTATTCGTAATCAATAAGCCAGATGTGTTGAAGAATCCAGCCTCAGATACCTATATAGTATTTGGCGAAGCCAAGGTAAAATTTAGCGCG
The DNA here is from genome assembly GCA_032399595.1 of Tetragonula carbonaria. Lineage (NCBI taxonomy): Eukaryota > Metazoa > Arthropoda > Insecta > Hymenoptera > Apidae > Tetragonula > Tetragonula carbonaria. The sequence goes on along the minus strand of JAUCRC010000012.1, from coordinate 8,502,652 downwards.
ATGCTTTTTTTGTGTGTTGCTTATTGTGAAAAGTGTAGAAAACAGAGTTTGGCAAATTGATACATTCAATAACTGTACTATCTTTCAAACATTATAGTATTTAATTATTTAAATAAATTATCTGTTTTATAGATTGAAGATCTCAGTCAACAAGCCCAGGTAGCAGCAGCTGAGAAGTTCAAAGAGCCACCAGTTATTCCAGCAACTGAAGCTGGTGGTAGCACTACGGTAAGAAGATACTGATTTGATCGCTACACAACAGTAAAACATGTGTTATTCTAACATTATTCTTTGACTTTCTATTTCTAAAGGTTGTTGCTCCAATACAAGAAGAATCAGAAGAAGAAGTAGACGAAACGGGAGTCGAAGAAAAAGACATTGATTTAGTAATGTGTCAGGCCAATGTCTCCCGAGGGAAAGCCATTAAAGCTCTTAAAAATAATCAGAATGATATCGTTAACGCTATTATGGTAAGTTTTTAAATAGAATTACAAAGTTTTATGGAACAATATTATATGATGACTTTGACAATGGTTTCGCGTTTATATCAGATATAAAATGCTGTTGAAAATCTTGGCAGACTGATTAAATTTTTGCATAGAAAGAAATGATTTGGTACGTATAATTTGATTACTTATATTTTACTTCTCGTCTGTTTCAGGAATTAACAATGTGATGAAGCTACTTAGCAATAGAGTGTGCTACGTCGTAGCTATCATTGTAACATCATTTTATTTTCTCATCTACATCATCAAAACAAATCATCATCCTTTTTTTTTCTCTCATTGAAAGGATCAAGCTCGAATACTAAGAGGCTAGATTTCGTATGAAGACCATGACTTGCCTCGAAGAAATCCACATGTATATACATAATTCATACATAAAAAATAAATATACTAAGGACACACTATGTTGCTTGCGTATTACTTCATAAATTCATAATCTTATCGTTACATGATATTACAATCGATGTCTAAAAAGCAGGAGACGTAACGTTAAGTAAGAAGTCCTAAGTTACCGACTCAGTGAAACATGACGATAAAGAAGATTTGTTTTATTTTACCAACATAGGATAAATATGCTATCGTTAAAAAGGTGCACGTGAATGTAAATAGATAGCAGCACATAACATTTTCCGCGAATTACAAATATTCAAAATTCTCTTTTGAATAACCTTCTTGAAATAATTCAAATTGTGTGAGAGAAAATGTATAATAAATGAATCTAATGCAAAAATTAAATACAGCACATCGAAACAGATATTTTATATAAAAAAATTGTCAATGTCTTTCATAAAAATTCCATCGAAAATAAACGATATATTTCAACGACATAACTAAGAACGTTCTTTTTAATTTTCTTTAGAAAGCCCTATTTCATCTACACATCACTGTTTCATCAGTCGGTGATAAGGGGATGATAGCCATTCGTGGCGATGGCCGGGCTCGACGAAAGTTTTATAAGCCGTTTCGCGCACGTGTCGCGGCGCGCATCGGCGAGGGCTGGAAAAAAATCGCGATATTAAAGCGTAGACGGTGCCATCCTCTCTATCCGGCCGGGAATCCGCTAATATTTGAGATTTCGGTCTCGTATATGACGCCAGCCACGGTGACATCTGGCACGGATCTTAAGACGCTTTATTGCCCGCAAGAAACGTTCGCAATATTGTCACGTAATAAAGGGACACCGGGAGGGGAACACCTGCGGGACAAGAGTAATCGAATTTCTATTCGGTGCGCCATTGAATCTTCCCACTATTGCGTAAAAACGGTTATAGATCGTCTCATAAGGAAAGCACGCTTTCCAGAGCGAAAAATAGCGATCCTTTAGCAACTTTGAATCGAACTTTTTGCCTTATGTCTACAGTGATTTGAAGGGTGAAATATTTCAAACGAAAAGCAAAGAAATTTCAGCAGTAAATTCCTGAATCGCCTTAATCGTAGTATTCCGGAATTGTGAAATTTTCTTCTGTAATATTCTTCTGTATAGAAGCAAAGAAGAGAGGAAACGATGAACCTTTTTTTTGCTAGTGGAAAGACGGAGCACGGAGAGAGTGGAATAAAAAAAAAAAAGGGAAAAAAATAACGAAGAAGGAAAAAGAGGATGGGGATGGAAGGGAGGAAGGGTGGAAGTGGTTGGCCGATCCGTCTCCGGCATGTCTGATTGTTCCCTTAACGATCGGCTGACAGCGAAGACGTATGTCGGTGCCATCAGATAATGCCGGCGTTGATGTGTACGCGGCCCGTGGTACGCGTAAGCGTTTTGTAAACGCTTCGCACGTCTTCGTGACGGTGTTCGTTCGGCGACATCTTCATAACGTCCTGGACAAAGAGACTATCATGTCGCGTCATGCCTCATAAGCGTCGAATTTCAACGATTCAAAAATCCTTTTCTTATTTCTTTAAGCTACTCGATCATAGTCGAATAATGTGTGACAGCTATGTCTTCGCGTAACGACTTCGTTTCAGAGAAACGAATGATAGAAGTTTACTAAGACGATCTGTTATATAACGATCACCTATATTCCTTTAATTTGTTCTCGATTGATTACTTTGCCCTCAATTCGATTCTTTTATATCTCATATTTCATACCTTGTGTTATAGCTCGAAGGACCAAATATGGATATGGATCCGGCGGTTCGAAGAGTTGGTTCCTGAAGCGAATAGCGACTACGTGAACCGTAAACAATGCCGATGAAGTCGAAAAATCGCCGACGCCGAGTTTGTTTTATACGAGTTTGCTAGCGAGTTCCAACCAATCGCTTTAAAATGCTGGCCGTTTGATTGTCGTGACGTAGTTTATCTAAAAAGTGCTGAAATTAAAACATCCGATGCCAACCGTTTCTAGAGGACATTAAGCAAAACAAACCAGGAATAATAACAACGAATGACCGCGACACTATAGTCGGACTATAGTTAACCGTTGCTGTTGGATATTTCGAAAAAGAAATTATCCTTATCTAGAAATAGGACAATAAGTTTCTTCACTCGGACAAGAAAGATCCTTCCTAGATCCTTCTTTGCGTTCAGTAGATTCTAGAAGAAGTTGCGTGTACATAATTTAACTACAAAGAGCTCTAACACCTCGTATTTGTTCAAATTTTACATACTGCTTTGACGTCTCATTTTTGCTATAAAGCAATTGTTCGCAGTGATTTCGCGTTGAAGATGAAACGAGCAAAAAGAACAAGTAGCAAGATGTATTCAACAGGTATTCTAACTCGTGGAGTTTGAAATTAACGTTGCACGTGAGTCCGCAGCGCAATCGGTTAAACGCAAAGCGGTCTGGTATCGACAGTCTTCAAACAGATCCTCCTCAATGATCCTCCAAAGCGATTTCGAATCTTTTTTTCAGATCATGCTGATAGATATCCTACGCTTTGCAGTTAGCTTGCCTAAAACGTTGCACGCGAATTCATTTGCCAGGCTTTCAGTCGGTTCAACTATCCGTTGAACTTTCCGTTCGTGTTCACGCGGGGCATCGTCGCGTTTAACGAGCCGTCGACGAGTCGTATGAACACGTTTCCCTTCGATGAGCGTGCACACGCGTTCCTCCGCTGGTCCCGGCGTTGGCGTGCGAGTTTGACGCGCCACTTTTAAAACGGATTGACGCGCGTCGGTTTCCCGCTAATCGGCCAGTTTGCATAAACGCACGGGCACATAAAGCACAGGTTTGCATAAAGCCAATTTGACGGATCGTTTCGCGTAAACCCCGACGCGGGCTGCCACCGCGTTCGCTTCTTTGCCGGTGTGCAGCGTCTATATGACACGACAGAAACGCGAGTCGGAGTCTGAAAGTTTTCAAATTAACCGCGCGATAGCACCTTTTCACGAGAACAAGCTGCATCTGGATGTTATTGGAAAGAAATTTCTTACACGAAGAGAATGCAATGCCAGAAGTATACGAATGACAGAACAAATTAGTTTCCTAATTTGCGTTTTCTCTTTACTTCTAATAAATGTCCTTCTTCGGACAATAAAACTATTTCTTACTCTCTTTTTCAAAATTCTACTCCAACTTGACTCATTTAACTAACAAAACCACCGCCATAATCTTCTCGTTTCACACGTGACGAATAAAGTGCGTACAAGCAACAATCGCCATAGTGTCCCTGTGAATCGGGCGAAAGCGCAAGTTGCGAACTCTCGAAGGAAGAAGGAAGAAATTCGAACGGGGGATGGGGGGTGCGCGAGCGAAGAGAAGAAAAGATCCATCGAGCCATGTGGCAGGCGCAAACGGTGTGAGTAATGGCGTCGACCAATCGCTTCCAGCTCTTAAAACACGAACGCACCTCTTATCCCATTCTCTCTCTCTCTCTCTCTCTATCTCTTCTCTCTTACATCTTTCTGTACGTCCTCCTTCGTTTCACCGACGAGACGCGTATAATAACTGGCGAGCTATCATCGACGGAAATCATTATTATCGATCGATCGATCATCTTCTCTTTCTTTCCTCTCATTTCCATCTCCTTTTTACTGATACACGATAACAGGGATGAAACAGGAGAACAAGCACACACACGCACAAGAAGGAGTTTAATGACGAAATTATACTGACGGCGTAACCTCGGTGTCCATGAAGACGTAATATTTTTCGATCGGTACGAAACGATCGTTTTACGGCCGTTGGGTACCCTCCAAGTGATTTCGCGGACCACGAAAAACGGACGAGCGCGCGTGCACGCGTTGGCCGATTTTCTGCGCGTTTGCTCGCCCTCGCTGGCTCCGACCCTCTGGGGCCAGAGGCCCGGCCCGCTCGAATTAAGCAATGAAATTATCGTGGCCCGCTGCGCCACCGCCTCGCCCGATATTTACTGCACCTCGAAAACGCTCGATAAATATTAATACTGGCCCCAAACAGAGATTGAAACCGCCGCCAACGCTCGCGTCGCTTCTCATTCTTCCTTTCTGCCGCTCGCTTCGTACGCCTGCTGCCACGCACTGCGGATGAAGATGAGATCAGTTTGCTCTGTGTGATCGTTTTGTCACGAGCGAGCGATAGACTTCTAGATTTTGGTGGAATTTTTGTCCCTTGGGGCGAGATTTTACAACTTTGCTTGCGTGGAACTTACTGGAAGGATATCTACGTTCTTAAGTTATTAAAAAAAAAAAAAAAAAGAAGAAACACGTAGAAGCGTGAACTGAAAAACAGAATCAGAAATAAATGATAGAAACAAATCTTTGTACTGTGAATTAAAAATATACGCTACCTAATCAGTCGCTCGATATCTACAAAAAGCTGAATGTTCTAGAGATCCAGAAATCTAGAAACATGGAAGAAAGTACGATGGTCGTGCTATAGCTTCTTGTATATCCAATTTGCCTGAGTGTGAATTTGAAAATAATGGAGAGGATCAGTGAGCCGCCATTACTTACAAACTGTTTGTCTTCCAATGGTAAATGGAGTTCCATCATACTTGGAAAATATCGAACAATGCTTATAAAGCGGTGGTTATCATATAAACGAGGAAATACATCATCGTAATTATTGTGGATTACATCGAAGCGTCGAGAACAAATGGGATTTTTGACGAAGGTTTCGCGCGACTGAACTTTTTTACTTATAGTCTCTCGCAATCTGAAATGCATTACCGCTGAGAAGTATATATATATATAGTTAGTTTTGGACCGAGAACACTTCGTTGCGCTTAATTCGATCGTTACACGCGAACGTACCATTGCCGCGGTCTTAATTGCATTATTGGATAAAGTTCTTTGCGAAAACGAGGACAACTCGGTCGGTATAAGGAGGTAAGAGGCATCGCTAAGGTTTCTCATAAATGGCTGCCAACTAAAGTAACTGTGAGTACCTTAATCGCACTTTCTTAACAGCAAGAACGTTTCAATGAAGTCACCCAGTGTTGGAAAATTTGTATTTCACTTAACAGTTTCGTTCTTCAACTGCTCTTCGAATTCTTATATCCGCAAACTTTACAAGTGAACCGGAAGAGAAATTGCCTAGAAAAAGAATTTCTTAAAATTAGAGATATTCTTTTAGATCTCTGGATTCGTCAGATTCCTAGCCACGTGATTTCAGTTTGAGAATGACTCGAAGAATCCAACAGAGCCGAAAGATGTGACGCGAATCTGAAAAGGAGATTTAAAAAATGAAACAGGTTTAGAGAGAGAGAGAGAGAGAGAGAGAGAGAGAAAAAAAAATAATTTCTGGACGTATTGTAACAACGCCTCGAACGAACTGACCGATGGCTGGACTCTGACGGATCGAACTCGTCAAAAATCTGTCGGTAAGCAGCCGTTTCCTGGCGAGGAACGGGCCGCTGAAACCGCAAACAGCCGCCAGAAATATCGGTTTTCGTTCGCCATCGGTAGATTTCCCAAACGTTGCCCGAAGAAATATCCCGGATCCGTCGGTCGACTGGCAGTAAAGCTTCGAATGGGCGTGGAATTAGGCGAGCCAGCGCGAATGGCCTGTGCTCGAACGATTCGAACGTTTGGGTCGGTTCTTGTCCGGATTATCCGAGAAACAGCCGTTTTCGCGGCGCAATATGGCGACGTCGCGCAAGAGCAAGAAACCTCACCGGTCAGCAGAAATCGCTTAGCATGCTGCTCCATCTCGATATCACAACGCGTTGCCCACTATCGAAGAATTTCTTCTTTCTCATCCGCGACCGTTCATCCTCCGAACTGAGGATGATCGATGATCCTGGAATCAAGAAAATTGCCACGATTATCTTCTTCTGCCTGTTCACTTCCGTTGCGCCACGAACACCGTTCGTTTCTTTGGCTCGAGAAACTCGTGTTTACGCTCGCGATGAAATTATTACCGTCGAAGACACGCGGACGATTATCTCTCTCAGAGATTTCAGGGGAATCTTCTCTTTTATTTTCCGAATCATCGTACGACGAATTTAAGGATGTCGGGGGAAGAGGGGGATACTAGTACGTGAAAATTTTTTTCCGAAGAAGGCAACACCGTTTATTAAAATCTTGTTTCAATGCTGAATAACGAAGAAGAACAACTTTGTTACAAATGACAGACATTAATCAAGAGTAGGTATCTACTGGTAGAGGAACGAACAAGAAATTTCTGGATGCGATCCTAATTCGACGGCGTAAAGAGAGCTCAAAGATCAAGCTGCCGATCGGTCGAACGAGATCGGACGATCGTCGGATTCGTCACGTTCGCGTGGCAGTCCACTTTCGAAAATTAGGGTCACGGGGCAGTGAAAACCGGCGTTCAAGCAAATTCGTGACGAACGGCCGAGTCACAATATTGAAGGGCGCAGGAACCGATTGTTTCGCGATCGACTCGAGGCTCCTCCTCGGTGTGCTACCTGAGAGAAACGCTCTTTCAAATGTGCCGCGTGACGAATCGTTCGAGTATCAGTTCACCGGATTCGATATTTTCTGCGCTGAATGTCGAACCTGTGTGGAGTACCTGTGTTCGTTCGGGGGCGGTTCGCAAGATTTTCTTTCAGATTAGGCGAAACGACGGGTTCCATGTTCACTGGCCGGTTTCGACGACCTGCGCGTGCACGGCCCGGATCGTAAATTAGCGGAAAGACGAGACGGTTATCTCCGGTGGAAATATGGTTCGCGATATTTTTCGCCGGTCGCTCTTTCTTTCTCTTCTTTTTTTTTTTCTTCGCCGTTGACAGCTAGTGACTGGATAAACTCGTTCGTGCCGTAACGGCAAGAGGCACAATGCGTTCATAAATATCGCGAGGCAAGTGTCGAACTTTCCCGGGGGCTTCGCCGCCATTACGACGCTCGCCGAGCGGCCTCCAGCGACAGGAGAGGGGTAATTGTAGCACCGAAGCCTCGGACGACATCGGCAACCGAGATCGATATTCGACGTATCAATTTGGAAATTTCAGTTGAAGACTTTCGTCGCTTTAAAGGTCGTTTAACCATCAAACGCGGGGCAATTCTTTTTAACGAAATTATCATTTTTACGGTTTTACGTCTATCATTCTTGTTCTTAATCGGAGAAACTTAACCCGATGGTTCTTCGTTATTTACATTTATACGTGGACGTGAAGTAAATATCCTTATGCGAATATTTCATTTAATTCATCGACGTATTATTCTGTTGATAATTGAATACTGATAGATTAAAATATTCGCGTATGATAGAAGTCTATAGTTCCCGTGGATGAACTTTTTAGAAGCAGCTCAGACTAGATATCTATTCTTCGTGGTTGTCAATTTGTACGATATATGGTAGTAGTCTAGAAAGGAAATAAAATATTGACTGACGATTCGTTTCTCCCTCATGATAGGCCGGGGTTGAAAGTAGCAAAGGGTTGAAAGTAACTTGAGTTTAAAAATGCATTACACAAGCGGCCTGTTACACGATGAAAAATTACAACTGTAATAGGTACTTTCGAGTACATTCTCAGTACCTGCTTTGCTTCTGAAAAAAAGAATAACGGAACGCAAGTACGATTGCTTTGCAATCAGAGGGACAATATTATACACAGTGCGCCGAAGGAACATGGCTCGCCGATTTCTGCAATTGCTGTTGCACAGTGTCAAAGATGCAAGAATAAATATAATACAATACAAAGATACACAAAATGGTATCCGAAAAGTATACAAAATACTTCTGCAGGTACATAAAAACCCGGGTTTCGACATAGACACGACAATTTAATCAGATGATTTAGTTCCTCTCTCAATGACAAAATTCCTCCGAATCTCCATCTCGCTCATATCTTTGTCCCAAGTGACTGCAAGGGTATTTGTTCTCACAGGTGATTGAGAGACTCTCGCAATTCCGAAGCCGAAGTTGCAACTTCGGTAACTTACTAGACGAGAGTAGACGAGTGAAATCTCTGGGTGGTGTTGCCGAGGGGAGGGAAAAAAAAAAAAAAAAAAAAAAAAAAAAAAAAAAAAAAAAAAAAGGCCACGCGATCCGACCGCGCGACAGCTTCGGCCGAGCGAGCGCGAGAGACGGCCGAAGAAGGTAATACGGTCGAGAAGCAAAAGGGCCGAAAGACATCGTCTGTCGAGTAATTACATGCCCCGGGAGAGGCCGGCAATGGGATCCGAGGAACCCGCGCGGTTAGAAGTAGGTGGTTAAGGGTTTAGGTGTGCTGCGGTCTGCGCCAAGCTGAGCGCGAGGGGGAGCAGAGGCCGAGAGAGGCAGACGAAGAAGAGGAGACAATAGAGACAGAGGAAAGGAGATGATACGACGAACGTTCGAAAGAGAAGCATAGAGGGAAAGAGAAGGGAAAAGAGAGAAGCTTTACCTCTATATAGGCTGCCGTGACGTCCTCGTGGTGGGATAGCCGGCGCGAGAGCACTATATTACATCATTGGCGGCCATTTTGGACCACCCAAGTCGCTGTCAGAGCATAAAAAATATGAAGTTCTTTTAGGGCCGCCTTTTTTCCGTGCCGCCAGCGGCGCGGCTCTGCCGGATCGTACCGTAACGCAGAAAGGCGGCGCGAACGTCCGAGTGAGAGAGAGAATGAGAAAGTAAGAGAGAACCAGAGAGAGAAAGAGAGAGAGAGAGAGAGAGAGGATCACGGAGAAAGGAGGACAGGGAGGAGATTGCTGGAACAAAGAGAGAACGAGAGTAGAGCCAGCTGGAACGAACGAGCTGGACGAAGAGAAGGGTGGCAAGAGGTGGTGAAGAGGCTCGACGGGAAGTCTTCTTTCATTGGAGAGACAAAGAGGCGAGTTTAGGAAGGAGCAGAGGGTCGACTAGTGTTGCTTAGAATAGCAGAGGAGGAAAACGAAAGAAAGATTTAGAAATTGAAGAAACGCGTGGGAAGAAGGTGGTAATAGGGTGGAAGGGGAGAACCGCGCCGGCCGAGCGATGAAGAGGGTCCCCGAGGCTTACCGCTTTCGAAGGATGAACCGACGAGATGTCGATAAAAAGGAGAAGAACATCGACGACGAAACTATTACATTACGTTGTCCTGGTAAACGTGGGAAACGTGGCGAAGACTAAAAGACGTGGAGATTCCCTGAAGTGGAAGATCAATTTCACGTAGTGGAGAATGGTTAATCTTAATTTTCTGCTGGTGGAACATTCGCGATAACTCAACTCAGCTATCGCCATGCGAGAAATACGTCGACTATGATGGACGATAGAGCAGAGGACGAACGAAAGAGAATCGCGGGCCAGGCAAGGATGAAGAAGGGATAGAAGAAGGCATAATTGGATAGGTGAAAGGAGAGAAAGAAGGAACGAGGGTGAACAGGGGAACGAAGGTGGTGAGATGTTGCAGGCTCTGTTCGCAACGTAAAGGAAAGATATACTTATGTAGTTAAGCCGGGGTTAGATCGCTTCGTCCGCCATCGCTTCGTCCGTCGCACTTTTTAAGCTCTGCGATTACTTATCCTTCCTCGTCTCTTCCGTTCTCTTCCGCTTCAGCGTGATGAATCGCAACTATCCTTCTTCACGTCGCGCGAACGCCCTGCAATTTAACGTACGAGCGATCATTAAAAATTCACCGTCGAAAAAATCGTCGTTCCGCTTGATCTTCAGGCTAGCCTAACACGATGTGATTTATTTTTGTGTGTTTCGAAACTGTTCTGAAGTGTGTTCTTCCAAAAGGCGAGGACGGAACGAACGTTGGCGATTAACGAAAGTATCAGTTTATATTATTTATATTTGTGCGACCGAAGCTTTCATTAGCCCGGTAATCGGGTATCGATTGCGCCAGCACACCACGCAGATGAGATTGAGCTTGCAGACTGACAGAGGTAACGTTTTCAATTGCAACTCCCACACCGAAGGCGGTAACGAGCCATCAAGTCTGCTGGTAATCGAATGCCAACTGCGGTCTCGTGTTTGCTCTAACGCCTTCGCGAGAAACATGAAGCTAACTAATCGTCCAACTACGTTCGCGTGCCCTGCGAGGAAACAACCGCTTTCACTTCTAAATTTATACATATTTGTCGTCTGAATTGGCGTTGCTCGTTTCCTATTTTCTTCTTCGCTTTTTAAAAATTTTTATTTTTATCGAATTCAACGATCTCATCTCACGAAATTCATCGGGCATGGGATCGGAAAATGGGATAAGCTAAATTGAAATTCAAAATTTTGAACTTACATCGTTGCTGCATTTTCTTCTACTGTCAAAGAAAAGACTCACTCGAACACAGCGATTCATTTGCGTTTATTAATCGACGAATAGCGACCTGACCACCCAACGAAACGTTTCAAACACACAGAGTTTATTCAGTTTTCTCGAAAATCGTTTCCGATTAGTTCCTCGGAGATTCCTCGGAGGGATTCTTTCCAGATGAAGATAAGTCACGCGGTATTATCGTAACTTCACCGTGATGTTTCGCCATCGCGAGCCACACGAAGGAGGAATAGAGGGGACGATCATTTTCAAGGCAATAACTCAAGGCCGGCCGGTTAAACGTAATATCTCTTAAAACTCGGCGCAAAGATTAAACGCCAGCGTAATTAATCACTATCGACGGTTAAGCCTCTCGCGAAAATCGATATATATATATATATATATATATATATATATATCGCGTGCACGTTATCCTCCTTGCGCAAGACTCGCGTCTCTGGTGGCTGAATTTATTATTGATAAATAAAGTGTTTAACTAAGAGACTAAATGGTATGCGATAAAAGCGGAAGCTAATCGCGTTTATCAAATGTACGAGTTCCAATGATCCAATCTCCAATTAATTGCCTACATGGTTGTTCAAAATCTAACGTGGTTCAAAATCTACGTGGACTAGCTTGAAACTACATGTATGTAAAGAGCGTATGTGTATAATGTATTCTGGATCGCTTAATTTGATTAATGGCCACGCCATTAATCCACCATTCTCGTTGAAGATCTTCAGAGCAACGTGGAGAGTACTTGCACACTGATCTTCGTTACATTGAAATTCATTTGAATATGAAGTACTACTCTTACATCGTATCAGTATTCTCGACGCTATACCTCGTTAATTGCGATCGTTCCTTTAAGCGTCTCCTTGTAGGAAACTAGTCCAACGTGTCTTCGACTTTCCTCTGGAGTCCTCCAATTACGATCCAACTTAATTCCTTACCGACGTCAGTTTCAACACACCCAGAAAACTCGGGCTTCGAATACGTTTCTGGTAACTTCGATTTAAGTAACCGATCTCGCTCTAATAGGACGTTCTAAAAATCTAAAATGGACACTTGGTCTTCGTAGCCAAGCTTCGTTTACCGAATAAATAATTGACATAAACATAACCCGAGTACACGAGTAAAGTCTGTAGATAATAACTCTGTCTCTCATCGGAGTTTCGCCGTAGTCTAGCAATGAGTTCTAACGAAAAGTAGTTTCGCTACTTTTTAATCAGACCGCGCATGCGGAATCGTGCAGTAGCGACAGTCGGCGAACTAGTGTCTTCCTTATCTACTTAAACAGACGCGTTGGAATCTGCTCTTGACTGTTGCTCAGTCAAGAAACGCTCATTCAGAAGAAATTCTCTTATAATTGGAAGGAGATTCTCTTATGATCTCCTGTGAGATCCTCTTACAAAGTATGCGAGTCAGGAAATAGTAGTCACGCTCGTTCGAATAGAATTCGAAATTTTCTTGCGATCTCGTCACTTTTCGCAAAGTGAGAGTGCCACTCTTGTTCGAAAAGACACAATCTCTCGCGATCTTACGATTTCTTCGACAAACGAGAAGGTTCAATCGAGAAACAGCCTCTATTCGTCGGATAATTCTCTCGATCTCTTACGAAATGATAGACGAAAAGATCGCTCGTTGTGCGATCAGTTTAGCAGTGAAATCGTGGTGAATATCGGGCTAATATCGAAATGGACGATGCACGAACGACAAAGGGACGAGAGAAGAGGAAGCTGGAACATAAATTTATCGGCGGAGCGTGTTTGGTAGGCGTTGGAAGTGACGTAGCCCGCGCGGCCAATTTATTTCGGCGCGGTAAAGGGGCTCCGAGTGCTGGAGAACGCGAGAAGACGAAGCTGCAGAGCCGCGATCAAGTCATTCCATTATCTGAATTGAGTGCTGCTCGTGGGTACCTGCAATCAGTTTTTTTTTTTTTTTTTTTCCCCACCTCGAGCTTCGCCTCTGCGCCTCGTATTCTCTCGTCACGCCCTCGAGATCTCTCGCCGAAATGAACGTGCCCCGTCAGTGAAAAAGAAAGTCAGGGGGTTGCTCGCGGTGCAGCTGCACTTTCGATATTACCGGTAATAAACGACCCCTCCTGTAAACGTTCGTTGCTTAGGATATTTGTCGGTTCTCGTAGGTGAGGGATCGACAATATTGATGGGTATATTTGTTTGATGAAACGATTAATCCGGCTAATCCGTGGATTTATTCGGAAATTTAATGCACAGAGCGATTTGCAAAGATATATTTAAATCGAGGAATATTAATTTTATCAAGTTTGTCCGACAAAGCGGTTATCAATAATTATCAAACAATTTCTTTAATGTCTCTGCACACGTACGTTATTATATTTATAACATACAGAAAATATTTCTCTTTTTTATTCCCTCTACATATTACAACACTCAAACATCTACCTAACATCTCATTGTATTTATTTAACCCGCTCTTCAATTTCCTCGAACACCCGTAAACGGTCTCAAACAGCTCTCGGTTTTCGTAATTGTCCGACCGATATTAAAATAATCACGGATTTCTACGGTGTGATAATCGCGACTAATTGCGCAGGTCGGACCTGGCCGACTCGTAATTTACGTCGAACTCGGTGCGATCCCCGGTACCTCGGCCGCGTATTACCATTTCTCTCTTTTTTTTTTTTTCTTTCCTTCTGGTAAAGATCGGTTCGATCGACGGAAGCGGGCGCTCGCTGCATGGAACAAGGTGGTGGACGAACAGCCACCCCTCGAGCAGCAACTCGACTCGCCCCGAATTACGGGATCATTAAACCCAATTTGGGATTAAAATATTGCCTGCTAATAAGAATCGCGCCGGCCGCGCATGCAGCTCGCGCATAATTGCATTATTACGCTCACCCTTTTAGCGGACAAATTGGCCACTCGTTTCTTTACCGCGAAACCGACCGACTCACCCCCTTCCCCCTCCGATGATTCATCGACCCCTTTCATTATTTCCTCTCTTCCTTTCTACTCGGCGTGATTCTTTTCTTTTCTTTTCTTTCTTTTCGAGCACCTTCCCGAGCCGATTTCGTGAGAAATTACACGAGAAACGGGGCGAACATTCTTTCTCTCTCGGAAAGAGAAGATAATTTCCTCGGGCCTCGTTCTCGTTGAAAGGTTTAAACAAACTCGCCACACGGTGAAAGCACTTCTTTCGGTGTACTTCTCGTACGGGATTTGTACGCAAGTGAAACAAGATGATGGATAGATCAGACACGGATGGCGCGAGATAGCAGTTTTAAGCAGCATTATGCGTAATTATTTTCTCATTTAGATCGGTCGCGCAGATAAGTCGCCGCGAATAACTTATTAATATTATAATTCGGGTACGTCTGTCTGCGTAACGATGACGTGCGTGCACGACGTTAATTAAAATTACACTGAACTAGTCAGTGTTTTATCCTCGTTCGTTTATGGTTCGTTACGTGGCCTCGTTCTCTCTCGTTCTTCCGCGTCTTTCCTCACCGAGTCGACTTCTGCGTATCGCCGTGTATCGACTCTTTCGTGAGAAATTATGCAAGTCCTCCGCCGGTAATTATTTCGTCGCTTTTTATTCGAGCTACCGTGCGTGCGGTTGTACCTCCCTCTTCGCGTCACTTTTTCATCTTTCTCTCTCTCTCTCTCTCTCTCTCTCTCTGCCACTTTCCCGCTTCACCTCCGTTCCCTATGCGACACTGTTTAGAGTACTTTTCTTTTTTATTTATTTTTTTCTCTTTTCAGAGTATTTTCTCTACTGCTTCTTCTTTTATTTTCCCGCGTCTTCTGACCAGATCCGCGTGAAAATAACCGAGGAGAGGAGATCATCCACCGTGAACGATTTTTCTTCGTCCAGTATTTACGAGATAGGCTGTAATTTGTGGCGCGAGCTGGGTGTGGAACATTCTCTAAACCTCTTTTTACCGCTTTTTTTACACAGTAGGCACGAGAGGTATCTCGTGTTTTTTTTCAGAAAAATTTTCTTCGAAAATTCCATCGAACGTAGTCGGATGGCTTTGCGTAATTCTTGCAAGATTCTCGGACCGTGACCGTTCCGTCGTTTTTACCAAGCTGCGCTCGTCGCGGCTATTGTATTTCTTAATGGCAGAGTCATCTCTCTCAGGAAACAAGAGGACACTAGATCGCAAAAGCAGAAGAAAGAAGCACTGCACAGATTTATAATATAAACTCTGCTACACTCGGCGAGCATCAATCAACGAATCAAAACTCGTAATTTACTCGTCGCTTGCCCAATCTCTGTGTAATCACTTTATCTAGATTCGGTTGTACACACGCCAAGACCAACCATCTAGCCGAGAATATTCTTTCGACCGGATCCTCCGCCATTATTTATCCTGTAATTGGGTGTAATTGCTCGGAGGAAATTGTTCGCCGGCGGTTTCGATTGGGTAAGCTGCTCGTTGCTCGTAAATAGCGGCGAGCCGGTCGATCGGTGGCGGCAGGTTGTCATAGAAAATTCTGCCTTTTGCAGTGGCTCGTTGTTACGAGAAACGGTTGAAACCACCGAGTCGTTTCCTTTAACGGGCGTGAGCCGCGTTCACGCTGGCGGACATTAAAATGGCGCGTGTGACCGGGGAAGCCGAACGGGGACGTTCAACAACGACGACGACGACGACGTCTTGAAACCCGTCTGAAACAGCTGAATTATATTTATATATACGATCCGATACGGCCACTTTATCCCCACGGTGGTTATAAATTTTCTAATTTAAACGAACATCGTCGAGATATCTCCAATGGATTCCGAATAAATGGTCGCCCGAGAACGAAAGATAAGAAAACGGAAATTACCGTAGAACGTAGAACGAAGTTTGCTTCTCTCGGTTCAACGCTGAGATTGAAAAAAAAGGAAAAGAAAAGAAAAGAAAAGAATTCTCAGCGAACGATGAAATTGAAAAACGTTGAAACGTTTCTGAAGTGTCGTCGATGGATCAAGACAGGGTTGCATCAAGATCCGTGCAACCCTGTCGATTTAACAAATTATTACAATTCGACTAGCGAATTGTTACAATTTCTTCTATACAGACCATTCAGTCGGAAGATTTTTCGCAGGTCTTCTTAAGGAAGAAGACTCGTTCCCGTCCAGATGGCCAGCGCCATCAACTATCGGCCAGAAGAACATACGCCGATACGAGCGACGAACGTCGGGGAACAGGGGGATGGACGCGGCGCGATGGTAGTTTAAACGTTAAGGCCGAAAGTTTCACGAAACAGTGAGACAGAGACAGAGAGAGAGAGAGAGAGAGAGAGAGGGAGCTGGAAAGTCAGGCCCACGATCTAATCTACCGGGGATTTATCCTCTCCGGCCCCCTTTCGGCGCCATAATATCTGGCGGCCGCAGCTGCTGCTGCCGTTTCGGCTATTCCTTTCTGGTAGGCGGCAACTTATCTCTACTTTACGACTGACTACGTTCGACGCTTAACGTCGAATCCCGGTCTGGTGCTGCGCTTCACAGATAAAATGGTGGTCCACACCGGTCCCCCCCTCTGCCCCAGTGGTGGCCATTTTGCCTCTAATTAATTGACGGGACTTTCTTGCCGACTATCGGCCACCAAAAACCCCACCGAAACGATCGCCGTGCGTGGCCGAGCTACGAGCCCGCTTTTAATGTATTCGGATAGCTATCTCGCCTTTGGCCGCCTGGTCGCGGCCCTCTGGACGCGCTTCTACGTTTAAATTTCACATTGACTGACGATTCAATGCCGCCTCGCTCGGTCTCTCTGGCCGATCGTTCCACCGGTAAATGTAAATCCCCGGGCCCCCGGAGGAGGAAGACGCCACGTTCCCTCGTGAGCGCATCGTGTGTCACCGACCCTTGTCTCCGCGCGAGAGACGCTTGTCTCCGCCTGGGCCGACACTCTTTGATGCCTCTCTGCTCGGCCATCGCGTCGACGCCTGTTCTCGCGCTTCGCGATGCGTGTCGCCAAGCACCGGCTCTGGTGGTTACTCTTTCTTCTCGTCTTTTCTTTGCGTCGCGATTGTCTCGAGAGACGTGGGATATCTCGCGGGGAATTGCATTCGATGCGTCGGGAATTCGAACGGAATTGCATTCGAACGGGGGAATTCACGAATACATATCGAACACGTATCGGAGCTATTTAACACACTATCCGCGGATTACAGCGTCAGCTGTTACTCACGCGACTAATAACAGGCGAAAGTAAAAAATCATAAATAATGAAAATACGCCGAAATACGTCGAATACGTTAATTACAGAAGGAAAGAAAAAATGTAGCCAGAAACAGTGCAGAATATGTGCTGCATCAAAAAAGTGTGCTTCCTACACAAAAAAAAATGGTATTAATACCCGACTCGACTTTCGATTCCAATCTGCGAAGAAGATACCTGCGTTAACATTGAACAGAGGTTTCACGAAGCCGCGTACTCCGCAATGATTAATCATCAATTACTGCTTCGACCAATTACCACTTCAAAAATACATCTCTTCTCGCTGTGCTCGCAATCGCATGATTGGAAAGTCTAAAATTCTCCTTCCTAAATATTCGCGTAACTTTGTCACCGCTCGTATACAGAGTGAATAAAAAAAAAAAAAGGTTCACAATTTCTTGTTGAAAAAAAGTCCTGATAAACGTGGGTCGAAAAATTAATAGTAAGATATTAAGGTTCAAGCTTTGTCGCTATCGTATGCTGCCGAGAGCACGTGAGAAATGGAAGGAGAAAACCTTCCGTAATCAGAAAAAGAAGAAGTTACAAGAAACAAATTGTTCGATCCATGTTTATTAGAACTTCTTTTCATGTTCCATGCGAGTATTATCTATTCTAGAAGACACGAACCTTTTTTTTGTTCACCTTGTTGTTACAGCAACGATTGAAACTGGGTATTTTGTGATGAGTTTATTATTGCAGCATTGGACGTGTATATATACGCGAATATATTTTGCAGAATTACGTTTATTAACAATTAGGCATGGAAACATGCACAAGTTGAAAGTTACATCGTATCTTACAGAAGACTTATACCGAATCTAACAAGAATGAATCGTTTCTAACCACTTGTCCTTGAAAATTGAAAACTGTTTCGGCCCGCAAGCCCGCGTTTAACAGCGCTGGTTCAATCTAGCCGATCATCACATTTAAAAGCCGTTTAATTGCTCGGTTGTAGGTCATCTGAAAACGATACATTCAATCATCGACAAGACGATCGATGCTAATCGTTTCTAGATGACAACAATCAGCGTCTTGATCTGACGTGACGTTTCCGAGGCCTGTTTATTTCATAAAACGTTGATCGGAAACATTCGAAATGACTAAACCTCAGAGGCTCAGAGCCGAAGAATGTTCAATCATTCTCCGAGCGATTTGAACCGATTCCAATTTCAAAATTTCTCTATTTCTGCTCTCCACCGATCTACGACGCTGCGCCGAAGACAAAAGAGTCTGAGCAGAGGAAAACGGTAGTATACCCTTGCCAGATACTCGAGAAAGGTACGAGGCCGTGCATTGCGAACGAAGGTGTCGCGGCACGGCGAGTTTGCAAGCGGAGCGGAGCGGCGAAACGCGGTGGTAGCTGAGGAAACGCGAAACAATAAGCGCGCATCGCATTGCCGGCTCATTTTTCTCGCGAGCCTTAAACGGTTGCCAGCTCTGCGCGCTGCTGGTCGCTCGCTCGCTCGCTCAGAGGAAAGGAAGATCGTAATCTGAATGGGCCTCGGTGTTGTTGCCGGCGTGGCGGGTGCCAGCGGCAGATAGGAATCACCCGGAGGAGCGAGCAGCGCGTATCGTGAGTCCCCGGGCCGGGCTGTGTGCACTTACATACGTACACACAACAGGCGCAATCCACCAGCCGGGGATATAGGATAACGTAGGACCCCACTTAGCTACTAATGCTGTCGCTACTCGCCCTTTTCCAGCGTAAATTATGTCCTCGAGCAGGATCGTCCGTTTCGCCTCGCGACCGCCCTCGCCCACGGGCGAATATAACACGATCTCCAGGCTAATCGGCTCTCTCGTACGTGCTTCGATCCCGACAATCGCTACCAGAGAGAGAGAGAGAGAGAGAGAGAACCGCGAAAGGACTCCTAGATGCTAAGCCAAGTAAGTGTTTCTCTCTTTCCTTCTGATTCTTTCGTCTTAGTTTTTTTAAATTTCTGTTTCTTTTTTCTTTTTCAAATCTTTTCTGACGTTTTCACGTTGATATCCGTTGATGCGGATACGTTTCCAGAAACCGGAGTAACCTATCGTTCGAAAGCGATATACAGTTCTTTTTTCCCCTCATATCGTTGTTTCTTGAAGAGGGATCGATACGACGTCTGTCTTCATTTGGCGTTGGAAAATGAGAGGAGAATAGAGGAACGGCGGTTTGTTCGTAGAATACGTTGAAGTAGAGGTTCGAATAACTGCGGAAATTTAACTCACCACGTTGAAGATTGTTTCTCCATTGATGGAGCCATAGTGGTCGTCAGTGTTTCGAATGTTTCGAATAAGTAAAATCATCAACTGAAAAATTTCGAACGTCACAGCTAATTGGACAATATTATTAAATTAAAAAGCTATTCAACAATTGAGGATTTTAATTAAAAACATTATATATTGTATTACTATATAAAAATTAAGTACGGTGTACTGTATCAAAACATTTCGTCGCTTCCTGAAAGCATCATGTAAATCTGACTTGGTGTTAATATATATATCAGGTTTATTAAAATGTTTCGAGTGAATAAAATAAAACGAATATCGCAAACCAAAAAAATTTCGAGCACCACAGCCAACTAGAAGTTGTTATGAAATAAAAAAATGTACTATCCAACAATTCAAAGAGACTCCAATATATATTGCATTATAAAATTAAGATAAGCTATACAATATAATAAGATATTATAATAAGATTATAATAAGATATTAAGATATTGCGTTACAAAAATTAAGCATCAAAACATCCTGTAAATCTGGCGTGGCAGTCAACGCCATGTAATAAACACGAACAAAAATGACTAGAATATTACATAAAAAAAGGAAGCAACAACAAAGTAGAAATAACTACGGGCTTATCCAAAAGCTCTAACAATCGCGCAAAATGCGTTTGCCACCGAAGTATTTCGATTATCGTGTATTCCTTTCGAAGATCGAAAACAAAGATGGGCAACGACGAGGTTCTCGAATCAAACTTAGCTGGCGTTAATCAAGTCTTCAAGATGGAGAGAAGACGATCAATTTTCAAACGTCAATTCACGAGCGTTCCCATTCTCACCGAGCGCTCGCCAGCGCGGGAAGAAGCGGCTATCTGCTTGGCGATTCAATAAGCTGGTGTGTAGCTTGCTGCTATGCAAAGTCTGTTGGAAGTTGGCCGTCAGCTCGGCGAGAAGCCAGCCTCGTTAGCGTCATTTTAGATCGGATCGTGGCTGGCCGCGGTGGATCGAAGAATAGAGGGAAGAGGGAACGCGGACGAAAGGAGAGAGAAAGAGAGAAACGGGGTGATTTGTGGCTTTTCCCGGTACCACGCGACGACGATCGCTCCGGACAATTTGTATTTCCGATATTTCTATGGCGAACGCTCCGGGGCCGCCAGGTGCTGGAAACGTGGCTGTTAGACGGTTCGCGTTCTCGCTTCGTCTCATTGTGTCGGCGACTTTTGAGACGTAACGCGTGCGGTTACCTTGCGTGCTGCCAGAATCACGGATAGAGAACGATAGAGAACAGCCAGGAGATACGTCTAACGAGGGAGCGGACTTTCGTGAATCGATAGGGATGTCTTCGACAGCCTCTGCTTCTGAAATTGGGGGACCGCGCTTGTGAAATTGAGGTCCGAACGGAGTCTGTTGTTTGGGCGTTATTCTTACATTGTTACTAACCACGTTGCTAAACGTTCCGAGTTTCCTTTCTCGACTCGAGTTTAGTAGAACCAAGCTGAAACAGTGGAGCCAAGCTCAATCTTGGAAAAGTTCAGCATTGCGTTCAACGTTGCGTTAACAAACAGTCAAGTCAAACAAAAGCAATTCACTTTTTACAAAGTGGCGTTAGACAAATAGACGAGAGACTAACTATTGTAAAAAGAGAAAAAAATAAATAATTTAAGCGGTAGAACCAAGTTCAATCCTGAAATGATATAAGTTGCGTTAACGAGAGCGTCGCTCCAGTAAGAAAAGTAAATTAGTCAAGTCAAACGCAATTTGCTTTCTACAACATGGGCGTTGCATTATTAAAAAGAGCGAAAATTTTACGTTCAACGAGAGATACCAGCTAATTGTAAAAGAAGAAAAAATAAATTAGCTCTTAATTTTTTGTTAAATCTACCTCTACCTCCTGTAACATATGAAACAGAAGAACACGGACTCTAGCTAACAAACGTTGAAAAGAATGTAAGTAGAAGAAGAGACACACCGTGAATTCGATGTTGTGCGAGACGCACGTGGGCTTTTAGAACGCATCGTCCTATTGTGACGCCCGTAGGGTGGTCGCTAGGACAAATCTGTCCCTTTTGTCGATGCCCCGGTGGTGTTCATTGTGCGTTGCGGCAACGTCGACAGCGAGCATGGCAACAGCAGCAGCAGCAACAACAACAGCAACGACAATACCGATGTACAAACGATCGAGTAGGCGGTAGTCGTGTTTTCGGTTGTCCCGTCTCTTTCATTGTCGCATCGCAAGGGCGCACCATCTCCTCGATTCCTTCTCCGTCGGTCAAGTCCGCGTCCTGCTGGCAGGACACGCGCGTTCTGTCATTCATCTCCTGCCTGTTTTCACTGGTTTTCTTTTGTACGAAGGAATTTCTGCAAGACTTTTGTTCGCAGCTGAGCGAATATTAATTCTGCGACACACGCGTTTTGAACGTGCTCCAAAAAATCGCCGCTAAGCGAGAGATTGGATGATTTGATTGGATAATTGTGATTAGAAGCTAATGAAAAAGGAAGATTATTAAAGAAGATAGCCGATCAGTTCATCGGTAAACGTGCGATCTTTTTCAGCGAAATTCTGCAAATACTCTTTTGAGATGTTCTCGTGTTACTCTTGACTCCGGTTTGTAGTAAAATATCTGCCGATTTCTCAGGGCAAGTTCCACGCATCTTCCGCCAATAAAGTCACCCCTCGCGAACGAGGATTCGCCAGCGTCGTTTTGTCAGGCGCGAGTGAAATCTGGTATCAGCCGCGAGACCGTGGCCTTTTTTCTTTCTCCCAGTGCGTACACAAAACGCGGGACCGTAAAGCCGGCTTCCATCGAAATGGAACATAGGTATCAGCGATGATCCCCGTGCGAGGCGCCAGCTGGCTCATATTGAAACCAACCCCCTATCGTGCTCGGCCAATGCCCTCCCTGCCACCCTTCTACAAAGAACCTAAATCATTTTCAGCCCCTCTACCGGTGCTTCCTGCGTGCATTAACTACCCCTGTTTCCTCAGGGGCCACACCCTGGCTAGCCTACAGGCTCCACCTACCGAAAGGTCTAGCCTTTATACAGCCCTCCTTCGCGCGGTCAATCCGGTCGTTTCACTTTCTTTTTTCTTTCCCCCTCCCCTTCTTTTTTTCTATTTATCGCTTCTTTTTTTTGTCAATCGTGTCTCTTTGATTTCTTTATAAAACAACAACGTCGACAGCTGGTGTGACGCGGTGGGAATCTCTTGTCGAATTTGGTTTTTCGTAAATTCGACAGCTTGTATTTTAAATTACTTACTAAAATCCCGAAAATCCAGTTTGATCTTTGGATCCCATTAATTTCGATGATTACCATTCGACGACTGACGCAAAAAAAAAAAAAGAAAAGAAAAAAAGAAAATCATTTTAGCCCGAGAAAGGTTTTTTAAATCGCAAACGACGATTAAATCGAACGAATGGAAATTCCAAACACGTATACACAGGCGTGTACCTGTATGTCGAAGCGATTTCGAAACGATCGCTCGGAGTTTTTTGTTACCAAGTTGTTTCTGGTAGCCTGACCCGAGAGTTCCGAGTCGACGATGCCAACTTTCTCTTTCCCTTTTTTCCCCCATGGATGTAATTAGGTAATAATAATCGCCTGTATACCTGACGGAGTAATCTAAGCAACCGAGTAACGAGCCACGCGGTTGACAAGCCCAAAGACAAACGACGACCGCCGAACAGAAAAGTGAAATTGCTGGCCCCGAACAAAGCCGCGAGAGCCACACGTAACGATGAAAGCAACACCCGTGTGGATTCAAGTGTTTCTTTATCCTTTGGCGAGGTCTCAGACGTTGCCAGACGTTGCGGGAAGATTGATAGTGCAAGTATTCTCGCGTGAAAATTATTCCAGAAACTATGATCGTTCGCGAGCCAACGAGTGCTCTCCGACTATTTTCGTTCCCTTCGGCTAAATGACAAGCGAGTCTTGACTGACTTGAGAATCGAAGCGCGAATGATCCCTCATCTGTTCAAATATGGGACGACCAACGACACTGAGCGAGTAATTCGGACTTTATTTTGCTTGAACAATATTGACGCAACGTCACCGCGACCCTCTTAATTGATTTCAGTCGGCCATTAATGAACCTCGATCATTGCCTGGTTTCCATTAATCATCCATTTTCATCGATCGCCAGACAACCGTTTCGTTCTCCATTTCCCATTTTGTCCTCCCGTTTCACGTTTTGTTTGTACTTAGCTGTATATAACTATAAATTCTTTCTACACGAATTGTTACCGAATGGAGTTAAAACATCCTTGAGGCACGTTGGTTTCATTACACTTTCTTTCTTTTCCTTTTTTTTTTCTTTTCGCAGATTAATTAAATTTAACAGTAACGCAACAAAAGGGGCCAAGGATTTCTCCGCTCTCCGCATCGGAACGTAAATCTTCTTTTTTAAGGATAGAACAACTCCTCGAGAAGAACGAACGGTATAATATCTGAAACTTGGCTGAAGACTTTCGACCATTTCAGCCGGGCAAAAAAAGAAAGAAGAAAGAAAAAAAAGAGGAACTCTCTCTCTCTCTCTCTCTCTTTTTCTCTCAGTTTGGTTTACGAGTCTCATTGGCCAATAAGAAAACAGGCCGGCACGTTGTGTACGTTGTTCATCGGGCGAATTCGAGTCGCTTCGAAGGTAGTCCACGTCGTAATAGAATCGTTCGATACGGACACGAAACCGAGGCGAACGAGACGCTGAAGACGTAATTACGTAGGATCGAATTGCCGGCAGGATCTGACAAGTTCTTTCGGCTTCATCGGTTGAAAAAAGAAAAGAAAAGAAAAGAGAAAAAAAAAGAAAAAGAAAGGAAGAAGAAGACGAAAAGAGAAAGGAAAGAGGAGAAACGAAGTCGAAGAAAAAGAACGAAAAAAATGAAAGACGCAAACGAATGGACGAATGAAATTGCCGCTTTCGCAAAGCGTCGCGAGCCTGACGCTTAAAACGATCGCGCGGAATCCTCGTGAAATTTCAGATACCGCTGTCTGAAACAGCCAAGCAATTGGAGAATTTTTGAAGTGAAAACTTCTTTAGGCGCGTTGAGCGATTTTTGGTAGGGGAAAATCTTATGAGTTCGCGTCACCGACATGCAATGACGTATTGTGCTTGGCCAGCAATGAAAGCATATATATACACCATTAATTGAATTTTTGAATGAAGCATTAAGTTTGACTATGTCCAATGATCGAAAACTCAGTACTACAAAATATAAAACGACGATCGATGCGGTTTTTACACGATATTTACATAAATTCCAATCAAACATTTTTGTTTCTTACTTCAGTTACCATAAGCCTATTGTATCCTTTCTAGAATATAATGAAATGAGTATTGTTGAAAATAATGATGATAATGATGCAAACAATAAAAATAATGTTGAAAATTAAGTTCATTGAAATTTATGTAAATACAAATACTATGTATAAATAATATAAGTGTATATTAATTATTATTTCAATTAAGTTGTATTTATATTTTGTACTCGGCTTGCGCAGCCCATCATATGTTTTGACTAATGAATAAACCATATAAAAATGTATATAATCGTTGCTCGGAGTGCCGATAGATGTGAAAACCAGACTAATGTTAATAATTTTAATTTACAAATTATGAAATTTTAATTTTTGATACTACAATTAATTTGAAAATTCAAAAAAAAAAAAAAACCACTGTTATTTCATAGTTTTAAGTTTTCACTTCTGTCGACAGTCCTCATGGCTGTTTTCTTTTTTTTTTTTTTTTTTTTTTCTTTTAATTAACGACTCGACGTATTAACGCGATCTCACGGACGGAATTCGTGAATTGGCAAATTGGGAAATCGTGCGGGCGAGACGACGATTTTTGCTGATTGACGAAAACTGAAAAAGGCGATGGAGGTGTGAGAAAAAAACCGAGGCTGGCCTCTCGGGGAGAGGCCTGCTCGGCTCTGCAATTGCGGGCCTGCAATTGCCCAGGGATTAATCGCGAACGAAACATGCGCCGCGTTTTACCTCCGGGCCTTAAAAAGAGCGACGCGAGCCAATTATGCAGGCAATTGTCTAAATTGAAAGCGGCCAATTGTTGTCCCCGGCCGGCTGATAGAATCAACGAGATAATTGTCGATGAAACTTGGACGATTAAAAAGGAAAGTAAGTACCGTGGTTAATTTAGTTATCCTTTACGCAATGCTCTTTATCTAAGAAGGGACTTCCTTTTAGACTCGGATTTCTTTCTTTCTTTCGTTGGCATCGCCAATGAAATCTTTTGATACGATTTTTTATACTATCTATCTATGTTATCAATGAATCAATTGTTGGAGTCGTCGGTAAAAAGATTCGCTCTCTAATCTCTTCTGATTTAATAAAGCGACGTGGCTGTAACAATATTTCTCGAAACAATTTCAACGTAAATTTAACGTCAACGAGGCTAGCGACTGGTCACATTGCCGAATATTCACGGGGAAAGTAATGTTCGAAGTGTAATGGAACAACGATCACGTGAATGGCGGATCGACAGGCGGCAGACGAGCGGAAGACGAATGATGCCCAGCGAGTTCCAGATTCCCTGATCGATCGTGACGAGCGGCTATCATAATCGATAACGCTCCCGCTGGCAGACAAGCGGAGTCGAATGGCCACGCTGCCGATCGTTACTCACTTGCCTTGCGAACCTTACCAGCACGCGCATCGTCATCGCATCGTCATTTGCAAGATTCGCCGCTGCCTTTTTTCCTTCGTGTTCACCCATGGCTCCCATTTCAGAAGGAAGCCGACTCCACCCCTCGTTCTTCCCATTTACTTTCTCATTTTCCACGAAAGATGGACGCTGAAAGCGGCCCCCGAATCGGGATCCCTCGTATTCAGTGATTTTTGAACACGTTGCATTTGTCTGTATCATGGGAAAATGGACACGCAAATGATGGAAAAAAGAGATCGTTCGTTCCGTTTTTCTATTTATCACGATTTATCAGCGTGATTATAGTACGAATTAATAGTAAAAGAAACGGAAAATCTTCATGATACGATGGGTACACAAACTTTCGTTCATGTATTTTACGAAGAATCATTCGAGTCTCCAAGAATACACCGATTTTATATCTATAAAATATCTAACAGGAATTATCAATTGTTCGTCTTGACCATTTTCTGGTGTTGAATTGTGTAGATGATACGACGAATAGCATAATCGAACCGGTAAAGATGAAAAATTGTCGACAATTGAAACTGTTACAACTTTGCGAGGAAAAATCATGCGACATTTAAATCTATATTTGGTATCGTTTTAAAGCTCAAGGTCTCTATTTTTACAGCTTCGAGTTTATTTTCTCCAAAGATGGTGAGTGGGAAAGTGAAGATATCTTTTTTTCTAAGAAATTGTAAAAATCTGAGCTTCATTGAAGGCATTACAAAACTGTCCTCAAGATTAGATTTAAAACGATCTCCAAAAATCTTTCTATCATTTTATTACACTTTAAGATTAAGCGACGAAGTGTTGGGATCTCTTGAATTTTAATCTCAATGTTCAGAATCTAATAAAACGCTGAAAAGAATTGTGTAGCAAGTAGAGATTCCATTCTTCAAAATGGTGGTGGATCCCATTCACAAGAAAAATTTCTCAACGTTCTCTTGAATGTTTACAATTTTCGATAAAAAAAAGTAGTCCTCATTTTCTCATTTATTACACGTACAATGATGTAAAATCATTTTTGAAAAGTAAGGAACTCACGACTGTCAAAGTAGAAATCTCAAGCTTTAAAATGAAACTAGGTTGTTATGCGATTGTTTTTTATAAACTGTTATAACACTATGAATTATCGACAATTTTTCGATTATACTCTTCATTCAACAAGAGTGTCAGACATACAGAAACACAGACACGATGACCTTCGACAAGAATTTTGGACGATCCAAAGTCAAAATTGTCGAATCGTTCGATCGAAGGCTGAAGTTCACAACGATTACAGAGAGCGATGACGCGTTCGATTTCCATTAGCGGTCCCCTTGGCGTTTAGACGAGCAAGATCTTTCTTACGTTACCGTTTCTAACAGACCGATGTTCCATCAATCATATTACCATGCCGTTCTGACAAACGATCGCGTTCGTTGCAGCCGTAACAGATAACGGTGCCGCGATCGCAGTGATGCATCGCGCGGGAACCGAGCGTTCAATATCCAGCCGCTTGATACATCGTCTAAATCAGCCGGTTCACAGTATCGACTGGAATCTGTGCACTGACAAATGCGGAATTCTCCTACCAGCCGACTTAATCCCTGAGCAGGAAGCAGGAAGCGGGACTCGAAAAGAAAAACTAATCCCATCCGCGAGCATGAAACAACAACGCGAACAATTGCTCGTTATTAACCTCTCCAACGGAGAACTCGAGTAGAATTAAATGTTATTCCTGTGCAACACGCGATCTCGAATTATCGTCCCTGCGATCGTAATACTTAACGCTTAAATTAATTGAGATTTCCTATCTACTACGTACGCCTACGTGGTGTTAATTATGTCCACTCTCGCGGGATACATTTACGCTACTGGTTCAGTTCTTGTCGAATTCGCAAGATCCCGCTATTTATCCTAGACAAACGAACTAAGAATTTCAGATTCGAAGGACTAACGAACCGACATGACTCTGTTGATTCGAGTAACAGAATTGCAAAATCTCAGGGGGGTGAGATTAATCCGTTCGTCGTGCGGAAGAAATCATTGGAATGTTTCGTCTTCTCTGATCGGATCGGACCGGATCGAATTCGAGTCAAATCGCGTTTACGCGTAGGCGGAGGCGAGGGGCAGCGTGTCTCGCGGCGGCCGAAGGCTGCGAACAAGAAGGGCGAGACGGGGTGAAAAATAGAAATTAAGGGCCGGTGAGTTATCGCGGTTGCGTGAGAAGCGGCCCCCGAGATAAATCAAACCGCAGCGGTAACCGCAACGCCACCCCGAGTTCGCATCACGAACGCAAAAACCCCCATGGCAAATCCCCCATGGGATTAATAGTGTGCCACACGGCTTAAACCGGTACTCCTGATTGGTCCAATTCCCTGGTGCAACGTGTGCTCCTTTTTTCCTTTTCTTTTTTTTTTTTTTTACCCCCTCCTTGCATCTTCGTCCCTCACCCCCGGAGTGCCATTTTCCCTTGCGTTCCCTCCTCCTCCTCCGCCCTCTTATTGCCGCCGAGGACCTTCCATCGTGCACACGATGCAACCCTTGTCGAATTTTAAATTGACCGATAGCCTCCGACGTCGTTCGGGTTTTTGCTTTCTTTCGCGGAAAGGCTGGGATCGTCGGCCGCCATTTCGATAGAGACGTTCGGATTTACGCGACGAACGGTGTCGTTTTGTTCGCAGAGGAGCAGAAATAGAGGAATTGATTGGTTGGCAGCAGTATTTCGTGATGTTTGACTCTGTTGGACAGATGGAAATATAACACGATGCTTGGTACCATCGGTATTACAGTTTTATTTTAATCAACGTCACAATGTTACAATGTTCCTTCCTTTCCGTGTAAAATTCTTTACTTACGTGCAAAATTTTATTTCATTTAAGAGTTAATACTATGATATATCTACGATATATAATTTAACAATATTAAATGTCAATATATTTAGCTAGGATATATGTTATGTTATAGTAAATTAGATTACTGTCACTAGATGGCAATGTTTATTAAATTTGAAAAAAAAAACGACATCACTTATGGATATCGCTTGAAAAATAGCTAAGTATAGGTATCTAAATATCAAAAATCAAAGAGAAAATTCCAAATTTCTTGCACGTTGTTGCACTGTTAGAAATAGGGAAAGGTAAAATCGAATACTTAATGTATTTAACTTCGTAACAAAAGATCGGATGGCAAAAAAAAAAAAAAATTCGCACGAGGCTTAATTGGACCTTATATTATACAATAAAAAAAATGACCAAACTGTTTGCAAGAAAATTCATTCATAAAACATTGAATCTCTTCAAGCCGAACTTTTTAACTCTATCTGTACGGAACACTGTGATGTTTATTGTTTCTGAAACTTGTCAAATAATATCATGCCATAGTTTAGTCATTTTTTTTATCGAAGCTCTTATTGTAGAAAAACAATGGTACTCGGTTTTCACTCTACTTTCCCCTATATTCGACGAAACATGTTACATTTAATAGGCGAGTACAGCTATTCAGATATCAAAAAATCAAGGAAAAAGGAGACTCTACCGAACTTCTTGCATGTAACTACACTGCCAGAGAATATGTAAGGAAGCGTAATTTTCGTAATCGTCAGAGAATCCGAAGAAACAGACAAGCCATGGATAAACAAATATCTCAACGCTTTTCTCAGTCGATTTAAGTCCGACTTCAACACAGTCGAGCAGGATAAACCGGGCTACCTGAAGGGGGTGCCAGTACGTCAATAGAGATTCAGCTCTGGGCTAATTCCTCCGACACGGTTTCGAGGGACAGGCCAGCCGCGGCTGGATGAGTAAGACAGCCGTCGAGAGAGTTATGATCTTCACAGACTATTAACGACGATCCCGTGGCCACATTCCAGCGGGTTGAGTTTCTCTACGTAGGCCCCGTGGGCCGTAGAAAATGCAGGTAAGATGGTTAACGATTTGGTCGCGTTTACATATATAACCGGAGTTAAGTAGGAACTAAAGCTTGATGAGGGCTCTCACAAGGGGGCCGTACGAGGCATCCATGGTCGGAGGAAGAAAAAAGAAAAAAACAAAAAAAAGAGAAAAGGAAAAGAAAAAGAAAGAATTCACGTTCCCCTTCCTGAAGCGTCCAATAAAATGGCTGCACGCTCCATCCGTTGTGTATATTAAAACTATAGGTGTCACGATTTACGCTTAATATCGGCGAGGAGACAGAGAAAGAGAGAGAGAGAGAGAGAGAGAGGACGAAGTGCGACGACCAACTTCTATAAATATCGCCAACGTTTTCGATGATCAATTTTTCAGAGGGACGAAACAACAACACAGGGTCGTAGAGTTTTTAAGACGCGGTGGATTTACGGATGTTCCGAGGTCCCTGACTTTTTTCTTTTGCTCTTGATAAAATATATTTCATCTGCACCAGGGGTTACAGCAGAACTACAAAACGCGACAGCCTTTTGTCGCGGGCCTGTGACAAACGGGGAAAATATTTATGCGCCACCCAGGGCGATTGAATTGGGAACGTGCTGGAAATTTGACGGCTCGGATTACGGCTGAGATTGACTTTTCAACGCGAAAGATCGAAATCTACCATTACATATCGGAGAATATTGTAAAATCTAGACCAAGTTGCTTCATTTCTGAAACTAAATAATTTCTGAAACTAAATCACCTAAACTAAAAATTACCCTGGCCGTAAAATTAATTAGCGCAACTGAAAGCATCGAGATTGCTTAAGGATAAAAATTAAAGACAAAAAGTTCCAAACAGAACGAACGTGGATCGATTCGATGAACATCCGACCAGATCAAACCTATATAACACGCATCTACAACAAACGTAGCACCAGTAGAAATGATCAAATCACTGTTGGAACCGATTGACGGATAATAACCGATAATAGTAAATTGCAGAGAGAAACGCAACGAGAGGGACGTGATCGACGAAAGGTTCGTTAAATATTCCAGCGGCGTCGTTAGTACGCGCGACGCGCGGCTCGTTGAAAACGGTCTCGCGCGTAATTGAAAGTGCAAAAATACGGTACGGTGCGATAGACGGGGGGAGCGTGCGGTGAGACGAGGGACAAAATGGCCGGGCAAATGAAGCTCGTTTTGTCGCGGGCCGCCAGATCCTCATCTAAATTGCAGCGTCGCGTTGTGAACGCGCGTATGCGCGCGGTCGCGTGACGCGGACAAGTGTTACGCGTCGATCTTATCCGCGTCGCGAATCAAGTACGAATGCTGCACCTGTCATTATCTCATTACGCGACGATTCCGGTGTTGTATCGGCTCGTTAGCCACGGGGCCCGGCCCGAAAATTCCGATCGCAATCGATTAAACGATCGCTCTCCTCGTGATCGCTCAACAATTTCGGACATGTAACGAGCAAAGCTGCGCTGGCGAAGCTCTGAACGCCTCACTTGTGGAAATGATTCTCTTCCGATTTGAGATTTGATTCACATTCAGTATCTAACACATCGGCAACATGTCAATAACATCATAATAAAATAATTTATATAAAATGTTCAAGTTCGTAATCGTACTTCTAAATTATTAGAAATTGTTGGAAATTAATTTCCATTTTAGAAAGTTACAAGTTACAGTCCGTCTGAAGTTTAGCTATCATTTATTCATCCGTTATTGTTCTAAGCTATCATTTGAAAGCTCCTCGCGGAACTCGAATTTCCGAACGATAACGCTTGACCGTTGATTTAAAGTCTCAGATTCCTCTTCTGTGATTACCGTTCGATCGGATATTACTCAGGCGAACGAGTAGCTAGGTAAAGAGAATCGACGAAAGCCGCAGTCTTTCGTACACGAACGAGCTGAACAATTTTCGCGAATAGCGCAGGAGTGGTACCAGCGGCCAGCATTACAAGGCGATCCGACGATGCCCGTACTATGAAATCATCGCCGAGTCGAACCTAAGTGGCGGCGCGCTGAACGCACGCGAAACGTTCCGATTACACGGTTTTACCTGTGAACTCGTTTAACGCTCGTGATTCTAACTGGCCCACGTCGTCGTCGTGTTCCTCCCTTCTTAAGGGCTGTAACCACGTCTCACTTAATCAGAGAGAGAGAGAGAGAGAGAGAGAAGAATTTCGCGAATTCGTGACACTGCTAAAGGAAAGGGGGGGATGACAGGAGAGAAAAAGGGGAGAAAAAAGTGGAAGGTAAGAAAGAAAGGATTCCGTGGCTTTTACTTCATCCGGACACGAACTCGGTAGACACAGGCCTGGCCTCCGTGTCCGCCATTATCTGATCCATACGTGGGGAACCGGTGACCATGCGCCAACTTTCAGCGAAATGCCGTTTCAATCGTTGAAACTCTCTCCCTGTAACTCGGTTGGTAATTTTCGTGCATTCAGCAACCGCGGCCGAGGCGAACTTTGCCAATTACTCCTTCCCAGATATTTATCTACTCGTTGAATTTTCCTAGCTCGATTAATCTGCTTCTCGTTACTCGGCGAGCGAGCCAACTGCCCGCTCCATTTTCGCATTCGCTATATGCACGAATCGAGCACGTTAAAATTCGAAAATTCATTCGTTCGACAACGAATCTATGTTGATGTTTTCGTTAGTTTCGTAATAATACTACAATGATGCTAATAACACTGACAATTGTAATTAATAATTCATTGAAATATGAATGGTAATTTTCTTCGTTTCGTCAGATCGAAAAAGAAGAGTTGCAGAATTTTAAGTCGATGTTCCTTTAAAACTCAAGAGGATGCTTCTCGAATTTTACCAGAATAACTCTATGGGTGTTAGATCATATACGTAGTTGAAAATTTGGAAAATATCTCCATTTCTACTGTTTCTATTTCTAAGTCTACTATTCCCAAGTCTCTTACCGGCCGAAGAGTTATTTATTTAAATAAAAAATCCACGTGTCTAATACACAATAACACGAGCGTTTCGCGACTTCACAGAAGTACGGATATATTATTTCACGGAAAGTATATATACGGCAGAAGAATAACGCGGTGGTTAAACGTGGCGAGACGAAATGCGGGGCACGTCGATCTCTGCGGATGATGAAGATCGCAGAAAGATAACCAGATCACGGAGCTCTTCATTCAGCTTTGGTAAAAGTCGTCGCTCGCGTCCATGCGTGTTCCCGTCTCCTCCCCGCGCTGCTCGCGAAATAACCGTACCACGGTAGCAAAAGGGATGGGACAAAAGGCCCTGGGAAGGGGAAAGTGGAAGCAGAAGCTTTCGTGGAGAGAAGAATGCGTCTGGGGTGTACGAATGAGCGACCGGAGAAAAAAGTCGTGAAACGCGGGGCGCGAAGGATGGGGATGGGAAAAAAAAAGAAAGGCAAGAGAAGAAAGAGAGAAAAGCAAAGAAAAAAGAAAGAGGCGAGCGGGTGAATAAAAGGGGACAAGTGGTAAGAGGGAACAGCAGTACGGAGAGGTAAGAAAAAAAAAAAAAAAGAAAGGGGAAGCAGATGAAATAAAGTAGAACGTGCAAGCGTACGTAGGTACGAGTAAACCAAATAAATAAAAGTATAAATAAATTTGGGGGTGAAAGGAAGGCGAGAGTGGACCTAAAGCTACCTAAACGTAGAAGAAAGATCAAAATTGTCAACAGTGTCGAAAATGGCACAGACGGAAAGTTTCCAGGTGACCAGTAAGGCACTCACCGTGGAACACAGAGGAATAGAAACGAGCGACGAAGGAAATAGTAGCTCCAATATACGACGGTGCTTCTTCCTCGTCCTTCCTTTTATAGTCGTTTCAGCGGCCAAAAAGCAGAAAGGGACGAAGAGACGTGTAGTACCGACGCGTAGAATGGGACAAAAGAAACCGCGGACAAGCTAGAGAGAAACGGCGACGGCCGAAAACAGAGAGCGGGGAAGAGGAAGCAAAAAGAAAGCGGAAAAAGATCGCCGTGGTATTATGTGGTCGGGTCCCTACTTCATCGAAACACGAGCGGGCAAACAACAGACCGGGGGCCCCGTGTGTATCCGCCATTGTTTGGCCCATGTGAGGAGGCATGCGGCCATGTTTCCCCACGTATACCGGGCGACCGGATAAAAAGAGGACGGCGGAAGGGGAGCAGAAGGTGTATGTTAGGTCGACTCGGCAGGGAAGTGGGGACTCGAAGAAGGGTGGAGGCGAACGAGGCCCTGTTAAGTCCCTTGGGCCCCTCGAGCCAACGCAACGCATCGATACACGCACACTGGACTTGGGCCTCGTGCGTGCAGACGTCGAGCGTCAAAAGTTTCGCTACATCTATTATTACGATGTTCACGCAATGCATTTTTGCATTTTTGCAAATTGTCGCTAGGTGTGACGCGACTCTGCAAGTTTGCGTGTGCGCGTGAGGTTGAAGGATTGCCAGATGGACGAGAAACTTGTGTTGACACAGGTACATACAAACAGGTGTAAAATATTGGAGATTAAATTTCACAGATTTTTGCAAAGAGGAAGCTCGCGTTGATTTATGAATAATCGATCTTTGGTTAAATTTTGAAATTTTTGCGATACGCGCAGTCGACTGCGCAATCGTTCGAATCGTGCTTCTGCAGTAAACTTTGGAGCTACATTTCATTTTTTATAACTCGTAATAGAGGCAAGATCGTAGGATTGCAGAGTGCACCTTCCTCGTTAGCATATTGTGTGCTTACTTAGTTTCAACTTCTTCGCGTTGGTATAGGTAAGTGTAACATTACCGTGACCGGCTCTTCTACGTTTACGCGTATAGATATGAATTCGCGAACGATGCGAGGGTACAAGAAGGTATAGGTATGTGTGACTATCTCAACATTAATTACCAAGTATCGATAGGCATGCACGCTCTCGCATTCAAGCGAACTCGTGTGTAACGCGTTTCCCCGCGGACAATTCCGCGTTCGTGTGTGTGTGTGTGTGCTTTAATCTCTGTAAATTTATGCGCGTATCGATTTTTATATTAATTATCGATGATCCGTGAAACACACTCGAACCAACAGAGAGAAAGAGAGAGACAGATCCTCCGAGGCTGTTCGTTCATTTTTCTTCGTGCCCCCTGAATGTAAACACCGTAAATAATCGTATTCGCCGATGAGTATCGCGATAGTAACAGAGGGGAGTACCTCGCGCGATTAAAATCCTGTATTTTCTTCGACGCGGTAATGATTTACAGCAATAACTTTGTTTCATCCGGTCTCGACGTTTTATCGATCATCGACGATAGGAATCAACACGGTTCGGTGCCTCGGACTTTTCTCTCGAGCTCGATGCTCGACCGTTTCCAAACACCCTTGTTCTGTGAATACGTTGCTGTTTGAGCCTATTTAAAGCCTAGTTTGTCGTTTAAAAGGAAATTTTAAAATCACTTCACACGTTGGAGTAAATCGAGTTGAAGAGGGATCTGCAAGTGACAGATCGTGTCTTCGTGTGTTCGTTTAGTAATAGTATTATTAATTGGCAAATGATACGATCCGCTACTCTATAAAGCGTATGAAATTGTACTTGAACTGTAGGTCTGTATAAATGCGGTTAGATGCTGGGAACTCGACTGGTATTCGTTATTCAACGATATAATTAACGGAACGAGAAGTATATCCCCGTAGAGATATCCCACGCTCGAGACCACGTCCAGGGATCAGAGACACCCGGTGAGCCAGGTCGGTGGTGCACGTAAATTAGCGTATTTAATTTTTCGCCAAGCAAACACACGCGAATGCAGCGATCACGCGTACTCGCGTGTGCATAAACACGCTCGCGGACGTATTCTCATAAATTGACACGTACGGGTGGCCAGAACTCGACGAACGGCACACACAAACGTCGAGCAAACCACACGTTAGTAGAACACAGGATGGTGTGCGTATGGGAAGCACTGGTTCGGCTTGAAGGCTAATTATAACCCATAACGATCGGTCCATCAAATCTGATCACCCGGACGGCAGAAGATCCAGGCGGCAGTGTATGGGTGACTACCACCGACCAAGCGAGAGCCCATGGCTACCATAACGTTATCCACCGGCTTGGCAATGCCACGGCTAAATGAAGCTTTTACGCACGCCGTTGGATTGAGTTTGTTATGGGATCAACACTTCCATCGCGCCGCTCCGCGTTAGCCATACGAAGGCCAGCCATCGCTCGCGTATAATTGCTCCTTAAGCGTGGACGTGCCACTTCGACGAGTGAATCGAGAGCCTCTTTGTTCCTCCTACTCCCTTCCAATAATGCTACAGCCTTCCTTCGCCTCTCTGGCGATGATCTTTTTACTCGCGCTCGAGCCTGGCCAGGCTTGGACAATCGTTCTCCAGTGTAGTTTGGCAAGCTTTTGTGTTCCACGATCGTTTGATTTATTCGTCAAACTCTGGAGTCTTGCTTCGTTTCTGGTTGAAACAATTTTGTGGAAATGTGAGGAAATGGAATATCGAACTTGCAGATGTACCTATTATTAATCAAGTCACACGAGAACTGGAGAAGCAACAACAGAAATAATGTAATGCAGAAACAACTTTGAACGTAGTAATGAGAGCAGATATTCCACAAAACTGTTAGTAAAAGAATTGTTAATTAAATACACGGGAATCGGGCGAGAAATAACGCAACGATATACTAGAAGTAATAGAAAGAAAAAAAATGAACGGAATTTCACAAAACTAGTAGTAGAATAGTGAGACTTTCGTAGGACTCCAGAGAAAAAGAACGCAGATTCTCATTATCTAGTATGGGGCGCATGAAAGTCCCCCTGGAACACGGACCGCGGAGAGCTAATAACTACAGAAGAGGGGCAACAGCGGCAGTCGTCGATATTATCAACCTCCACCCCTAGCCTCGGTTCGTCCCACTGTATCTAGCGTTCATGAATTCGCGTTGGGTTCATCCTCTAATGGGGAAACAAGTTGGCCGTGGTGTGGCGAAGGGGTGTGTCGCGACAGATGTTTCGTCCCCGCCGCTAAGGGGATAATTGAGTATTGTAAGGCGACAACAAAATCAAATTTCCTTCTGCGTATACACACGCATTGGTCGCCTCCCTTTCGGCGGCCAGCGCCATTCTCGTATTGAATGGTCGAACGAGTGACAGATTTTCCAGGGTCTTTCTGGGTCCGGCGTTCAGTCCGAAGAAACGATAAATAATTCAAGCAAACAGCAACGACAATGATTCGTGTACATTATGAGGATATGATTTACGAGACTTGCAAAGCTCGGACAATGCAATGGAGAGAGAGCTTCGATTCGAGGTGTTTGGAAGGTGTTTCGTTGAAGTTACGAAGTCTGGCGAAATTTTTCTTCCAGCTGAAAGATTCAGCAGGCATTCGTTCATTCGACTAGCTGAGTTCGTATTTCTTTTGACGTTCTTTCGACTCATTTTCGAAAATATGTTTGTCGGATCGACGAAGCACCTGTCGCGAACCTGTTTTTTTTTTTAATATTATTGAAGATCTTTAATATTATTGAAGAAACCTTCAACGTTCTAAAAATGTCTGGAACGGTTGGCGTTTTCTAGGCAAATATGATTGGTTCGCATAAAACAAGTGACCAAGCTTAGAATCTCAGTTTGCGTCAAGGTAAAATCTCGAAAGTGAGGTGTGAATTGAAATTTCTGTCGTTGAGTAAAATAGGGTGATCTCGTCAACAAGGTGAAATACCAATATCATGATTAGACAAGATTAGTATATCATATAGTATTCATTGATATCGACCTCCTGCCTTAACAATTTTCTTTCCAACTTTAAGAGGTAAGCATTACTTATCGAAACTGTAAAATTCATTTGAGCATTTAAAGTATTGAAAACATTACGTGTAATTTTTATTTACCAATGTTCGACTTAATGAAATTGAATTAAAAATCTGAATTGAAATTCCATAGGTTTGCAATTTACTTATTCTTTTAAATCGAGAGTACCTCTTAGAGCACGACTCGATATATTATAAGTCAAGCGGTTAAATTATCCCAACAAGGGTGAAACAAAGGATCGAAGCCACGAGTATGTGACAGAGAGATCAAGCAATCTGTGTTGTAGCATTTGGTAAAATCGCAGTATCCAAGATGACGTTTGTATCGCCTCGGATTTTCTCGTGGAATCAAACACGATCTGTCGCCGTGTTCCGCTGGGAAACATTCGTCACTTCGAGCCTCGGCAAACGGATCACGAACGAATCGACGGAACGAATCCTCCGTCCCCGTTGGCAGATGTTTCCGATCTCGGTGTTCGGTGGCTGAATTCTGACGGTTCGCGGAATTCACCGGCGGTGGCGCGATAAAATGTAAATTCCGGTCAGCCGGATGACTGAGACCGATCGCGCGGACGATCGTAAATCACACGGTGGATCTACGATTCACTTACCGCTTTTTCTTCGATGGCGACAAGCGCGGAGGGCATGCCGCGGACAGGCAGCAACGTAATTCCACCGATCGGTCCGAAGATTAACCCTTAAACGGACTTATTCGTTCTGACGGACACGCGTGATTCCTTTTTTCCCGGATCCCCGAGCCTCGCGAGCCATTCCTTTCGCGGACTTCCGTCGCGGTCGTTTTCTTTCATTCACCGTTTATTAACCGGCAATTTCGGAGAAACAATCTGTTTCCCTTCGTGCAGGATTTTTAACGGACCTGGGACGCGGTGGCCTTCGTTGAAAATCAATGACGGAGCATCCAAGGTTATCAACCGATCACGCGTGTACATACGTTCAATCTTCCGGGGGGGTTTTTTTTTTTTGTACATCAGGTTCATAGCATGCCTGAATAGCATATAGAGAAATATACAAATATAGAAATACAGAGAAATCGATTGTGAATTACAGACGTAATTGGTGATTCTACTTCTAATAAAAAAAATATTACTAGACTCGTGTGAAATAATACAAATGATTTCCATGGACAATCTCTCAAAGCGATAGAGAAACATTAAAAAGAAAAAGAAAAAAAAACAAAACTGTGAATATTTTCTATTTTTTCCGCCTATGCTGCAGAGGCTTCTTTCATCTCCTATTCCATTTATCCCATTTGTCTCGGACGGTTCTTCAGATAGTGATAAACCCCGCTTTAACGCAGAAATTCAGAGCTTCAGGGGGAGGGGGGAGGGGGATCGTTTCCGCAGAATCGAATACCGAATACCGAATACCACGCCGTTTGCTAATTGACGCGGCGGCGGCAGCCGTAAAATCGCCGGAGCAGAACAGGATAGGATGCGTTTTTAGGATCGCAATCACGGCTCGATCGTAGCGATGTCCGTTACGAGAAAAGCCGGCTGTGGGAAAGCAGGAAACGCGCAGCCGCGAGCTGGGCTTCCCTGAACTTCCGTCAGCCAACCGATTCCGCTGTTCCATCGCATTTCGCGCCGATATTCTGAATAATTAAGAAATGGCGTTTCTATTTTATTTTATTTTATTTTATTTTGTTTTATTTTATTTTATTTTATTTTGTTTTATTTTATTTTATTTTATTTTATTTTATTTTATTTTATTTTATTTTATTTTATTTTATTTTATTTCATTTTATTTTATTTCATTTTATTTTATTTTATTTTATTTTATTTTTTTGTCAAATTTGTGGAACGAGTCACTATTGTCAACGTCCAGTCGTTGACGATTCTCGATCTACCTGATTAACTGTTGATCGCGTAGACAGCCTGCACGCACATTCGTGATTATTTAGTGTGACGTAGCAGAGGTTGAGATTTAAGGATCGTCAATTACATCGTACTTGCGGATGACATTTTTATTTACTTTTTCGTCGATCGTATCATTTACTCAGATCGAAAGTGTATTTTAGAATTCGTAGATTCTCAAACTGTACTCGTTCAAGGATCATGCGGCGACGATTTAAGGACGCGTCATTGGATTCAAAATACAATGCCAACAACAAGGAATTCCATTTTCAAGAAACTATAATACCTTTCAACGAACGTGTGCAATTGAAGACTCTTCGGAGGAACATTCAATGAATCGTTGCAAATCAAGTTGACAACGATCAAATTACAAATATATAACAATTTATATAATTTGCAACAGAGTACAAAGGTTTTCGTGTACATGAACTTGCCAATGGAACAGTTCTTGGGGTAAGGGGGGTGAAACTTTCAAAACAAAGAAGAAAGATCAATTTTCCAAAGTTCGCGACACGCAGTCGAATATTTCGCTAAACAGGAATCGTTTCGTACTGCCAGTAACTCGCAGTTCACCCCCGTCTACCTCTGTTTAACACCGTCCACGTAACAATGCTCCCCCACCCATCTCTCTCGAGTCTTGTTTCTCGAAGCATAGTTACCTCGGCTTTCTGCAAGTTTCCTCGGAGATAACGTTGATAACGTGACCGTTCCCCATTACCGTGTTCTCGGCCGCGCCACTCTGCCCCACGCGATCTCTCTGTCACCTAATAACGCTCCTCCTAATCGGCTGATAAGAGGACACGCGAGTGTCGTTGCATAAATAAAGTCAAGTGCCACCGCGTGCTTTGCCAACGTCCGAGAGGGTGGAATCACGCAGACACCAAGTTTTGGTGTCTCGCTTCAACTCGTCGTTTGCCTTCGTCGGGCCAATTTCCAGCAATAATATATCGACAATTCGTCGACTGACGTATTATGACGCATCGAAGACCCGAACGAGTATAAATTTGGCGAATGATGCTCGACGTCTCGACGGCTCGTTCAGTTCAGTTAACTGAAATTATTCACACAGTTTCGCCGTGGGGGTGTTCACTGGAAGACCGACACGTGTGTAAATCGCACCCGTAAAGCAGTAGCTACGATAAACATGTTCGGACTTTTTTATGGGGAGGGGGGGTTTTATGAAAATTGCACAATTGAGAGATAACCGGTGAGCAGCGTATTTTGGCCGCATAAACGCGTCTCGAGACGCTTGTGAACAGCGCTCTTGGTGAAATCTAACGCAGATACGGGCCGTTAACGAGCGACAAATTTTCCACGAACAACGGTGAAATAATCGAGGCAACGCCTGATACAGAGATTTCTTTCTCTACAGCAATCCACAGAGCTAATCAGAATTGAATCGAAGTCAACGTTTCATTCTTGTGATTTGGTGAGCATAGTAGTAATAGCTTTTTCCAAAGTTGCGAGCACAAACAGCAAACTATCCATTAATGGGTACGGTTTGGAAAATTTTTTGATGCCTGTCTGAGAATGAAAATTCTCATATTTTTTGAGCGGGATCTGTCAAGAAGCATTCTTCGTGGAGTTTCAGTCTAGAACTTTCTCTTGATCCGCTAATATTTTCGCAGTCTCACTTCGAGTTAGCTGAGATTCGATATCTTCAAGTTCAACACCTAGATCTTTATCCAGAATAGTGTGACTTTGCATTATACGAGAAGCAACGAAATGAACAATAAAGCAATTTGCTAGTCTTCGAGTCAATGGAAGCGCAATCTAAGATAGTCTCGATATCATAAATGGACACGAACGTTCACCA
This sequence comes from Tetragonula carbonaria, assembly GCA_032399595.1. Lineage (NCBI taxonomy): Eukaryota > Metazoa > Arthropoda > Insecta > Hymenoptera > Apidae > Tetragonula > Tetragonula carbonaria. Next base: position 8,461,223 of record JAUCRC010000012.1, on the reverse strand, counting down.
ACCCTCTGGATCTCTCTCGCGATGAGCTGTTGCCAGCGGCGGAAAATCGAGAAGCAGGAGGGCGATCGTTCGCTTTCCAAATTCGATGGAGAGTGATGTTGGCTCGGTGACTCGGCAAGAAGCAATCTTTCTCTGGCGTAGCTCGTCAACAGAGAGGAAGAACACGAGCTTCGTTTGCCTTCTTCGTTCCACCTCCCCCTCGAGTACCCGGTACCTGCAGCTTCGAAACGAGCACGATGGGGAAGAAGAAAGGTGATGCATCGCGGGGCGTGACTGGCCGACCAAAGAGGATTTCGTGGCCAGGATTGTGTTTTGACGTGTTTTGACAAACGGGCGCCATTATACCGGCACCGAGCCTAAAGGCGCTTTGAGTGTTAGCCGGCCAGACCGAGCGACCTAGGTGGCCGTGTTCGAGCAAACCAGCCTGCCAGTCGGAACGATCCTACGAAACAATTACACCACCGGAAGCCTCTACTTTCCAAGCCGCAGCCGAACGTCAGTCAATTTTCCGACAACTTGGCACCAGTCCGCGGATCTTGTCCGACTCACTGCGTGTCTCTCCACGTTTCTCTTTGTGGGACCTGTCGAGAAGTACTCCTCGCGCGGCTTCAATTTACAGCTCCCTCTTTATCTAGTGAGTATTTTCGCAGCCTTTGAACTGAACTGATATATGTAACTGATATATGTAAAGGATTATTTGAGCTGGCCCGGATTCGATATCTTCGAGTTCCTAATTTAAATAACTTTTGCACTTTGTCACAGAATAGTGCGACGTTATATTAAGTAAAAAGCAACGATATGGGCAATAAAATCATTTTCTGATCAATTCCTCAGCGTTGCAAAGAGGATAGAAATCCAAGAATTACTTGATTTCTTGAACAAAAAAACGTGAAGTATTCGAATTGAAGTTTCAATCTAATACTCGGTTCTTAAGTAAGAATAAACTTACACTTATCGCACGACATTATAGAAAGTACGACTTAGGTAAACACAGAGGCACATATCCTCGTGCTACGATAATATTGAATCTGTGAACACCGAGAATCGTGAACACAGTATACCCGGTGACACCGGTAATTAGATTCAATATCACGTAGTTGAGATTACGTGAATTGCATCTGCTTTTTCTCTGCGTGAACAAATGACACGACGAAGATGAAAGTAAAAAAAAAAGAAAAAAGAAAAAAAGAGAAAAAAAAAGAAACGAAGGCGTGGCAGCATGTAAATCGAGCGATAGAATTTCCTGGCAAATTGAAGCGTTACCCGCGGCCGCGTTACAGTTTCAGATGGCACCGAGGCTAGTCGCTAATTAATATTAATGCGACGCGGCCGCGGAGAGAATTCAATTCTGGAGCCAGCGGGACGAGATAAATCGGTCGCTTATCGCCATCTCGGTATTTCCAATTAATTACGCGGAAGATCGCAATCTTCCAATCGCGAGGGCTGGAAATAAAGCGTTAGTGTTCCGAGGCGGTAATGAAATTATAAACGAAGAAGAATCAGAGGGGTCTACGTCTCGCCAGGCTGACAAAGAAAATGGCGTCTGTTAATGAGCTTTCGATCGTTGACCGACCGATCGAGGAAGAAGTGCTCGTGCAATAACTCACACACCGTAATTACCATTTCGATGAACGTGAAGCTGTTTTCGTTAAGGTGCTCGCTAATAAAACCGGGAACAGCTGAGTATTGAAATTAAGTAGGTTTTTGTACACAGGCCATAGGCTTCATTGATTTCTTAGGCGGGTAAGAAATTTACAAGCCTTTTAACTAGACGTTAGTTAAACTCACTTATTATTAGTTTGCGTGATTGTTGTTCTTGTCTCCAACTGGAAAATCGTGACTTCCTAATGATCCTAAAGTGAAATGAAGAGATAGTCTCGATACGGAACGATCGTAATATTGAATTTTTGAAATTGCTCCTCTATGGGAAAAAAAAACAGTTTCGTTGTTCCTGTTCCAGAAATCCCGGGCGTCATGGGAAAGCGTGTTCGGTTAATGGTGGCTCAGGGAATTTCACGTGAAAAAGCGTTTCTCTAGGGCGCCTCCTCCGTCGAAACGCTCCACCCTCTGATTTCACGAGAACGGAACAACAGATGATCTTACGAATCTGTAAACTACCGACTCAACATCGTGTTCCTGGAGGGGCGGGGTTCCCCATGAAAATTATACAAGGTGAACCGCTACGATGGCCATCTCTTAATATCCGCCGTGGCGAACTAACCAAGGGTAACGCTGGTTTCTTTTTATCCATTTGGTAATTTTTGCCCCTTCAGCCTTCTAATTTCCGTCCCGTCTTTTTTTTGTTTCTACAAAGTGTCTACGAATGCTTCTTTACTTTGGGATAAAGAACGGAATGTTCGTACGGAGACGAACAGATGACGGGGATAACTCTGCTCGTTTTCGGAGATCGTGACGAACGACACGTGACGTTGCAAGCAGAGGGATGTTACAGAGGGATGGAAGAATAAAAGGACAACAGCCTTATTTTCCATGTCGTCGAAGGGAGACGATGAAAAAGAACAGGGCGAAGGGAGACCCAGCTGTCGATTTCTCACTGCTTTCTTTGCCACTCTATGGCTGCCTTCCATTGAACGTCTTCGCTGCTCTTGTCGATGCTGCCCTCTACTCGGAGGTTCTCGTATTAACAGCCTCCATGGAGTTCTCTCATGCATGCATCTCCTTAGGTTATATTGCAACGATTCTCTACCGCAGAAATTCCCTGAAATATACATTCCCCCCCCCCCCTCCCCCCAAAAATTGTCAGAAACATCTGGCGTACGAGATGACAGCGATCGCAAGAAGTAATTGGTTCGTAAATTCATCGCAATTTCCCGCGACTCCATCGTTCTCGAATTGCATCGCTGTCGAATTGTAGATTAAGCGCGATGGTGTGCATGAAACATCGACGTCTTTAACGAACCTGAAAGATACGTCATTGCCGGTGAATCTCAATTCTGCGCGGCCAATTCAAAAATCGACGTTTCCCCGGCTGGGGCTAATTACGATCGCCTGAACGAACTGCGTCGTTCGGAACGTATTTGCGTCGAATATTTACGAGTGGCGAGCGGTCGGCAGTAAACATTCGCCGAACGAACGAAAGGAGCTTGCTTAATTTCCCTTAACGACCGGCCCCGCTCGACCGTTACAACGGTCAAGCCGGCCGTAATTACGAAGTCACGGAAACGTAAAAGCCTCCCTGTGAAGCCGCGTCGTCGTTTAATCACCTCCATATTGAGGCTCGATCTTGTATGCAGAGAGAGAAAGAGTGAGAGAGAGAGAGAGAGGAGGGGGAAGGGAAAAACACGTGGCTACCGGTCTTTCGAAGAGGGGTCGCTCGTCGACTTCGTACGACCACCGGTCCACGGCTCCGACTTTTCTAATCACGCCTGCAACGGCTCCGTGCTCCAATGCTAATGCGTCTTCCTATGCTCGGCGATCAGCGGACTCGCCAGCTTGCAGGGCGTAACCAAACGTAATCGGCTCGATCATTAAAACTGCGCGTTCCTACATGCGACTGGTAATGAATACATAGTTCCTGTACACTAGTTTGCAACCGATTCGAGAGAGACGAGAGCCAACGGATTCTAGATTCGAGATTTTTGCTTGCGTGTAGCCTTTCGTATAATTCGCGAGAGAGATATGTTTCATCGAAGGTTTTGGATATTTGTAGCTGGGTTTTCGGATATTGATCTCGATCTTCTCGGAGGATTTTCGAAAGACAACGAAGAGAAACGAAGATGTATGCCTATTGGTCGAACGTTTCTTTCATTCGAAAATGTAAAGTGATATCCCAACGATTATAAAAGCAAAATTATTATATATGATAAACGTCAATTGAATCCAACGATAGCTCGGAGTTACTCCGTTAGCCTGTTAATCGCGCCGAAGACACGGATGCATCGTGTTCAGGACAGAAGTGGGATTTATTTACGATATTTACCGGCTGTGTAGCGGTGACATCAATAGTCTGGATCTGTGGATCGCCTTCTGGATCCAGGTATACAACGAACGCGCTCCCTTCTTTTTTTTCCCTCTACCTTGCCCAGTCGTATAGATCTTTTGAAAGGTCCGCACTTAATAGATCCCAGGGATCTGGTGACTTGTTTGGACGTTTGCGGTATAAACAGAGCGACACCTGGTGATCTATGCAGTCGTCTTGTCGGGATGAAACGAGCCGAAAGCCCAAGAACTTTTGGCATTCACAGCGTGTCCCTGATTCTACAGTATACCTACACTACGTATGTCGTCGTAGGATGTCGCACGTCCAAGAACTTGGAAAACTCGCCCTTCTCGTTGCTACTGAAGTCTATTGATCAAGAGAGAAATTAATCTGTGTTAATGTTCTCTGTACTACGTGTAAACTTGTAGTACGCGATGTCGCGTATTTGATTCCTCTGGTTAGCTGCCACGTATGATCTAGTGATCCATGGTTGATTTTGCAGGTATGAAAACTATTTCAGACAGAAATCTTTTTTTTACAGGATAACAAAAAAACTAGTATTATACAAGTAATATTAGCAATGAAATTTCATCGTTGCTTTCAACGATAATATTTAACAATAATTCCATTTGTCAGTTCATGTTTAAACAAATTCTTCAATTATTCAGCGATATTTCTTCGAAGAATTCTATTTAATTGGGACAATGATTGTAGAACTTCTTACGAATTATCTTCCCTTTTTGTAAGTTGAAACATTAGATTTTGTTGTTCATCGATAATTAATGATAATTTCATTCTTTTCGCACATTTGAAGGTGATTATGCGTGTGATAAAAATTTTATAGATATAGTGTTAAATATTCTTTTTCCCTGGTGTCAAATTGATAAAAAAAATTGTTACTTGCAATGAAGAAAATAAATAGCTAAATTTTATTAACAGCAAATAGATTAAATTTCTAATCAATTCTGATCCAATGAGAGTTAGCACTCGAATCGTTGTTTTTTGGAGATTTAAAAAAAAATTTTATGAACATGATTTGTTCGATATAGAAAAGACTATGATGTAAGTAATAATTTTTTTTTTCACAGATTTCAAAGTCGTCTCCACTTTTTTTTTTTTCTTTTAAATGAAGTCATATATTTTTTTGAGTCATTAATCAACAGGTTGTCTACGAAAAAGTATTGATAATTTCAATTTTATCACAAAATTTATCGTATAGAAGACGAGAAAACTTTTATTGTTTCTATATTCCCCACAAATTTTATAAAATTGAAGTTAAGATATCTTCTAAGCTAGTAATTTTTCAACATACGTGAGTTAATTCTTTTTAATAGAGAATGTCGAGCTGTATTGATCGATGCATGAAGAAATATATACGATACCATCTAAAAAAGAAAAAAAAAAAATGGGTGTTCGAAATTCCACCAGCTACGAAAAAATTAATACCACGTTATTCAACAACTTTCGTTGATAAAATTTTATCGTATTTTCAAAAACGACGGAGATATTCAAATGCTAATTATTATTGGAGCATCCTGTAGAACATTCAATTCTAGATTGTAATCTTAACTAAAACGCTTTATGAGAAAAGCATATGACGAAGATTAAACGTTATGAGTTGCTTGAGAAAAACTAAATATCTAATTATTACCAATTATTTTATATATATTAATATATATAACAACGCGTTTCCATTGGAAGTCCAAAAATAGTTAAATGCAAGTATAGTCGATACATTTTCAAACTTTTAATTTTCTCAAGCAACGAACAAATTTTATTCTTTCATCCTTTGTTGATTTTTTCATGTGGAATCATCCTGCCGATTTTCACAGATTTCCCCTGTGTATTAAAATTAGAGCTAGTTGTTGAAAAAGGAGGTACGTTCAGTTGCTTTAATAACTCGTCGAAGCGCAAGATCGATTCCGTGTAGCATCTCGCATGACAGAGTTAATTATAACCACTACCCGAGTTTAACCAGACCCGGAAGATCTCGCAATTAACTTTTTTTTTTTTACAGAGGAAAGAGAACAATCTGTTGAACTTGTTGAACCGTTGATTAATTATCTTAATCCCGCATCTTGATTTGGTTAATTCCTGCAGTTTCTCGACAATTCTAGCCAATTCATTTGATTTGCTGAAAAGTTACGAAGCGAACTTACGTACTTACTCCCGCTAACAAACGTCTCAAGGCCTCGATGTTCAGCTGCTCGTTTATCAAATCGACCAACTGCGCAAAAAGAAAAAAGAAAGAAAAAAGAATAAAAAAAATGATAGAGAACATGATAATATACTTTACAAAACCCTTGATAAAACATTAAAGGCATAAACGAGTAACGTCGTTTTTTCCCAAATTTAACAAACATTATCATCTAGTGAGAATAACGTAAAAAAGAAATGTAATTTAAGTGAAATAAAATTTTGCACAGTATCAAAAAACGACAGTACCTATGGGCAATCCCTGATAGTATATTTATCTAATTAAATATAATTTGTATCACTAAAAAAATACCATGTAATTAAAACATAGTATATAATCCTATAAAATTCCTCGTAAAATTCAAACTCAAAGGAGTCTGAAGTGTTAAAATACGATGGATAAAGAAAATATTTGTACACTATCTAGATTCATTTTGAAGCCTATTATTACTTTCACAGTGATTAAGTTTGTTTCTTCCAAAGATGATTTTTGACATCGTTTTTGAAGAGGCTGAGCAGAGCATACTTTTTTTCTCGATCGAAATTTTGCACACTGAGAAATTCTTCTCGCAATTAAATCCACTATGGTTTTGAAGATTTGCAGTCTCTCTACCCTTTGCAAGAATTCCTTGAAATATAATTCGAATCGATTTCTTCTCACGAAGTGTATACTTGATAAATTCTTCGTTGCATAAAATTCAAAGACTTTCGAACGGCGATGTACACACACACACACACACACACACACACACACACACACACACACACACACACACAAACAGAGATTCGACCAACTATTGCCAGAAAATGGATCTATTATTCGCATTGGGGTTTTTCCCTGCGTTATTTTTCGTTTCTTAAACAAGAACAGAGAGAGATGAACAAGCGAGTAAGTGAACGAACGAGGAAAGAAAGTTAAGATAGATTGGAGGACAGGAGTTTGAAAGACCATTTACAAGCATCGATCGAGTGAAAAAGCTGATCCTACCATCATTACGCTTCGTCGAAACATAATAGGCGTTCTTCTGCTCGAGCCATGAATGTAAATCGGTCTTACGTATTCCCTTTGTCTTCTCTATTTTCCTTTTATTACGTTCTTTTGTTTCTCAGGCATTTTCAGGCACTGACGTTTTACAATTTTTAGTAGTGTAGTAGTTCTCCTTTCTTTTCGTTTGGAAAATGAGATAGCATCTTCCTGGCACGCGAGAAAGGGTGCTTATGAGCTTCGAGTAATCTTGGAAGAAGAGATCAAAGAAAGAAACGGATGATCGAATATATATTAGATAAATTGTCGATGTAATGTTTGTAGTTTCGTGTATTTTTTTAAATCTTTTTCTTTTTCTTTTCAAGCGGGCACAATTGTTGACTTGAATCAAAGTCAAATATTTCTTGCTTGGAGTATAAAAACTGTGTGACATTAGTGTTGGGAAAATAAAATGTAAAACGTGAGGATACTGATTAATATGAGCAGAAAAAATTGCAGAAAAAAAAACATGGAATCCATATGAAATAATTAGCAACTCAAATCAAAGAAAAATTAAACACCGATAGCTATTTTATAGGAAATTTTATAGAAGAAATTGTTTAATAAATAAGAAATTAGTTGTAAGGTAATGTTCACTAGTTTAATTGAATTTCTTCTTCATTAAAGAATGCAAAAAATTTTAGGAAATCTAGGAACACTGTTTCAGAAAAATTTTCTTCTCTGTTAATATAGTATCAACTTTTATACTTATATAATATAAGTTATATTGAACAAGTCATTATCATCATCATCATCATCGTCATCATCATCATCGTCATCATCGTCGTCATCGTCGTCATCAACAACATCAACCTAAACCCAAATCCAAACCCTAACCCAAACCCAAACCTAAATCTAAACCTAAACCTAAACCTAGACATAAACATAAATATGTGTGTGTGTGTGTGTGTGTGTGTGGTAATAATTTATTAAATTTCATTATTTCATTTTAATATAAATCTAAATAATAACGGTAACATTAAATATTAAATTAATATTCGTAATTTAAAGGTATAGTTAATAATTTTAGAGTTAAATGTAAATGTATATAATTTTCCATTGTCAAATTTTATTAATCAATAAATTAAAGAATATAAAATAATTGTGTATAAAATAGAAAACAATGAATCTTAATAAATAGAATTTCTTTATCTTTCTTGTTTTTGAAAAGATTTATTTCTAAATAACTAATATCATTATCATCATTAAAGTAATTAATTTTATATATAATTCTAAAACCTATAACAAAGAAAGTTTGAATGATTGTGTTTGTACTTTAATTTGTCGCAGCCAGTGAACAGCAGAATCTTTTCAGAAATTGAGAAAAGAATTCTACCACCATTCTCAATACAAATGTATCTTTCATCTAATATTACAAATAATTTAAGTAAGAAAAATTATACCTTTCGCATTATCATGTCTCCAGAATTATTCGCCAATAACGCACTCGATACATAGTCAGACAGCCTTTCATTTTTCGCGCCGTGTCAGTAAACATCTTGGATCTTGAAAGTGGAAACGAAGAACAAAGTGTTAAGCAACAGAAATAGCAAAGGAGATGGCAATGCTCGTCCGACGAGATACCGGATCATCACCTTTTCGATTCGGCGAGCCAAGCGAGCTAAGTGAGCTATTAAATTCTTCAAATAAGCCGCGGCGGATGAATGCGATCGGCAATTAGGCAATCGCGCGCCGACGAGCTTTCACGTGGACGAGATGATTTCGATTCGCGGCGAAATCGGTAAGAACCGATTCGTATTGCCGTATGCAACGCATACGCGGCGACGCCACAGAAAAGGCGAATGCTTGGCCACGCCGGCTTGCATTCCGGCCTTCCTTTTTCGTCGTTCGCCGCGTGGATTTTCCCTTCGTCGCTGGCCCTTTTTTCCCCTCGCTAGGCCGCCGCACAATTCGGCCACCGCTTTATATAGCTGCGTGTCCTGCATAATATTAAGAAACGCAACGCCGTTTTATGGAACGGCCACCCAGGACGCTGTTTCCTCGCTGCCGGTCCTACGGTGGCGATGCCTCGAGCCAGCGTGACGAGCCTCACGTACCTACGCGTTTTCTGATTGTTCGCAAGAACTCTTCCACTATTCTATTGACGATTCTATACCACCCGCCCGGCGTAAACCGTGTCGTACGAGTCCGTGGCGGTCTCATAAATTATCCGGTCTGTCCCGGTTAATTGAATTAATGCGAACCGTTTTCCCGACTCTGGCTCTGGTTTTCTTTTCGGGGAGACTTGGGCTGGCTCGAGAAGAAATTAGAGTGACGATTCTTTGGAAGAAAGCAACGTTCGTTGAACGTGAATACCTCCGCGTAGAGTAAAAGTTTCCGAAAGTAAAAGCGTCGAAGGAGAGAAATCTCGGTAACACGATTTTTACGATATATCTGGGTGTCTAAATTTTCTTAAAACAAAAAAGAAAAAAAAAAGAGAAGAAACATCAGAGACACACCGCGGCAGAAATTTATTATAATATTTCCAAGATTTCTACAAATTGTCTGGCAGAAATCTTGGAAATATTAATTAGCAATTTTTCCATTAATTTCGATGAAAACATCTTTGCCCAGAAGTACATTGAAGTATTCAAAGTACCATGTACCCAGACTAAGGCTGACATTGTAGTCCGCTGCTAGTATTACACTTTAATCTATTCGCTTGACATCGTATTCCTGGCGGCAGGACCACCCAAGGTGTCTCAAGGTTTTCACGTATCGTGAACGATGGCGTTGACAATCGTCAGAGCGATCGATATATGATCGAGGAGCGAGAGAGAGAAAGAGAGAGAGAGAGAGAGGGACGAAGCACGATCGCGGCCGTAGGAGGTCCTCCATTTCGATTCACCACAGTCCTGAGGATCTTGTCCTGGGAAAGCCATAAAAGGTGATCAAGTCGTGCTGATTCACAGACATTGACCAGACATATGTACACGTACCTCGTACGTCGCACGAAAACGTGAAAAAAATTTGCCGAGTCTTTTCAATTCGAGGGATGGATCGTGAGTCATCCTTGAATTCCAATCGAAAATCATGGAAATTATTCCCTCACTTCTCTTTGTTATCGCTATTCCGGCTTTTTCATTTCCTCTAACTTCACTGACTATCATTTGGAATTAAAAAATAGTTATTACTGAATTAAAAGAAGCTGAACTAATCTACTTGCTTCTTTTGAGGAATCGCACATTCCTATTTCCTTTCTTCTCTTTGTTTTACCATTCCGTTTTTTTTCCCCTGCATACTACCGACTTGGAATTAGAAGTAGTTCCTTGGAATCAGAAGTAGTTGTTACTGAACTGGAAATTCATATATTAAAAGAAGCTAAACTGATCCACTTGCTTCTACGAGGAATCGCAAATTCTAGTAGTGAAAGTCAAGAATTTTCCCGACAATTAATCCGAGTAGCCATCTGAGTAGTCTTCAGACAGAAAGTTCAAGGGGTGGTTTGCTTGAACAACCCAACGAAAAATGGATAGAAAATGGAGATCGACGAAAATATTCACAATTATCAACGCTTGCGGTATTAAAAAAAAAAAAAAAAAAAAAAAAAAAAATAAAGGTGAAAAGAACGTTAGCTTCCAAACATCGCACGCTGCAAGAAGGAAACTTTCACGGGACATCTCGAGAATTCCACGGAGGAAAAAAGCGGAACGAAAGAACACAGGAGGGGAGGGGAGAGGGAGGAAGAAAGAAAAGAGAAGAAGAAACACGGCGGTGGGTGGTTATAAGAGAACGGCGACAAAGGTGCAACAATTACTTTATTTTGACTTTTGCGGCCGGCTTCTCGGGATCGTTTGAGCCGACCGGCGCTGCTTTGTCCTCGTGTCGGACGTGAAAACGCGGCAGAAGAAGCACCCGTGGCGCATTTACCTGTTCCGTACCTGTCAACCGCGCCGGAATATCACGCCGATCTCCCGTATCGCGACAAATGGTGTTACGGCGACCGGTCGCTTTAAGACCGCGCCGAATTCTATGCCTCTTGGTGCGTATACACGTATAGCTGGTGTTAAAGGCCGAGTCATCGAGCATCGGGGATCCCCTTCGAAGATTCCCAGCTTCCTCCTTTCGGATCACGCAACTTTCGCAAACAATTCGCACAGCTGGAGAGATTTATGGAGAGCGAAGAGTCGTTTGCCGAGCTTTTATAGAATCTGCGGCTGAGAAGTCGACGTTTTGCGTTTAAAAATTTTTCGGCGAAGCGCAATTTAGAATCTGAGGAGATGCAATTCAGAGCTTGAGCTTCTGAAACGAATAATTTAGAGTTTGAACTTTCCAGGGAAAGGAAAATCAAAGGTCCTCAGAGAGACTTTGAAATTCTTGAGAACGGAAATTTCGAGGAAAATCGTAATTCTGAAATCGAATTTGGAAGGAGAATTTGGACTCAGTTTCCAACGGGTGAAATTCAACTAGCTAAAGAGAAGCTAAAAAATCGAAAATGTAATTTTTAGTGGAGATTCTTCGAAAGGAAGAATTTCCTATTCTAAGGGAACGTGCTAGAGGTAACAAGTTCAAAGGATATTTGTAATTTGACTGGTTTCTTTAAGTTTCCTCTCGCATTTTGGTTGAAAATTCCCGCGTCGAATTCGTGGTCGTTTCAAATGGAAATCGGCGATGCCGATACCGGCTCGATTTTCATGCTCTTCACACGGTCGAAATCCGTAGTTCGGCGAAGAAAGAAACGGACGACGTTGAAAAATCGGCTGGCCTCAGTCTGTTTTGCAACTGAATGATCTAATTTCGAGAGAAGGCATACCCGTTCTGGTTTCATTTGAACAATCGGTTTTCAACGAAGATTGACGACTTCAAATTTACCCTATTGTACAAGTAACGAAATCGGTCACCATTATTAAAATAATTCGATCGATGATCGAAAGCAGGTATGTCATGGAATAAACATGAAATAAATCATTGGACTTTGGCAGAATTTAACTTCAAAAATTTCGAATAAACCTACGAGACAGTCTCTTACAGAAGACAGAATTCAACGAACTTACGTGTAAGATCGAATGACAAAACGGTTGGCACGAGAGAAAAGAAAAAGAAAAAAAAAAAGAAAATCTCACGAAGATACGATGGAAGAATGATCACGAAAGAAATGATCAAGAACGAATCGAACGCGAATGCTCGATCCTGCTTCGCACTCGAATGATCTAATTTCGATCTCGCTACGTGTTCGCAATAAAGCCGATCCGACGACTTTCTTCGAAGTCTTTCTTCTCCTTCGCGAACGAATGAATGGAAAAATACAGCAGCGGCACCAGGACGCTCCGATTTTCCGCGGCGACGATCTCGTTGACTTTTTTGCCGCGATTCCTGGTCGATTGTGAACCGACCATGTAATCCCAGATGCCCTTAAGATCCTCCTCACAATGCAATTACGCGGGTCTACGATTTCTCGGTCAGCTCGCGTTATGGTAAACGAGCCGTTTAAAAGTCGTTTCTTCGACGCGACTCGTTCGACGCGTACCTTTTTCCCTTTTTTTTTCTTTTGTTCTTTTTGTGTTTCTGAAACCACGCGTGAAAAGGTGTTCTTCCGTGAAGCGGGCTCGCTTCGAGACGAATTCAACGAAGTTTATTCTGAGGCCCTAATTGGATCGATGTTATCGACAGCGGGCTTCAAACGATCGACTTCTTGCGCGCCAGTAAATCGGCAAACAGATGACGCTGCCATCGTCTTCGATGCAAACTACGGCACGCATCGCCATATCGGAAAATCATGTAGGAAAATTGTTACAAGTATCCGTTATCACTTTCTAAAAATGGGCAACAATGACAGGATAGAATGGAATCGCAAACGATGAAACTGCAACTCACCCCCATCGATGCGATCGATGGCAGAATTTGAACTGATCGGCAAGAAGGAAGACTCGATCGTGGATGGCACGTAACCTAATTAATATTTTACACAACCTTTTCTTTTTTATTTAAGCGTTGGAAATCTCATTTTATTACAACCAATTAGAATGACGAAGGAAATAAGAATATAAAACTTTATACGTTAAGGTCACAGTGTTTAAGCAAAGTGTAGACATAATAGCAGGCCGGGATATCTGGTTTAGCGATTATCATGTCGACTTTTAGGGATAAGAATAATTTGTGCCTGCTGAGGTTCTTGATAAGATTAATCCTTTGGGAGTCACAGAGACTGCATTGCCACAGTATATAAGTTCGCAAACAATACCGATACGAAACAAGAAAGCTGCCAGATTATAACGATTAGCTCTGATTTAGCGATTTATCGTAGAGACAAAGTCTCTGTTAAGATTTTCGACGAGTGAGCCAAGGAGTTGAGTTTTCGGTATAGAATTGACCAAAGTAGTTTCTACTCTTATGCAGGCTTTGGTCTGTTAAAAAAATTTGTAGGCTCTCGTTTTGACGAGTGAGAACGAAACAAAACTTGAGGTAGAAGCAAACCTCGCTAATTTATCGGCATTTTCGTCTACCAAATATCCTAGTATGAGAGGGGAGTCCAGTAAAACTTGATGGAGCAATTACGCAACTTTTCAATCCACGTAGCTAGCTAGTGCTCCCGATCTCTTTTAATTTGCTCTATCTCTGACCATAAATTTGATCGATGTCACGCCGATTGAAAGAGCAACCCGTGGATCGCTACGCTCGAGATTGTTCGTTATCAGGAATCAAAACGAGGATGCTGCGAGTCTACTTTCTCTTCGGTTTCCCCTTCGATCTGTAACGAGCCACGGGGCAATAATCGTCAGGCGATCAAGCCGCCGATTGAAGAATGCTGCGGCCTGAGAAAGTACAAGTACGCGAGATCGCAGGTAGAGACGGACTTTTGCAACACCCAGAGGCTGCTCGAGAGGATCCGATACCTGAAGAGGAACATCCAGGACCTGGAGTACGCTCAGCAGAGTATTAGACCAGTAAAGCGACTGACTTTCAAATCGATCCAAAAAATGAAAATGCGCTTCTATTATTTAGAATAATAAACGATGTGTGTTTAATAGCAAATAATAGCCGAGAAGAAAGACACGACTTGTCAGACGCAGGATTCATCGCGGTCGGACGTGAACAGCTTCCGAGAGATCTTGGACAATTGCATCAAGGAAATGACGAGGCTGAGGGGATTCTTCGAGGACGAGAACGCATGGTGGAAGATATTCAAGAGCCGGGAGTTCAACTGTTGCGAGCAGAAACTGCCGCATCTGCATGGCTACTTGGATGGAACTATGGTCACTTTGAAGATACTGGAGGAGAAAAATGAGGTACGAAATTTGAGAGAGTGAGACAAAAGACTTCTAGTGATTTACTTATAAACGAGTTTATAGTTTGGAGATGCTGTTGCTACTTCGACACCGATAAAGTCACGTCCGAGTCCCAACGCGTCCAGTCACAAGCGAAACTACAAAGAGCAACATGAGGAAACGGTTGAAAACAATTCTAAAACGCACGTAGACTCGTCCACGAACACTGAAACGTAAGACAGTTTCGCAACATCGTTTCGAAATCGATTTTAGAAATCATTAATCAAGATTAATCGCTTCTTTTTTTTTTTATTCTACAGAGTCAGCAATTCTTGTCAAAATCGATGTCCCGCGTCTTGTCAAATTCACGAAGGCAATCTTGGCACCTCGATAGCAGAGACACAGGATGAAACAGTCGACGAAACGCAGCGCAATTCAGAGCAACAACCGCGAAGAATTTCGTACGACGAAACGTTTGATAGAGACAACACGAACGACACACGTAAATTTCGATGAAAGATACGAATTTTGTGGAATTTCCGATTCACCTGAGATTATATCCGTAGATGATTGGTTCCCTAAGAACAACGTTGCATACGAGGAGAGGCCGTCAATTACATTTCACAGCGAGAATACGGCGCGGAGGGCAACCATTGCTGCCGATATCAGCACGTCGATCGATTTAATACCGGTATTATTGCATACAATATCGTGCGTACGAATAGAGAGATAATTAAGCTCATAAATACAGCTAATCGTATTGCGCGAAATTATTTATTTTTATTATTCCTTTTTTTTTTTTATAATTCAAAGCTATACTTTTGGCATTTTATCGCGTGACAAATTGTGTTACGTGAAACAGCATTCCAAATTCTTATTTCGAGCAACAATTAAAAATTTGAATTCATTCGATTTTTTTTTTTAACTCCTGCTTTATTCGTAGTTCGTTTTGTGTGAATTTGAAAATTCTACTTTGAAACTTTGATCGTTTTTTGAAAGAAGGAATACGTCAGAAATGTAGAATAATAGCTATTTCCATTCTTTTTCTCCAACAAGTCTCTCTATATCACCGCTATCAGGTACGAGATAATGATCAAAGACTGATTTTCGAAAATTTGAAAAAAAACTACTCTAGTACGCCCAGTACAGAAACATCAGGTCGCCGATTAAGAGTCCAAGGAACGTGCAAGAAAGGAGCTTTTCAATCAGAGAGTCGAAGGTTAAGAAACAGATTCATCAGGCGAATCACTCAAGTCAAAGACACGCGTAAAAAGTTCGACGCTCGGATGTTTAAATGGCGTCGCCCGATCGTAAATCGGACGACTGATCAAATTTCAGTTCGATCGGGCAAATTTTAGTCTACCGTTTTCTTCGAGGGAGATTTCTCCTTGTTCGCAACATGCTGCCGTCCCTAACCGCACGTATCATTGGATAATTTGTTTCGCAAATCCTGCAAGAGCTTCCAAGGTTTACGAAAAGTATGGAGACGAATGCGAAAGAGGTTAATGAGACACGAGGTTAGAGTATCGATGTTTTTTTTAACAAAATTTGCATTTTTAACAAAACTCGTCTAATAACGATAATGTGAAGCAACGTTCTCAATGATATTTCTTTAGATTAATATTTAATTGCAATTTCTAAAGGAGCACGATAGACTGATCATAATAGCAAGGTGTTCGGCGCCTTCCCACGACGAGGACTTGAAAATGGGCACCAAAACTATACTGATCGTGCGTGAATGGGCGATGGTGCGAGTTCCGCGTTCCACTTCGATTAACACGATCGAGCATTCGTGAAGAGGCAATCATTAAAATACTACTCAGGATATTACAAAAATTCTAAAGATATGACAATTCATCAGATTGAAGAGAATCGAAATTCACGAGATATCTTTAAATTGAATACTATACAATAATTTGATTCAGAGTATCTCCTCGGCCAAAGAACTGAAGAAACAGGCATAAAATACTACGGGATATTATAAAAATTCCAAAAAAAAAACAATGACAATTCACTAGATTGAGGAGATTTTAAAATTGAAGAGATTTTTTTTTTTAATTGAAGTTCGCGAGAGATTTTTGAATCGAATCGTTCGCTGCGGCGAACAGGTAGAATGAAAAGGTATGCAGAGACAGCTGGTGGTTAACATCGAAACAGGTAATAAGAAACGGATATTGAAGATGAAGGGTAAAGAGCATGAACCGGTTACGGTGAATGAAGCGAATGACTATCGATCGATGTCTTCCGGTGTTCGCGAGAACACAGAATTGTCGGACACAGAAGGAATCCCAGAGTGCCACACGAATCGATATCGTAAGAACGCGGGAGACTTTGGGATGAAATTCAGGCCAATTTTTCGGCAGGGATGCTCGAAACATTGCACGGGGATTAAAAGGGACGACTTGGACACCTCGAGGTAATTGACATTACTTTATCCTTAATTCCAGAATTTTCTCACAAAATGGATTAATTAGAATGAATCATTCTTTCACGGAAATTCAACAGTTCAAATTTAGATATTTAGTATAATATTTTCATTTTTTCTTCTTTCGTTATGGACAGATTTGTAGTTTTCAGAATTTTTAAAGATTGTTTACGATCTTTCATTCATAATATCTTTTTTTTTCGACTTTGACACAAGTCATCTATTCTCGAGACTCACTGCTCGAAACACATCTAGCAATAGTTTCTAACACTAATCAGTAGGATTATCGGAAACGGTTGTAAGTGGTTGAGTTAAGCGATGCTTCAGTTTCGAATTGACAGTGTGCGGATCGACAAAGGGGAATAATCTGGCGCACAGGAGCAAGAAGATGTTGGAGCAATTCTCGAACCAAGTAAAAGTGAGAATAAAACATGAGATCTCAACGATCTGTCACGATCGACTCGACGTAATACGCACTCCTTTATATACTCGTAGAAAACAACTCAGAAATCTATGAAAAAGATAAGAAAAGTGTACAAGAACATTACCGCCCGGACAGTAACGGGGTTCAACTGCGACTTGCGCAAGTGTCCGAGCACCATAATGGAGTGCAGCACGACTTCCTGCACGAAGCCTGCCATGCTTTTCACCAAGTATCGCGAAATGAAGGGAAATAATAATACGACGAGGGACAAGGCCGAGGAATGCGACAGCGCGGAAGGCACGGATCATGAATTCAAGGTGCTGAAGGATCAATCTGTGGGAACGAACGTGGAAAAGGAAACGAGCACTTAAAACAGAGCGCATTACAACGTTTTAATTAATCGTCCTGATAAACGTCTTCATCTCTTTACCTTTCGAAAGAAGAACAAAAGAGAAAAGAAAACGAATTCGTCGCGATAAACGTCTTCGTTTCTTGATCTTCCGAGAAAAGGAAAGAAAGAGAGCGAAAGAAGAAATAGGAAAAAATAAAGGAAAGTGTACAATAGTCTATCTCTGTTCAATCCCTTGATTAGTCTGAGTCTGATCTATCATATAGTTACATCAAATTACCACGTCGTGAGAATTAATGTAACTTCATTATTTTACAACACATTTGTCAAGATATTCTCCTATATAAATATCTGTCGAAGCTTCTCGCTAATGACTAATCTGTGTTTGTGACTTTGATTGTTACTTTATCACGCTAAGAAATTAGTTCTTAGTTCTTCTAATTATTGAAATAAATAAGAATACGACAAAAACTCTTTTGGACAGAATGAGTTGCCAGTCTAAAGAGCAGAAGAAGGAGAAGAAGAAGAAGAAGACAGAGAACATCCAAGTCTATAAAAGACGTAAAGAGAGAACGAAAAAATTGTTTCCGGTCTTCCTTGCCCCCCCTCCCCTAACTTTCCTACCATTCGTCGTCCATTACATATTTAGCCAGGCGTAACGAACGATCGTCTCAGGGGATCGGGTGATCAGCGGGGAATCAATTTGTCGACGGAAAGCCGGCGAGATTGACGAGCGAGATAATCGCGGAATGTCCGAGCAAGTCGAGCAGCGACCGATGATTCGATAATTGTCGAATTATAAATTTCTTCGATCGTAGCTCTGTCACGGCCCATCGAATACCGACTTTCGACTCTCGTCGTCAACACTTTTTTTTTGGAAACCTAATTGCGAACGTGACAAATCCATGAATTCCACGGACCTGGTTATTTAGAGTACGATGACCGCACGTTGCGATATTGTGAACCGTGGTGAACGAAAATAAACGAAAACGAGCACCACTCGGTGGCCTTCTTGGTATTCTCGAGCTGGCGGCGGTCGATGCGCTCCTTGGTTACGTGGGCGCTAAGGAGCTATATATCACCGGGCAGGTATTCCTCTGGCAAATCGACTTTTATTGCTTTATAGCGATTGTAAGCCGTGGCCACGTTCCGTGGCGCATGTGTAATCTGGATGTAAGGAGCTGGTTATTACCGCGGGCCCATTCACAACGCAACTTCTTTTTCTTAACGATGCACGTCGTCTCGTGGTGGTCGATTCGGGCCTGGCCACCTGGATCAATCTGACGACGTTATCGCCCCGTTCTTTCCCCCCGTTTCTTCTTTTTCTTTTTTCTTTCATTTTTATTTTCATTTTCATTTTCTCTCATATCCGTCGTCGCTGTTATTTACAGTGTTGCACGGTGTTCCGGAGGAACGACCAGCACGACGTGTAAACGGCCTGGCGGAGAGATCGATCCGCGTTGACTTTAATTACGAGAAGGCTGGACGAAGATAGTAGACGTCATAGATTCTTTTTAAACAAATGAATAAATAAGTTATTTTTATACAGATACGAGTCATAAAACTCGTTGAAAATCCACTGACATTCCAGTTAATTTTTTTTTTTCGATTTAAAACAGGCACATGTCTGTCCGAATGTTTCGGGACAGTTACAGTAAAGAGCATAATTGCATCAATAACAATTGTGAATCATTTAAATAACTGATGCAACTTTGTAACAAAAGATCGTACAGCAATCTACTTGGTCTCATTTTAAAGAGCGAAACTTCTATTTTGATAGTCGTGAATTTGTTTCTTTTCATGATGATTTGCGAGTGGCGGGTGGAAAGCTGAGGACACATTTTTTTCGAAAATTGTGTGTAAAAATACTAAAAATCTCTTTTCGTGAATTCAATACTTTTTCTCTTCGTATGAAAAATAGCTTGGACCTGGTGGGAAGTAAACTTGAAATACTTCCGGACCGTTAAGGGTCCGTTAATTTACTAAAATTAGTAAATGCTCGATGATATTACGTTTATCGAACACGAAGCCTTTGGCTCGACACCCAATTTACATTTTGCATTTTTCTCTCTCGGCGTTTCTTTCTGAAACTCGCGCGTTTCTTTCTGAAACTCGCGCGTTTCTTTCTCCGTTGTGGCGAGCTGTCGACGCCCGGATCGCTCAATCCGCGTGATTAACCTTCGACAGACCCTGTCGAGGACAATTTTCCACGATTGCAAGTTCATTTAGCGACACCGTCCTCCTTCTCCTCCTCCGGTAACGCGCATCACGAACCAACACGAGCCAGCGAGGCAGCTCGAAGATCGAACCGAGCACGAATGCCGTGTTTTCCTTATTGGCCGATTGAATAATACATGGGAACCGAATAGTATTAGAGCGACGGAGCGCGACACGCGATGCCCATGACGGCTGTCATGTCGTGCAGGTCATGCGTCACGGTTTTGACGAGTTGTTTAGCCTCGGCCGATTTATCGACCCCCTATCGATGCAGCCTCTTCGACCATCTGCTCTCTCTCTTTCTTTCTTGTCTTCCCCTTTCGCCGTGCACCAACACGACGATTAATAACGCCCCGGATCGAGATAAGAGGCAGGCCTGCGATTTATGGGAAATTATCTTGACCTATGAATTATATTTCACGCGGTTATTATAGGTTTTCAGGCGGGTCATCTTGAAATCGAGTTACACGTTTGGTATACTTTCTCGGCCGATTGTTTCTTGACGGCCGTTAGATGGCACGGAAGATTGGAGAAGAGTTTGCGCAACGAACGAACGAACGAACGAACGAACGAACGAACGGTAATTATATCGAATGTTTAAGGAAATCGTTTCTTTTACGGTGGCGGTAGTTGGTGTCTCGAAATCGAATTCGAACGAAGATTTCAGAAAATACGATCTGATAATATCTCAAGATTCAGTAGAAAATCGGATTCGATCTATCAATTTATGTGAACCGAAATGTTCAATTCCTACGAATTTTGAAAAACCAGACTGAAACGAAGAATTCACTGTCAACTCAAGCGTGATATAATAATTCAATCTCTCGTATGTCTCTTGACTTGCGGTCAGCATGTAAATCTAGGTATGAATTCAAGATTCGAAATTCGCAGACAGAAAAACGTTGAAGACATCTTCTTCAACCTTCTCCGGTATCGCCAATAATTCTTATACGGTGCAGCTTTTGATCGTGACGGTGGTAGGAATCTCGGGCCAGTTGTTCGTGAATTTACAACGAAAGAGAACGAGAGAGGCGGTTTCTTGACACGGCGCGGGCTGGTCGCGGCATAAATCACAATGAAACGCACGGCTCATTATACTTGCAGGCACTCGTGTAATTGCGACGGGCGTGTCCACGCGTATTTACTCGCCACAGATCCGGCGCGACGTTTCGGCGTGCTCGCCAACTCGCGCACGACGACCGACTTTGCGCACCGTTTCTCTGTCCCTTTTTCTCCAAGAACAGCGCCACGACCACGCGATGCTTTTCGCGAACCGGAAATACCCCGGCCGGATATAGGCGTGATCCGTGACCCGTGTCTTAAATGTACCCTCGAATTATACCTTGTCATTTGCAATTGTACTCACCACCATCGCCAGTATGCTGTCCTTTCTCTGCTGAAATTATCCGAATTTCGTCGATAGACGAAAAGTTTAGGATGTTTTTTCGTTAATGGCCATTGATCGGAGAAGCTTGAAAAATGAAATTCCGCACGTTTTGCAGATGTATAGGTTTCCACTTGAAGACTCGTGACGAAAATTATTTATCGTAGGCAAATGTAATCCCCGAATTATACCTTGTCATTTGCAACAATTGTACTCATCACCGTCGCCAGTATGTTGTCCTTTTTCTGCTGAAATTATCCGAATTTCGTCGTTGGACGAAAAGTTTGGGATGTTTTTTTCATTAATGGCCATTGATCAAAGAAGCTTGAAAAATGAAATTCAGCACGTTTTGCAGATGTGTAGGTTGAAGACTCGTGACAAAAATTATTTATCGTAGACAATGTTTCTTTTTTCTATACAATAATACGTTTACAATTATGAAAACAAGATTTATGAAATAATGCAAGGAAAATTGTCGAATTCTTCGAAGCCTTGATCGAACAAATCGTATTATTTAAATTGCTTAAATTACAAGATCGCGAAACACGCCATTACACGAGTGAATTCTTCTGCAATGTAATAAACAAATAAATAAAAATAATAAATACAAATAGACGATGAAAATAGCTGTTATGCGAATAAAAAATAAAGATTTGACAAGTTTGTTGTTCCTGTTGTAAATCCAATTAACTGGAACAAAATTGAAAGCAAAAGACGCGCACAATTCTTACGTCACCCGGAACTTCCTGTTTGCGACTTTCTCACTAACTAGCCGAAACTCGCGATCATGGTTCCCGTTGCGGTTTTCGCCGGCGAATATTTACGGACCCGTAGAGAAACAAAACAGAGCGCCAGAACAAAGCGCGTCAAAGGAAATAGGGTGAAGCAAATCCTCGAGCTACCTGCGCTACCCGAGCATTTGCACTGCAGATTTGCAAATGGCCGAAGAAATTGTTCCGCGAAGTAGGTACCTGCCACTAACTTTTCATTCACCAGCTTTCCAAGTGTCCAGTGCAATACACCGTAATAATCCTTGACAGTTCGAAATCGATTCTATTATAGAATAGAATTAACAGAATCCCTACATATAATATTCCCTACATAATATTCTACAGATATAATTAAATTACACACAACAATTTTCCTATTATTATCTATTATTTTCTCATTCGCACGATGAGAGATTGAAAAGGTTTCCATATTCTAATATTTTAAGGAAACCGATAAAAATAACCAATATCAATTCAGATGAAATTTTTCAAGTTTACAACGTGCTATCGAATCAATTAATATAATAGTAATAAAAATAAATATGAAACCATTATTCTCGATTACTGTTAATTATTTTACTCTTAACGGAATTAAAATTTTTTTTTAAATTTTCTATTGTTTATTTACATTATTTGTTTTACTTGAAATGTACTCGAAAAAGACTGTTAGTTGACAGGAACCAATTCGACAATTTCTCTTTATTAATCGCATTGAAACTTTATTGAGATAACGTTGACCTCACAGTTTAATTATTGGAACAATATTTCTGTTCTTACTGCTGGAAATTCAATTCGAACAAAAGTTTGGCTGATAGACTTCCATTGTGATTTATAAAAATTATTCTCGTCAATTTGGTGATCTGACAAAGTTTTTGGCAGGCAATCTCGATAGATTAGAGTTGCGATTTACTTTGCTCGTGCGGTTTACAATCCGCGTGAAGTCGATACTTCGGTGCGACTAGTTCAGTCGCGAAACAAAAGAAAGGTGAAACGTACTCACGAGAGTGAATTGCCCTCTGATTGCGAGAAAGGGGAACGACCACCCGTGGTCTTTTACGCCTGCGATTTTCACGCTTTTCCTTTGCTTTCTACGCTCCCCCTTTTCGTTCCCGTTTCATGCAAATGGAGCGTCGCGACGGCTAAACATCGGCCAGAGTTTTAACCGAGCCTCTGTCCATCGGATTGGTCATGGATCGTTACTCACTGTTCACCAGAGACCGGTGAATCGAATACTTCGGAAATTGTTCGAGCTTGGATCTTTTGAAACTTAACACACTCGGCTGCCATTGACGTGTAAATAGGCAAACATTCACCTGCACGAGTCGGTACTGACTGACACGAAATCTGACGTTTATCATTTCCTATGGTATTTATCTTTCAAGAACGATTTCAGTTTTCTTCAAGCGAGAAAAATTTCCGGCGCGTAAATTAGACCTTATTAAAAATTATTTCACGCCATCACAAAGACGGTATAGAGATCGTTGTGAAACTGTGGAGAGGACTGAATTCGGGAATTTCGAAATCGTATTCACCACGCTTCAGTTGCGTAAAAAGTGCTCTATGAAATTTTCTATGCTGGAGAAAATAGAGAAAAATTTCAATCAACGCACGAGAATATAAAACGTAGGTATCTTTTACGACGCGATTTACAGCGTGTAACTTTCTTAATTGAATAAGATAAAAGTAAGACTATAAATATATATCTCAGGTATCAGGCTATTGTCGGTCTTTAGTAACCTCCATAATGTTAAAGTATACTAGATACCAGTTACTGGTTAACTTTCACCAATTAGGACAGTGTTAATAAGTATTATATCAGAGTTTTAAAATTTCGTTTTCAGAATTTAGTTAGTTACATTTCATTAGTTTGTTTAGTTTCTTTAATAACCTCCATAATGTTAAAGTATACTAGATACTAGTTATTGGTTAACTTTCACCAATTAGGACAGTTAACGTGTTAATAAGTATTATATCAGAGTTTTAAAATTTCGAAAATGCTGTCAATCCTTTCAGGATTTAGTTAGTTACATTTCATTAGTTTGGTTCCTTGGTATTTCGACCAGCATTTAAAAATTCTCTGGTTAATATCGGAATCATAAAACTTAGTTTTTACTCTAATTTTCTGTTTTTTTTTTCTTTTCATTTTCACTGGGAACGAATTTTCCAAAACCTCGACGAGGACCATTCAACGCGCAAAAATTAAAACTGTAACTTTGCAACTTATCTCTCGCAGACCGACAAGTTTCTGATGTTCTCACTCTTAGAAAATCCTATTCAATTCGTTCGACGAGAGAACAAAATTCCTCGAACCACGGACAAGCGTTGAAAATCTAGCTTCTCAGCCGTGTGTGTGTGTGTGTGTGTGTGTGTGTGTGTGTGTGTCATCGGGCAGCGAGTTTCCAATGCCGAAACAAGCGGAAACGCCGCCGCGAATCGGTTTCTCGGGACATTCCGCGAGTGTCACGACGGTCGCGGAAGAAAAAAAAAAAAGGAAAGAAGAGAAAGGGGGGAAAAAATCAGAAATTACGAGGTTATCCGATGCGCGGAATGGTAAGTACTTACCCACCCACACCACGCTCGTCGGTGTAGCCTCGGCGACGAGCACCAAGGAGCGCGCGAGTTTGCATGCTGGTTTCCACACGCATAATCACCTGTCTCGTCCATCATAAGCAGCGTACCTGGCCAGATGTAATGCGCCGCGGGCCCACGCAAAACCCGTCCGACATCGCAACGTTTCAACACACGCCCACGATCGGTCGGCTCGCTTTCAAAATGTCGTAAGTCAAATTGCCCCGGCCGCGCGCCGTTTCATCATCCGGATCCGGGCCACGGCTCGTCTGCGAAATCGCGTGTGTATAACCGTGCGATGTGACCGGGGATGCGTCGTCGTCGTTGTTGTCGTCGTGTGTCGATCGACGCGCTTGCTCTCGATGAAAAATGGTACCTCGCGGCAGATTGGCGTCGTTGTTTTCAACGGCCAGGTTTTCGGCGCTGAAAGTCTCGCACGGTTTCGGACGATAAGGATGGTCCAGCCTCGTTTGCTTGATTTAGTCTAGAACTATCAGAAACATTAAAATAAAAGAGTGGAGAAGATTTATGATACAATGAATTACACAAGCTTTCGTTTGCATTAAAATTTTTTTGAAAATACATTATTCTCTCTCAAAATTAAAATTCTATTCGTAAAATTTCTAACGGGAATTATAAATTGGTCATTTCGACCACTTTGATAATCATATACCTGAGGTTGTTGGTCAGCAAATAAGAAATTAATTTTCAATGGCAATGATTCAGATCACAGAAACTTAATTTCTTTCGAATTGATTTATTGACTAATAACTGGAATGAAACCTGAGAGTAAGTATATTTCTTCGGCCTGATGGCTGAGATCAAAGTATCTAGAGGTTTCATGCAGAGTTTTATTCAAATTGTTAGTCAATAAATAAATTAGAAAGAAATTAAGTTTCTGTAATCTGAATATTCCCACTTTCTATTGGCAATTTTTTCTTTTTTCTTTTCACGATTGAAGTCATTGTCAGACCAAAGAACTGAAGTTTCTAGTTTCTAATTTCTAGCTTTTTAGTAGCAACAGTCACGAATGTTACCATTGCGTGGTAAAGAGATGAATAACGGCGATGGTTTCTTGCACAGCAGCGAGATCGATTCTTGCCGACTCTCGCAGCGCCAAACGAGTTTGATGAGTTTCTCCGATTTGATTCCTTAATTACCTCGCGCTTTTTACGTCCGTTTCGAAAAACGACAGGCTTTCCTGTAGCTCTCAAACGAAAGAATCTTCCGTTGATATCGAGCGACGCGCATCACTTTACATTTCGCGTTACCACGTTTCGCAAGCAAGAAGCGGAAGGTTCTCCGACAACTCAATCGACGAATCGAATCGAAAAATTCAACCTGCACACATACGTATATACGCGAAAGCGAAATGCGTAAAATGCTGGAAGAATAAGCAAACTCGAACGTTTCCGTAGATTGCTCGTTCGTCGACTGAGCGACGACGTCACGATTAATTTTTCATCCACGGACGACGTTAAAATCGTCTTCTCGGCGGGAGATTTATCTTCGTCCGGTCGGTTGGGCGATGAATCCTCACGTACACAATGGCCACGTTGGCCATGGTAGGATCGATTCGAGTCTCGATTTCGCTCGGCGCACCTGCGAGAGAGAACGAGACCCCTGCCTCTCGGAGCTCGCGATGGAAATCACGCGTGGATCCATCGCGGATCGTTAATGTCCGGCTGTCAAGCTGTCGCGCGCGAGTCGCCTACGTCTTCCTTCGAAAGTCGAAACGTCCGCCGACCGGCCGATTATCCCGTCGAAATTTGAAATCCCTGAACCGAGCGACGTGCGCAGCTTCTTTTTTCCTTCCTCTCTCTCTCTCTCTCTTTTTCTCTCTGCTCACGTGTACAGCGTGAAAGCGGAAGTTGGACGGCGAATCGATCCCTTGCGGCGGGACGCTCTTCGAGATTAATGGCAAATTTGTCGCGTTGATCGATGGCGTAGCTGTAGATCGTGCGCGAAAGAGACGGAAAGTACACGCGTCGCTGTTTAAATTATTATCCCTGGTAAGATAAATTTCCAGGAATGATAGAGAGCTCTTCTAAAGGAGCTTTCGGCTCGTTAGCAGGAAACGGGGAAACGCAAGCAGGCGAAATAATTGGAAGCAATTACAGGTGTAACAGGCGTGTTTGAAAAACAAGGTGAACGACTATCGACATCGATTGAGATTGACAAAGAAAAAAAAAAAGAAACAAAAGAAGGAAGAAAAGAAAGAAGAAACGAAGTTGACTAATTAGCGACGGCACAATGGACAAGTAATTTGAAAAATTTGAATGGCAGGTGACGATTGGACGAACGGTTCTGCTCGGTGTGTGCTCGTTATCCTTCGGCCTGTTGCGGAACGAGGTAGACGAAACGAGAGAGGGAAAGGGAATCGGTTCTTATGCATGGCCCCGAGGAACGGGCACGTACGGCCGCCATTTTTGGTCGTTTCGTTAATTAATCCCGAGTGCCTAGCGTGAAAGCCATTACTTTTTGTCTCAGGCCGAGCGGACACGGCTAATTTCATCGCAAACTGGACTCTCAGAAAGCACGCTGGTCATCTACACGCGAACCCTTTTATCTCTCTCGTCTTCCTCCCTCCCTCCCTCTCTCTCTCTTTCTCTCTTTCTGTCTGCTCTTTTCTCCTCCGTGCTTATCTGCTACCTCTCTTGTCGTCCACCTCCAACGGGCATAGTGCACGCTCGTTTTTCCCAATGGAATTCCTCGTCCAGGTGAAAAAGGAATCCTAACCGAATTTTTTTGGAACGGCCCCGGGTTCGTCCCACGGGATCAACGATTGGTTCTCCTCCAGCGCGGACCTCTCTCTTTCTCTCTCTCTGTCTCTTCCGACGCGCGCTCCTGAAATATTAATTTTTTACCGCGAGTCTCTGGCGCATCGTTAGAATCGCTGGCGGTTAAGCGGCACTGACTTCTGACGCAAGAAACGGAAGCGTTTCTTGCCGATGGTGCTCGATCGTGTACTACAGAATTGCGCAGCGACGACGGGAAGGAAAAAAGAAAAAGGAAAACATTACGATTCGCGTTGAGCGATAAAGATTGACGAGCGTGTGGAGTTCGCCACTTGGTGAGAGAGGGATATGGTAAGAGCGTAATTAATGTGGAATTAGATGTGTTATACATTTCGCAAAAGGATTTCAGATCGTGCGAGCGATTAGGGCACACGAACGAGGGGCGCAAAGCGTTGTCTAATAATGTTTCGCTAACAGCAGGAAACCTTAACTCCCAATAGGATCTACGTCGCTTCCTTCGCTAAATTACTCCGCGTGTGTATTCGTTTTTCCAACGAGCAGGGGTTAATACATCTCTCGCGGAGAGGACATACACGAACGTGTGGCTCTCATCAACCGATCCCGGTAATTAGCCTTCCATTAGGACGGTCAAGATCCGCGCGATAAAAACATTAACAAACAAAGAAGAAACAAATTTGCAAGAACGAACTATGCCGAGTCCATATATCAAACGCATCCGACCTGTTGATTGCGTTTCCTCCGAATCTTGATTCATCTCTCAACATCCGTCAAACACGTCCACACGAAGCGTCCCTCTCAAATCATTCAACTAGGGACGTTCCACTTCTACGTGATTTTCTTCCTATAAAATTTTTAATTTCGATTTTTTTTTCTTTTTGAAATTCTGAGAACTCCAAACTTTAAACCAGGCGTGTCCAACTCGCGACACGCGCTGTGTAACCAAAATTGGAATAATTGAATGAGAGTTTTATTGTTTGAATAATTTTAACTATAAATGTTCGTGATGTCACTTTTCGGGAGTATTGCTTATATTCGCGAGCAAATTTCCCCCCAAAATATGAAGCGCACAGAAAATAAAATAAAAATAAAATTTTTAGATGAGCATCTCGAAATGACTCTTCGTAAGCAGATATTGGTATCCGAGTGTTTAAAAAAACAATTTTAATTAATATAAATATATCTTTCTAGTCAATGTATTGTTTCACTATAAAACGCTTGTTTTAATATTCTTATAAATAATACATTGGACTGACGAAAAAATATGTAAACCCTTAACAAATTTTAATTTTGCTCAAAAATACGAGGCCCAGAAGATCTAAGAGGTTGGACATCCATGCTTTAAACTAAATTTTGGGCGAGTCGTGAGCGCGATTTTTGATAAACTTGGCGATCGGTTCTTGTCGTCTTCTCTCTCTAGTTCGGAAAGACGTCGTTGCAGCGAGGCGGAGACGCGCGAGCCAAGCGATTATTCGACTCGTGCGGGCTGCCGCAAAATTGAGAGTTAACGAACCTCGACGAACCCGCTGACACTCGGCGGGTTGCGCAATCGCAACGTGTCCGTGACACAGGTTAAATCGGCGCGCGGTGCCGCTGACACACGCGCGCACACGCCAGAGGAGGATGGGGCCACGATCCGTGAAACGCTCGTCGACGCTGGCCGGGACTCGAAAAGTTGACAGGCAATTTATTCGGACGAGCTTGCCAGACCGAGTTTCCGTGGCACGTCGCTTTTCTAATTGCCTGCTTAACCGTTCAACGGTTTGTTTGCGCGACCAGCTGCCACAGCATCGTCTCTCTCTCTTGTACGTCGATTCAATTCGTTCCTCTCCTCTACCCTTCTTTCAAATTACGCAAAGCGATAGGTCGTCGTTGAGACAGGTCGTCCCAATTTCACAGCGTATTCCATCGCTTCTCAAACGCGAGGAGAACTCGGATCGTAGAGAACGTTAGAACGCTCGCTGGATCCTCTTGCACAACTGAACTAATATCGCTGGCAAGTTGCGTATGATAGGTGTTAATAAATATCCTTCGGCAACGGTAACGAGTTTGACAATAAAAGTAACATGTCGCCTTCATGTTTCGTGTGGCAAAAAGCTGTAGAAAATTATAAAACAGAAGTTTGCAACTTTTTACTAAATATTATTACCTACAGCGAATTGTCGCGGGTTTTTAGTCTCATGTAAAATGTAACAATTGACGACGAACTGTCTTGCGAGACATCGAGTTCCTTTTTTCTTGGCAACTTGAACGACAGTAGGAAAGCTGTGAAACCGAGGCCCGGAGGGACGGGGGAGGGAGGCAAAAATCTGTATTCAACGAGTGACTTCACCAAGTGGGATGATATACGGGAAAGTTTACGGTGATTCGAGCGTTCTTGCCCGGTTTTTAATAGAAATCTCCAGTCACGCGCGGCACAATAATTTCTCACGAACGTGCAAGCACGAGGAATGTCCGCGGATGTTGCAGTATTTCCAGCACGTGGACGTGAACAATTATATTGTTTCGATCGGTCGGCCTAGCATCGCGCTAAACGACTGTATCCGGCGATCTGTATGCGAGACTCGTTCGTACTCTTTCACGATTCACCGTTATGTCGTTCGACAATAAAGTCGTTCGTAATTGTCGACGCGTATTTTTCTTATCCGTGGCTCGCTCTCCGCGCGACAGCAAAACAAAAAAAAAAAAAAAGAAAAGAAGAAAAGAAAACGTGCCGTTCAGTTTTACAAATGCAGCGAGCCACGATGAAACTTTTATGAACAATTTCATCGCCTTCCATCGTTCCACGTTCGTCTGATTAATTCTTTAACGTGAAAGCTGACCATCGCGGGTAACTTCCAATAACGGAAGAGACGTTGGCTTTCGTTGATGGAGGATCGGCAAAGAACAGAAACTGACAATTCAGATTCAGACCTAATTTCTTTAGAAGAGGAAACACTACAATGTTTCACGAGAGAATCACGAAGGGAGTGAAGAAAAAAAAACACATCTATCTTGAAATTCTCGAATAGATCGAAGAAACAAATACTCAGAATGTTTTATAAATTTAAATTTAAAGTCTTTATTCGTATATTATCTAACAAACGAGACGAGTTTAAAGGATCCGCTCGTAGACTTCAGACGAGACGAATTTATTTGCTGAAAAACGTTCGGGTCAAAAACTCGCACGGGACGAGATCATTTAGTAGTAGGTTAGGCTCGAAAGAGAAGGAAGGCGAACCGGAGTTGCATCGGGTTCAAAAGGTGATGCCGGAGGATCGGCGAAAAGGACAAAATTGCTATCTCCTCGCTGGTATATACTATAAATTCTCCGTGGTGGTAGTGGCTGTTTCCTCGGCACGAATTGCGCCGCGGCAAACGCAGCGGAAGGCGTTCTTGTTTCCTGTGGGGCAGGGATCGATCTATAGTCCGCCATTGAGAAGAGGGAGAGAAAGCCAAGAGGGTTTTCTGGTACCGCCGTATGGCAAACGGCAGATGTGCTGTACACCCGTGCCTCTCTACTCCGCTTCCATCGTTCCCCCTTCCCTTCCCCCTTTCTACCCCTTTCTCTATCTTTCTCCGATCCTCTCTTTGCAGCAGTGGAACGTCTTTTCGTTCGTACACCAGCTTTCTCTGTTTTATGGACTCATCGTGCTCGTCCGCGAGACGGTCTTCGGCGTCGGTGTGTTTACCATAAGGCAAGCATTGTCGAACGCCCAAATGACTCATAGATATGTCAGCCCCTCCTCCTCTTCCTCCTCGATACAAGAATTCCGCCAGATATATGTAGGAAGATTCGATTTACGAGGGTTGACTCTCCGAGAGAGAGAGAGGTATGCTTCCCTGTTCGCCGTTCGTGTAAACTCCGTTTGAGAACTGTATTCGACGATTCTTATCTCTCTCCTATGATGTACTCTCCTAGGCGGCAATATTAAAGACAATACACACACACACACACACACACACACACAAGGGTGGTGTTGATTCATCACGCAGTGCATCACCGATGCGATTGAAAACCGTGTCTCGCGATTAACAGCGCGATTTTTTTTCTTTTTTTAATCTCTTAATGCGATTTCCCTATCGATCGAGAACTTGCTTTCGCAAGTTTCACCCTTCGACGGACAGAGGATGGAGGAGGGAGGAGGGAGGAGAGGGATGAAACTGTAAAACGCGGATACCAATGGCTTCCCTGGAAACGTTTAATCTTAATTTGAAATTTAATTTCGCTTCATTTGCATTTAACGTGTTCTCGTTCGCGAGGATATCATAGAGGGATTTGAAAGAAACTCACCGCGTACGAGCGCACGAGCGTACGAGCATCGTTACGCGTTCGTGTTCCTTAAACAGAGAGAGGGCCAATTAAAAATGGAAGAAAAAGGAGGAAGGTTCGGGTCGATGCCGAGCAGCATCGAGGAGCAGAGGACCATTTTGTTCCATCCAATTTAGGAAGGAGGAAATGATACGGGAGGTTGGTCCCTTCTCCGCATGGAGTCCCATGTATATTCCAGGCAGACACAAAAGAAAATAATTAGCTCTCCTGCCGATGGATAGATAAACGTACGCATCGCAGACAATTTTGGTGGGCAACGATTATTAACAGCCAGCAGGGCGCCCCTCGGTTACCTGTCCGTGTTCGAACAGCCGGGAATTAATTAGTCGTTAAATCAATCTCAAATGAGGAATAAGCCTTTGCTGCTTTAAAGCGTAATTCGTCAGTGTCGGCCGATGTTTAATTTACCACCATCGATCGTTACCTAGGCTCTGTTTGTCCAGCTAACCCATTGTTTAACCGTCGGATTTCTGGTTGTCGTTTCATGGTATATTAGTTTCAATTCCATCGTGAACAGGTAAATATAATGAATCATTGCCTACGAGGAAAGTCGTAAATTAATTACGACCTCTGATCTTTGTATTATGCACGTTATTATCTATTCAGTTCTATTCAGTTCCCCAGAGAGGACTTCCTTCTGCGACGAGCAATTCCAATAACGAAACTTGAAAAATCTGCTTTCTCCGGAAATTCTCGCAATTCAAAATCCAACGTCCCGATACTTGATCTTTATCCAAGGAACCAGCAGACGAAAATTTTTCTCGAACGCGGACGATCCTCCCGATCCGACCCGATCTCTTCCGAATTCAATCAGGCAATCAGCTGGCGCAAAAAGTGCGTAAAGTTCGAGCCGAGTCACGTCAGGCCTGTCCCTGCAGATCGAACGATTTCAATTCGTCGGGCCGCTCGGCGCTTTTTTTTTGTCGTCCAGCCTTTTCCCTTATCGCGTCTCGGCGGAAAGTTTCGGCTACAAGGTGTATCGCGCGCGTGCATTCCAGCGATGCCACGACGACGACCACGAGATGGGCATCGAATCGGGACACGCGGGCTGGAACGAGCTCGCGAATTCCGCGCGGTTGCTCGCAGCGACCGGTAGCACCAGGCCGGAGAGGAATCGAACGTTTCGTTCCAGCAGCTTCTTCCATCGGGGTGGAATAAAAAAATGGGCGGCGCTTTGGATGTGACGGGAGCCGGAGATCTAGGCCCCCGAGACCGAGGCAGCGAGGCTGGGCCTTAGATCCGTCGGGCCCTTTCCCCTTCCCTTTCGCTCTGTCTTCTCCTTTCTCCTCTTAGCCAGCTAGCTGCTGAACAGAGGAGGGACGCGAGAGAGAAAGAGAAAGATCGGCCAACCATCGGCAGTCTGCGCGGCGACCCGCAATATCTAACGATCTACCGATCGGCAAGAAACCTTTTCCGCTGTTTCCCGCCAGTTTTCGCGCCGTTTCGAATCGAGAAAATGCAATTTCGTTACATGTATTTGGAGGGAAATTCACTCGTGACTTGGAGTATAAGATGTTAGTATAATATATAGACGAATAGTTACAAGTATTTGGAGGAAAATTAACTTGTAGCGTAAGTTGGAGTAAAAAGATGTATAAATATATAGATGAAGAGTTCACGTTACAAGTATTTGGAAGAAAATTGTAATGTAACTTGGAGTACAAGATGTGAATATAATATATAGATGAATAGTTCACGTTACAAATATTTGAAGAAATATTAACTCGTAATGTACAAGATGTGAATATAATATATAGATGAATAGTTCACGTTACAAGTATTTGGAAAAAAATTGACTCGTAATGTAACTTGGAGTGCAAGATGTAAATATAATATATAGATAGACGAATAGTTCTCATTAAAATTAACTCATAATGTACAAGATGTGAATATAATATAAAGATGAATAGTTTACGTTACAAGTATTTGGAAAAAAATTGATTCGTAGCGTAACTTGGAATTGGATAAAGAAATGTATAAAGAGCATAATGCATTAAAGTATCAAATTAAATATAAACACATTAAAGTATATAACATCAAGTATTCAAGTTCCAGCACATGAACCTGATGAAGATCTTTGAAAAACACCTACTATCAACTAAACCAATTTGGAAAATAAAATAATTCGAGGAATTTTAAATTACCCGACCGAAGAGAGTGTAATCCTCCTTTGTATCTGAATTATAGAGACACGCGTATCAAGGACTTTAAATCGTTCGAATTCCTTCTCGAATATTTAGTACCATGAACAACGTCGTATCGATTGCAAGTTAACTCATGTCGTAAGTTAAACAGCGCGCCTTCTCGAATCCAATCGCATAACTATCCTTCGTTAATTGAAATATACGAAATATTCGCGCAAAAAGATATTTTAAAGAGATATTTCAAATTTATCGCCGAGCTCTCTTTCAAGGAGATAGCAACTTTCTGTTTCTGTTATGTTCGACGTCGTTCCACAAATAAAATCATTCTTATCAGGAACGTGTCCGATTCTCTACGATTTTGGATTCATTCGAAAAAGATATTGGTACAATCGAACGTTTCTCTAGCTAGTCGTTCGTAAAAAAAAAAGAGCAATCACCATCGTGGTAGCCGGCAGCATGATGGATGAGAAGAAGTTCATTCTACGCTCGGTATTGGATTAACGCGCCCCGTTTGGCAACTCGTTATCGACTTATCACCGATTTATCGTGACGAGGTTATCTGAGGTTCACGACGCACGTGGAGTAATAATTCAAAACTTAAAAATCTAAGTGATTGTCTGTTGCACTAGGTAAGTCTAGACGATTCGAATTCGATAACTTTCCTCAGTAACGCCGAGCTATCAATATACTAAAAAATAAAATGTAATAATCTTGTCTCAAGACTCTCGAGCAATTCGAATTATACAGCAATGACCAAAATTTAGGCGATTCTAATTCGACAACTTTTTTCTTTTTGTTCGTAACAACATCGACTGGCTCTTGAACAAAAGCGTGGTATACGTCTTTAGATTTCAATAGGATTCGAAACTCTACTCAACGGATTCTTGCCGGTGCAAAAAATTCCGATCGAACTCAATTAATCCGGAGTGAGCGTCTCTGGGAAGGAGCGGTTCAGTGAACGTCTCGGGTGTCCTGTCCAATTTGCATGCACTTACGAATATTGGCTGAAATGGGCGTATTCAGTTACACGGGGTCTGGGGACCCGCTGATTACCGGTGACACTCTATTCGAGCGAGCCTCGGTGGCCTGACAGGCGGTTTCAAGACGACGACGACACGAAGATAGGCGGTTGAAACAGAGAGACACACCGGCAAACACGAATGAAATATCTCTCTCACGAACGTTGCCCACCGGTAGGAAGATGCTCGTTTCGCCGGGCCAGATACTCGCGGACCCCTCGTGGCTGGTGCACGTGTCTGCGTCGGGCCCGTACGTATTAATCACGCGATTCGTCCATAACCGTATTTCAGCGCGCCACACCAGAAGAGATCAGGTCGCAATTCCACCAGCTTCTCCGCGATTTCCTCTTTTACCTCTGTCTACCAACCCTTTACGAAAATTATGCGAAAGTATACCGAATAACGAGCATACACTAGTAAGAGTTGAAAGAGCGCAACTGGATCTGACAATCAACAAAGAAGGCAATATTATAATTTTGCCCTCGACAAGCTTTTCTTTGTATCGCCTATCGGCAATTTATTTACGAAGCATCGTTACAAATAAAATGACACAGCATTGGATAAAAAAAAAAAATTATTCAAATGGTACTTAACACGAAATTTTATATCCTTCCAACCTGTGATATCGTTTAAATTTAAAGCAATCATCGATACGCACCGGTTTGTTAGAACAGGTATAACGTACAAGAGTTAACGACACATAGTTTTCAATCCTCCACCGTTTTTTCGTAAGAAACAATAAGAAGTCTCATGTGAATTAGGACTGTCTTCAGAAATTTCTTTTTTTGAAACTGTTTTTGCTATGTGTTATGTTATTATAACTTTCACTCTAGGCGTCTGTTCAGATATTATACTATTATACTAATTTGTACGTTCATTATAATTATCAGCAAATTACAAAAGGTCCAAGCTATTGACTAGATTTAAGTACGATGTCTCCTCGGAAGAGTTAGACAAATGCAAAGAGTTAAGAAACGATTGACAATACATGTTTTGCTGCTTTTAGCATGGCAAAAGTTTTGTCGATTGAGTGAAACATTTGAAGATTGTGCGATGGAAAAAAAAAGAAACATGATTTTAGTACTTAGATACAGAAAAGTTCTATTCTTAGAGCATACGCAGCAACGATTTTTCATAATTGACGACGTGATGATCAGAGTTTATACGTAAAATTGTTAAATGGTTCACGAGCACACTTTTATCTTATAAAATTCATTCATAAAATTATAAAATTCAAAATTATAAAGTTATAAAATTATAAAAATGTAAATTGAAGAGAAGAACGTGAATTAATTTCGTCAAGTGTAAAGTCATTTAAGACGTGTTTCAACGTTATGCTTATTGTAAATTGAATTTAGTACATCTCTTTCTTCCTTTAACACTGGACCTACCAAAACGATCAAAATGACCAATTTGCTGGATATTTCACACATGTAAAACAGTGTGTGTATGTTTTTTTTTTTTTTTTAGAGATTTAAATTTTCCGTAAAATGTACAAATAGAAGCTTGTGTACTTCATCAGTTGTTAAAGTAAAATTATAAAAAATAATTATATCTTACGCTTCAATCGCCGATAGTCTAGCGTTGAATTGAAAGCATTGAAAAATTCTTCGTACACACTTACACCGTGTTATGATCGTAAGAGCGAGTTTCTTCGCTGAAATCGAAGAAGAGAACGTTATCGTAGGATCTAATATCTCGCGACGCTTGGCGAAATTTTCGGCTTGGAGTCGAAGTTGGGAGGAGGGGAGAGCAGCGTGACGTGGAGTTGCTCCCCGAATTCCAAGCGCAATATCTCGAATAACCTTGCTAATACGTCGGGGCTCGTAAAAAAGCGCGCGGGCCCGCGGCTTCCAGCGGCGGAGTGGAAACGGTGCGCTTACCGGAATCGTTATCAGCCAGGGCAAAGCGCCGCTATCCGAAACGAGCGTGTCGAACCTCTCGACTTTTTCCCCGTTGTCCGCGCGGTTCGGGTGCTCGTCGCTTGTCACGCTCGCTTGTGCCGTCGGCTCGATTCGTCGGCGAGCTAACGCGCGAAACGAAGAAGGAAAAGAAAGAAAAAAGAAAAAAAGGTGAAAAAGAAGCGGAGAGAGAGAGAGAGAGAGAGAGAAAGAGAGAGCAAGTGAGGGAAATACACGGACGAGAGAAATAAAGCGAGAAGAAGGGAGAAGGCAAGAGAAAGACGAGAGGAAGGGCCCCTCGAAGAAAGGGTAGGCTGAAAACGAGTATCGTAACCGCGGCGAACAAACTATAGTGAATTTCGACTTGGGTGGTCCAGGATCGGCAGCAGGCCCTGTCGCTTCCCCGCCACCTCGTCAGAGTCGGCTCCCTTCGGCCCTCTTCTTTCTCTGCGGGCCCTCTTCTCTCGCCCCACTTCACTCGGTGCCCTTCTCCGCCGTGTCGACGGGCCCCTCTTCCTGCTGCGGCATCCCCCTCCACGACGGAAGCCGCGCCAGCCGCGAGCCACTCCTGCAGCTAAGCTATCGACCATAAGCATTTGCCCATCCTCGCGTTTGCACGAGTTCCCCCGCGCATTATCCTGCACACACCAGGACCTTTAAACCATTGCGGGAATTGCTCGATCGTTCGGAAAGCTCTAGAGAAAACTCCGAAGCTATCAATAGACCAAGTTTCGATTCGACTCTAAATAAAGAATCAGCTCGGCTCTCGAGCTACTCTTCGACAATTTCTATTTGCTTTGTCTCTTGTTCAATCTCTCCGGGAAGGTGAAATTCAATCTCTCGAGTACAATTAGTTTTCGAAATTTTAACGGACCGATCTTTGGAAATTTGCCCGCTCGACTGAACGATGGTTATTGCTGTCGGTAGTCAGCAGGGAGTTGATGTTGGCGTTGAAATTGGCAGAAGATGGTTTGGGGAGAGGGTACGATTTCGTGGCTAGCGAAATACCGCGATAGTTACAGCTAGATCGAACGATTCAGCCGGACGGTCTGCCGTGGTCATTTGTATGCCCGTAATTAGAGAGCCACCCTCTAATACTGGTCCCTGGCGTGTGTGTTATAGTCCTCGTTCCTTTCCGGGACCAAAAAGAAGAAACCGGACGTTTTCCAATTTCGCGCACAGCTTATTATTATTATAATATACCTACAAATGCAAGAGGTGCTCAATTTCGCTCCGAGAATACCGAATTAAAATAATTTCTACCCGAATCTGCACGATTAATGGATTCCGCAAAGAAATGAACAACTACAATAAGCATCGTAAATTTCTAGAAAAATCAAATTAACTTCAATGTTCCATCGTGTTACTTAAATTCTACATATCTGCCTCTGCACACTGTACATTCGACTTCTCGATTCACGAGTTAAAGTTAAACAAATACATATGTATATATATATATATATAGTTGACGAGCGTAAAGCGTAAAATGTAAAATAACTTTAACGAAAGTAAAGAGACGCCAGTTTCACTCGGCCGGTGACTAATGATTTTTGAAATCCAACCGGCTGTCGTTACCGCCGAACACCGGGAGGGGGAGGGGGACGCCCGACCTAGTTAAATAACTTATAGCCATGAAAATTTCTACCGGCGCGGCCGCTTCGGCGTTAGATTAGCCGAGGCGCTGTTCAAACAACGGATTCAATTAAACGCCGTAAAAAATGGAAGTCGACGAGTCACGTGTACGTGCACGTCACAAGCGTAAAGCGCCGCGCTCGTTGTGAGCGATAATTTACGATGTACCGAGCGCACCCCCCCTTCCCCCCCACCACCCACTTGTCGGATTAATAGAGGGTTAATTTAGGCGAGTAGCTCGACGCGCCTGTTATCTCCCACGCAGTATTTGCACAGCTCATCCCAAATCGTACGTATCTCCCCCATCGGGTGAATAATTATTGCCCAGCGCGATCGTCACGCTCGTGGCTGTGAATTCTGAATCCTTCCACCGTCCGTGTAATCGCCCCTCGCCTCCGCCTCCCCCCTCTGCGATCCTCCGACTCTCGCCAGCCATCCTCTTTCTCGCCTGTTAGTCGGCCAACTTTATCCCTCCGTTGTCCGTCATATTTTTTTTTTCAATGTGAAACGAATGTGATTGAACGAGGCTGCTCAGGAAAGGATTTAAAAACGTGTGAGAAAATTGCTCAGGATTATAAGATTTCGAGAAGAGTTTCGGTCGATCGAGCGAATTCTGTTTCTTCTTCTTTTTCTTTTTTTTTTTTCTTTTTAGAGCAGAGAGAGATATTAAAGGTATCTTGTTATTAGTCATTTTTTTTAACGCTAGAACTATCAAAATGGTCAAAGTGACCGAATGATTCTTCGTGAAACACGCAAATAAAAAACTTACTCTATTGTTATTACAAATAAAGATTTTCTATTTCTTTTACTTTAATCACATCTCATGGAAATTTTATGCTCTAGTCGTCGGTCGTTCTAGCATCAATAAATACGTGTACGTTTGAATCGTGAGAGATTTTCCAATTTCAATCGAAGATATTGGTATCGCTCCCAGCCTATCATTGTCTATACTCTACTACTCTGAGGCTAACGAGACTCCCGATTGTACCAGGAACAATAGACGAAAAGAACCGGTCCCCGGTTAATTCGATTATTACGAAGAATCGCCGTGGCGCAATTATATTAATTGACATTAGCGTACAGTTTCCATAGCTCGCGTGACCGACCTATCGGCACTGGATCTGTAAGGAGTTAACCCTTGACTTGGACGATGCATGAAACACGAGTACAGAGAGAGGCGACAGAAAGAGAGAGAGAAAGAGAGACTCGACGATCGATTCGACAACAAGCAGAAACCGCAAACGGGTTATGCAGAATGGAATGTCGATCCAAGAACGCTCGATTGTTTGGTCTGATCGATGATTAAAAGCCTAATCGATTAGGAATCCGTTTAATACGCGATAGCACTTTAATGCTTCTGTTAAGGAAGAACACGAGGCTGGCGTCGATGATTGGTTCGAATCGATCGATAATTCCTGCGAATAAAATAACTTGCGAGAATTTTTATCGAAAGACAAACAAACAGGAAAGGGTCAGAAGGTCTCGCTATACCGGCGTGAGTTTAGAAGACGCGTCACTGATTGTGAGAGAAATTTGCGAACGTCATCTCTCGAATCTTTGAGTCTGCGCTTCGAGGAAACGAACGTGCAAAGAAGAACAGATTAAATGCCCATCATCTAAGCGGGTATAAAGCATTCTCGTTGCATAATGCATATGATAGGTACACACACTGAAGACGCATCGAGTTCTTCAATTTGTATATTTCGCGGTTAGCGTCAGGAAACATGTACAACTTGCATTCTACGGCCGATGCGAATTCAACGATTGTCTGACTACGGACGGTTTTCTCGTCGAATCTACTTAACGCGTTAACCGACTTCGCGCCGTTTCTGTACGAAAAATTGAAGGTTAATAACTAAAATTAGTTAATAAATAAAATTAATAGGAATTAATTTTCTCTTTTAAGTCAAGGAATTATTTACGAATTATTACAGTTTAAAATATAAGTTAAACAAATTATAACAGATAATTTATAGTAAAACTTACTCCACGAAAACGCTTGGTATCTGCCGAAACAGTCACTGTGACACAATGACAGAATTTTGTCGAGAAAGATTAAAACATTGTACAAAACACTACACATCTTGCCTTTTGTATACTCCACGTGCAAGTATACTCGATAAAATATCGTTTATGTTAAAATTCCACGCGTGCGTTCAGCTCATCGCTGTAAATAGATTGTTGGTTGTGTAGAGAACCTATGCAAATTTGTTCTTTGAATTTTCATTTTCAAAGGGGGAAAAAAAGAAAACAGGATGATCAGCACTGCGTGATCACGAATGTGAATCACCATTTCGAACCATCGAAAGAGAAGCTTGCGGACGTAGATGGTAATTACGGGAGATCTCGAGATCGGTCAATGTCGTTACGGGTTATTAATAAAGACGCAACGCTCTGGCCGGTATCCGTCCGATCTACGACAGGACCGGTGTCTGTACAGCATTCGCCCCGTGATAATCATTCATCCGGACGTTAATGTACCGGTGTGCTAATTAGTCCGTGTCGAATGCACTGTCGGTAGCAATAGCACCGGATCATTTCGCTCCGATGCGAACGCGGTGATTTTTCTAATTCAATTTAATCATATGGAACTTTCTTTGGCACGAATGTATTATCAACTAATAATATCAATCAATATCTAACAATAATATCAATAATATAACAACATCAACTATTATCAACTAATAATTACAGGGTGACCACTGAAAAACTGAAGGGTTGTATTTGTGAACAGGAAAATGGTGGTCATTTGAGATAATACTGAGAAAAACTCGTCAATTATATCTCCAAATAAAATAATAAAAAATTAAAAAGAAAAACGTATGGCCACTCTGTATATCAGCTACTAGAAAAGTTCAACTTTAACTTTCATTTGAACTTACGAAATTAAAGATCATGGTCAATCGAAGTCATAGCGATGAATTTCATATGGTAAGATGTTTCTAAAATGGTCATTCGTAGAATAATCGTGAAATAAAGAAATACAAAACTTTTACTACCTTATTATCGAGCAACTCGAGTCCTGTTTAAACAAACATTAACCTAACCGAAACCGTTCTTTCTCGCTGTTATAAAGGGGTCGCTGTAATAAAGGGGTCATGAAGGGGCATTATAGTACGTAGACACTAATGCCGCAATTATCCAGCGCGGTCCGTGTCCACGTCGAAAACGTAATTAACAGGCGAAACGGACGTTTTTTGCGTGATCTCGTGACGGACGCATAATTGCCGCAAATGATCTCAATCTACAAAGGTGGCAGGTGGAGATCGCCGCTGAGGGATCCGTCGCGATCCGTGGCCGTTGTCCCAGCAGTTTTTCGACACTCGGCAGCTCGTGGACGACGACTCCGTGGAATCGGAAACATGTGGGAATTAGAACGCGGCTCGTTCGCGATCGGAGACGAAACGTCGTAGAAGAAGCGTCGATTGAAATATTTCTCATTCGCGGAATATCGCGGCGGTCGTTTAATTTCATTAGGACCGGTCGGTCGCCTCGGTTTTCAGAACACGAGGCGACACTAATTTTCTGTCGTCCGGTCGGCGCGTTTACGTCGCGAACGTGACACGGAATGCCCGCGTCCGGCTGCGCAGATGGAAAAAGGCCGCTCGATCGGCCGAGGCAACAGCCAAGCGCGGTTCGTCGGCAGCGCGAGTCGCAATTTACGAACCGCAATCTGAATTAATAGCGGTAAAAAGCAGCGGCACCGGCGGTAGCAGCGGTGGTCTCCATCGGATTTCGCGGCCATGTTAAACGAACCGTTTATATCCGCCGCGTTTCTTTGCCTCCCGAGGTGTTGAAAGAACACACGAGAACGAAACGTTTAGAACGAAAGTTCACTCGAGAAATAAAAAAAAAAAAAACGAGTCTCGTCCTCGTCGTCGATCATCCTCTTGTCCCTCTTTTCCCCGCTTCGTCTCAATTCTATATCATTCAACGCTCATCGACCTTTGTCGAAATGTCAAAGATGTCATTACATCTCGATTACAAGCTCGTTTTCTACAATACTAGCTGACAGACTGGTTGCACAGACGGACAGAATGGCTCGCGTCCACTTTCTCGAAGGAAAAGTTTCCAGCCGATCGTTACTTTTCATTATCAAATATCAACAGAGTTTGTCAGCATCCTTTCTGTACGCGCGAGGATGGTCGTATATCCTGCCGGCCAATCGACACTTTCAGCCGCGTTCGGTTAAGTATTCACGGCTCCATCTCCCGAACTTCCACCGAGACGTTTTTACAACCACCACGACGCTGGAAGACGAGCGAGACTTCACGCGGCTTTCCACAATGTCTGACAAATCGACATTGGCCAGGCCATTTCCATCGCGGCACTTTTTGCCGCGTGTCTAACGTGTCCAACGTGGCATGGGTGGTCCCGGGCATTATTATTCGTTCGTCTCTCCGCGGGACTCGTCGCTAGCAGAGGGTGACAGGGACGCACGAGAACCGAACGAGAAACAAACGGACGAGAGGAAACCAGCCGATCCGCCTGAACCATCCAAGACGAAGAGGAAAGATGTTTTCAGATGGGAGAAGAAGCTAAGGACGGAGAAAGCGTGCGTGCGGTTTTTCTCTACGTGGTCGTTGATTAGGATTTTATGCTAGCGTGGAAGAGAACGGCAAAGGGTGGCTTCGGGACGGAGAGGTCGGCTCGCTCGTTTACGGCTGGTTATGGGACACGGCGCGCGGGGGTTAGCGAAGATTTTATCCGGCCCCCTTTAAGCGAGCACAACAAATGCCGTGTCACGTTCGATCAACGGACGCGACGCCTGCCGCACGCCGACGGCCACTTGAACGACCGGCTCTCGCGCGTCTTTCTCCCATCGCTTGGGAATTTGCATTTTCAGCGCGCGTACGCGCCTCCGCGGAAAGCGATACGGTTCTTCCAGGGCCGCTTCATCGCAGTGGCCACTTTGTCGCGCCACGTGTTTATCCGCAGCCGAAACATCACCCCTCTCTTTCTCTCTCTCTTTCTCGGTCGGTGCGAGCATCACACGCGTGGGCGCGGGCTGCTGTTCGAAGCCGACAGACAGAATCGGCTGAATCTTGTATGGGAGCTGGCGACAGAAATTGCAAGCCTTTGGTTGTCTACCGATGCCTCACCGATGCAGACGGGATCCTTTGAGAGGAGAGATCCACCCAGCCACCATCGACGCTATAATAATTGTAAATCTCCCCGTTGGAAAATAACATCCCCGCGTCTGTCGCAAGAAAGCGCGACAAATTTACTGGCCGGTCGAGAAAACACCGGGACAAGTTCTCTCTCTCTGTCTCTTCCTCTGCGTTTCGCGCGATTCAATTAACCGCCGCTGCGCCGACAAAAGAAGTCGAAGGGTGGACGCACGCACACACACACACACACACACACACACATACGACGAGGGATGAATTTCTGCGAACGAGCGAACGAGCGAGCCGGACGGTGATCGTGACGGATCAAAAAGCGTCTTCGGCTTCGGCCTAAGCGGGAGATCCGCGTCCTCGGATTTTTAAGAATTCGGAGTACTAAATAAAACATCACTCGCCTCGAGCCTCCTTTCTGCCAGCCTCTTTCTTCTCGGCGAGCCGATTCTTCTCCTTTCTCTCTCTCTCTCTTTCTCTCGGTGGATCGGGAAGTCGTTAGTACGACTGACGTGTACCTCGTGCACCAACAATCTGGTTCGTCGTACCGCGCCGGAGACCAACTCCTCCTCTCTCGTTCGCTGCTGTTCATCCCGTTGTGTGTTGTGTGTTCGCCCGTGTCGTCGTCGTCGTCGTCGTCGTCTTCGGCGGCCATCGTCGAGCACCGTGATAGAGAAGCAAACCGCACGGGCGTCCATCACTGTCGTCGGCTACGACCGGGTCGACACACCGTGTCGTGTGTGCGTGTGTGTATGAGAGTGCGTGCTCCCGTCGACGAGAAAAATCTCGAGAAGAACAGCGAGTCGGTAACAGGACTTGCTGCGAGAGAGACAAGCAAAGAGACAGAGAAAGAGAGAAACGGAATCAACTGATGTGCGGGATTACTCTCTCTCTTTCTCTCTCTCTCTCTCTCTCTCTCTCTTTCTCTTTCTGGTTGTACTTTACATTCCGCGATCTTGTTTCCAACGATGTTTACAAGAGTAAGTGAATGCGCACGCGCGACGATCGACTTTAGATGCTGGCCGATATACTGCGCCGAGGCTAACGAGACACTTTGGATTTTGGCGATTCGAACTTACGCGCGGGAATTGAAGCAAAATTTGTTAAGTTCAACAGCGAAGACGGAGTATTCGGACCTGAAGAAAGTCGAATTTTTGGGTTAATTAGATGTGAAGACTTGTCGCTAGACAAATAAGGAAAAATTTAAAAGTTTGCATGCGGGATTGACCTCGGAGTAGGTGGAATAAATTTCAACTTCACGTTCTTTGCGAACTTGGTTGAATTGTTGTGAAAAGCACTGCAACTAGCAACATACGATTATAAACTTGATCATACATCATATGTAGGTACTACGAAAGCAGCGTAAGATCCATAAGCTCGAGTCACAAAACGTTCAAATAACCAGCGACGCGATAATGTTGAACTCGCGTTTAACTGTTAAATACCTTCTCATCGTCCGTAACGATTCTTTCGGATATTTATGG
Source organism: Tetragonula carbonaria (assembly GCA_032399595.1). Taxonomy (NCBI): domain Eukaryota; kingdom Metazoa; phylum Arthropoda; class Insecta; order Hymenoptera; family Apidae; genus Tetragonula; species Tetragonula carbonaria. The sequence goes on along the minus strand of JAUCRC010000012.1, from coordinate 8,416,353 downwards.
CTTCGAAATCGTCGATCGAAGGACAGTCAAGTATAGGTGATAAATCGACGGATCAGAACGTCCGCGAGCGGATCGGAGCGGAGACAGGCGAAGATTCCGTCTGAATCAATGGAAAAAAAAAGAGTGAAGCAGCGACGAGACAGAAAGAGACAGAGAGAGGGAGAAAGAGGAGAAATCCGTGAAACGTATACTTTGCATTCCGCGATCTCTCGATCGGAGTGATGCCCGTGGAATTAAACGGAATTAAACTGCAGCCCTCGCCCCGGGAGAAGGAGATCGTTCAGCGACGGTGATATCAATTTAGCGCACGATATAATCTCGTCGATCCGAATGGGGGACGAAGGAAACGTATCGCCGATGAAATTTTCATTACCCTCCACTCTCTGCGTTCCTTGTGCTCTCTTTTCGTAAGTATCATCGGCACGGAACAAGTTACACGCTTCGACGATCCTTTACGACAGGAAGTGGAAATTCTAATTAACAGAGCGTCTCACCTCAGAGACAATAAAATGGCAAGGTACTGAAAACGATGCAAAGAGAGAGAGATCCAAGATAAACCGAACTGTGCCGAGCCATTAACGCGAGCGAAATATTGAAAGAATCAACGAGCAATGCATTGTTTCACAGCAGGAGAGAAACGATTCGAGAAAAATGATTCGAGTAATCCTATTTAGATTACGAGCCAGACGAACGTGTAATAAAAATTAAACAAATGACGATTGGCGAGAAAGTTATTGCTAATACTAACGGGAAGAAATTTTCCTTCGATGAACAGAAATCACATCGTTACATCGAACGAATCACAATCACTTCGAGTTTCGTTCTTGAACGTCATTCGAACGCATTCGAGGCAATGTTGCCCGTTGTTCTATCGCGTTACCGATCGATTCACGAAAAACCTCTCTCCGGCTGAAATTAATTCTACCCTCTGTCTAACAGAGATCCTTCCTACGGAAACAACAACAACAACAACGACAACAACGGAGCGGAGTCCATATTCTTTTTCTCGATACCGAAGCGAAGGAAGCGAAGAGAATCGAAGCTGGAAAGAATGTCCCCATTCTACATGATTCCTGCTCGTTCTTTCCTTCTCGACGGGCCGATAGGATCTATCGATCGGCGCGCACAGCCGTACGATCATCGCTACTTACCTCGGATCGGTTAGATCTGGCTGGATCGGGGTTCGGTGCATGGACGGACGCCGATCCCGTGGCAAAAATAGCCGTGGACTAGATGGGACGAGCCGATATCGGGAAAGATATCGCGCGTGCTTCGCTTTGCCTCCATTTGAATAACAAAACGCTTCACGTCCGTCCGGCTGTCACGCGGCTGACGCTTCCACGACCGCAGCCCCCGAGTATCCTCCCCGGTGTTCGTTTACCTCCGAAGGTTCCACTTCTGTCTCTCTCGACAACAACGGTTGTCTCGGTACACCGGAGGCACCATGCGACTCCCGCATTCCTACGGGCACTCCATGGGAAAGACCGAGATTCCTTCATTAAATGCGTCAGTTTATCGTCGAAGAGAGAGAAACTGTACCTTTCTCCGAGTTACAACGTCAATCTTCAGTCTGCGATTATAGTTTCTTTTCCTTCTTTCTTTTAAATTGACTTCCAGAGACTTTGAAGAGCTTTCAAGTTTCAGATTCTCTTTTTTTCGGGGGCAGAGGGGAGGATCTCGTGTACCCAATTTCGCGTTGTCCTCGTTAAAATTGGGCACACGCGCGTTTATACGAGGTTTCGCAGAGGTTTCGGAGTTTCACCGTACGGTCAGTGTGAACTCGGGCTGTGAAATGGGATAATCTTGGAAATTCTCGACCGTATGAAACGTGAAAATAGTTGAAACGAGGAAATAATGCAAAAGTATCGTGTTCTTATGAAAC